>CP136057.1:12498695-13111195 GCA_032464435.1 Aegilops umbellulata
CACTTTCGTATTATCAGGTTGCGACAAGTGGGGCGAAGCATGTGCGCCACTTGTCGCAACCTGAAAGTTTTTCTTTTCTCGTACATTCGTTTTATTCAAAGTATTTTATCTCTTAAATCGTGTGTTCAAATCTTGAACTGTTTTCACCGTTGGATTCCTCCGTGAAGATCTTCAAAAGTAGATCCAATGTTGATAGATTTTGATGAATTCTTTTTTCATGAAAAAATCCGGACGAAAAAACCGAACGGGAAGCACGCTTTTGTTTTTCTTTTTGAAAGCCATTTCCGAGAGGCATGGTCGTGCCTCTCGCGGAAGCGAATCCGTACCTCTCACGGAAGCAAAATCGTGCCTCTGACGGAAGGAAAAAAAATAGAAACACATTTTTTTCATTTCCGAGAGGCACGGTCGTGCCTCTCGCGGAAGAGAAAAAAAGGAGAAATATGTTTTTTTTGTTTCTGAGAGGTGCGGCCGTGTCTCTCGTGAAAGTAAATCATGCCTCTCGCGAAAGGAAAATAATAATATTTTTTCATTTTCGAGAGGCACAACCGCGCCTCTCGCGAAAGCAAAACTGTCTCTCACGGAAGAAAAAGAACAAAAACACGTTTTTTTTTTTCGTTTTTGAGAGGCATGGTCATGCCTCTCACGAAAGCAAAGCCATGCCTCTCACGGAAGCAGGAAATACATTTTTGCATAAAATTTTCATTTTATTTTGTCCAAAAGCTAAGAAAGACCGGTGAAAAATCAAAAGGACAAAAAAATACCCAAAAAAATCATATAAAAAGTCGAAAACGCGTGCGAAAAAAATCCGGATGAAGCGCCTAGAACGCGACACGTGCCCCAAGTGATCACTGAGAGGCTCCCAAAAATAAAAAATTCCAAAAAAACCCGCCCAGAACGCGACAGGTGATGGCGGCTGACAACGTGTCATCGTCAAATGACGCGCTCTAAGCCACCCCCATGTGATCATCGGGAGGCTGTCGAGAGAGCAACTAGTTAACGAGGCTCTTTCGGGAGCCTCGCAACGGTCAGCGCCACTTGGCGCGCTCTCAGCCATTCGCCACGTGTCGCGCTCTGGACGCTCCCTTCGGATTTTGTTTTTTTATTTTTCCGCACGCGTTTTCAGTTTTTTAAATGGATTTTTCAGGTTTTTTCGACGTTTTGGTTTTTCCCCGGTCTTCCTTAGCTTTTAGATCAAAAAAATTCGAAAAAAAAATTTGCGTGAAAAAATGCATTTCTTTTTTTTTCGCGAGAGTCACGGCCGTGCCTTTCGGAAATGAAAAAAACGCGTTTTCTGTTTTTTCTTCCGCGAGAGTCACTGTTTTGCTTCCGCGAGAGGCACTGTTGTGCTTTCGCGTGAGTCATTGCCGTGCCTCTCGGAAAGGAAAAAACAAAACGTGTTTTCTGTTTTTTTTTCTTCCACGTGAGTCACAGTTTGGATTTCACGAGAGGCACGTGTATGATTTCGCGAGAGGCACGGGCGTGCCTCTTTCGGAAAGAGAAAAAACGATGCTCCCGGTTTCGGTTTTTTCGTTCGGTTTTTTCATCCGGTTTTTTCGTGTTTTTTTTGTCAAAACCTATCAACATGGGATCTAATTTTGAAGATGTCGACGCGAGGAATCTAATTGTGAAAACGGTTCGAGATTTGGATGCACGGTTTAAAAGATAAAACGTTTTGAATAAACGGATCTATGAAAAAAAAAACTCCTAGGTTGCGACAAGTGGCGCGTTGCATATGCGTCACTTGTTGCGTCCTAGGAAAGTGGAGTGTTCTTTGCAACGAGTACTTCTTAATTAGTGATTTCGGGCCGTCGAAGGAATGCTCGTCAAATAGTTGCTCACATTTTTTAGGGATAAATTGAGGTGCGCATGAAAATAAGGCCGTATCTTCAGAATCGGGGCCCATGCGCAAGGCCCGGCCCATTGTAGGAGCGAGCTGGTGGCTGTTTGCGTTGACTGACTTGTTTTTCTCCGACACAGAGACGCGCTATTGCCCACTCCCCAGCGTCCGCTCTCTCGTCTCCACCGCCCCGCCGCCCGCCCGGGTGCTCCCGCTGCCGCGCCGCCGTCTCGCCGGAGTCCTGCCTCAACCTAGCGATCCCGAGGTGAGCACCACCTTCCTAGCCTCCCCCTCCTGGAATCTTACTAGCAATGCCAATGCCGATGCTCGGAGACTGGCGCGTCAAGGTTTTGTGTTTAGAGTCCCCCGTGTGGTTTGGTGTTTAGACTCCCATGCTCCCGATAACATTCTCTGTGATCGTTTGGCTCGGTTTCGTTGGGAATGGGATGGGGATGCACTTAGGTTTTACTGTAGCAACCCAGATGGGGATTGGATCGAGCGTGTGTAAGCCAATTTGGATGCCTCGGGTTTTTCTTTTCGTGTAAGCCAATTTGTTCCGCATTGATGCTTGGCTTTCCTTGGCGTCGCTGAATAATCAATAATTTATGTCTATGTGCATCAATCGATGCCGAGGCCGGGGGTTGATCCTCCTTCTCGGAAGAAGTCTTAGCAACCTCGTACTAATCATGTACTACAAATTTGACATTCAGGTATACCTCGCATGTCCAACATCTCAAATATGGACGAAGACTGCCCCAGTGATCCATTGAACTACTTCACCAAGAGGGTAGGAGAAAGACTAAGAGGGCAGATTTTTCGAGTCAATGCTCTTATGGTGGTTATGGGCATCTTGATGGGGTTCATGGTCGGGATAGGCACCTATGGCCATCGCTACCGGCACATTCCATTGATCCGTTTCCTCTTCCTGGCTGCCACCACATTGTTTCTGCCCATTGTCTCTTATATTGTCTCTTCCAGTGATTTAGACAATTACAATTCAACCACCATTTGGATCCAGACCATAGTAGTGAAATGTCGTGCACGAGCACACACCATCTTTGTCCTTATATGGACGGCTCTTGTTCTGAATGTTGGTATAAATACCACTGCACTAGTTGCCGCCGATGCTAGAGAAGGTCGAAGCATTCCTCCCAATATGACGCTACTTATCCAAGCAATGTGGACCTCCTACCTAGGGATATACATCTGCATTGTAAGTGGTCCTCGACCTGAGGTGATATTATTTCTTCTTGGACCGTTTGGTGTTATATTTGCCAAATTAGTTCTGAAGTGTTATGCATGGTACATAGCTACACAATCATTAGCCTTTGGACGCAATGCTCGTCTTATTGTTGGATACATGGAGCAGCTAGCAAGTGAGCATATGCCTCCACTTATAGTTACTGGAGAGCACACCATGCAGATACAGAAGAGGCCTTGTGGCTACCAATTAAAGTCGATGTCCTACAGATTAAGAGATGATATGTACAACAAGGGCTTAGTGACCTTTGACAAAGTTTGGCAGTTGAATGACACACTTCTGAGATCAAAATCACTACCGCTGAAGGAACTATGCTTTTCGTTCGCATTATTTAAACTGCTACGGTGTCGAATTGCGAAATACACAATTACTGAGGTTGGTTTCATCAAGGGCAGTAACTTCTTACAACAAATCTTGCTTGAGGATAATGATGGTGAAAGAGTACTTGCGGTGATTGCACATGAGCTCTCGTTTCTCCATGACTATTATTATTCATCACTTCCGATCATATATTCAAAGAGTTGGCTGCCAATCGTGAGCGGTTTCATTTCACTAGTAAGCATATGTTACTGCTTGTTAGCCATAATTTCTATTGCTGCCCAGGGGAAAGTATCTGAGATAGGGCAGATTAAATGTGATGTGTACTGCGAGGGTATTTCTTATGACGATCAAATTAGTTCAATATCTTTTGGAAGTAGATACTTTGATATCATACCATTGTATATACTTGCTGCACTAGTTATACTTGCCGAGGTGAGGGACATTGCATTTTACATCCGCTCTAACTGGATTAAAGTTGCCTTGATATGTCAATATGTGAAGCATGGTTCCTGGCGACAATCAGCTACCATCCAGAGATGTGTTGGTTGTGTGCTACGGAGCAAAGGCAAGTTGATAAGGAATTGGGAGGACAAAATGGGCCAGTCCTCAGTTTTGGTGCTCCACCCAAGCAAAACTCCGATGGCTCTTCTTCGGCGTCTCATTCATTTGTCAGGCCAAAATACGAAGACACCAAGTGCAGTCAAATCTGCTATTGTCTGTGCATTGAGAAAAGGCTATGAGACAGGGCAAATCAATGGTGATGTACCTTCTTTCCAAAGGATCCTACATCTGCAAGGCGACGACAAGATCATTTGGACATTTGGGGAAAGAGGTACAGCTGAAATCATGCTTGTGTGTCACATTGCTACCACAATCCTTGGAGCAAGGTTACCAACACATCAACCTCCATCAGACACTGACCATATCTCTGCTGCAAATCATATATCGCAATATTGCGCCTACCTGGTGGCACACTATCCTGAGCTACTACCTGAAGATGATGAATGGTGCAAGAGCCTGTACAAGGCCGTCGAGAAAAATGCCAAGCGTGTACTCATTGGCGATGATTCGAGGGAGTCATGGATGTCTGAAGTTGAGTACCGAAGGAGGTTGATTCAGTTGCTAAGCGCAGAGCGTAACCATGAGGTGCTCAAGGATGGCGCGAGGCTTGCAGAACAATTGGCTGAAGAAGGGGAGGAGGCAGCCTGGAAGGCCCTCGCTGCGTTTTGGTCGGAGATGATCCTGTATGTCGCTCCGTCGGACAACATTGACGGTCATATGAAGGCGCTCGCCCGGGGCGGCGAGCTGGTAACCCTCCTCTGGGCTCTGGTCACCCACCTCGGCATCGTCGGCAGGTCAGACAACACCGCTGATGCTGCTACCGTTGACGTTTAAGTGTGCAGTGCATGTTCATCAGTTCATAATTTTCTGTATATGTTTGGCTATCTTTTCCCTTCTCATTGTGCTGTTTCTGCTTCCTTGTTTTGTAACTGCATCGGACCAATTTGAATTAGCAGCATTACTCATCTATCATTCCCATGTGTGTCCCCTGCCTAGTGTGGGCGCTGTAGGTTAGTTGTTCCTTCTGCGGCAGCCTACTAGTTGTTGCCTTTCCGTTGGCTACGAGCCTACGAGTCTGGTTCTGTATTGGTGTGCGACTATGCTACTTGACTGAACTTTCACAAACAGAAACAAAGAGATGTTTGATGTTATAGAATAGGAGTACAAGAGATGTACCCAACCACTCGTTTTTGTCTTTTGTTTCGTGTGGTTTCATAAATCTGAATGTCAACCAATCTAATTAACTAGTTAGTCGTCGAATAGTCGACGCTCCCAAGATATATCATTGTCCAGCGGCTCGGGTTGAAAAATTAGCCGGACTACAAGTTAACATTCGACAACAAGCCTGTCCATCTCAGTCAGGGACCCCCCAACGGTGGGCGACGAGCGGCTGCTGCGAAGGTCAACGAGCTCAAAGTCTTCGCTGCTGGGTGGGTCAAGCTTAAGACAAGGGTGACTAATAATCCATCTAATCTCCAACAGCCGCCTCAGCTCTAAAAAAGCCTAGGGTTTCTCCGGCCCCCGCCGGCGTCGTCATCGGTCCGTCTCGTCTTCGACAGTCATAGGGTCATGGGGTGCAGTGGATGCCGGTCTTTGCTGAGGAGGGCTTCGTTTTTAAATGTTTTTTTGAGTTTTGTTAGAGTTTGTGTCTTGCTTAAGGAGATGAGACAGCGGCGGCTCCCTGAAGATACAATAAGGTTCTCCTCGCCTAGCCCCCGTTCCGGTGATGCGTCTAGCATCGTCGGTGGGTGTATGTAGGTGTGTCTCCGACGGATCTATGTTTGGTGGATTTGCTCGGATCTGTTCGTCGTTCGTCTATGTTCGTATGTCTTTAGATTGGATTCTTTCAATATACGCTACTCTTCATCAGCGGCGGTTACTGTTTTGATGGCTTGGTCCTATTGAGCCTTAACATGATGGCTTTCGGACGGTCTACTACTACAAAAACAAATGGTTACCCTTTGCAAATGTCTATGTAATCAACTCCGTCGTGGGAGGCCCGACCCAGCTTAGAATGGAGCGGTTGATATCTTTGAAATCACTACTTAATGGTTACCCTTTGCAAATGTCACTCACATCTTACCAGGTGCTAACAAGTGGTGTACTGTATGTCCGCCACTTGTCACAACCTAGGAGTTTTCTCATTTTTGTAAATTTATTTATTCAAAATGTTTATCTCTTGAATCATCTGTCCAAATCCCAAAATATTTTCATCGTTGGATTTCTCATGTCGAAATTTTCGAAACTACATCCCATATAAATAAGTTTCGACACTCTTTCTTTTTTCATAAAAACCCAGAAAAAAGATAGAATAAACCCGATAAAAACAAAAACCAACAAAACTGGCAACAAAAAGAGAATGATGCAAACAAAACCACAGAAAAATAAACGAAGTAGGATGCACAGCTGTGGTTCTTCACTTTTTTGCTTTCGAGAAGCATAAGTGTGCTTCAACACGAAACCAATATGTGGTTCTTGTGGAAGCGCAATTTTTTCTACTGAGCACAGCTCACGGGAGCAAATTTGAGCCTCCGTGGAAAACAGATCTGTGATTCTCATGGTAGCACAGAGTTTTTCCCTTTTCGATAAACACATTTCTGCTTCTCGCGAAAACAAATCTGCGGCGCAATAAGAAGGAAATATGCGCTTCTTGTGAAAGCATAATTTTCTTTTACTGTGCTTCTCGTGGAAGCATTTTTTTTTTCAAACTGTGCTTCCCCGTGGAAGCAAATATATATCTTCACAAGAAATAAATATGTACTTGTCATGGAAGCACACAAATTTCCCTTCTGTGAAACACAACTTTGCTTCTCGCGGATGAATATTTTCGCGTGATTTTTTTCTCTAAAATCTAAGAAAAAATAGACAAAAATCAGAAAGTCGGAAAAACCATCAAAAGTCCGAAAATGAATACAGAAAAATCAAAAACAAAATCCAAAGACAGCCCAACATGCGACAAGGCACCACTTGCGTGCTCCCAGGCCACCAAAAGTGACCCATGTAGGTCCCACGCAAGAGGTACCCTCCAGCTAGTCGGCTAAGCCTCTTCTTCGGAGAAGACGGAAGACATGGACAGAGACGAACGCAAGCACGCCGTGTCCGCTCTCTCTCCTCCGTGAACAATCGACTCCCACGGCATGGCCGCTGCCCTGATGCTCCCGCTGTTGCGGTCGATCCATTGAAGGCTTTGGTTTGCCTGCATTGGGATGGGATGTACTTAAATGTTATGCCGTGTGTAACAATCTAGCTAAGGATATCATGAGTGCAGACTTCTGGTGCCCGAGCTCTAGAGAGCTTGGTATTTTCAAAAAATAAATCAAAAGGCATATTTATAAGTTTTAAAAAAATATGAAAAAACCCAAAAGAACTTAAAAAACATTATTTAAGAGGTACCGCTTGCAAACGCCACTCTCACCTTCTCAGGCATTGACAGTTGGTGCATTACAACCCAAGAGTTTTCTTTTTTTTGTAGATTCATTTTTTCAAGACATTTTATCTCTTGAACAGTGCATCCAAATCCCGAACCGTTTTCACCATTGAATGTTTTGAGTCGATATCTTCGAAACTAGATCCCATATTAATAGGTTTTAACAAACTATTTATTCACAAAAAAGGAAGAAACAAGTTGTAGCCAAAAGCACAATTTTTTCCACTTTTTCCAAAAACACAGATATATACCTAAATGAGATGCAAATAAAAAAATTCATGATTTTGTCCCTTTCAGCTACTAGTAAGCGTGCACGTGCAACGCACGTCTTGAGCAAAACAACATATACAATTCATGTGGGTATTGAATATCCAAATTCTTATGAAAAAAATTATTTTTCATGTAACGGAAGCTCTCCTGGGTGAAATGAAGCTCATTGTATACTATTCCCTCCGTTCACAAATACTATAATTTGGATATTTTAATATAAACTACATACGGACTCAAATGAGTGAACAAGCACACTAAAACGTGTCTATCTACATTCGATTCATATAAAAGGTAGACCATCTTATATTTGTGAATGGAGGGAATACAAAGCATGTACTTGTGTCATCTTGATCAAAGCAGCCTATGAAATTCATGTGAGTATTGAATTCTAAATTTAGATTCCAGAAATTTGTTGTGTGTGTGTGTGGGGGGGGGGGGGGGGGGTAGAAATATATGTAGTGCCTGATGATCCCCACATCTCTCATGGTCAAGCTTAATACAAACCTCATCAGAGTCGTGTGAAGTTCAAGAGGACAAGGAAATCCTAATCCAAAAAATCAGACTCGTATAGTCAAGAATGCAGGATGTCTAATTTCTCATGTGAACTTGGAAGGACTTATAATAGGTCTTGTCCACGTGAACATGACAGAGATGCATCTTTGAATAAAAATATTAAAAAAAAAGTTGTAATCCGTTCCTCTTCGGTTCAACCTACATGTTATCTTCAGAACTGAATTGCTGGACTCAACTAAAACGCTGCCCGTGGGAGTGATGGTGAGACGATAGAAGAGTCCGCCGGTGGTCAAGACCATTTTGTCCCCATCCCGAGTCTCTCATCACCTGTGGTGCGAAATATGTGAACAAAAATGAAGGGAATTTAACATTTTTGTGTGACATATATGGGAAGCAAAATTAGTTCTGCGTTGATTAAACACGAATTAAACTTGTCATATCAACATCTCAGCTGTGGAGAAAGATCTAGTGTTATAGAATGGCAAACTATACAATAAGGTAAATAGGCATGAGTAGATCATGCGCTCAAATAATCATTGTTTTGATAAGCTAAACCAAGAAAGGAAAAAAAACCACACAATATTTAGGAAGACCAAGCCACACAAAAGACGTTTCTAATGAGATGAATATACCCACAAGAAAACAAATTTAATTAGCAAATTAACTACTCATTTATACTCAAAATAAATAAAGGTGCACTGATGATGTGCATATCCTTCCTGGATTAACAGGTTTAAATTGTTGTCAGTGATAGGACCAAATGCACAGGAAAATTCATGCCAACAACAGTGAATAAAAAGGAAAAATAAAATAAAATAACCTAATTGAGCAACACGCGACCAAGAATACACTGCAAAGGCGGTGTCATGCAGGGGGCAAGAGTACATTACTCGAGCCAGTATGAAAATACATTAAGACAAGCATACAAACAAGGCTTTGTCATGAGTTCTTCCCAGCATACTGCATACATAATTTGAAGGGGCTTCTTTAAAAAAAGGTGGCATGTTATACTTTGCCACTCATGAGTAGCAAGCACGTTGTTGAAGTTGTATAGCCACAATCAGCATCCTTCAACGGGTTATCACTTTGTCTAGATTTTTTGGCTTGAATCGTGGGCGCCCTCAGTACACGCACCTCTGAAAAACAGAGAGCACCCATATAAGCTTAAATTCCTTGGCCGAGGTTAGCTTAAAAAAAGGGACTTCTTCCTTGGTTGTTGTAGAACTACATGGCCTGAGCTGCAGTTATTTTGTATCTGCTATTTTGGATTGCCAGAGTTCATGTTCACCTCCAACTTGCATCAGAAAAATATGTAGGCCTCGGTAGTATACTGGACAACTCCGGAGCTAATGGAACTGCATAATTTCCATACACCTGCATCAGGCTTGCCGATCAACTAATCAGGTAAGAGTTGAAACCGAGCTCAACCAGTAAGCAAAAAAAAGAGAATCAGTTAAGGAAAAACGTTGCGCCCTTGTCGACAGTATGCAATAATCATGCCTAAACACTATGTGCACACATGGTGAGAGATGCCACTACATGTCACGGTAAACAGCTAGCCATTCCTATTGTACAGATTTGCAAGTCTTAGGATGTGGTAAAATTCTAGGTAAGCAGGTTAGCACTGCCGTACTTGTCATTTGGATCAATACGGCTGTTATACATCTCTGACCTCCTCAATCCATCAGTAAAAGAGCAAATCATGCAAGGCTTGATTCAAATCTCGCATAACTGAACTTAATGAACTGATGATTGTAGATTGAATGCAGAACCAGGATGTCACTACTTACAAAATATTTACCCTAAAAAATCATGGATGGTGAGCTTGTTCTTGACTTCTGTTAACTCTAACACTCGACTTCTCCATGGATATATAAAAAACAAGAGGATGAAAAGGCCAAAGATGGTGTCCTTTTTGCCAACACAACCTGCACCTGATCAGGTCCTGGGACCTGGGCATCTCTTGGTTGCTGTCAGTAAAATTATTCCAAACTTTGATGCTCAGTTTCAGCTTGTCTAAAGGCTAAAAAAAAGGGAAGTTAAATCACAAATGTGATCATTGTAAAGGTTCTTAACAAGTTCAGCTGTACTGGTCATCAAAGAATGAAGGTTAGGATATAAGACATAGAGAAACATGCATAGCATCTTTCTGGATATATCAAAGACTGCCGCTAACTCGTAACAAAGAAAATCATCTGCTAAAATTGGTTCTACATTAACAGAAAAATTCACCAATTTAAGGGATGTGCTTTAAAAAGATCAAAACAGATGCAGTAGATAAAAAACACCAATTTCCACGGACAAATCACCAACTATATATAAGCTAAACATACTTCTGTACTGATATATGGGATAAAACGAAACCATGCTTTCTGGTCATTGTCATCAAGGAGAAAATTACAAGACTGGAGATTCTGAACAAATATTCCCGTGGAGTGTAGTTCTAGCACACCAAGCGGCAAATCGGCGCCATATCTGCAAGTTACAGGAAACCATAGAAATATGTAGTACTACTCAAGAAAACATCTTCTAAACAGAGCATCATAAGCAAATGTGTCTGCACTAAGGTGAGAAAGGATACATGCCAGTTAATCAAACAACACGTTGAACACATAACTGGTACAAAGTTGCAAACTGCATGCTTAGGTGACTCTTCATCTAAAAATGGGTATATTTGCCTCTGCAGAAAAATGCATTCTTATGATAATACGACCAACATTCAGTATTCAGAACATCAAATATGTACAAAAATGTGGAGCCTTCCACCATACCTTAAAACATCTGACAAAGGGAGCCTTCCACCTTTAAGCCGAGCCATCCTATCCCCAATGGATCCTCATCGCTACACAAAGCTGAAATACACAAAACAAAACTCCATCTTCATTGATTCATTCACAGGCAACCCAACAGCAAGTCTCCACCAGAAAATGTATACCCTCCCATTATGCGTCGAGATGCCATGTAGGAAGAAGATATTGCCCAGGCACTGGCATTTGCGGAAGACCTCGTTGAACCCCGCCGAGAACACCTGCAGCTGGTCGTCCCTGACCGGGTGCAGCATCTTCACGTCGAACTCATGGTAGAGGTCATAATACTCTGCCTTTGGTATCCAGGCATACACGAAGGGGCATCTCCCTATCCGGTGCTTCAGATCCAGCACCGCCGGGTCGATCCACGGGCTTATATGGCTCGAACCAAGACGAACCAATACGAAACTTGGAAGAAGCGGATGCCGGCGTCGAGGAGCTGCTGGGACCAGGAGGAGGAATCCTGCAGGTCGAGGGAGCAGACCTCCAGGGCGCCGCGGTGGATCAGCTCCAGACATTGGGCGGCGCCAAGGAAGCCCTGCCCGCCAGTCACCGCGAACCGCACGCCTCGATCCCCTCCGCCTCGCTCGGGCATCTCTGCTGCAGCTTGGGGTGTGGGGCGGGCTACGGGGCAGGGCGGCGCGGCGGCTCACAACGACCGCAACGGGGCTCGGCCGGCGACGTGGCGTGGCCGTGGAGAAGAGAGGGAAATAGGGGAGATATGGCGTCCGTCGCGCGAGGCGGCGGCGGCGGAGGCCGGGATGGCGTCCGTGGGGAGAAGGGAAGCACGGTAGTGGGGAGGGAGGCGGGGCGCAATCGCGGCAGCGGCTCAGATTCTCTAACTTGCTTATAGCAAGTCAGAGGCAGCCCAGCGCACGCCAGATGCCGCTCGTTCTCGATCGGTCGGCTGCTTCTTTCGATCCCTCACTCAGCCTAAAATAAGCAGCCCAGCCCAGATTTCATAGCCCACCTAAAGGCCTACATCAACACAGTGGAGGGAAAACAAAACTTCAGGCGGGAGCACGAGAGGATTCTGGCGGGGAAACGTGTGCTGCGCTGCTCTGTCGCGCGCTGTCTCAACTTTGGGCGATCGCTGCGGCAACTCCAAGGAAATCAGCTGGCCGATCGAGGAAAACTTCTGGCGATCGATTCCAGCATCCGTTCCTCCTCCTCCTCCTTCCAGATTACAGGTAGCAACCACAAATCTCCCCTCTTTGTCTTGTATTTTCTTCACAAATTGGAAATTTTCTTACTTGTATTTGTTCATGATTCCTGCAGTAATTATTGAGTTCATGTCTTCAAATTAAGAGATAATGGTAGAAACCAACAAGTAAGTTAGGCAAACACTGGAATTCCTTTGCTGACATCTAGATCTATAGCAAGTTAGGCTTACACTGGAATTACCTATATATTTATTTTGGTGCAGGGAGAATGTGATTCGTACGTCCTTACCTCAAGTTGGTCAGAAATTCACAGACTTGGCTGAGGCATGGTCATTTTGGGTTAACTATGGAGGCCGGGCAGGTTTTGAGGTCAGAAAAAGGTCAAGCTGGAAAAGTAAAATTGATGGAGTGGTAACTTCATGTAGATATGTGTGTGCAAAGGAGGGTCGTCGAGTACAAGACAAGAGGGATCATCTCACAAAGAACCCTAGAGCTGAAACAAGAACAGATTGTGATGTCCATATGTGTCTTTCATTAGATCGAGTGGCAGGACATTATGAAGTGGTGGAGGTAGTGCTTGCTCACAATCATGGTGTCTACTTACCACAAACTTTCCATTTGATGTCATCACAACGGAGGATTTCAGAATTGCAAGCCGTTGAAATTGAGGCTGCCGATGACTCTGGAATTAGGCCAAGGCATGCACATGACTTGGCTAGTCGCCTTGTTGGGGGGCCAATGAATCTCAGCTACATGCCTCGTGATCACAAAAATCACTTGCAGAGCAGGCGCCAAAGAGAGTTAGCATATGGTCAGGCGGGAAGCATGTTGAAGTATTTTCAACAAAAGCAGGCTGAGAATCCGTCTTTCCAGTATACTTTACAATTGGATTCCGAAGAACAAATAAGTACTATATTCTGGGCTGATGCAAAGATGTGCATTGATTATGCACACTTTGGAGATGTTATCGCCTTTGACACTACTTTTGGCACAAACAAAGAATATAGGCCTTTTGGTGTTTTCGTCGGATTCAATCATTTTAGAGAGACCGTTATTTTTGGTGCTGCTCTTTTGTTTGATGAAACACGTGGCTCTTTCAAATGGTTATTTGAGGCTTTTGTAGAGGCACACAACGGAAAGCAACCTAGAGCTATATTTACCGACCAAGACACGGCAATGGGATTGGCTGTTGGGGATGTTTTCACCCAAGCATGGCATGGCTTGTGCACCTACCACATCATGCAAAATGCCGTCAAGCACTTGTGCAATAGCAAAGTTGAAGAATCAAAAAAAGAGGAAGATGAAGAACCTCATATCCTCTTAGATTTCAGCACTTGTATGTATAATATTGAGGACAAGGCAGCCTTTGAAGAGGCATTTGACATCATGAGAAATAAGGTGGATAAGAAGAAGGCCTCATGGCTAGATAGCATCTACAAGTTAAAAGAAAAGTGGACTGAATGCTACATGAGGGATGTTTTCACATTGGGAATGAGAAGCACACAATTAAGTGAGAGTTTCAATAGTGATTTGAAAAAACATCTCAAATCAGATTTTGACATCATTCGCTTCTTAAAACATTTTGAAAGGGCTGTGCAAGGAAAAAGAAACAAGGAGCTAGATGCAGAATTTGAAGCTACTAAAAAACTGCCTAGAATAGGGATGGAGACTCCTATGTTGTTGCAAACAAGCGAAGCTTACACACCGACCATATTTGAAGCATTCAAATCTGAATATAGAAGATCCATGGCTGCATGTAGTAGAGCATTGGATGGAGATAATACATATGTTGTTACAATTGTGAGGGCTAATGGTGATTTGAGCTCCGAACTAGAGCGCATAGTTGTCGGTGATCCTTTGGAGCAAACGGCTTCTTGTAGCTGTTTTCAGTTTAAAAGGACCGGAGTATTGTGTGCGCATGCTTTAAAAGTTCTTGACTTGATGAATATCAAGTTATTGCCAAACCATTATCTTTTAAAGAGATGGACCTGAGAAGTAAAATCTGGAACTATACAAGATACCAAAGGAAGGGATATAATTGAAGATCCAAAATTGGATGCTATGTTGCGGTACAAGTTTGTTTCTCACAAATTTCATGATTTTGCAAGTGAAGCCGCAAGCGATCCGGAATGTATCTTGTTGGTGGACAATGCATTGGACATCCTTGCCAAGCAAGTACGGGAAAAACTGAGGATATCTAGAAGTATTTTGAGTGAATCCTCTAATGTGCAGCCTAATGTTCAACAAGATGAGGGTTTGCTTAGTTCTGCACGCCTCAAGAAAAAAGAGGTTCAACCGAAAAGTTCAAAGAGACATAAACCTTGGATCGAGAAGACACGCAAGTACAAAAAGAAAGACCCAAAGGAATCTAGTGTATGTTGCTGAAAATTCTTGCAATTTTGTGTACTTATTTATTACTACATCATATATAAATTTGTTGGGTTTCTTTGTGCAGCAGCAAGAGAAAGAGAATCAAGTTGGTGGAGAAACTCAAGCAACAACTGAAAATGCTAATAATGCCAGCAATGCATTCAGGAGCTACACAGACTTGCTAATGGTACTTTAAATGTTGTTGTATCTTCTCTAAACTACTATTCTATTCCAACGTTTCATTTTGATCCTCTTTCTTTGCAGGGTTCTAATGGAATTGATGATATGGATTTTGGAGATCTTCTTTAGGTTCCTATTTCATGACAAGAAGAAGATAGTCCATCTTCTTCTTTTGGCCTGAATATGTTCAGCTTGAAGAAATTTGTGAAAAACACTGCAAAATGGTGTTCTTTTGTGTAGAACCTGCAGCTCTAATACTATATTTTGTTGGAGGTTATTATGGTTATTTGTATCATGACTACCGTTTGTATTCTGGTTGATTTTGGTTGAATTCTGGTTGAAAACAGAGTATTTTTACAGGTATCTATCCAGTCTGAATATGTTCTGTTCTATTCTGTTGTTTACATTCAGTTAACTGTCCATAGATGCACTTGTCGCTGCAGCTGGGCTGTTTGCTCCCGAATGGGCCTCCCTTGTCGCTTATGTGGGCTGGCCTGGCTGAACTGTGTTTGTGAGGGAAGGAAACATGAAACAGAGCAGGGGACACACGATGGAAAAGAAACGGCATCCAGCTGCCTCAAGGCTGCGTCTGACTTGCTATAAGCAAGTTAGAGAATCTGAGCCGTCGCGGCAGGGGATGATTTGTTGGGTGGCTCCGTGATGTGCGGCGGCCTCTTTGCCTGACGAGGTGGATCGTGAGAGGGACAGGACGTGGGCGTCTGCCTGGCAGAACAATTAATCTGGAGCGTTAGTTTGTGCCACAAACTCTAGATGTAATATAAACTGTTAGATGTGATTTACTTTGACTGATCTAACGTCTCTGATTCTTCCGTGTACATTTTGCTGTGTGGTTTTAGGAGAATTTAAGTTTGCTCTTTTAATAGTAAGTATAGATGCATCTCGTGGAAGCATATTTGTGCCTCCAGGAAAAGCAAATCCATACTTCTTGTGGAAGCACAAAAAAATATCCAAAAAAATGTTTGTGATTTATTTCCCTTGCGAGGAAGCACAACTGTGCTGCTTCTCGTAGAAACAAATATGTTCTTTCCAGAGAAGCCAATATGTGCTTCTACTGGAAGCAAAAAAGTTGCACAAAAGAACGTTTCATGATTTTCTCCTTTCTGAGAAGTACTTCCCGCGGAAGCAAATCTGCGCATCCACGAGAAGCAAATTTGTGCTTCTTGTAGAAGCGAAGAAAAAATCGCGCAAAAATAGTTCATGATTTTTTCTTTTCCGAGAAGCACATATGTGCTTTGTGCTTCTTGCAGAAGCAAATCTGTGCCTCCATAAAAGCAAAATGTGTTTCTCGTGAAAGTACAAAAAAATCACGCAAAAAATAATTTTGCTTCAAAACCAGGCGTAAACCGAAAAGCCAAAAACCCAGTAAAAAACCCATCTAAGATCCGAAAATGCGTAAAAAATTAAAAAATTCAGAGGAAGCATCCAACACGCGACACGTGGTGGCGGCTGGACGCACCACTTGTCACGCTCTCAGACCCCAAACGTGACCCTTATGGGGCTCCGGCAAGGGGTATTCTTTAGTTAGTTGCTCCCGGATGTTCTGTACGAGCATGTGAAATTTTGTTTGTAAATATTGTGAATTGTAGGTTGTACAAGAAGACAAAATTCCAGCTGAACAGCAAAATAAAAGGCCCATTTTAGAAATATGTATTTGCCTTTTTGCTGTACATCACGTGTGGAAGTATAATATTTTGAAATTTTATGTAGCATACATGTGTATGTATGTTCACAAAAAAATTTGAATTTTTTTGTGTTGTGGAAATTTGAATTTTGAAAACAAGCTCCCTGTAGCTCGAGTTCCCGTTGGCAATTCCGGCCTACCGTGTAAAATTAATCAGTGCTGGTCATACGAAATTCCCTCCGGTGGAGTATACCGATTTCGATCCGGAATGCACGGATACCGACTTTGAATCCAACATTATATTGACTGGACGTAATGGGTCGTAGGGTATATTCTTAGAGGGTGCTTGGATCCAAGGGACTATTTTTAGTCTGACTAAAAATAGTCTCTTTTAGAGGCTAAAGTTCCAAGCACCCCTGACTAAAGAGAGGCTAGGATTAGTCTTGAGGCTAAAACATTTTAGTCATAGGAAACCTACTAAAATGTGTATTAGCCCTCTCTCTCCTCATTTAATTCCTCTACTTTAACACATGCGAGTTTCGGATTGGATGGTTTGAAGAATAATAAATGCTCAATAACTTGATTTTAGTCTCTTTAGTATTTGGATTAAAGCATGGGTGAGGCTAGCAAGTTTTAGTCCCACTACTTTTAGTCATGGGACTAAAACGTATCCAAGCACCCTCTTACTATATGTGCTACACTGCCATTGACCTTCACTTCTATATATGTGCACTACCCATTCCTGTTGAGTTGCAGCTAGCAGATCTGGCTGGTGCGTTAGCCCCTCTGACTCTGAGTTATGATCGACGAAGCGCGGTGACCTCTTCTAGCTACCACTGCAAGGCAAGAGGTATTCGGTCAAGCTCTGTCTGATGCTTCCACCCTTATTTCTTGAATGAGTTCCAAACTGTTGACATATATTTTTTTTTTTGGAAAAGGGGCCATACCCCAGCCTCTGCATCAGAATGATGCATACGGCTCATATTATTAAAAATAAAGAACCAGTCTCAAGAGTACAAAAAGGTCATAGTGGTAACTAAAACAAAATCTGCTGAAAATAACTGCTGAAAGCCACAACCGGCTGGCAAAACTATAGGATCACTCTATCCTATTACATGACCGCCATCCAAACCGGTTGAAAATATCCCGAGCTACCATCTCCCATCGGATAGACGCAGTAACCAAACGCTCCCTGGCCTCCGTCGGAGTGAGTAGCGACCACATACGGATAAACGCTGTGGCTCTGAAAACAACCTGCAAAAAGTGAAAGTTTGTTGATCGGTTAAAGACTAAGTCATTTCTGCAGTTCCATATTGCCCACAAAAGAGCACAAGCGCCAACCCGAATGTGTCTCGCAATGTCATAATCCACCCCATCTAGCCATGTTCCAAATAACATACTAATAGAGGTAGGCTGACTGATATTAAAAGCAATATGAACCGACCGCCACAGAATCTTAGCCAACGGACAATCGAGAAAGAGGTGTTTGATGCTTTCAGAATGATCACAGAAGCTACACCGAGACGGACCTACCCAATTACGTTTTGCAAGATTATCCTTAGTCAAAATTACCTGTTTATGCACAAACCACATAAACACTTTGATACGTAAGGGTACCTTAACTTTCCAGACATGTAAGGCGGTGGGGATGACCGAAGAGTTAATGACATCCTGATACATTGATTTGACCGAGAACACACCGTTCTTAGTAAGTTTCCAATGCAGCTGATCAGGGTGTGCAGACAACCTGACATCCATCAAACGTCGAATCAGATGGAGCCAGGCCTCCCAACGATTACCAACAAGCGTCCGCCTGAAGCTGATATTGAGGGGAACGGATTGTAGAACAGTAGCAACATAGGCATCTCTACGTTGAACTATGTTATACAAAGAAGGATATTGAAGTGCTAGTGGAGTCTCCCCAAGCCACGTATCCTCCCAAAACCTCGTCGTGGTACCATTCCCAACAATAAATTTAGTCTTGTTGAAAAATATTTGTTTAACTCTCATAAGCCCCTTCCAGAAGGGCGAATCTGAAGGTCTCACAGACACTTGGGCCAAGGTTTTAGCAAAGAGATACTTATTCCGTAAAAGCTGTGCCCAAGTGGCCTCCGTCTCAGATGATAACTTGAAAAGCCACTTGCTAAGGAGACATATATTTTTGATTTCCAAATTTTCAATACCTAAGCCACCCTGGTCTTTAGGTCTGCAAATAATATCCCACTTCGCAAGTCTATACTTCCGCTTAAGCTCGTCAATTTGCCAAAAGAAACGAGATCGGTAGAAATCTAACCTTTTCCTAACTCCAACCGGAACCAAGAAAAAGGATAGCAGAAACATCGGCATACTAGTAAGGACCGAATTAATCAGAATTAATCGCCCTCCATATGACATGAGCTTTCCTTTCCAACAGCTTAGTTTCTTTTCAAACCGATCCTCCAAGCATTTCCACTCAGCATTGGTTAGCTTACGATGATGAATGGGTATACCCAAGTACGAAAATGGTAAGGAACCCAATTCACATCCGAACAATTGTTGATACGAATCCCGGTCATCATTAGCTCTTCCAAAGCAAAACAATTCGCTCTTGTGGAAGTTGATTTTAAGCCCGGACAATTGTTCAAATAAACATAACAGCAGCTTCATGTTCCTAGCTTTCGCCATGTCATGCTCCATAAATATGATAGTGTCATCAGCATATTGGAGAATAGATAGCCCGCCGTCTACTAGATGTGGAACCAGGCCACCTACCTGTCCTGCATCCTTTGCCCGACCTATTAAAATAGTCAGCATGTCGGCCACTATGTTAAATAGAATCGGTGACATAGGGTCTCCTTGCCGTAGCCCCTTGTGAGTTTGAAAATAGTGACCAACTTCATCATTCACCTTAATCCCCACACTCCCTTTTTGCGTTAAAGAGTTAATTTGGTTTCTCCATGCCGGATGAAAACCTTTCATACGTAACGCTTGTTGCAGGAAAGGCCATTTGACTTTATCATATGCTTTCTCAAAATCCACTTTAAAAACTATGCCATCCAGTTTTTTGGAGTGGATTTCGTGTAACGTTTCATGCAAGACAACAACCCCTTCCAGGATGTTTCTATCCGGCATGAACGCTGTCTGAGACGGCTGAACTACTGAGTGTGCTATTTGTGAAAGCCTATTTGTGCCCACCTTAGTGAAGATCTTGAAACTCACATTTAGCAAACAGATGGGTCGAAACTGCTCGATCCGAACAGCGTCCGTCTTCTTAGGCAGAAGAGTAATCGTCCCAAAATTCAGCTTGAACAATTGCAGCTGACCCTCAAAGAACTCGTGAAACATGGGCATTAAGTCCCCCTTGATAAAATGCCAACACTTCTTGTAGAACTCCGCCGAAAAACCGTCCGGACCTGGAGCCTTGTTGTTCTCCATTTGAGAAATAGCCTCAAACACCTCTTTCTCCGAAAAAGGAGCATTCAATAGCTCGTTCTCGGCGGTCTCAAGTTGAGGCACATCCTCAACCCTAGACTCATCCAACGCCACAAAAGTCTCTACCGGGTTACCAAACAATTGTTTGTAATAATTGGTAATGTATTCTTTGAGATTATCCTGACCAACTATGGTTCCTTCATCTTGTTCTAATTGAAAAATTCTCTTCTTACGATGCTTCCCATTCGCAATCATGTGGAAGAATTGAGTGTTATCCTCGCCTTCTACGATTTTGCGAACCTTAGCTCGCAATGCCCACTTCAATTCCTCCTCACGGAGAAGCGCTTTAAGCTTCATCTCCGCATCTATCTTTGTTGCCAACTCAGTGGAATCTAAGATAGATGTTTCTGCTTTAGCTTCGAAATTTTGAATGATAAGAAGGAGTCTGTCCTTCTCCGCCTTATAGATCCCATGCGTGTGTTTAGCCCAACCACGAAGGAAACTACGAAGATGACGAATCTTGGATTGCCATTTGTCGATAGGTGTCCTACCTCCAGAGTCCATAGCCCACTGTGTAGCTAACAACTCGAGGAAGCCTTCTCGTTCGAACCAAGCCAGTTCGAACGAGAAGAAATTCTTGTTGCCCACGAAATTTTGAACACCGGAATCAACTAACAGCGGTGTATGATCCGAGACACCCCGAGTCAGAGCCTGTACCGTTACCAGTGGAAACTTCTGTTCCCACTCGACACTAGCTAGCACTCTGTCTAGTTTCTCAAAAGTCGGTACCGGTAACGAATTAGCCCAAGTGAATTTCCTACCCGAGAGTTCGATCTCTCTGAGATCCAAACTCTCAATGATAGTATTGAACATAAAGGGCCATCGACCGTCAAAATTGGCACTATTCTTGTCTTCTTTTCTTCGGATTATGTTAAAATCCCCTCCCACTAAAAGAGGTAACTGTTCATTAGCACAGATGCGCACCAGATCTGCCAAAAAATCTGGTTTGAGATCTGGTTGAGCAGCCCCGTAGACTGCCACCAAAGCCCAATCAAACCCATCTGCCTTAGATCTAACCCGAAACTTGACAGCAAACTCTCCCATAACTACGCTCCTTACCTCCAACGTTTCACACTTAACCCCAAGTAAACCCCCGCCAGATCTTCCTCGAGGTGGGAGGCAGTGCCAATCAAAATCTACCCCCCCAGACAAAGTGGCAAGAAATTGATTAGTGAAATTACTCCTTCCAGTCTCGGACAAAGCAATGAAATCTAAATGATGTTCCAGAGACGCATCCGCCAGAAACCTCCTTTTAGCCAATTCTCTAAGACCTCTGCTATTCCAGAAAATGCCTCTCATGAGTCATCATGAAATCTTTTGGCAGTACGAATCCTAGCACTCCTACGCGCTGCGGAGACTGGATAAACCTTTCGTTTCCATGTCCGCTTAGGCTTGACTATATCAACCACCGGGATATGACCCTCATCCTCGTCATCTATCACTAGAGGCTCATCAACGTGGAGAGAAGTCTCAAACTGTTGACATATAAGCAGACAGTGCCAATCAAGAACCAATTGTACAAGTTAAAACACTTTGTTCACCCGCAGATTGAAAGTGACTTCGGTACTGTTCATAGCATACTCTGAAACCGAATCAATGTGCGGAAAATGGATTTACATCTAGCAATTAAACGCAAAGTGGAGCTAATTGACATCGTACCTGTTTGCTTTATAATTAAATTAAATTTGTGACGATATTAGTGTGTTTTACACCAGAAACTAGTCTCTGACTGAATTGATGTTTGCTTTGGCCTTGTGAAGTCTATAGAGAAGATGTCTGCTGATGGAATAGCAATATCGTCAGGAGAAGGTGTACTGCCTGGAGATTCATCGCAGTCTCAACAGCAAGAGATCATTGCTGATCATGGCCCGCAGATGTCGATTGGGGAGTTGCTGAAGCCAATAAAAGGAGCCAATGGCATGCCGGTGCTGTTCATCCCCTCCAGTGACGGTCGACTCGTGGCAGTAGCCGTAGACGACATTCAGAATCTGTCTGCCAACCATAACAACAAATCTAGTGAAAAGAAGCAGCAGGATTTCCGTGCCTGGTTGCTGCTCCTGACGTCCCTGGTTGCCACCGTCTCCTTCACCGCAGGGCTCACTCTGCTGGGTGGTTTTTGGGCCACCGACGACAAGGCCAACGGGTACGTCGCTGGAACCTTAGTTATGCGCGACAAATTTCCCACGAGGTACCGGTCATTTCAGTTTGGCAACAAGATAGCTTTCTTTTGCTCCTTGATGATCATTGGAATGCTCGCGAGGAACATAAATAACAAGCCGACGGCCGCTGCATTGAGAAGCACTATCTGTTTCCCATTTGTTGTAGCTCTCTGCACTGTGGGCCTGTGTTTTGAATTTTGGCCGGAAAAAAACGGATTTCGGCCATCTCGGCCTGGGGCGAAATATATCTTTGGCTGAAATTGGTCAAATTTGACAAATTTTGGTCAAATTTTAGTCAAAATTTGGTCAAATATTGGCTGAAAAAATTGAAAATGACCGAAATTCAGCCATCTCGGTCTGAGGCGAGAAAAATCTCAAACCGAAAACCAAAACACAGCTGTGGGCTTGGTTACTACCTTCATCACGGGTACGGCGTACGGCGTCACAGAAGAGATTTACACTAGTGTTATGGTTGTACTTGTCATTGTCTACATGTCCATCCCTTGGGTTATTAGTTGGATCTTTTTCTCGGCCCGAAGCCGCACCCGACCCCCGAGTCATTGGTTTAATTGGTCGGCTTGTTGCTACGGATAATTGCTAAGAAATAATGTTCACAAAAAACAAGAATACTTACAACAGCCTGCAACCTGCAAACTTATGTGTATTTATGTTGTTGATTTGCCCAAGCGGCAATTAACGGTATGTGTATTCATGTTTCTATTTGCAAGTGCTCGAAGACCCTAATTTTGCTACTCATGTGTAACTCCTACATGACACATCCGAAGTTGTAACCGAATTCCTTTGTGTGAGGCACATATATGAAATCGTAAGCATGCCATGCATTATTTATACTACTTGCACTTTGGTCCCTAAAAAATGATCATGTACATCGATTCATTGTGACGCATTCTGAGTTTTATTTTCTTGTTCTCCTTTAAAACATGAACGTCACACTCATCTTAACGGGGATAGATAAATTTACTAGGATATCTTTTTAGTTCTTGCAGCATCCTCACTATTCACGACCACAAAACCACAATTATTCGTTTGAAAAAACTAGAATTATTTCATTTCCAGAGAGTTACCAAATCTTCCAACACTTCTTTTGCATTAACTGGATACAATTTAGTGTCATTATTTCAAAATAAATGTAGTAGATAATCCCGTGTGGAAATCCATTTGGGTCTTAGGGACATCTAGTTTTCTTTTCTATTTTTGCAGGAAAGATGCATCCAATTTTCAACGGCTAATTCTCATCAGCGTTGAATTATAGGAGCGGTAGTTAGAGTATTTTTCAAAATGTCAAAGTCTTCTACACAATTGTCATAAAAAAGAAAGGAACATCCTTTTGTAAATAATGTGTTAAGCATCTAACAATTTTAGAAAAATCTTTAATGAATCTTATATAAAACGAGCATGGTCAAGGACACTTCTAATATGTTTATTTTCTCAATGGTTTATGGTAGGTCTACCAACTTCTATACCTCTAGTTGAAATCCTGAATCTAAAACAATACCCTTTTTCATGAAGTGGCACTTCTCGCACTTAAAGGCAAGGCTCCTATCTTCGTACAACAGAAAATGTTATTAAAATTGTACAAACAACTATCAAATAAAGTTACATAAACCGGAGAATGTAATTTAGTGGAGACAAAGGAGGTCATGTGTGGTGATTTTAGTAGGTTTGTCAATATTATGGGAAATGCTTTTCAAACATTGAAGGTCTCTTGTTATTAAGAGCATGTGTGAATATATGGGCTGACAAGTACGGTGTGGATTTTTGGGACATGCGTCTACAGCTGTATGCACATTCGTTTAAGCAAAAAATATTCAAAATGATAGTTTAAAAATAAAAAAATTGAAACTTTTTTGCGACAAACATATTCTAAACATAATATTCACGTTTAAAGTTTCGGGACAAAAAGAGGTATGTCGCATTGTGAGCGAAAAATAAAATAAAACCGCACCTACAAAATTGTGAATAGCCTGCAAAAATAAAATCGTGAATAGTAGCATTTATATAGTATTGCATCTGTTGTATTTTGCTCGGAATCCGGCATAAATCATTTTGTCGTGAAACTTTAAATGTGAGTATTGTGCTAGACCATGTACGATGCCCAAAAGTTTAAAAAATAATTGACCTTTTTACTAGAAAAATTCATTTCAGGTGCGCGCTCACCCAGAGGTTGCACGATGGATTTTGGCTGACAGGTTGAGTCTTATTCTTTGAGTGCAAGCTTCCTTTTTTACTAACCAGGAAAGTTCATGCTTACATAAGCGGTCTCAGGAGACAGAGGTGACAGAAACTAAGTCCTTGTTTGGTTCATAAGTTTTAAGACTTTTTTAGTCCCAACTTATAAGTCTCAAGTCCCTAATAAGTCCCTACTTGTTTGGTTCCTGGGAGTTAACATGGATTAAAAGACCATATTACAACTATAAGTCCCTATAAGTCCCTTCTTGAGAGTCTTATTTCATAAGTCCCAAATGCCCACTTTAAGTCCCTATAAGTCCCTCCTATTTGGTTTAGATGGGACTTAAAGGGACTTATTTAAGTCCCTACACCAATAAATCCTTGTAACCAAACACCCCCTAAGCGTGATGTCGAGGCCATAGCAAGAGTATATGCTTCAATATTGCTACCTGTTGAGCACTGCGTTGGATTTCCCCGAAGAGGAGAGGATGATGCAGCAAGGTAGTGTAAGTATTACCCTCAGTTTTTGAGAACCAATGTATCAATCCAGTAGGAGGCCACGCGCAAGTCCCTCGTACCTACACAAAACAAATAACTCAACGCAACCAACGCGATTAGGGGTTGTCAATCCCTTCACGACCACTTACGAGAGTGACATCTCATAGAGATGATAGATAATATTTTTGTTATTTTTGATATAAAGATGCAAAGTAAAATAAAAGGCAAAGTAAAAAAAGCAAAGCAATAATAAAGTGATTGAAGATTGATACGATGAGAATAGACCCGGGGGCCATGGGTTTCACTAGTGGCTTCTCTCAAGAGTATAAGTATTTCTACGGTGGGTGAACAAATTACTGTTGAGCAATTGACAGAATTGAGCATAGTTATGAGAATATCTAGGTATGATCATGTATATAGGCATCACGTCCGAGACAAGCAGACCGACTCCTGCCTGCATCTACTACTATTACTCTACTCGTCGACCGCTATCCAGCATGCATCTAGAGTATTAAGTTAATGAAAACAGAGTAACGCCTTAAGCAAGATGACATGATGTAGAGGAATATATTCATGCAATATGATAAATACCCCATCTTGTTATCCTCGATGGCAACAATACAATACGTGCCCTGCTGCCCCTTCTGTCACTGGGTAAGGACATTGTAAGATTGAACCCAAAGCTAAGCACTTCTCCCATTGCAAGAAAAACCAATCTAGTAGTCCAAACCAAACTGATAATTCGAAGAGTCTTGCAAATATAACCAATTATACATAAAAGAATTCAGAGAAGATTCAAATATTGTTCATAGATAATCTTGATCATAAACTCACAATATCGGTCTCAACAAGCACGCCGCAAAAAGAAGATTACATCGAATAGATATCCACGAGAGAGGGGGAGAACATTGTATTGAGATCCAAAAAGAGAGAAGAAGCCATCTAGCTACTAACTATGGACCCGAAGGTCTGAGGTAAACTACTCACACTTCATCGGAGGGGCTATGGTGATGATGTAGAAGCCCTCCGTGATCGATTCCCCTTCCAGCGAAGCTCCGGAACAGGCCCCAAGATGGGATCTCGTGGGTACAGAAGGTTGCGGCGGTGGAAATAGGTTTTTGGCTCCGTATCTGATTGTTTGGGGGTACGTAGGTATATATAGGAGGAAGGAGTACGTCGGTGGAGCTTCGAGGGGCCCACAAGGCAGGGGGCGCGCCCTAGGGGGCGACCTGCACCCTCGTGACCGCCTCGTGGCTTTCTTGACGAAGGGTCCAAGTCTCCTAGATCATATCTGATGAGAAAATCACGTTCCCGAAGGTTTCATTCTGTTTGGACTCCGTTTGATATCCCGTTTCTTCCAAACACTGAAATAGGCAAAAAACAACAATTCTGGGCTGGGCCTCCGGTTAATAGGTTAGTCCCAAAAGTAATATAAAAGTGGAAAATAAAGCCCAATATAGTCCAAAACAGTAGATAATATAGCATGGAGCAATCAAAAATTATAGATACGTTGGAGACGTATCAGGCATCTCCAAGCTTAATTCCTGCTCGTCCTCGAGTAGGTAAATGATAAAAAGAGATTTTTTGATGCGGAGTGCTACTTGGCATAATTTCAATGTAAATCTTCTTAATTGTGGTATGAATACTCAGATCCATAAGATTCAAGACAAAAGTTCATATTGACATAAACATAATAATACTTCAAGCATACTAACAAAGCAATTATGTCTTCTCAAAATAACATGGCCTAAGAAAGTTATCCCTACAAAATCATATAGTCTAGCTATGCTCTATCTTCACCACACAAAGTATTTAAATCATGCACAACCCCCATGACAAGCCAAGCAATTGTTTCATACTTTAACATTTTCAAAACTTTTTCAATCTTCACGCAATACATGAGCGTGAGCCATGGATATAGCACTATATGTGGAATAGAATGGTGGTTGTGGAGAAGACAAAAGAGGGGAAGATAGTCTCACATCAACTAGGCGTATCAACGGACTATGGAGATGCCCATCAATAGATATCAATGTGAGTGAGTAGGGATTGCCATGCAACGGATGCACTAGAGCTATAAGTATATGAAAGCTCAACAAAAGAAACTAAGTGGGTGTGCATCCAACTCGCTTGCTCAAGAAGACCTAGGGCATTTTGAGGAAGCCCATCATTAGAATATACAAGCCAAGTTCTATAATGAAAAATTCGCACTAGTATATGAAAGTGACAAAATAAGTGATACGTCCATTTTGCATCATGCTTTTATATCGATATTTATTGCATTATGGGCTTTTATTTCACGTTATGTCACAATACTTATGGCTATTCTCTCTTATTTTACAAGATTTACATAAGGAGGGAGAATGCCGGCAGCTGGAATTCTAGGCTGGAAAAGGAGCAAATATTAGAGACCTATTCTGCGCAACTCCAAAAGTCCTGAAACTCCACGGAATATCTTAAAAGAAATAAAGAAAAATCCTCACCAAAGATGAAGTCCAGGGGGCCCACACCCTTCTCACGAGGGTGGGGGGCGCGCCCCCTCCTAGGGCGCGCCCCCCTACCTCGTGGGCCCCCTGGTGGGTCTCTGATGTCCATCTTATACTATATGAAGTCTTTCGATGAGAAAAAAATAGAGAGGAACTTTTTGGGACGAAACTCCGCCGCCACGAGGCGGAACCTTGGCGGAACCAATCTAGAGCTCCGGCAGAGCTGATCTGCCGGGGATAGTTCCCTCCGGGAGGGGGAAATCATTGCCATAATCATCACCAACGCTCCTCTCGTCGAGAGAGGGCAATCTCCATCTACATCTTCACCAGCACCATCTCATCTCCAAACCCTAGTTCATCTCTTGTATCCAATTCTTGTCTCCAAGTCCGGGATTGGTGCTAGTAGGGTGCTAGTAGTGTTGATTACTCCTTGTAGTTGATGCTAGTTGGTTTATTTGGTGGAAGATCATATGTTCAGATCCTATATGCATATTATTACCCCTCTGATTATGAACATGAATATGCTTTGTGAGTAGTTACGTTTGTTCCTGAGGACATGGGAGAAGTCTTGCTTTTAGTAGTCATGTGAATTTGGTATTCGTTCGATATTTTGATGAGATGTATGTTGTCTAGCCTCTAGTGGTGTTATGTGAACGTCGACTACATAACACTTCACCATTATTTGGGCCTAGAGGAAGCCATTGGGAAGTAATAAGTAGATGATGGGTTGCTAGAGTGACAGAAGCTTAAACCCTAGTTTATGCGTTGCTTCGTAAGGGGCTGATTTGGATCCACATGTTTCATGCTATGGTTAGGTTTACCTTAATACTTTTGTTGTAGTTGCGGATGCTTGCAATAGAGGTTAATCATAAGTGGGATGCTTGTTCAAGTAAGAACAGCACCCAAGCACCGGTCCACCCACATATCAAATTATCAAAGTACCGAACGCGAATCATATGAACGTGATGAAAACTAGCTTGACGATATTCCCATGTGTCCTCGGGAGCGCTTTTCCTATTATAAGAGTTTGTTCCGGCTTGTCCTTTGCTACAAAAAGGATTGGGCCACCTTGCTGCACCTTATTTACTTTTGTTACTTGTTGCTCGTTACAATTTACCTTATCACGAAACTATCTGTTACCACTTATTTCAGTACTTGCAGAGAATACCTTGCTGAAAATCGCTTATCATTTCCTTCTGCTCCTCGTTGGGTTCGACACTCTTACTTATGGAAAGGACTACGATAGATCCCCTATACTTGTGGGTCATCAAGACTCTTTTCTGGTGCCGTTGCCGGAGAGTGTAGCGCCTTTGGTAGGTGGAATTTGGTAAGGAAAAATTTATATAGTGTGGTGAAGTTTACTGTCACTTGTTACTATGGAAAGTAATTCTCTGAGGGGCTTGTTCGGGGTATCTTCACCCCGTCCAGTAGAGCAAAGAGTTGCTCCTCAACCTACTGAACCTATTGAAAATGAAACTCCTTTTGAATTTCCTTCGGGTATGATGGAAAAACTGCTAGCTAATCCTTTTACAGGAGATGGAACAAAGCATCCTGATGAGCACTTAATATATGTGGATGAAGTTTGTTGATTATTTAAGCTTGCAGGTGTACCCGATGATGTAGCTAAGAAGAAGTGTCTTCCCTTTATCTTTGAAGGGAGACGCATTGATATGGTATAGGCTATGTGATGATACGAGATCATGGAACTATAAAAGATTGAAATTGGAATTTCATCAAAAGTATTACCCTATGCATCTTGTTCATCGTGATCGCAATTATATATATAATTTTTGGCCTCGCGAAGGAGAAAGAATCGCTCAAGCTTGGGGGAGGATTAAATCAATGTTATATTCATGCCTCAATCATGAGCTCCCAAGAGAATAATTATTCAAAAATTTTATGCTCGGCTTTCTGAAAACAATCGCACCATGCTCGATACTTCTTGTGGTGGCTCTTTTATGATGAAGACTATTGAATTTAAATGGGACTTATTGGACAGAATTAAATGCAACTCTGAAGATTGGGACCTCGACGAAGGTAAGGAGTCAGGTATGACACCTAAGTTTGATTGTGTTAAATCTTTTATGGATACCGATATTTTCCGTAAGTTTAGCACTAAATATGGACTTGACTCTGAGATAGTAACTTCTATCTGTGAATCTTTTGCTACTTATGTTGATCTCCCCAAGGAGAAGTGGTTTAAATATCATCCTCCCATATAAGTGAAAGTAGCTGCACCTATTAAAGTTGAAGAAAAGACTATCACTTATAATGATCCTATTGTTCCTACTTCTTATGTTGAGAAATCACCTTTCCCTGTTAGAATAAAGGATCATGCTAAAGCTTCAACTGTTGTCCGTAAAAGCAATATTAGAACTTATACACCTCCTGAGCAAGTTAAATTAGAACCTAATATTGCTATTGTTAAGGATCTCTTGTCTGATAATATTGAATGACATGTTATTCAGTTCAATGGTGAAACTGCCAGAATTGCTAAGCCTTGTACTAAAGATAAACATAGACCTGTGGTAGGCGTGCCTATTATTTCTGTTAAAATAGGAGATCATTGTTATCATGGCTTATGTGATATGGGTGCTAGTGCTAGTGTTATACCGCATACTTTATACGAAGAAATTAAGAATGAAATTGCACCTGCTGAGTTAGAAGGTATTGATGTCATGATTAAGCTTGCCAATAGAGATACTATTTCACCAATTGGTATTGTTAGAGATGTTGAAGTATTGTGTGGGAAAACTAAATATCCTGCTTATTTTCTTGTTCTCACTTCTCCACAGGATAGCTTTTGTCCCATTATATTTGGTAGACCCTTCTTGAATACTGTTAATGCTAAGATAGATTACGAAAAGAATGTTGTTACTATTGGCTTGGATGATATGGTTCATGAGTTTAATTTCTCTAAATTTAGTAAACAACATCGTGAGGAAGAATTACCTAGTAAGGATGAAATTATTGGTCTTGCTTCTATTGCCGTACCTCCTAGTGATCCTTTAGAACACTATTTGCTAGACCATGAAAATGATATGTTCATGAATGAAAGAAGGGAAATAGATGAAGTATTCTTTAAACAGGAACCTATTCTGCAACACAATTTTCCTGTTGAAATTTTAGGGGATCCTCCTCCACCCAAGGGTGATCCCGTGTTTGAGCTTAAACCATTACCTGATAATCTTAAATACACTTATCTTGATGAAAAGAACATATATCCTGTTATTATTAGTGCTAACCTTTCAGAGCAGGAAGAAGAAAGATTATTGAAAACTCTGAAGAAGCATCGTGCCGCTATTGGATATACTCTTGATGATCTCAAGGGCATTAGTCCCACTCTATGCCCCAAGCGCTTCCAAGGACAGGTTCTCGATAAGGTCATCAACCCTTACCTTGCGGAGGTGCTGCGACACCCTCAAACCATTGAGTTGCGTGATGGGTTGCTGCACATCCGCGATGAAGAGGGACCAAAGGGGATCGAAAGCGTGGAGACGAGGCTCGAAGCAGTGGAGCAACAAGTTTTCAAGTGCCAAGGGATGGTGGAGCGTGGACTCAACTCCAACCACATGATGATCGCGGAGTACACTAGCCACCACAAGTTGGATGCTGACAACATCAGGGAGGCCATCTTCAAGCTTCATGAGAAGATCGAGCACCTCCAAGCCCAAATCTATGACCTGCAAAACCAACACTGTGAGTATGAATATAGATTCAAAAGGATGAGTTTGGCTGCAGATTTGAGGATCCCGGAGACTCAATCATCCTTCTATGATGGTGAACCTATGCCTTGGAAGATGGACACAAAGCCCGCATCATCAACAACACCACCACCTTCTTCACCGACAAAGGAGACATAATCACATGGGTATGGGCACTCCCCTTGGCAACTACCAAGCTTGGGGGAGGTGCCCCGGTATCGTATCACAATCACAACTCCCATCTTTACTATTTTTTTAGTTCGATCCTATTAGTAGTATCTTGATCTAGTAGAATAAAGTTTATGGCATGATCTAGTTTTGAGTTTTGCTTTATGATCCCTCTATGTAGTCGAGTCCGTGAGCTATATATATATAAAATAAAGATTAGTGTTGAGTCAAGGGCTTGATTATTTTGCCATGATCTTGGGTGAATAAAAGAATAGAAGAAAAAGAATAAAAAGAAACAAAGAGTTCATATTGATCTTATTGAAAGTAATGACTTCACATAGAAAGAGTATGATGATTAAAAGTTGTTGGGAGTTGGCAGACATAGCTTTGGTCATCGTTGCAATTAATAGGAAGTAATAAGGAAAGAGAGGTTTCACATATAGATATATTATCATTGACATCTTTTATGATTGGGAGCACTCATTAAAATATGACATGCCAAAGAGTTGATGTTGGACAAGGAAGAAAACATAATGAGTTATGTTTTCTTATATCTGAGATAAAGTATGTTGTCATGGATCCTCTAACGTGTTGAGCTTGCCTTTCCCCCTCATGCTAGCCAAATTCTCAGCACCAAGTAGAGATACTACTTGTGCTTCCAAATACCCTTAAACCAGTTTTGCCATGAGAGTCCACCATATCTACCTATGGATTGATCAAGATCCTTCAAGTAAGTTGTCATCGGTGCAAAGCAATAAAAATTGCTCTAAATATGTATGATTGATTGGTGCGGGAGAAATAAGCTTTATACAATCTTGTGATGTGGAAGTAATAAAAGCGACGGACTGCATAATAAAGGTTCATATCACAAGGGACAATATAAAGTGACGTTCTTTCGCATTGAGATTTTGTGCATCCAACCATAAAAGCGCATGGCAACCTCTGCTTCCCTCTCCGAAGGGCCTATCCTTTATTATTATCTTCTACCTTATGCAAGAGTCATGGTGATCTTCACCTTTCCTTTTTCATTTTATCCTTTGGCATGCTCAGCATGTTGGAAAGAACATGATATATATATATATATATATATATATATATATATATATATATATATAATTGGATATAGGGGAGCATGAACTATTATTGTTGACATTACCCTTGAGGTAAAATGTTGTGGGGCAAAACTATAAGCCCCTATCTTTCTCTGTGTCCGATTAAAACTCCGTAACCACAAGTATTGCGTGAGTGTTAGCAATTATGAAGGACTAGAGGATAGTTGAGTATGTGGACTTGCTTTTTAGCTCTGACATAGACTCTTTCCGATGTTATGATAAATTGCAGTTGCTTCAATGACTGAGGTTATAGTTTGTTGGTGCTCAATAAGGTTCTGATTCATACTTTTGCTTTGTGAATAGATCATCACTTGAATATAAGTAATCATATGACAAAATCTATATATGTTGCTGTTATGAGAATAATCATGATGCCTTCATGTTCATTTTTTTATCGATGCCTCTACCTCTAAACATGAGGACATATTTATTGTTATCGGCTTTTCGCTTAAGGACAAGCAAGGTCTAAGCTTGAGGGAGTTGATACGTCCACTTTGCATCATGCTTTTATATAGATATTTATTGCATTATGGGCTTTTATTTCACGTTATGTCATAATACTTATGGCTATTCTCTCTTATTTTACAAGATTTACATAAGGAGGGAGAATGCCGGCAGTTGGAATTCTGGGCTGGAAAAGGAGCAAATATTAGAGACCTATTCTGCGCAACTCCAAAAGTCCTGAAACTCCACGGAATATCTTAAAAGAAATAAAGAGAAATCCTCGCCAAAGATGAAGTCCAGGGGGCCCACACCCTGCTCACGAGGGTGGGGGGCGCCCCCTACCTCGTGGGCCCCCTGGTGGGTCTCCGACGTCCATCTTCTACTATATGAAGTCTTTCGATGAGAAAAAAAATAGAGAGGAACTTTTCGGGATGAAACTCCGCCGCCACGAGGCGGAACCAATCTAGAGCTCCGGCAGAGCTGATCTGCCGGGGATACTTCCCTCCGGAGGGGGAAATCATCGCCATCATCATCACCAACGCTCCTGTTGTCGGGAGAGGGCAATCTCCATCAACATCTTTGCCAGCACCATCTCATCTCCAAACCCTAGTTCATATCTTGTATCCAATTCTTGTCTCCAAGTCCGGGATTGGTGCTAGTAGGTTGCTAGTAGTGTTGATTACTCATTGTAGTTGATGCTAGTTGGTTTATTTGGTGGAAGATCATATGTTCAGATCCTGTATGCATATTATTACCCCTCTGATTATGAACATGAACATGCTTTGTGAGTAGTTACGTTTGTTCCTGAGGACATGGGAGAAGTCTTGCTATTAGTAGTCATGTGAATTTGGTATTCGTTCGATATTTTGATGAGATGTATGTTGTCTAGCCTCTAGTGGTGTTATGTGAACGTCGACTACATAACACTTCACCATTATTTGGGCCTAGAGGAAGGCATTGGAAAGTAATAAGTAGGTGATGGGTTGCTAGAGTGACAGAAGCTTAAACCCTAGTTTATGCGTTGCTTCGTAAGGGGCTGATTTGGATCCACATGTTTCATGCTATGGTTAGGTTTACCTTAATACTTTTGTTGTAGTTGCGGATGCTTGCAATAGAGGTTAATCATAAGTGGGATGCTTGTTCAAGTAAGAACAGCACCCAAGCACCGGTCCACCCACATATCAAATTATCAAAGTACCGAACGCGAATCATATGAACGTGATGAAAACTAGCTTGACGATATTCCCATGTGTCCTCGGGAGCGCTTTTCCTATTATAAGAGTTTGTTCTGGCTTGTCCTTTGCTACAAAAAGGATTGGGCCACCTTGCTGCACCTTATTTACTTTTGTTACTTGTTGCTCGTTACAATTTACCTTATCACGAAACTATCTGTTACCACTTATTTCAGTACTTGCAGAGAATACCTTGCTGAAAACCGCTTATCATTTCCTTTTGCTCCTCGTTGGGTTCGACACTCTTACTTATCGAAATGACTACGATAGATCCCCTATACTTGTGGGTCATCAAGACTCTTTTCTGCCGCCGTTGCCGGGGAGTGTAGCGCCTTTGGTAGGTGGAATTTGGTAAGGAAAAATTTATATAGTGTGCTGAAATTTACTGTTACTTGTTACTATGGAAAGTAATTCTCTGAGGGGCTTGTTCAGGGTATCTTCACCCTGTCCAGTAGAGCAAAGAGTTGCTCCTCAACCTACTGAACCTATTGAAAATGAAACTCCTTTTGAATTTCCTTCGGGTATGATGGAAAAACTGCTAGCTAATGAATCAAGAGTGACATGTAATCAAGAGTGACATGTATGAAAGAATTATGAATGGTGGCTTTGCCACAAATACAATGTCAACTACATGATCATGCTAGCAATATGACAATGATGGAGTGTGTCATAATAAACGGAACAGTGGAAAGTTGCATGGCAATATATCTCGAAATGGCTATGGAAATGCCATGATAGGTAGGTATGGTGGCTGTTCTGAGGAAGGTATATGGTGGGTGTATGATACCGGCGAAAGGTGCGCGATATTAGAGAGGCTAGCAATGGTGGAAGGATGGGAAAAAGTGTGTATAATCCATGGGCTCAACATTAGTCATAAAGAACTCATATACTTATTGCAAAAATCTAGAAGTTATCAAAGCAAAGTATTACGCGCATGCTCCGAGGGGGATAGATTGGTAGGAAAAGACCATCGCTCGTCCCCGACCGCCACTCATAAGGAATACAATCGATAAATAAATCATGCTCCGACTTCATCACATAACGGTTCACCATACGTGCATGCTACGGGAATCACAAACTTTAACACAAGTATTTCTCAAATTCACAACTATTCAACTAGCATGACTCTAATATCACCATGTTCATATCTCAAAACAATTATCAAGCATCAAACTTTTCTTAGTATTCAACGCACTCAAAAGAAAGTTTTACAAATCTTGAATACCAAGCATATTAAGATTTTTAAGTAATTACCATGCTATTTAAGACTCTCAAAATAATCTAAGTGAAGCATGAGAGATCAATAGTTTGTATAAAACAAATCCACCACCGTGCTCTAAAAGATCTAAGTGAAGCACTAGAGCAAAACTATATAGCTCAAAAGATATAAGTGAAGCACATAGAGTATTCTATCAAATTCCAATTCATGTATGGCTCTCACAAAAGGCGTGTACAGCAAGGATGATTGTGGTAAACTAAAAAGCAAAGACTCAAAATCATACAAGACGCTCCAAGCAAAACACATATCATGTGGTGAATAAAAATATAGCTCCAAGTAAAGTTACCGATGGAAGTAGACGAAAGAGGGGATGCCTTCCGGGGCATCCCCAAGCTTTGACTTTTTGGTGTCCTTGGATTATATTGGGGGTTCCATGGGCATCCCCAAGCTTAGGCTCTTGCCACTCCTTGTTCCATAATCCATCAAAAGATTTCACCCAAAACTTGAAAACTTCACAACACAAAACTCAACAGAAATCTCGTAAGCTCCGTTAGCGAAAGAAAACAAAAGACCACTTCAAGGTACTGTAATGAACTCATTATTTATTTATATTGGTGTTAAACCTACTGTATTCCAACTTCTCTATGTATTATAAACTATTTTACTAACCATAGATTCATCAAAATAAGCAAACAACACACGAAAAACAGAATCTGCCAAAAACAGAACCGTCTGTAGTAATCTGTAACTAACGCAAACTTATGGAACTCCAAAAATTCAGCAAAAATAGTACGACCTAGGAAATTTGTTTATTGATTAGAAGCAATTGGAATCACTATTTTATCACGTTCTGGTGATTTTTAATAATTGTTTTCGTGAACAGAAAGTTTCAGAAAATTACAGCAAGATCAAATAACTATCATCCAAGAAGATCCTATAGGTTTAACTTGGCACAAACACTAATTAAAAAATAAAACCACATCTAAACATAAGGTAGATGGATTATTTATTCAATGACAGAAAGGAAATATATTGGGTTGTCTCCCAACAAGCGCTTTTCTTTAAAGCCTTTTTAGCTAGGCATAAAAGCAAGGATAGATCTAGGTATTGCCATCTTTGGTAGGCAATCCATAAGTGGCTCTCATAATAGATTCATATGGTAATTTTATTTTCTTTCTTGGGAAGTGTTCCATGCCTTTCTTTAATGGAAATTGGAATCTAATATTCCCTTCCTTCATATCAATAATTGCACCAATCATTCTAAGGAAAGGTCTATCAAGAATAATAGGACAAGAAGGATTGCAATCTATATCAAGAACGATAAAATCTACGGGCACATAATTTCTATTTGCAACAATAAGAACATCATTAATTCTTCCCATAAGTTTCTTAATAGTGGAATCCACAAGATACAAGTTTAGAGAGCAATCCTCAAAATCACGGAAATCTAGCAAATCGCACAAAGTTTTGGGAATAGTGGAGACACTAGCACCCAAATGACATAAAGCATAAAATTAATGATCCTTAATCTTAATTTTAATAGTTGGTTCCCACTCATCATAGAGTTTTCTAGGGATAGAAACTTCCAACTCAAGTTTTTCTTCGTAAGATTGCATCAAGGCATCAACAATATGTTTAGTAAACGCTTTATTTTGACTATAAGCATGAGGAGAATTTAGCACGGATTGCAACAAGGAAATACAATAAATTAAAGAGCAACTTTCATAATTAAATTCCTCGAAATCCAAAAGAGTGGGTTTAGCAACATCTAGGGTATTATTCTTTTCAATCCCACTTTACCAATTTCATCATCAAGATCTAAATACTCTGAATTTTTGGAACGCCTTCTAGGTAATGTTGGGGAACGTTGCAGAAAACAAAAATTTTCCTACGGTTTCACCAAGATCCATCTATGAGTTCATCTAGCAACGAGTCATGGGAGAGAGAGATTGCATCTACATACCACTTTGTAGATCGCGAGCGGAAGCGTTCAACGAACGGGGATGAAGTAGTCGTACACACCGTGATCCAAATCACCGGAGATCCTAGCACCGAAAGCACGGCACCTCCGCGTTCAACACACGTACGGTCAGCGTAACGTCTCCTTCTTCTTGATCCAGCAAGGCAAAGGAGAGGTTGGGGAAGAAGGCTCCAGCAGCAGCACGACGACGTGGTGATGGTGGAACTACAGTACTCCGGTAGGGCTTCGCCGTGCTCTTACGGAGGAGGAGGAGGTGTTGGAGAGGGAGAGGGAGGCGCCAGGGCATAGGGTGCGCAGCCCCCCCTCCCCTCCCCCTTTATATAGGCCTCTGGGGGGCGCCGGCCCTGGGAGATCAGATCTCCCAAGGGGGGCGGCGGCCAGGGAGGTTCCCCCCCCCCCCAAGCCATCTAGGAGGTGCCTTCCACCACTAGGACTCCTCCCTTTGGAACCCTAGGCGCATGGGCCCCTTTGGGGCTGGTTCCCCTTGGCCCATGCAGGCCAAGGCGCACCCCCTAAGGCCCATGTGGCCCACCAGGGCAGGTGGCCCCACCTGGTGGACCCCCGGGACCCCTCCGGTGGTCCCGGTACAATACCGATAACACCGAAACTTGTCCCTATGGCCGAAATAGCACTTCCTATATATAATTATTTACCTTCGGACCATTCCGGAACTCCTCGTGACGTCCGGGATCTCATCCGGGACTCCGAACAACATTCGGGTTACTGCATATACATATCTTCACAACCCTAGCGTTACCGAACCTTAAGTGTGTAGACCCTACGGGTTCGGGAGACATGCAGACATGACCGAGACGGCTCTCGGGCAATAACCAACAGCGGGATCTGGATACCCATGTTGTCTCCCACATGCTCCATGATGATCTCATCGGATGAACCACGATGTCGAGGATTCAATTAATCCCGTATACGATTCCCTTTGTCAATCGGTATTTTACTTGCCCGAGATTCGATCGTCGGTATCCCAGTACCTCGTTCAATCTCGTTACCGGCAAGTCACTTTTCTCGTTCCGTAATGCATGATCCTGTGATCAAACACTTTGATCACATTGAGCTCATTGTGATGATGCATTACCGAGAGGGCCCGGTGATACCTCTCCGTCAAGCGGAGTGACAAATCCCAGTCTCGATCCATGTCAACCCAACAGACACTTTCAGAGATACCCGTAGTATACCTTTATAGTCACCCAGTTACGTTGTGACGTTTGGCACACCCAAAGCACTCCTACGGTATCCGGGAGTTACACGATCTCATGGTCTAAGGAAAGGATACTTGACATTGGAAAACTCTAGCAAAACGAACTAAGCGATCTTATGCTATGTTTAGGATTGGGTCTTGTCCATCACATCATTCTCCTAATGATGTGATCCCGTTATCGATAACATCCAATGTCCATAGTCAGGAAACCATGACTATCTGTCGATCAACGAGCTAGTCAACTAGAGGCTCACTAGGGACATGTTTGTTGTCTGTTATTCACACATGTATTACGATTTCCGGATAACACAATTATAGCACGAATAAAGACAATTATCATGAATAAGGAAATATAATAATAATGCTTTTATTATTGCCTCTAGGGCATATTTCCAACAGTCTCCCACTTGCACTAGAGTCAATAATCTAGTTATATTGTGATGAATCAAACACCCATAGAGTTCTGGTGCTGATCATGTTTTGCCTTGGGGAGAGGTTTAGTCAACGGATCTGCGACATTCAGATCCGTGTGCACTTTACAAATCTCTATGTCTCCATCTTGAACATTTTCACGAGTGGAGTTGAAGCGACGCTTGATGTGCCTGGTCTTCTTGTGAAACCTGGGCTCCTTTGCAAGTGCAATAGCTCCAGTGTTGTCACAGAAGAGTTTGATTGGCCCCGACGCATTGGGTATGACTCCGAGGTCGGTGATGAACTCCTTCACCCAAATTGCTTCATGCGCTGCCTCCGAGGCTGCCATGTACTCCGCTTCACATGTAGATCCTGCCACGACGCTTTGCTTGCAACTGCACCAGCTTACTGCCCCACCATTCAAAATATACACGTATCCGGTTTGTGACTTAGAGTCATCCAGATCTGTGTCGAAGCTAGCATCGACGTAACCTTTTACGACGAGCTCTTCGTCACCTCCATAAACGAGAAACATTTCCTTGGTCCTTTTCAGGTACTTCAGGATATTCTTGACCGCTGTCCAGTGTTCCTTGCCGGGATTACTTTGGTACCTACCTACCAAACTTACGGCAAGGTTTACATCAGGTCTGGTACACAGCATGGCATACATAATAGAACCTATGGCTGAGGCATAGGGGATGACGCTCATCTCTTCTATATCTTCTGCCGTGGTCGGACATTGAGCTGAGCTCAATTTCACACCTTGTAACACAGGTAAGAACCCTTTCTTAGATTGATCCATATTGAATTTCTTCAATATCTTATCAAGGTATGTGCTTTGTGAAAGACCTATGAGGCGTCTCGATCTATCTCTATAGATCTTGATGCCTAATATATAAGCAGCTTCTCCAAGGTCCTTCATTGAAAAACTTTTATTCAAGTAGGCCTTAATGCTGTCCAAGAGTTCTATATCATTTCCCATCAAAAGTATGTCGTCTACATATAATATGAGAAATGCTACAGAGCTCCCACTCACTTTCTTGTAAACACAGGCTTCTCCATAAGTCTGTGTAAACCCAAACGCTTTGATCATCTCATCAAAGCGAATGTTCCAACTCCGAGATGCTTGCACCAGCCCATAAATCGAGCGTTGGAGCTTGCACACCTTGTCAGCGTTCTTAGGATCGACAAAACCTTCCGGCTGCATCATATACAATTCTTCCTTAAGGAAACCATTAAGGAATGCCGTTTTGACGTCCATTTGCCATATTTCATAATCATAGAATGCGGCAATCGCTAACATGATTCGGACGGACTTCAGCTTCGCTACCGGTGAGAAAGTCTCATCGTAGTCAACCCCTTGAACTTGTCGATAACCCTTAGCGACAAGCTGAGCTTTATAGATGGTCACATTACCATCCGCGTCTGTCTTCTTCTTAAAGATCCATTTATTTTCTATCGCTCGCCGCTCAACGGGCAAGTCAGTCAAAGTCCATACTTCGTTTTCATACATGGATCCTATCTCGGATTTCATGGCTTCCAGCCATTTGTCGGAATCCGGGCCCGCCATTGCTTCCTCATAGTTCGAAGGTTCACCGTTGTCTAACAACATGATTTCCAAGACAGGGTTGCCGTACCACTCTGGTGCGGAACGTGTCCTTGTGGACCTTCGAATTTCAGTAGGAGCTTGATTAGAGGCATCTTGATCATCATCATTAATTTCCTCTCTAGTCGGTGCAGGCACCTCAGAAACGTTTTCTTGAGTTTCGCCATTTTCCGGTTCAAGAGGTAACACTTCATCAAGTTCTACTTTCCTCCCACTTACTTCTTTCGAGAGAAACTCTTTCTCTAGAAAGGATCCATTCTTGGCAACAAAGATCTTGCCTTCGGATCTGAGGTAGAAGGTATACCCAACAGTTTCTTTAGGGTATCCTATGAAGACGCATTTTTCCGACTTGGGTTCGAGCTTTTCAGTTTGAAGTTTCTTGACATAAGCATCGCATCCCCAAACTTTTAGAAACGACAGCTTAGGTTTCTTCCCAAACCATAATTCATATGGTGTCGTCTCAACGGATTTTGACGGAGCCCTATTTAAAGTGAATGCGGCAGTCTCTAAAGCATAGCCCCAAAAAGATAGCGGTAAGTCGGTAAGAGACATCATAGATCGCACCATATCTAATAGAGTGCGATTACGACGTTCGGACACACCATTACGCTGAGGTGTTCCAGGCGGCGTGAGTTGTGAAACTATTCCACATTTTCTTAAGTGTGTGCCAAATTCATGACTCAAGTATTCTCCTCCACGATCTGATCGTAGAAACTTGATCTTTCTTTCACGTTGATTTTCAACCTCACTCTGAAATTCCTTGAACTTTTCAAAGGTCTCAGACTTGTGTTTCATTAAGTAGACATACCCATATTTACTCAAGTCATCAGTGAGGGTGAGAACATAACGATAGCCACCGCGAGCCTCAACACTCATTGGACCGCACACATCGGTATGTATGATTTCCAATAAGTTGGTTGCTCGCTCCATTGTTCCTGAGAATGGAGTCTTGGTCATTTTACCCATGAGGCATGGTTCGCACGTGTCAAATGATTCATAATCAAGAGACTCTAAAAGTCCATCTGCATGGAGCTTCTTCATGCGTTTAACACCTATGTGACCAAGGCGGCAGTGCCAAAAATATGTGGGACTATTGTTATCAACTTTAACTCTTTTGGTATTCACACTATGAATATGTGTATCATCACGTACGAGATTCATTAAGAATAAACCATTAACCATCGGAGCATGACCATAAAACATATCTCTCATATAAATAGAACAACCATTATTCTCGGATTTAAATGAGTAGCCATCTCGAATTAAACGAGATCCAGATACTGTTCATGCTCAAACTTGGCACTAAATAACAATTATTGAGGTTTAAAACTAATCCCGTAGGTAAATGTAGAGGCAGCGTGCCGACGGCGATCACATCGACCTTGGAACCATTCCCGACGCGCATCGTCACCTCGTCCTTCGCCAGTCTCCGTTTATTCCGCAGCTCCTGCTTTGAGTTACAAATGTGAGCAACTGCACCGGTATCAAATACCCAAGAGCTACTACGAGTACTGGTAAGGTACACATCAATTACATGTATATCACATATACCTTTGGTTTTGCCGGCCTTCTTATCCGCTAAGTATTTGGGGCAATTCCGCTTCCAGTGACCACTTCCCTTGCAATAAAAACACTCAGTCTCGGGCTTGGGTCCATGCTTTGGCTTCTTCCCGGCAACTTGCTTACCGGGCGCGGCAACTTCCTTGCCGTCCTTCTTGAAGTTCTTTTTACCCTTGCCCTTCTTGAACTTAGTGGTTTTATTCACCATCAACACTTGATGCTCTTTCTTGATTTCTACCTCTGCTGATTTGAGCATAGCATATACCTCAGGAATGGTCTTTACCATCCCCTGCATATTGTAGTTCATCACAAAGCTCTTGTAGCTAGGTGGAAGCGACTGGAGGATTCTGTCAATGACCGCTTCATCCGGGAGATTAACTTCCAGTTGAGTCAAGCGGTTGTGCAACCCAGACATTTTGAGTATGTGCTCACTGACAGAGCCATTTTCCTCCATCTTACAGCTAAAGAATTTGTCGGAGACTTCATATCTGTCGACCCGGGCATGAGCTTGGAAAACCATTTTCAGCTCTTCGAACATCTCATATGCTCCATGTCTCTCAAAACGCTTTTGGAGCCCCGGCTCTAAGCTGTAAAGCATGCCGCACTGAACGAGGGAGTAATCATCGCAGCGTGACTGCCAAGCGTTCATAACGTCTTGTTCTGCAGGGAGAATAGGTGCGTCACCCAGCGGTGCTCGTAGGACATAATCTTTCTTGGCAGCTATGAGGATAATCCTCAGGTTCCGGACCCAGTCCGTATAGTTGCTACCATCGTCTTTCAGCTTGGTTTTCTCTAGGAACGCGTTGAAGTTGAGGACTACGTTGGCCATTTGATCTACAAGACATATTGTAAATATTTAGACTAAGTTCATGATAATAAAGTTCATTTAATCAAATTATTTAATGAACTCCCACTTAGATAGACATCCCTCTTTTAGTCATCTAAGTATTACATGATCCGAGTCAACTAGGCCGTGTCCGATCATCACGTGAGACGGACTAGTCAACATCGGTGAACATCTTCATGTTGATCGTATCTTCTATACGACTCATGCTCGACCTTTCGGTCTTCTGTGTTCCGAGGCCATGTCTGTACATGCTAGGCTCGTCAAGTCAACCTAAGTGTTTTGCGTGTGTAAATCTGTCTTACACCCGTTGTATGTGAACGTTAGAATCTATCACACCCGATCATCACGTGGTGCTTCGAAACAACGAACTGTCGCAACGGTGCACAGTTAGGGTGAACACTTTCTTGAAATTATTATGAGGGATCATCTTATTTACTACCGTCGTTCTAAGTAAACAAGATGCAAAAACATGATAAACATCACATGCAATCAAATAATAAACGTGACATGATATGGCCAATATCACATAGCTCCTTCGATCTCCATCTTGGGGCTCCATGATCATCTTGTCACTGGCTTGACACCATGATCTTCATCATCATGATCTTCATCATCGTGTCTCCATGAAGTTGCTCGCCAACTATTACTTCTACTACTATGGCTAACGTGTTTAGCAATAAAGTAAAGTAATTTACATGGCGATTCTCAATGACACGCAGGTCATACAAAAAATAAAGACAACTCCTATGGCTCCTGCCGGTTGTCATACTCATCGACATGCAAGTCGTGATTCCTATTACAATAGCATGAACATCTCATACATCACATATAGATCATTCATCATTCATCACAACTTTGGCCATATCATATCACATAGCACTTGCTGCAAAAACAAGTTAGACGTCCTCTAATTGTTGTTGCAAGTTTTACGTGGCTGTTATAGGTTGCTAGCAAGAACGTTTTCTTACCTACGTAATAACCACAACGTGAATTGTCAATCTCTATTTACCCTTCATAAGGACCCTGTTCATCGAATCCGATCCAACTAAAGTGGGAGAGACAGACACCCGCCAGCCACCTTATGCAACTAGTGCATGTTAGTCGGTGGAACCGGTCTCACGTAAGCGTACGTGTAAGGTTGGTCCGGGCCGCTTCATCCCACAATACCGCTGAATCAAGATTGACTAGTAACGGCAAGAAGAATTGACAATTCGACGCCCACAACTACTTTGTGTTCTACTCGTGCAATAGAGAACTACGCATAGACCTAGCTCATGATGCCACTGTTGGGGAACGTTGCAGAAAACAAAAAATTTCCTACGGTTTCACCAAGATCCATCTATGAGTTCATCTAGCAACGAGTCATGGGAGAGAGAGATTGCATCTACATACCACTTTGTAGATCGCGAGCGGAAGCGTTCAACGAACGGGGATGAAGTAGTCGTACACACCGTGATCCAAATCACCGGAGATCCTAGCACCGAAAGCACGGCACCTCCGCGTTCAACACACGTATGGTCAGCGTAACGTCTCCTTCTTATTGATCCAGCAAGGCAAAGGAGAGGTTGGGGAAGAAGGCTCCAGCAGCAGCACGACGGCGTGGTGATGGTGGAACTACAGTACTCCGGCAGGGCTTCGCCGTGCTCTTACGGAGGAGGAGGAGGTGTTGGAGAGGGAGAGGGAGGCGCCAGGGCATAGGGTGCGCAGCCCCCCTCCCCTCCCCCCTTTATATAGGCCTCTGGGGGGGCGCCGGCCCTGGGAGATCAGATCTCCCAAGGGGGGCGGCGGCCAGGGAGGTTCCCCCCCCCCCAAGCCATCTAGGAGGTGCCTTCCACCACTAGGACTCCTCCCTTTGGAACCCTAGGCGCATGGGCCCCTTTGGGGCTGGTTCCCCTTGGCCCATGCAGGCCAAGGCGCACCCCCTAAGGCCCATGTGGCCCACCAGGGCAGGTGGCCCCACCTGGTGGACCCCCGGGACCCCTTCGGTGGTCCCGGTACAATACCGATAACACCAAAACTTGTCCCGATGGCCGAAATAGCACTTCCTATATATAATTATTTACCTCCGGACCATTCCGGAACTCCTCGTGACGTCCGGGATCTCATCCGGGACTCCGAACAACATTCGGGTTACTGCATATACATATCTTCACAACCCTAGCGTTACCGAACCTTAAGTGTGTAGACCCTACGGGTTCGGGAGACATGCAGACATGACCGAGACGGCTCTCAGGCAATAACCAACAGCGGGATCTGGATACCCATGTTGGCTCCCACATGCTCCACGATGATCTCATCGGATGAACCACGATGTCGAGGATTCAATTAATCCCGTATACGATTCCCTTTGTCAATCGGTATTTTACTTGCCCGAGATTCGATCGTGGGTATCCCAGTACCTCGTTCAATCTCGTTACCGGCAAGTCACTTTACTCGTTCCGTAATGCATGATCCCGTGATCAAACACTTTGATCACATTGAGCTCATTGTGATGATGCATTACCGAGAGGGCCCGGTGATACCTCTCCGTCAAGCGGAGTGACAAATCCCAGTCTCGATCCATGTCAACCCAACAGACACTTTCAGAGATACCCGTAGTATACCTTTATAGTCACCCAGTTACGTTGTGACGTTTGGCACACCCAAAGCACTCCTACGGTATCTGGGAGTTACACGATCTCATGGTCTAAGGAAAGGATACTTGACATTGGAAAACTCTAGCAAAACGAACTAAGCGATCTTATGCTATGTTTAGGATTGGGTCTTGTCCATCACATCATTCTCCTAATGATGTGATCCCGTTATCGATAACATCCAATGTCCATAGTCAGGAAACCATGACTATCTGTCGATCAACGAGCTAGTCAACTAGAGGCTCACTAGGGACATGTTTGTTGTCTGTTATTCACACATGTATTACGATTTCCGGATAACACAATTATAGCACGAATAAAGACAATTATCATGAATAAGGAAATATAATAATAATGCTTTTATTATTGCCTCTAGGGCATATTTCCAACAGGTAAAGGTGGATCATATTCAGTTTCATCAAGATTCATATTGCAAAACAAAGATTTGATAAGGTACACATCAATAACTTTTAGATCTTCATCTTGATTTTCATAGGAATTGGAAGAACACGCTTTAATAAAGGCATCTTTCGTAGCACGCATCCTAGCGGTTTTTTTCCTTGCACTCATCAATGGAAATTCTCATGGCTTTGAGAGACTCATCGATATCATGCTTAGGAGGAATGGATCTAAGCTTTAAAGAATCAACATCAAGAGAAATTCTATCAACGTTCCTAGCCAATTCATCAACTTTAAGTAATTTCTCTTCAAGCAAAGCATTAAAATTCTTTTGTGAATTCATAAACTCTTTAACACTATTCTCAAATTCAGAGAGCACCTTATTAAAATTTCCATAAGAGTTGTTGTAGAAATTTCCATAATTATTAGAAGGATTACTAGGATAAGGCCTAGGATTAAAATTCCCTCTATACGCGTTGTTACCAAAATTATTCCTACCAACAAAATTCACATCCATAGATTCATTATTATTCTCAATCAAAGTAGACAAAGGCATATCATTAGGATCAGAAGAAACACTCTTAGTAGCAAATAATTTCATAAATTCATCCATCTTCCCACTCAAAACATTGATTTCTTCTATCGCATGCACTTTTTTATTAGTAGATCTTTCGGTGTGCCATTGAGAATAATTAACCGTAATATTGTCTAGGAGTTTAGTAGCATCTCCTAAAGTGATTTCCATAAAAGTGCCTCCCGCGGCCGAATCTAAAAGATTTCTTGAAGCAAAATTCAATCCGGCATAAATTTTTTGCATAATCGTCCACAAGTTCAAACCATGAGTAGGAAAATAACGTATCATTAATTTCATTCTCTCCCAAGCTTGTGCAACATGCTCATGATCAAGTTGCTTAAAATTCATAATATCGTTTCTAAGAGAGATGATCTTAGCGGGAGGAAAATACTTAGAGATAAAAGCATCTTTGCACTTGTTCCAAGAATCAATACTATTTGTAGGCAAAGACGAAAACCAAGCTTTAGCACGATCTCTAAGCGAAAAAGGAAATAGCTTCAATTTAACAATATCATTATCAACATATTTCTTCTTTTGCATATCACATAAATCAATGAAGCTATTTAGATGAGTAGCGGCATCTTCACTAGGAAGGCCGGCGAATTGATCTTTCATAACAAGATTCAACAAAGCAGTATTGATTTCACAAGATTCAGTATTGGCAAGAGGAGCAATCGGAGTGCTAATGAAATCATTATTGTTGGTACTGGTATAGTCACACAATTTGGTATTATCTTGAACCATCGCGACAAACAAGCAATCCAACACACGAGCAAACAAAAAGCAAGCGAGAAAAAAGGCAAACGGAAAAGAGAGGGCGAATAAAACGGCAAGGGTGAAGTGGGGGAGAGGAAAACGAGAGGCAAATGGCAAATAATGTAATGCGGGAGATAAGGGATTGTGATGGGTACTTAGTATGTTGATTTTTGCGTAGACTCCCCGGCAACGGCGCCAGAAATTCTTCTTGCTACCTCTTGAGCACTGCGTTGGATTTCCCCGTAGAGGAGAGGATGATGCAGCAAAGTAGCGTAAGTATTTCCCTCAGTTTTGAGAACCAAGGTATCAATCCAGTAGGAGGCCACACGCAAGTCCCTCGTACCTACACAAAACAAATAGCTCAACGCAACCAACGCGATCAGGGGTTGTCAATCCCTTCACGACCACTTACGAGAATGAGATCTGATAGAGATGATAGATAATATTTTTGGTATTTTTGATAAAAAGATGCAAAGTAAAATAAAAGGCAAAGTAAAAAAGCAAAGCAATAATAAAGTGATTGAAGATTGATACGATGAGAATAGACCTGGGGGCCATGGGTTTCACTAGTGGCTTCTCTCAAGAGCATAAGTATTTCTACGGTGGGTGAACAAATTACTGTTGAGCAATTGACAGAATTGAGCATAGTTATGAGAATATCTAGGTATGATCATGTATATAGGCATCACGTCCGAGACAAGTAGACCGACTCCTGCCTGCATCTACTACTATTACTCCACTCATCGACCGCTATCCAGCATGCATCTAGAGTATTAAGTTAATGAAAACAGAGTAGCGCCTTAAGCAAGATGACATGATGTAGAGGAATAAATTCATGCAATATGATAAATACCCCATCTTGTTACCCTCGATGGCAACAATACAATACGTGCCTTGCTGCCCCTTCTGTCACTGGGTAAGGACACCGCAAGATTGAACCCAAAGCTAAGCACTTCTCCCATTGCAAGAAAAACCAATCTAGTAGGCCAAACCAAACTGATAATTCGAAGAGACTTGCAAAGATAATCAATCATACATAAAAGAATTCAGAGAAGATTCAAATATTGTTCATAGATAATCTTTATCATAAACCCACAATTCATCGGTCTCAACAAACACACCGCAAAAAGAAGATTACATCGAATAGATCTCCACGAGAGAGGGGGAGAATATTGTATTGAGATCCAAAAAGAGAGAAGAAGCCATCTAGCTACTAACTATGGACCCGAAGGTCTGAGGTAAACTACTCACACTTCATCGGAGGGGCTATGGTGATGATGTAGAAGCCCTCCGTGATCGATTCCCCTTCCGGCGGAGCTCCGGAACAGGCCCCGAGATGGGATCTCGTGGGTACAAAAGGTTGCGGAGGTGGAATTAGGTTTTTGGCTCCACATCTGATCGTTTGGGGGTACGTAGGTATATATAGGAGGAATGAGTACGTCGGTGGAGCTTCGAGGGGCCCACGAGGCAGGGGGCGCCCTCGACCCTCCTGACCGCCTCGTGTCTTTCTTGACAGAGGGTCCAAGTCTCCTGGATCATATCTGATGAGAAAATCACGTTCCCGAAGGTTTCATTCCGTTTGGACTCCGTTTGATATTCCGTTTCTTCGAAACACTGAAATAGGCAAAAAACAACAATTCTGGGCTAGGCCTCCGGTTAATAGGTTAGTCCCAAAAGTAATATAAAAGTGGAAAATAAAGCCCAATATAGTCCAAAACAGTAGATAATATAGCATGGAGCAATCAAAAATTATAGATACGTTGGAGACGTATCAAATATCTGCTTTGCTGTGCTCAGGAGACAGGAGTTTGCCCACCGAATCCTCACACCATTTGAGCTCATGTTTCTGTCATTGATACCCTTGATTGGTACGATGGAGTAAAATTATATATTGCCGGCCGGTTCTGAAGGTACAGTTAGGCCAATTCTACCGCGCGACCCCATCTTGTGCGGGTGCGTTCGTTTGGGGTAGAACGAACAAATAGCGCGACCCAACGCGCTGCCCCAAACGGATAAATGTCTGGATTCCGTCCGCTTCGACCCATCCCCGGCCCAAACTTGCACCGAGTTTGGGGTCAAACAGGCATCACGCGGACGGGCTCGCCGCACGCCCTGGTCCTCCCGTGGCCTGCCTGTCGGGGACACTTGTACCTTCGCTTCCAACGTCTCCACCCCCTCTCCCCGCCACCCTGGCGCTGCCGCTATTCTCCGGCCACCTCCTCACTGCGCATTCCACGACCGTCCATACCAAACAACGTCTTGACATGGCCGCCAACACGCCCGAGCTTTCGCCGTAGTTTTGGCCGTCGATCGGAGGAGGTTTGATCGTCACCGTCTTTGCCGGTGGCAGAGGGGATACGACCGCCGATGACGTACCACAGCGGCCGAGGCAGCTTCCGACGAGAGCTCCGGAGCGGCCAGTAGCCGGCCGGCAACCACCCCTGCCGCGTCGAGGTGATCATCGCGGCCTCTTTGCCACCACGACCGCAAGGTGTTCGACATTTTGCCCACAAAGGTATGGACAGTGGAGATGAGTTTTTCTTCCATCACTTCATTTGTTCATTGGACGATTCGTCGTCGGATGATGAAGATCTTGTGGTGGCTGCACTGGTCGTTCACGACCACATTCAACGGCAGCTTCGTCGGTACAGGGGTTCAGTCCCTGGTCGTGCTCCCAACCTGAACTGCAACAGGGAGAGAGGCCACGCCCTTCTCTATGCCGATTACTTTTCCAACACCCCGCTCTTCAAGCCGGATAAATTCCGTCGCCGTTTTTGAATGGCAAGGCATGTGTACAATCGTATCCGAGAGGGAGTAGTTGCTAATGACCCATACTTCGAGTGCAAGACGGATGCCCTTGGCAAGCTTGGATTCTCCTCTTACCAGAAATGAACCGCGGCCATCCGCATGCTTGCATGTGGAATTCCAGGCGATCTGGTGGATGAGTATGTGCGTATGAGTGAGACAACATGTCTGATGTCAATGTACAAGTTCTGTCAGGTTGTGATCGAGGTGTTTGGCCCGGAGTACTTGAGGCAGCCAACTGCCGCTAATACAGAGAGATTGTTGGCGACCAACGCAGCTAGACGCTTTCCAGGCATGCTTGCCAGCATAGATTGTATGCACTGGGAGTGAAAGAACTGTCCATTTGCTTGGCAGGGCCAGTACAAGGGGCATGTCAAGGCGTGCACTGTCATATTAGAAGCGGCGGCTTCGCATGATCTTTGGATATGGCATTCTTTCTTCGGCATGGCAGGTTCTCACAATGATATCAACGTGCTGCAGCGTTCTCCAGTCTTCGCAAGGCTTGCAGAAGGCCACTCCCCACCTGTCAACTTTGAGATCAACGGCCACCAGTACAACAAGGGATACTATCTAGCTGATGGTATATATCCTCAGTGGTCAACTTTTGTGAAGACAATCTCGAAACCCCAAGGTGAAAAGAGAAAGAGATTTGCCCAAATGCAAGAGAGTGCTAGAAAGGATGTGGAACGTGCTTTTGGTGTGCTTCAATCCTGGTGGGGTATCGTTCGAAACCCTGCACTGTTATGGGATGAAACGAAGCTTTGGGAGGTGATGACTGCTTGTGTGATCATGCACAACATGATCGTCGAGGACGAGCGTGATGAGAGTATCTTCGACCAAGGATTTGATTATCAAGGTGAAAATGTTGAGCCCCTGCACCAAGAACCGGCCACATTTGAACAGTTTGTCCAATTCCACCGTGAGCTGCGTGATTGGCACACTCATTTGGATCTTCAAAATGACCTGGTTGAGCACGTGTGGGTCACATTGGCAATCAATAGATGTATTGGTTCATTTTATGTTCAGTCAAGACAATTTTGATTTGGTTGTAAAACTATTTTATTAGAGACAATTTCAATTGGGTTGTAAAACTATTTTTATTTTCAGACAAATATTTGGACGTGCAAACTAGTTTTGATATGAAAATATGGGCATTTTTTGCCTTGGCGGACAGGATGGGGCAAACGGATGCGGCCGCGCGCTGGGCACACGGCTACTTCATCTCAGGACAGGTCCGGACACAACCCCATCGCCCTACCCAAAGGGACAAAATCCGGTCAAACCGGACGTCCGTTTGGGATCGTACGGTGGAGTTGGCCTTACTATGGCAACACAACCTTTCTTGTTGAGCTACCCGCAAAAAAAAAACCTTTCTTGTTGAGCTGCAGCCTGCAGCACATCGATCTGGGTATAGCATCTGCAGCCAGCGAGGTAGCCCCTTGGGAGCTACGTTCGTCCAAAAGCATATCAAGCGTATTCTGCCTACCATCCAACGAGACAGACACATACGTACTGCAAACAAAACCGGACCGATCAATGTGCTACCTAGTTTTCAGGCCATGTTTGGCCTCGTTTTTTTTTTTGCGAATATTGTTTGGCCTCGTTATCGCCGTCCGCCGCAGCTATAGGGCACGAAGTGACCGTCTTGTTGCCATTGTCGCTGGGGTCTTGAGGTGCAGCGGAGGAGCAAATTTAAAGCACCTGCGAGGGGCCTGACCAGACCGAGACTCGTGACATTGCTGTGGCAGGGCTACGGACTACGCTAATCTCACTCAGGTAAGGTAATCCAGTAACCGAGTACATCCGTATCTAAATAAATACTTTCTCCGTCTTAAATTATACTAAAGTTGAGACACTTATTTCGTGATGGATGGAGTATAAGACAAGTAATATGAATCGGTCTCTTCTTTTCTTTTCTTTTTTCCTTTTCTTTTGCCAATGGAGGGAGGGGTAACCCAGTGGTGTACGTGTGTGTGATAGATAGGTTAGCTGATGATTCGCCGCCCATGCTGCACGAGCTAAGAATTCTGCAAAGTGATGAGCTTGCTAGGATAGGCCGTGCAGATTAACACACGGCTGTCAGTTTTTATTTTTGCGTGCATGTGAGATTTATTTTTACATTTAAATTTTATTTTTCACAATTCTAGCCCATGAGTCAAAAGAGCACACTACTCATGTAGGTTTTCTATAGAGAAAAATAGTTGGCATACTGGTGTAGGTAGGAACCAGTCTAAAATATGCATTGTACATACAAAAAATGATTGTTCAAATTTCCCGCCAAAAAAGGATTGCTTGTTTAAATATATGAAGCAGTGAAAAATATTTCTTTTGCGATTATCCATATGAATATGCCAAAATTTGGATTTACATCTTCCAACTGAGTAGTAATTGGGCTAGTCAGAATCGTCACTTCAACCGTGTTTTACAACATGAAACACGAGTCGCCGAAGGCTCTGTTCTCAAAGTCCGACCAAAAGATAGCCATTGGCCCATCGTTGTATGGCCTGACTTCGTGAACATTGTTGGTTCCCCTCAAAAACTGATCAAGTGATGCTTGTTGCAGAGAATATGCCGGAAGCAGATGTCACCACAAACACACTGGCAATATCACCAGAGCATGAATTAGTCGGAGATTCGCCGCAGCCTCGGCAACAAGAGATCAATATTGACCATCGTCCACACATGTCGGTTGATGAGCTGTTGAGGATAATAAAAGGTGCCAATGGCATGCCGGTGCTTTTCATCCCCTCTAGCGATGGACAGCTAGCGGCGATTGCTGTGGATGGCCTCCATAATATAGTGCCCGTCAGTGGTGTTGAAAAGAAGCAGGAGGATTTCCGTTCGTGGGTATTGCTCCTGACTTCACTAGCTGCCACCATCACCTTCACCGCGGGCCTCGCCCCGCCTGGTGGCTTCTGGGCCGCCGATGACGAGTCGAACAAGGTCATTGCTGGTACCTCAGTTATGCATGATAAATTTCCCATAAGGTTTGCGATCTTTCACTTTAGCAACACCACCGCCTTCCTCTCGTCATTGATGATCATTGGGATGCTCGCGAAAAACATATATCACAAGGAGCCCATTACCATGAAAAACCGTGTTCTGGTAATCCTTGTAGCATTTTGTTTTGTGAGCTTGGGGATTAGCTTCATCACTGGCACGTGGGTCAGCCTCATTGGAGCAGCTTATGCCACAATTATGTTTCTATGTATCATTTCGTACATTATGCTTACGAAAAATTAGTGGTGAGAACATAATAGAAGGAAAAGAAAAAGGGGAAATATTACGGCAACCTCCCTTCAGGCAAATTTTGTGTGTGTGTGTGTGTGTGTGTGTGTGTGTGTGTGTGTGTGTGTGTGTGTGTGTGTGTGTGTGAAATACACAACGATACATGACATGTTATTGATATGCCTGAAGCAATCAATCAATGGTACCGTGTTTCTATTTGTGAGTGTGTGAAACCACTTATTCTTGTAAATATTCATTAATACTCCTTCTAAATCACTATTTTAATGATCTAAATGCTCTTATATTTTTTTACGGAGGGAGTATTTCCTATTTTGTGCGTGGTGCTCTATTCAATGTGTGGAGGTGTGGGAGTCTCCGGTATCTGGGTGCATATTGTAAGTGGGAGACACACTGAGGGACTGAGATCAGAGATAACAAGGGTAATATGGCCAGCGGCCGAAGCACGATCAAGGATGCAGGAGAGTGCGTCAGCCACAAAATTGAACAATGGGAAAGAAATAGGATCCCCTTGCCTTAGGCCAAGACCATTAACAAAAAAAGGACAAATGACACCATTAACAGAAACAACAGTATGGCCACTAGAAACTAGCTGCATAATTCGAAGAACGTAAGCTCCATCAAAGCCTCTAGGGAGCAAAACATGACGGAGAAAAGACCAACGAACACAGTCATAGCCTTCTCAAAATCAAGCTTTAGAATAATAGAGTTATTAATCTCATGCAAGCTAACAATACCATCTAGAATAAAGCATCCCTTGATAAAAGCAGATTGGGTCAGAGCAGTAACTCAATGAGCCATAGGAGAAACACGAGAGGAAAAAGCTCTGGAGGAAAATTTTGAGAGATTATTAATAAGAGCAATAGGTCTAAACTGACGAATAGAATCAGCCCCCTTAACTTTAGGAATTAGAGAAAGAAAAACATAATTCAAACGGGAGATATCAACCATTCCCAAACAAAAACCCTGAATAATGACATAGACCACATGCTTGAGAATGGTACCTCAGTTATGCGCGTCAAATTCCCCATAAAGTACCTGACCTTTCCCTGCAGCAACACGACTGCCTTTTTCACATCATTGACACTCATTTCGATTGCTCGCTAAACATCCCAATCAGTTTCTTCTTAACCCTCATATCGTTCTTTTTTTAGCTTCTGTAGCAGCTACATCACTGGCACACGTAGGTCGATCTCAGTATAGGGATTTACACCATTTCTGTATTTGTAGCTGTCATTTGCGAGAAAGTTGGATAATTTGGGCTACAGCTCAGGTCTGTGATATGTATACCGGTAAGAAAAGAGATTCCCTCACACTAACCTGCGTGACTGCTGTCTGCAAACTTTATCATGTGATCAATGATTGTGATGTATTGATATGCCCAAGAAGCAATCAATGGTACTCCCTCCATCCATATATATAAATATATATATATAAGGTCTAATGTGTTTTTTGAGATTACCTTTGACTTTTAAGAATATTAATAGTATATGAGATATGTAATGTAAAAAAATTATCATTGGAAGCTCCTTTCATGTATGAATTTGACGGTATGCTTTGTGTAAGTTGCATGTCATATACTATTGCTCTAACATGTGGTCAAAATTAGTCTGGAAAAACGCATTAGGCCCTATATAGATGGATAGAGGGAGTATGCATTTTTATCTTTCGATTTCAAAGTTGGTGAGAACCCTCATTTTTCTACTCATTTCCTTCTAACTTCTATTTTGACACATATGAAGTTGTAATTTGATTCCTTGTGTCATGGAAATGTCAAATTATTTTTATGAGATCCCCCCCAAAAAAAGTTATTTTTGTGAGCTGAACCTATGCATTAGTGGTCTCATATGAGTTAGTCCAGAGGCATTCATGTATGCTGGCTGCTAGCATGATTAGCTACAGATAAATCATAGAAAGAGAAGATAGATTCAAAAAGTCATCTTGATTTCTTCACCGTATTGTTGCGTCATTTAGAAAAATATGCTCATACTTATTTTCTTAGTAAACATACCAGGCTATTTCATCCAGCTGCATGGATAATTTACAGCTACAACTTACTTTCACTGAGTCACGTTGAGTAGCCTTATTATGTGGAAGCCAAACGCGTATAGGTAAATAAGCACATCTTTTTGGGGGCTTTTGGTATCCATGGGTGGGGTAGCATCCCTTATTATGTCAGGAGATCTCTTTTCTTACCAGTATACATGTTTACCAACGGGGTACCTCCAACACCACGTACGTCTACGACGCCGGTAGATACAACATGTGTGTCTACGGCACCACATCGAAGAGTTTCTCAAGATCATTAGTTTCGCCGTCAATCAAAACTATACGGCACTCTGGCAGGAGCCTCAGCAGCCTACACATGATGTACCACAAAACCACACAAGTTGGTTAGGCAAAATTCCAAATGAACATCCTCCAAAATTCCTCAAAACAAATACTTTGAATCAAAAGGCGTTAAACCAAATATGTAGGTATTCCCATCTCCAACTCCTCAGTAGAGAGAGGGGGGGGGGGGAGGTGGATCTGAACCTCAAGGAGTAGAAGACAACATGCTTTATCCTCTCGCTAGCCAAGAATTCAGTCGTGCCAAGTGGAGCATGGTCAGGGAGTTTTATTAGTAACTTTTAACAGGTGATAAGTGTGAACACACACCTTCTCAAAGCCCATACCTTTGTCGGGTCGCGCCCCTTTAAGTTTTTCTTGCAAGCTCTCTTCCGAATATGTCCTAGAAAACATTAGTACTCTCTTTTACAAGTCACCAATATGGATTATTTTCTTTTTGATAAAAGACATGAGGAATGCATTAGCTAGTACAACAGTAAGGGAAAGAGACACGTGCCAACGCATTCGCCATACCAAGCTTTTAAAACCATGATAGTCACCCGACACTAGAAACGGGATCTAGTAACCACCAGTATGGATTGACACATGTCTTTGGATCCACTCGAGGCTACCGTAGAAGTCTTCTTGCATTGAGTTTTCAATCAGTGTTACATAGTAGATAGATATGTTGATAACTCAATGGTCAAGTCTTTAAGCTCTCGTACGGCTAGTTTAGATGCCACGCACATCCATTTAATTCCTCAGTGCATGGATTCAATTTCTGTTACCATGGAATCTTCATGTTGCAACAAAAAGATTCAAGGTGACCGACACATAATGGGATGCAGCCTTACCGTAAAACATCACTATCAATCATTCCATGCAATTTTATGAAAAAACTATTTTTCATGTGGTGTGTGTGTGCGTGTTTTACTGATCTTGATTAAATGTATGATCTAGATCTGTGGACATGGCAGTAGAAAATTAGAAATTACCCCTTCAGATTTGAACCAATAGGAAATGAGAAAGGATGGCCAAGTAGTGTGAAAGTGAGAGGTCCTAACTTTACAACTTTAGTACTTTATTGTGAATTTCTAATGTAATACCCCGTATAAGGAAAGCCACATGGTGCCCTTTTTGTAGAAAAAAAAGAGAGGAAATGCTATCGGGGTGCTAACACCTGGCCGGCTTGTTAACCTGGAAGCTTCCAGAGTTTTTAATTAGCAGTATGGTGTAGCACGTTTGATAATTAGCATGGAGCAGTTGAAGGAAATATGCCCTAGAGGCAATAATAAAGTTATTATTTATTTCCTTATATCATGATAAAGGTTTATTATTCATGCTAGAATTGTATTAACCGGAAACATAATACATGTGTGAATACATAGACAAACAGAGTGTCACTAGTATGCCTCTACTAGACTAGCTCGTTAATCAAAGATGGTTATGTTTCCTAACCATGAACAAAGAGTTGTTATTTGATTAACGAGGTCACATCATTAGTTGAATGATCTGATTGACATGACCCATTATATTAGCTTAGCACCCGATCGTTTAGTATGTTGCTATTGCTTTATCCATGACTTATACATGTTCATATGACTATGAGATTATGCAACTCCCGTTTGCCAGAGGAACACTTTGGGTACTACCAAACGTCACAACGTAACTGGGTGATTATAAAGGAGTACTACAGGTGTCTCCAATGGTAGATGTTGGGCTGGCGTATTTCGAGATTAGGATTTGTCACTCCGATCGTCGGAGAGGTATCTCTGGGCCCTCTCGGTAATGCACATCACTTAAGCCTTGCAAGCATTGCAACTAATGAGTTAGTTGCGGGATGATGTATTACGGAATGAGTAAAGAGACTTGCCGGTAACGAGATTGAACTAAGTATTGGATACTGACGATCGAATCTCGGACAAGTAACATACCGATGACAAAGGGAACAACGTATGTTGTTATGCGGTCTGACCGATAAAGATCTTCGTAGAATATGTAGGAGCCAATATGGGCATCCAGGTCCCGCTATTGGTTATTGACCGGAGACGTGTCTCGGTCATGTCTACATTGTTCTCGAACCGTAGGGTCCGCACGCTTAACGTTACGATGACAGTTATTATGAGTTTATGCATTTTGATGTACCAAAGGTTGTTCGGAGTCCCGGATGTGATCACGGACATGACGAGGAGTCTCGAAATGGTCGAGACGTAAAGATTGATATATTGGAAGCCTACATTTGGATATCGAAAGTGTTTCGGGTGAAATCGGGATTTCACCGGAGTACCAGGAGGTTACCGGAACCCCCCGGGAAACATATGGGCCATATTGGGCCTTAGTGGAAAGGAGAAAGGGGCTGCCCTAGGGCTGGCCGCGCGCCTCCCCCCTTCCCTAGTCCTATTAGGACTAGGAGAAGGTGGCCGGCCCCCTCTCTCTCTTTCCCCCCTTGAGGAATCCTATTCCAACTAGGATTGGGGGGGGGGGGAATCCTACTCCCGGAGGGAGTAGGACTTTCCTGGCGCGCCAGGCTTGGCCGGCCAGCCCCTCCCCCTTGGCTCCTTTATATACGGGGGCAGGGGAGCACCCTAGAACACACAAGTTGATCTATGGATCGTTCATTACCCGTGTGCGGTGCCCCCTTCCACCAAATTCCACCTCGGTCATATCGTTGCAGTGCTTAGGCGAAGCCCTGCGCCGGTAACACATCAAGATCGTCACCACGCCGTCGTGCTGACGGAACTCTTCCCCGACGCTTTGCTGGATCGGAGCCCGGGGATCGTCATCGAGCTGAACGTGTGCCAAGAACTCGGAGGTGCCGGAGTAACGGTGCTGTGATCGGTCGGATCGCGAGGAGAACGTACAACTACTTCCTCTACGTTGCGTCAACGCTTCCGCTTCAGTCTACGAGGGTACGTAGACAACACTCTCCCCTCTTGTTGCTATGCATCACCATGATCTTGCGTGTGCGTAGGAAATTTTTGAAATTACTGCGTTCCCCAACAGTGGCATCCGAGCCTAGGTTTTTTATGGTTTGATGTTATTTTCACGAGTAGAACACAAGTAAGTTGTGGACGATACAAGTCATACTGCCTACCAGCATGTCATACTTTGGTTCAGCAGTATTGTTGGACGAGACGATCCGGACCAACCTTACGCGTACGCTTACGCGAGACCGGTTCCCTCGACGTGCTTTGCACATAGATGGCTTGCGGAAGACTGTCTCTCCAACTTTAGTTGAACTGAGTGTGGCTACGCCCGGTCCTTGAGAAGGTTAAAACGGAGTCTATTTGACAAACTATCGTTGTGGATTTGATGCGTAGGTAAGATGAGTTCTTGCTTAAGCCCGTAGCAGCCACGTAAAACTTGCAACAACAAAGTAGAGGACGTCTAACTTGTTTTTGCAGGGCATGTTGTGATGTGATATGGTCAAGACATGATGCTAAATTTTATTGTATGAGATGATCATGTTTTGTAACCGAGTTATCGGCAACTGGCAGGAGCCATATGGTTGTCACTTTATTGTATGCAATGCAATCGCGATGTAATGCTTTACTTTATTACTAAGAGGTAGTGATAGTCGTGGAAGCATAAGATTGGCGAGACGACAACGATGCTACGATGGAGATCAAGCTGTCGTGCCGGTGACGATGGTGATCATGACGATGCTTCGGAGATGGAGATCACAAGCACAAGATGATGATGGCCATATCATATCACTTATATTGATTGCATGTGATGTTTATCTTTTTATGCATCTTATCTTGCTTTGATTGACGGTAGCATTATAAGATGATCTCTCACTAAATTACCAAGAAGTGTTCTCCCTGAGTATGCACCGTTGCAAAAGTTCTTCGTGCTGAGACACCACGTGATGATCGGGTGTGATAGGCTCTACGTTCAAATACAACGGGTGCAAAACAGTTGCACACGCGGAATACTCAGGTTATACTTGACGAGCTATGCATATAAGATATGACCTCGGAACACAGAGACCGAAAGATCGAGCGTGAATCATATAGTAGATATGATCAACATAACGATGTTCACCATTGAAAACTACTCCATATCACGTGATGATCGGTTATGGTTTAGTTGATTTGGATCACGTGATCACTTAGAGGATTAGAGGGATGTCTATCTAAGTGGGAGTTCTTAATTAATTTGATTAACTGAACTTAAACTTATCATGAACTTAGTATCTGATAGTATCTTGCTTGTCTATGTTGATTGTAGATAGATGGCTCGTGCTGTTGTTCCGTTAAATTTTAATGCGTTCCTTGAGAAAGCAAAGTTGAAATATGATGGTAGCAATTACACGGACTGGGTCCGTAACTTGAGGATTATCCTCATTGCTGCACAGAAGAATTATGTCCTGGAAGCACCGCTAGGTGCCAGGCCTGCTGCTAGAGCAACACCAGAAGTTATGAACGTCTGGCAGAGCAAAGCTGATGACTACTCGATAGTTCAGTGTGCCATGCTTTACGGCTTAGAACCGGGACTTCAACGACGTTTTGAACGTCATGGAGCATATGAAATGTTCCAGGAGTTGAAGTTAATATTTCAAGCAAATGCCCGGATTGAGAGATATGAAGTCTCCAATAAGTTCTATAGCTGTAAAATGGAGGAGAACAGTTCTGTCAGTGAGCATATACTCAAAATGTCTGGGTATAATAATCACTTGATTCAATTGGGAGTTACTCTTCCAGATGATTGCGTCATTGACAGAATTCTCCAATCACTGCCACCAAGCTACAAGAGCTTCGTGATGAACTATAATATGCAAGGGATGACCAAAACTATTCCCGAGCTCTTCGCAATGCTAAAAGCTGCGGAGGTAGAAATCAAAAAGGAGCATCAAGTGTTGATGGTTAACAAAACCACTAGTTTCAAGAAAAAGGGCAAAGGAAAGAAAAATGGGAACTTCAAGAAGAACGGCAAGCGAGTTGCTGCTCAAGAGAAGAAACCCAAGTCTGGACCTAAGCCTGAAACTGAGTGCTTCTACTGCAAGTAGACTGGTCACTGGAAGCGGAACTGCCCCAAGTATTTGGCGGATAAAAAGGATGGCAAGGTGAACAAAGGTATATGTGATATACATGTTATTGATGTGTACCTTACTAATGTTCGCAGTAGCACCTGGGTATTTGATACTGGTTCTGTTGCTAATATTTGCAACTCAAAACAGGGACTACAGAATAAGCGGACACTAGCAAAGGATGAGGTGACGATGCGCGTGGGAAACGGTTCCAAAGTCGATGTGATCGCAGTCGGCACGCTACCTCTACATCTACCTTCGGGATTAGTATTAGACCTAAATAATTGTTATTTGGTGCCAGCGTTGAGCATGAACATTATATCTGGATCTTGTTTGATGCGAGACGGTTATTCATTTAAATCAGAGAATAATGGTTGTTCTATTTATATGAGTAATATCTTTTATGGTCATGCACCCTTGAAGAGTGGTCTATTTTTGATGAATCTCGATAGTAGTGATACACATATTCATAATGTTGAAGCCAAAAGATGCAGAGTTGATAATGATAGTGCAACTTATTTGTGGCACTACCGTTTAGGTCATATCGGTATAAAGCGCATGAAGAAACTCCATACTGATGGACTTTTGGAGTCACTTGATTATGAATCACTTGGCACTTGCGAACCGTGCCTCATGGGCAAGATGACTAAAACACCGTTCTCCGGAACTATGGAGAGAGCAACAGATTTGTTGGAAATCATACATGCAGATGTATGTGGTCCGGTGAATGTTGAGGCTCGTGGCGGATATCGTTATTTTCTCACCTTCACAGATGATTTGAGCAGATATGGGTATATCTACTTAATGAAACACAAGTCTGAAACATTTGAAAAGTTCAAAGAATTTCAGAGTGAAGTTGAAAATCATCGTAACAAGAAAATAAAGTTTCTACGATCTGATCGTGGAGGAGAATATTTGAGTTACGAGTTTGGTGTACATTTGAAGAATTGTGGAATAGTTTCGCAACTCACGCCACCCGGAACACCACAGCGTAATGGTGTGTCCGAACGTCGTAATCGTACTTTACTAGATATGGTGCGATCTATGATGTCTCTTACTGATTTACCGCTATCGTTTTGGGGATACGCTCTAGAGACAGCCGCATTCACGTTAAATAGGGCACCATCTAAATCCGTTGAGACGACGCCTTATGAACTATGGTTTGGCAAGAAACCAAAGTTGTCGTTTTTTAAAGTTTGGGGCTGCGATGCTTATGTGAAAAAGCTTCAACCTGATAAGCTCGAACCCAAATCGGAGAAATGTGTCTTCATAGGATATCCAAAGGAAACTGTTGGATACACCTTCTATCACAGATCCGAAGGCAAGACTTTTGTTGCTAAGTTCGGAAACTTTCTAGAGAAGGAGTTTCTTTCGAAAGAAGTGAGTGGGAGGAAAGTAGAACTTGACGAGGTAACTGTACCTACTCCTTTATTGAGAAGTAGTACATCACAGAAAACTGTTTCTGCGACATCTACACCAATAAATGAGGAAGCTAATGATGATGATCATGAAACTTTAGATCAAGATACTACTGAACCTCGTAGATCAACCAGAGTGAGATCCGCACCAGAGTGGTACGGTAATCCTATTCTGGAAGTCATGTTACTAGACCATGATGAACCTACGAACTATGAAGAAGCAATGGTGAGCCCAGATTCCGCAAAGTGGCTTGAAGCCATGAAATCTGAGATGGGATCCATGTATGAGAACAAAGTATGGACTTTGGTTGACTTGCCTGATGATCGGCAAGCAATTGAGAACAAATGGATCTTTAAGAAGAAGACTGACGCTGATGATAATGTTACTGTCTACAAAGCTCGACTTGTCGCAAAAGGTTTTCGACAAGTTCAAGGGATTGACTACGATGAGACCTTCTCACCTGTAGCGATGCTTAAGTCTGTCCGAATCATGTTAGCAATTGCCGCATTTTATGATTATGAAATTTGGCAAATGGATGTCAAAACTGCATTCCTGAATGGATTTCTGGAAGAAGAGTTGTATATGATGCAACCGGAAGGTTTTGTCGATCCAAAGGGAGCTAACAAAGTGTGCAAGCTCCAACGATCCATTTATGGACTGGTGCAAGCCTCTCGGAGTTGGAATAAACGCTTTGATAGTGTGATCAAAGCATTTGGTTTTATACAGACTTTCGGAGAAGCCTGTATTTACAAGAAAGTGAGTGGGAGCTCTGTAGCATTTCTAATATTATATGTGGATGACATATTACTGATTGGAAATGATATAGAATTTCTGGATAGCATAAAGGGATACTTGAATAAAAGTTTTTCAATGAAAGACCTCGGAGAAGCTGCTTACATATTAGGCATAAAGATCTATAGAGATAGATCAAGACGCTTAATTGGACTTTCACAAAGCACATACCTTGACAAGATTTTGAAGAAGTTCAAAATGGATCAAGCAAAGAAAGGGTTCTTGCCTGTGTTACAAGGTGTGAGATTGAGTAAGACTCAAAGCCCGACCACTGCAGAAGATAGAGAGAAAATGAAAGATGTTCCCTATGCTTCAGCCATAGGCTCTATCATGTATGCAATGCTGTGTACCAGACCTGATGTGTGCCTTGCTATAAGTTTAGCAGGGAGGTACCAAAGTAATCCAGGAGTGGATCACTGGACAACGGTCAAGAACATCCTGAAATACCTGAAAAGGACTAAGGATATGTTTCTCATATATGGAGGTGACAAAGAGCTCACCGTAAGAGGTTACGTTGATGCAAGCTTTGACACTGATCCGGACGATTCTAAATCGCAAACCGGATACGTGTTTACATTAAACGGTGGAGCTGTCAGTTGGTGCAGTTCTAAACAAAGCGTCGTAGCGGGATCTACATGTGAAGCGGAGTACATAGCTGCTTCGGAAGCAGCAAATGAAAGAGTCTGGATGAAGGAGTTCATATCCGATCTAGGTGTCATACCTAGTGCATCGGGTCCAATGAAAATCTTTTGTGACAATACTGGTGCAATTGCCTTGGCAAAGAAATCCAGATTTCACAAAAGGACCAAACACATCAAGAGACGCTTCAACTCCATCCGGGATCTAGTCCAGGTGGGAGACATAGAGATTTGCAAGATACATACGGATCTGAATGTTGCAGACCCATTGACTAAGCCTCTTCCACGAGCAAAACATGATCAGCACCAAGACTCCATGGGTGTTAGGATCATTACAGTGTAATCTAGATTATTGACTCTAGTGCAAGTGGGAGACTGAAGGAAATATGCCCTAGAGGCAATAATAAAGTTATTATTTATTTCCTTATATCATGATAAAGGTTTATTATTCATGCTAGAATTGTATTAACCGGAAACTTAATACATGTGTGAATACATAGACAAACAGAGTGTCACTAGTATGCCTCTACTAGACTAGCTCGTTAATCAAAGATGGTTATGTTTCCTAACCATGAACAAAGAGTTGTTATTTGATTAACGAGGTCACATCATTAGTTGAATGATCTGATTGACATGACCCATTATATTAGCTTAGCACCCGATCGTTTAGTATGTTGCTATTGCTTTATCCATGACTTATACATGTTCCTATGACTATGAGATTATGCAACTCCCGTTTGCCAGAGGAACACTTTGGGTACTACCAAACGTCACAACGTAACTGGGTGATTATAAAGGAGTACTACAGGTGTCTCCAATGGTAGATGTTGGGCTGGCGTATTTCGAGATTAGGATTTGTCACTTCGATCGTCGGAGAGGTATCTCTGGGCCCTCTCGGTAATGCACATCACTTAAGCCTTGCAAGCATTGCAACTAATGAGTTAGTTGCGGGATGATGTATTACGGAACGAGTAAAGAGACTTGCCGGTAACGAGATTGAACTAAGTATTGGATACTGACGATCGAATCTCGGACAAGTAACATACCGATGACAAAGGGAACAACGTATGTTGTTATGCGGTCTGACCGATAAAGATCTTCGTAGAATATGTAGGAGCCAATATGGGCATCCAGGTCCCGCTATTGGTTATTGACCGGAGACGTGTCTCGGTCATGTCTACATTGTTTTCGAACCGTAGGGTCCGCACGCTTAACGTTACGATGACAGTTATTATGAGTTTATGCATTTTGATGTACCGAAGGTTGTTCGGAGTCCCGGATGTGATCACGGACATGACGAGGAGTCTCGAAATGGTCGAGGCGTAAAGATTGATATATTGGAAGCCTACATTTGGATATCGGAAGTGTTCCGGGTGAAATCGGGATTTCACCGGAGTACCAGGAGGTTACCGGAACCCCCCGGGAAACATGTGGGCCATATTGGGCCTTAGTGGAAAGGAGAAAGGGGCTGCCCTAGGGCTGGCCGCGCGCCTCCCCCCTTCCCTAGTCCTATTAGGACTAGGAGAAGGTGGCCGGCCCCCTCTCTCTCTTTCCCCCCTTGAGGAATCCTATTCCAACTAGGATTGGGGGGGGGGAATCCTACTCCCGGAGGGAGTAGGACTTTCCTGGCGCGCCAGGCTTGGCCGGCCAGCCCCTCCCCCTTGGCTTCTTTATATACGGGGGCAGGGGAGCACCATAGAACACACAAGTTGATCTACGGATCGTTCATTAGCCGTGTGCGGTGCCCCCTTCCACCAAATTCCACCTCGGTCATATCGTTGCAGTGCTTAGGCGAAGCCCTGCGCCGGTAACACATCAAGATCGTCACCACGCCATCGTGCTGACGGAACTCTTCCCCGACGCTTTGCTGGATCGGAGCCCGGGGATCGTCATCGAGCTGAACGTGTGCCAAGAACTCGGAGGTGCCGGAGTAACGGTGCTGTGATCGGTCGGATCGCGAGGAGAACGTACAACTACTTCCTCTACGTTGCGTCAACGCTTCCGCTTCAGTCTACGAGGGTACGTAGACAACACTCTCCCCTCTCGTTGCTATGCATCACCATGATCTTGCGTGTGCGTAGAAATTTTTTGAAATTACTGCGTTCCCCAACAGCAGTATGGTGTAGCACGTTTGATAATTAGCATGGAGTAGTTATGTAACTAGACTAGTATGCGAATGCGACTAGTTTATGACTCCTCCCTTTAGTTTAGATGCTTGAGTTGTTGGAGCTCACATGTTACTAATTAGTTTTTGTAATGCACTATTCAGAACTAACTTTGCGTTGTTTAAGTACTAGCTGGGTAGGCGTAATGGGCTGTAGAGTATACTATATGGTGCTCACTGCCTTATCCAGTCCTATATATGTGGCACTAGCTACCCTTGGAGCAATATGTTCTCCAGTTCTTGTAGCTAGTGCTGGCAGATCTACCCGGTATACTCCTTGGAAGCTCCCTTCGCTTAAGGACACGCGGTGATCTCCAAAGCAAGAGGTATGCATTTTTATTTTTTGCGGAGTAAGAAGTATGCATGTTATACCGATGTACTATCCTCGCTTCTGAAATGGGTTGTGGTTTATAGCCATATATAGAGGGCTATAAACATTCTTGCCATTATCCGTCGGTGTATAATATGCCAAAGATGAGATATACACTTCTCAGTCATCCGCTAATTAGGCTAATAGGAAGGGTCACCATAATCCCTAACATGCTTTTACAGAGGAAAACCAGAGTTTTAAATACATCTAATGTTTGTGTATTCCTCGCAAAAAATTATAAAAGGTTGATGTTTATCGCAGACAACATGTCTTTCAAAGAAGCGGACAGAGCAAACGAACTGGAGATAGTCTTAGGACACAATGGAGTTGAAGATCCATCGCAACAACAGTTGCAAGAGATCATCACTGCTGACAGTCATAGTCTGCAGAAGTCAATTGATGAGCTGGTGAAGACGATGAAAGAAGCTAATCGCAGTCGCAGTATGTCCACCCAAAAGGAGCAGAAGGATTTTCGTAACTGGTTATTGCTTCTCTCATCACTGGCTGCCACATCACCTTCGCCGCTGGCCTCAGCCCACCCGGTGGTTTCTGGTCTGAAGACGACATGGCAAACACATACATCGCTGGTACCTCAGTTATGCGCGACAAATTTCCCACAAGGTACCTGCTATTTCACTGCAGCAACACGATTGCCTTCTTCGCATCATTGGCGGTCATTGGATTGCTTGCCAAAAACATCAAAATCAAGAATCGTTTTTTCTTAACACTCGTAGCGATTTCTTTTTTGAGCTTGTGCGGTAGCTACATCACCGGCACATGGGTTGACCTCACTCTAGGGATTTACACCATTTCTGTGTTTGTAGCTGTCATTTGCTACATGTCGATAATTTGGGTTATAGCTCGGGTTTGTGATATCTATACTGGTAAGAAAGGAGATATCCTCACACCAACCTGCAAGACTGCTGCCTGCAAACTTAATCATGTCTAGCAAACAATGATTGACGACTGTGTTGTATTGATATGCCCAAGAGGCAATTAATGGTATGCACTTTTACATTTTTACATTTTGCTACTCATTTCCTTGTAACTCCTATTTTGATACATACGAAGTTGTAATTTGATTCCTTGTGTCATGGAAATGTCAAATTATTTTTCTGAGCTGAACCGATGCATTGGTGGTCGCATATGAGTTAGTCAAAAGGCGTGCATGTATGCTGGCTGCTAGCATGATTAGCTACAGATAAATCATAGAAAAAGATAGATTCGGGATGTCATCTGGATTTCTTCACTGTTTTGTTGTGTCGTTTGGAAAAAAGATGGTCTAATTTATTTTCGTAGTAAACATACCAGGCCATTTTTGTCCAGCTATGCATGGATAATTCGCAACTACAACTTACTTGTCATGTTGAGCAGCCTTATTGTGGAAGCCAAATGTGTGTAGGTAAATATACACACATTTTTTTAGGGGTCTTGATATCCATGAGCGGGTAGCATGCATCGCTTATTATGTGTAACCCAAATGGCTTGACAGCCACTTAGAACATGTTTACCAACTGGGCTACCTCCGACGCCACATGAAGGAAATATGCCCTAGAGGCAATAATAATGTTGTATTTATATTTCCTTATATCACTAGTAGATAAAGGGCCTATTGTCCCGGTTGGTGAGGGCCTTTAGTCCCGGTTCTGGAGCCTTCCCCTTTAGTCCCGGTTCTTACACATCCTCTTATTACTCCAGCCTGAGCACGCTTAACTTCCGGATTCTATTCTCTCTCGTTTCCAAGTCTGCACTTGTTGTTTTCTTGACAATAGTAAGATGTCAATCCTATTAACCCTCGGGAATTTAGGTTGAGCATGAAGTCACACATTTCATTGTTTGAGTTTGAAACTATTGTTCTAAAAAACAATAATTATTTAGTAACACTAATATTTCTTGAATAAGTAGTTTGACCACAATTTGACCATAGTTTGACCAAAATTCAAAAAAAACTGAAATAATTATTTAGTAACACTAATATTTCTTGAATAAGTAGTTTGACCATTGTTTGACCATAGTTTGACCATAGTTTGACCAAAATTCAAAAAAACTGAAATAATTATTTAGTAACACTAATATTCTTGAACAATTATTTAGTAACACTAATATTTCTTGAATAAGTAGTTTGACCATAGTTTGACCAGATTTAACGAAAATTAAAAAAACTAAAATTTGACCATAACTTTTTTTCCTTTTAGAATTTGAGGATTCTAAAAATTTGCAAACAGGCCGTTGGCCGTCAAAATAGGATGCGGATTTTTGTGCTGAACATTTTGATATATTATACGTTTTTTTCTGACATCGTATGCAAAAGTTATAGCCGTTTTACATTTTCCCTACACTTTTTGCAAAACATGTCCAAATTTAAGTTTTTAAATTTTCCTAACTAATAGATGTAGTAACATAACTACGTCTCGAAGGATTTTAATTTTTAAAGTTTTTATCATTTTCTTTTGCTTTTTACAAAACTGAAAAGGCGATCCAAGGGGGGGGGGGGTAGAGTTTGAAAATGGGACCATTAGTACCGGTTCGTGCCACGAACCGCTACTAATGCCTCAAACCCCATTAGTATCGGTTGGTGGCTCAAACTGGGACTAAAGGTCTAACCTTTAGTACCGGTTGGTGCCATGAACCGGTACTAATGGGCATCGCACCCTTTAGTCCCGATTCGTGGCACCAACCGGGACTAAAGGTCCGGTACGAATGCCTGTACGGTGCCCTAGCCGCTTGAACTGGGACTAATGCTCACATTAGTCCCGGTTCGTAATGCAACCGGGATTAATGCTATTTTCTGGGCGAATCAAAGCCCTGTTTTCTACTAGTGTATCATGATAAATGTTTATTATTCATGCTAGAATTGTATTAACTGGAAACATAGTACATGTGTGAATACATAGACAAACAGAGTGTCACTAGTATGCCTCTACTTGACTAGCTCGTTGAATCAAAGATGGTTAAGTTTCCTAGCCATAGACATGATTTGTCATTTGATTAACGGGATCACATCATTAGAGAATGATGTGATTGACTTGACCCATTCCATTAGCTTAGCACTTGATCGTTTAGTATATTTATATTGCTTTCTTCATGACTTATACATGTTCCTATGACTATGAGATTATGCAACTCCCGAATACCGGAGGAACACTTTGTGTGCTACCAAACGTCACAACGTAATTGCATGATTATAAAGGTGCTCTACAGGTGTCTCCGATGGCATAGATCGAGATTAGGATTTGCCACTCCGATTGTCGGAGAGGTATCTCTGGTTCCTCTCGGTAATGCACATCACTATAAGCCTTGCAAGCAATGTGACTAATGAGTTAGTTGCGGGATGATGCATTACGGAACGAGTAAAGAGGCTTGCCGGTAACGAGATTGAACTAGGTATTGAGATACCGATGATCGAATCTCGGGCAAGTAACATACCGATGACAAAGGGAACAACGTTTGTTGTTATGCTGTTTGACCGATAAAGATCTTCATAGAATATGTGGGAACCGATATGGGCATCCAGGTTCTGCTATTGGTTATTGACCAGAGACGTGTCTCGGTCATGTCTACATACTTCTCGAACCCGTAGGGTCCGCACGGTTAACGTTCGGTGACGATCGGTATTATGAGTTTATGTGTTTTGATGTACCGAAGGTAGTTCGGACTCCCGGATATGATCACGGACACGACGAGGAGTCTCGAAATGGTCGAGATATAAAGATCGATATATTGGATGACTATGTTTGCACATCGGAAAGGTTTCAAGAGAGTTCGGGCATATACCGGAGTACCAGGGGTTACTGGAACCCCTTAGGGAGTATATGGGCCTTATTGGGCCTTAGTGGAATAGAGGAGAGGAAGGGAAAAAGGTGGAGGGCGCGCCCCTTAGCCCAATCCGAATTGGGTGCCCCCCCTTTCCTTCCCTCTCTCCTCCCCTTCCTTCTCTCCTACTCCTACTACTTGGAAGGGGGGAATCCTACTCCCGGCGGGAGTAGGACTCCCCAGGGCGCGCCATAGTAGAGGGCCGGCCCTCCCCCCTCCTCCACTCCTTTATATACAGGGGAGGGGGCACCCCATAAACACAAGTTGATCATTGATCTCTTAGCCATGTGCGGTGCCCCTCTCCACCATAATCCACCTCCTTCATATCGTCGTAGTGCTTAGGCGAAGCCCTGCGCCGGTAGCTTCATCATCACTGTCATCACGCTGTGCTGACGAAGCTCTCCCTCGACACTCTGTTGGATCATGAGTTCGTGGGACGTCACTGAGCCGAACGTGTGCAGATCGCGGACGTGTCGTACTTTCGGTACTAGGATTGGTCGATCATGAAGACGTACAACTACATCAACCGCGTTGTCATAACACTTCCGCTTACATTCTATGAGGGTACGTGGACAACACTTTCCCCTCTTGTTGCTATGCACCACCATGATCTTGCGTGTGCGTAGGATTTTTTTTGAAATTACTACGTTTCCCAACAGTGGCATGATACGTCTCCAACGTATCTATAATTTATGAAGTATTCATGCTATTATATTATCCATCATAGATGTTTTATATGCATTTATATGCTATTTTATATGATTTTTGGGACTAACCTATTAACCTATAGCCCAGTGCCAGCTTCTGTTTTCTCCTTGTTTTTGAGTTTTACAGAAAAGGAATACCAAACGAAGTCCAATTGACGTGCCAATTTTTGATGATTTTTTATGAACCAAAAGAAGCCCCTAGAGTGAAAGAGTTGGGCCAGAAGAGTCCCGGGCTGCCCACGAGGGTGGGGGGGGGGGCGCCCCCTGCCTCGTGGACAGCCCGGAGACCCCCCTGACGTGAAATCAACACCAACCTCTCCTATAAATACAGAAACCTTCGGAAAATAACCTAGATCCGAAGTTCCGCCACCGCAAGCCTCTGTAGCCACGAGAAATCAATCTAGGCCCTCTCTGGCACCCTGCCGGAGGGGGCCATCATCACGGGAGGCCATGGAGGAGGATCTCGGAGGGGCCATCATTGCCATGAGGGAGAATCTCTCCCCATCTAGGGGGGAGGCCATGGAGGAGGAAGCACAAGGGGGAGGACCTCTCCTCCTCTCTCTCGGTGCCACCGGAGTGCCATCAGGAGGGGAATCGTCGCCGCAGTGATTGTCTTCATCAACGTCACCATCATCATCACCATCCTCATCTCTTTTACGCGGTCCACTCTCCCGCACCCCGCTGTAATCCCTACTTGAACATGGTGCTTTATGCCACATATTATGATCCAATGATGTGTTGCCATCCTATGATGTTTTGAGTAGATATCGTTTGTCTTTGGGTTGATTGATGATCTAGATTGGTATGAGTTGTATGTTTTATTTTGGTGTTGTCCTATGGTGCCCTCCGTGTCGCGCAAGCGTGAGTGATTCCCGCTGTAGGGTGTTGCAATATGTCCATGGTATGCTTATTGTCTGTGTTGCGTGAGTGATTGATACACAAACACGGATAAGCGGGACATGGCGTATGGGAATAAAGAGGACTTGATACTTTAATGCTATGGTTGGGTTTTACCTTAATGATCTTTAGTAGTTGCGGATGCTTGCTAGAGTTCCAATCGTAAGTGCATATGATCCAAGAAGATAAAGTATGTTAGCTTATGCCTCTCCCTCATATGAAATTGCAATAGTGATTACCGGTCTTGTTAACAATTGCCTATGATAATTCCGCACACCGACCCATCATTATTCCACACTCGCTATTTATAATATTTAGTAATATATTCTAACTTTATGATAGCAACACCTACTTTTATATTTTAGATCTCCGATTTCATAGAAAGTTATCCTCTTCATACCCACAACGTAGTTTTATTTCTCGTTTCTAGTTGGAAGCAAACGTTCGGTGTACGTAGAGTCGTATCAGTGGCAGATAGGGCTTGAGAGAATATTGATCTTACCTTTAGCTCCTTGTGGGTTCGACACTCCATACTTATCACTTCCACCTTTGGAAATTGCTACGATGATTCCTTGCACTGGGGATTATCATGGCATCCGAGCCAGATTTATGCATAGATGTTATATGCACGAGTAGAACACAAGTGAGTTGTGGGCGATAATAGTCATACTGCTTACCAGCATGTCATACTTTGATTCGGCGGTATTGTTGGATGAAGCGGCACAGGCCGACATTACGCGTACGCTTACGCGAGACTGTTCTACCAACGTGCTTCGCACACAGGTGGCTGGCGGGTATCAGTTTCTCCAACTTTAGTTGAATCGAGTGTGGCTACGCCCGGCCCTTGTTGAAGGTTAAAACAGCACATACTTGACGAAAAATTGTTGTGGTTTTGATGCGTAGGTAAGAACGGTTCTTGCTCAGCCCGTAGCAGCCACGTAAAACTTGCAACAAACAAAGTAGAGGACGTCTAACTTGTTTTTGCAGGGCATGTTGTGATGTGATACGGTCATGACATGATGCTAAATTTTATTGTATGAGATAATCATGTTTTGTAACAGAGTTATCGGCAACTGGCAGGAGCCATATGGTTGTCGCTTGATTGTCTGAAATGCAATCGCCATGTAATTGCTTTACTTTATCACTAAGCGGTAGCGATAGTCGTAGAAGCAATAGTTGGCGAGACGACAACGATGCTACGATGGAGATCAAAGTGTCGCACCAGTGAAGATGGTGATCATGACGGTGCTTTGGAGATGGAGATCAAAGGCACAAGATGATGATGGCAATATCATATCACTTATATTGATTGCATGTGATGTTTATCCTTCATGTATCTTATTTTGCTTAGTTCGACGGTACCATTATAAGATGATCTTCCACTAAATTTCAAGGTACAAGTGTTCTCCCTGAGTATGCACCATTACGAAAGTTCGTCGTGCCGAGACACCACGTGATGATCGGGTGTGATAAGCTCTAAGTTCACATACAACGGGTGCAAGCCAGTTTTGCACACGCAGAATACTCGGGTTAAACTTGACGAGCCTAGCATATGGAGATATGGCCTCGGAACACTGAGACCGAAAGGTCGAGAGTGAATCATATAGTAGATATGATCAACATAGTAATGTTCACCATTGAAAACTACTCCATCTCACGTGATGATCGGACATGGTTTAGTTGATATGGATCACGTGATCACTTAGATGATTAGAGTGTTGGAAATATGCCCTAGAGGCCAAAATAAAGTAGTTATTATTATATTTCCTTGTTCATGATAATTGTCTATTGTTCATGATATAATTGTGTTATTCGGAAATCGTAATACATATGTGAATACATAGACCACAACATGTCCCTAGTGAGCCTCTAGTTGACTAGCTCGTTGATCAATAGATGGTTACGGTTTCCTGACCATGGACATTGGATGTCATTGATAACAGGATCACATCATTAGGAGAATGATGTGATGGACAAGATCCAATCCTGAGCGTAGCACAAGATCGTGTAGTTCGTCTGCTAAAGCTTTTCAAATGTCAAGTATCATTTCCTTAGACCATGAGATTGTCCAACTCCCAGATACAGTAGGAATGCTTTGGGTGTGCCAAACGTCACAATGTGACTGGGTGGCTATAAAGGTACACTACAGGTATCTCCGAAAGTGTCTGTTGGGTTGGCACGAATCAAGACTGGGATTTGTCACTCCGTATGACGGAGAGGTATCTCTGGGCCCACTCGGTAATGTGCCATCATAATGAGCTCAATGTGACTAAGTATTTACTCGCGGGATCATGCATTACGAAACAAGTAAAGTGACTTGCCGGTAACGAGATTGAACAAGGTATTGGGATACCGACGAACGAATCTCGGGCAAGTAACGTACCGATTGACAAAGGGAATTGTATACATGATTGATTGAATCCCCGACATCGTGGTTCATCCGATGAGATCATCGTGGAACATGTGGGAGCCAACATGGGTATCCAGATCCCGCTGTTGGTTATTGGCCAGGGAGTTGTCTCGGTCATGTCTGCATGATTCCCGAACCCGTAGGGTCTACACACTTAAGGTTCTGTGACGCTAGAGTTGTTATGGGAATTAGTGTGCAGTTACCTAATGTTGTTTGGAGTCCCAGATGAGATCCCGGATGTCACGAGGAGTTTCGGAATGGTCCGGGGGTAAATATTTGTATATGGGAAGTCCTATTTTGGCCACCGGAAAATGTTTGGGATTTTTTGGTATTGTACCGGGAAGGTTCTAGAAGGTTCCGGAGTGGGGCCCACCTGCATAGGGGGCCCATATGAACGTGGGTAGTGGGGGCAAGGCCCCACACCCATGGTCAAGGCGCACCAAGACCCCCCCTTAGAAGGAATAAGATCATATCCCGGAGGGATATGATCAAGATCCCTAAAAAAGGGGGATAACAATCGGTGGGGAAGGGAAATGATGGGATTTCTTTCCCCCACCTTTTCCAATGCCCCAATGGACTTGGAGGGCAAGAAACCAGCCCCCTCCACCCATATATATAGTGGGGAGGTGCATGGGAGCCGCACCCCTTCCCCTGGCGCAGCCCTATCCCTCCCCAACACCCCCGTAGTAGTAGTAGTGCTTAGCGAAGCCCTGCCGGAGAACTGAAAGCTCCACCACCACGCCGTCGTGCTGCCGGAGCTCTACCTTAACTTCTCCTCTCCCCTTGCTGGATCAAGAAGGAGGAGATGTCCCCGGGCTGTACGTGTGTTGAACGCGGAGGTGCCATTGTTCGGCGCTTAGATTGGAATCAACCGCGATCTAAATCGCTGCGGGTACGACTCCTTCATCCGCGTTCTTGTAACGCTTCCGCATCGCAATCTTCAAGGGTATGAAGATGCACTCCCCTCACTCTTGTTGCTAGTCTCTCCATAGATTGATCTTGGTGATGCGTAGAAATTTTTATTATTTCTGCAACGATCCCCAACAGTGGCATCTTGAGCTAGGTCTATGCATAGTTTCTATGCACGAGTAGAACACAAGTTGTTGTGGGCGTCGATTTTGTCAATTTACTTGCCATTACTAATCTTATCTTGATTCGGTGGCATCGTGGGATGAAGCGGCCTGGACCGACCTTACACGTACGCTTACATGAGACAGGTTCCACCGACTGACATGCACTAGTTGCATAAGGTGGCTAGCGGGTGTTTGTCTCTCCCACTTTATTCGGATCGGATTCGATGAAAAGGGTCCTTATGAAGGGTAAATAGAAATTGACATATCACGTTGTGGTTTTGGCGTAGGTAAGAAATGTTCTTGCTTGAAACCTATAGCAGCCACGTAAAAACTTGCAACAACAATTAGAGTACGTCTAACTTGTTCTTGCAGCATATGCCGTGTGATGTGATATGGCCAAAATGATGTGATGAATAATATATGTGATGTATGAGATTGATCATGTTCTTGTAATAGGAATCACGACTTGCATGTTGATGAGTATGACAACCGGCAGGAGCCATAGGAGTTGTCTTTATTTATTGTATGACCTGCGTGTCAATGAAAACACCATGTAATTACTTTACTTTATTGCTAACCGTTCGCCATAGTAGTGGAAGTAACAGTTGGCGAGACAACTTCATGGAGACACGATGATGGAGATCATGGTGTCATGCCGGTGACGATGATGATCATGGCGCCCCGAAGATGGAGATCAAAAGGAGAAAAATGATATTGGCCATATCATGTCACTATTTGATTGCATGTGATGTTTATCATGTTTTTACATCTTATTTGCTTAGAATGATGGTAGCATAAATAAGATGATCCCTCGCTGAAATTTCAAGAAAGTGTTCCCCCTAACTGTGCACCGTTGCGAAGGTTCGTTGTTTCGAAGCACCACGTGATGATTAGGTGTGATAGATTCTAATGTTCGAATACAACTGGTGTAAGCCAAATTTACACATGCAAAACACTTAGGTTGACTTGACGAGCCTAGCATGTATAGACATGGCCTCGGAACACGAGAGACCGAAAGGTCGAACATGAGTTGTATAGTAGATACGATCAACATGGAGATGTTCACCGTTGATGGCTAGTCCGTCTCACGTGATGATCGGACACGACCTGGTCGATTCGGATCATGTATCACTTAGATGACTAGAGGGATGTCTATCTGAGTGGGAGTTCATTAAATAATTTGATTAGATCAACTTGATTATCATGAACTTAGTCTAAAATTCTCTTTACAAATCTATCTTGTAGATCCAATGGCCCACGCTAATGTTGCCCTCAACTTCAATGCATTCCTAGAGAAAACCAAGCTGAAAGATGATGGTAGCAACTACACGGACTGGGTCCGTAACCTGAGGATTATCCTCATAGCTGCCAAGAAAGAATATGTCCTTGAAGCAGCACTAGGTGACGCATCTGTTTTTCCAGCAACTCAAGACATTATGAACGCCTGGCAGTCGCGTAGTGATGATTACTCCCTTGTCGGAGTAAATGACCACGAGTAGCCTAGCCGGCTCCCCCTGGCTCTTCAGAAAAATTATAGGCCGATCGAGCCTTCAAGCATCCAAGGCGTGGGGCCGCCTTCCCCCAGCCGGCTACCCCTCAGGCCGACTGCAAGAAGGCGGCCCGGCCCTAAAAACCCTCATGAAGAAAGCCACGAGAGGGCCGGCTCCAAGAAGCCGGCCACGATAAGGCCGACTCCAAGAAGCCGGCCCCCTGCAGGCGGCCAAGACCATGCCCTCAGAGTCTGCACCCACATAACGGCGATGAGATGGGGCATGGCTACAGTGAAGCCTGCCACCCCCGAATCCCGGAGCGTGCATGGCCACAGTGCGCCGTACGGGGCAGCCATCACCCGTCCGGCGCGGCATTGTTGCCACGTTGACCATGACATCACCCACGACGAGCCGTCAGTACGACCCGTGGGCGGCGGGCCCCATCAACCAGACAGACGCCCGAAGGCGGCCAGGCCTCCCCTAGTCGGCCTGGGGTGTGGTCGACTCCCAATAGCCGACTGGCTCCCTCCCTCGAGGAGGGAGCCCCATTAAGGAGACAAGACGAGGTAAGGCTACAGCGATAGGTCGCCAGGCGGCAGCACTGTGGCCATGCTTACCTCGACAAAGCCCTCGTCACCAGAGGCGAGGCAACAGTAACCAGCCCCCGACAAGACCCCCAAGCGGTGGGACCGGCCTGTCGACCAGAGGGCCGGCAGCCGGCGGGGTCCACCAGTCGGCGGGCCCCAGCGGCCGGCGGAGAAGCCGGCAGACATAGACACTGACGGCTGGGGCCCACGCCCAGCCGGATTACCATTGTACCCCTGGGGGGTAGGCCTATATAAACCCCCAGGGCACCCATGCAACGGGAGATCTCTTAGAGTTTTAGACACCACATCGAGAGGAGGAGAGAGCTAGCCTTGCCCTTCTTCTTCCTCTCGCCGAACAGCTCAAGGAGCCTCTTGTAGCTACTTGTTGATGTAGTAACCATGCGGAGACCCCGCAGAGCAGTAGTAGGGGTGTTATCTCCACGGAGAGCCCCGAAGCTGGGTAAGATCCGCCGGCGTGCATGTCTTCGCCTTATCCCGTTTCCAGGCACCGGCGACGTTTTGTTGGCTCCCACAATGATAAGCCACCCGTTGGCATATGTCGTACCAACCACCCGACATTTGGCGCCCACCGTGGGGCTAGGTGCACCGTTGTCCGGAGACCTGCTCTGGATGGGAACCCTTTTCCTTCCCAGCGAGCGTAGCCAGCCCGGCATGCCCGATGGCGCTTTCCCCGACGCGTTGCAAGGCATCGCCGACGCCTGCGCGGCGAGCTGCCTCGCTGATCTTCTTGGTGAGGCTCGCATCTTCGACGAGCCCGCATCCGACGCAGGCACGGGCTGCCCCGAGAGCCACCTCATCAGCCTCCTCGACCAACTCCACGTCGCCAGCGAGCCTGCTGCGGACTTGGAGTCGGTTGGCTCCACCGACCCAATGCTTGTCGACTCTGACACGGCATCGCTTGATGCCTTCCCCACCAACGTAGTGATCATCAATGACCCTCTTCCTCGAGCCGACAGCTGTGGCAGCGCCATCACCGAGGTACTGGTCATCAGCCATGGCGCCGCCTCTGGCGAGAACGCCCACGACGCCCTGCAAGCGGCGCTGCACGACTTGTCCGCCACCATCCCGGCCGACGCCGACGCCGAGACACTTGAGGCGCGCCGCCTCGCCCTCATTGCGGAGGGCCAGAAGCTAGCTTCCATGAGACGCCTCACCGAGGCTCACCAGCGCGAAGTCGACCGCGCCGCCTTCGGCACACCGCCTCCCGACGGGCCGAGCCGCGTCGGCATCATCAAGAAACGCGGCGCGGCTATCGCCGACATGCTGGGAGCAGACCGCCCAGTCTATGCCACGCCCCTTGAGAACCTACGCGCCGCCCAGGCGGCCGTGGACGAGCTAAATGGACTGGGGGCCGACGAGCTCCCCTACATGACCAGACGCATCCAACAGCTTATCGACGCGGCCACAGAGCGGCATGGAGCCGGCGTCCGCATTGAAAGTCCTCCCCCGCGCAAGGAAAGAAAAGGGGCCGGCTGCTAGCCGCAGCCGGACTCGAATCTCCATCGAGCGTGACGCAGAAGGCTGCCCTCGAGCTATGGAACGGCGAGGCGACCTGCCTCCTCCTCCGCCTCGTGGGGAGAGATATCCCACCCCGCCGCCTGTCATGCATCCGGCTCTCAGCGGCCGACTGGGTCGCCGCGAAGGAGTCGGCGAGAATGACGCCCGCCACCGGATCGACCGCCTAGCGCTATCCCTGGCCTTGGAAGAAGAAGATGATGTCGGCCCGCCTTGATTTGGCCCCCGCATCCGTGACGAGCCCTTCCCCAAAGGGTTCTCGCTCCCAAGATACACGCCCAAGTACAACGGCTCCGTGAAGCCGGAAGATTGGTTGGTCGACTACTCCACTGCAGTCAGCATAGCAAACGGCAACAGGCGTGTTGCCGTGAAGTATGTCCCCCTCATGCTCCAAGGCACGGCGCGCACCTGGCTCAACAGCCTCAAGCCCTACAGCATCAACAGCTGGCTAGACTTCAAAGAAGCCTTCATCCGCAACTTTACCAGCACCTACAAACGCCCCCCCCCCAAGCCCCGACTGCTCTCCTTGTGCGTCCAAGGGCCCAATGAATCAACTCGCGACTACCTCACACATTGGGCCGAGCTCCGCAATTCCTGCGAAGGGGTGCACGAGGTTCAAGCTATAGAGTACTTCACCACCGGGTGCCGAGAAGGCACCCTCCTCAAGCACCGACTCCTCTGCGACGAGCCGACTACCCTCGATGAGCTGCTGGTCATAGCCGACAAGTATGCCACGACCGATTCTTCAATGAAGACCGAGCTCTGAGTAGACGCCTTAGGGAAGGTGCTCACTCCGAATCCCAAGATGCCGGCTGGAGATTCCAGCCGACGCCCGTACCAGAACGACCACAAGCGTAAGGCCCCTGGGCCGCCTCCCGCCAGTCGGCAGGTGTCCACAGTCGAAGACGAACAACCCGAAGGGTGGCCCGCGCCCAAGAAGCAGAAGGGCGGCATGCCGGCTTGGCAGCCAGCTTTCTACTACGAGTAAGCACTTGACGCCCCCTGCAAGTTCCACAGCGGCGCAAAGCCGTCCGACCACACAACCCGGAAATGCCACTGGCTCACGCGAATCTCCAAAGGTGAAGGGCTAGTGCCGCCTCCGCCTGCTTGTCAGCCGCCTCCGGCCCCTCAGCAGCCGGCCACTCGACCAACAGTCGGGGCTGTTCAGGACGAATTCCCCGACGAGCATGCCGCCTACGTCGTCTTTACAAGCCAACCGGAAGACCGGCGCAGCCGGCGCCGACAACACCAAGAAGTCAACGCAGTTGCCTCCAACAACCCCGAGTTCATGCATTGGTCAGAAAGGCCTATCAGCTGGAGCCGGGCCGATCACCCAGAGGTGATGCCGTCTCCCGGCTCTTACGCATTGGTTTTGGATGCCACCCTCGCAACAAAAAGGCGAGCTGCCTGTTTCTCCCGCGTGCTAATAGATGGCGGGAGCAGTATCAACATACTGTATCGTGACACCATGGAGAAGCTGAGCATCAAGACGAAGTAGCTCATGCCTAGTCGGACTGTGTTCCATGGCATCGTACCCGGCCTGTCCTGCTCTCCAATCGGCAAGATCAAGATAGATGTCCTCTTTGGGGACAAGGATCATTTCCGCCGAGAGGCAGTGTGGTTTGAGGTAGTGGATCTAGAGAGCCCTTACCATGCGTTACTTGGCCGACCTACTTTGGCCAAGTTCATGGCTGTACCCCACTACGCCTACCTCAAGATGAAGATACCATGTTCCAAGGGCATTATCACCATAGCCGGCGACTACAAGAAATCCTCCGAGTGTGCGTCGGCTAGCAGCCGGCTGGCCGAGTCCCTCGTGATTGCCGAGGAGAAGAAGATGCTGGATTGAATCGTGGCCATGGACGGCAAGCAGCCGACCCAGTCTCCAGACCCTAAGGAGTTTGATGCCCAAGGTTCTTTCCAGCCGGCCAAAGAAACGAAGAAGATACCTCTGGACCTGGAGCACCCAGAAAGGTTTGCCACCATCGGGGCAAACCTGGACAGCAAATAGGAAGGCGTGCTCGCCGATTTCCTTTGTGAGAATCGGGACATCTTCGCATGGTCCCCCAAGGACATGCCAGGTGTTCCGAAGGAATTCGCCAAGCACAAGCTACACGTCCGAGAAGGTGCAAAATCAGTCAAGCAGCCCCTCCGCTGACTGTCGGAAGAAAAGAGAAGGATTGTAGGTGAAGAGATAGCCCGGCTTCTGGCAGCCGGCTTCATTATGGAGGTTTTCTTTCCAGAGTGGCTTGCCAACCCGATCCTCGTGCTGAAGAAGAATAACAGGTGGCGCATGTGTATAGACTACACCAGCCTCAACAAAGCCTGCCCCAAAGATCCCTTCGCCCTGCCAAGGATTGATCAAGTGATAGACTCCACAGTCGGATGCGAGCTGTTGAGCTTCTTGCATGCTTACTCAGGCTACCACCAGATAAAGTTGGATCCAGCTGACCGCCTGAAGACCGCCTTCATCACACCATTCGGAGCCTTCTGCTACCTGACTATGACATTTGGCTTGAGAAATGCCGGTGCCACTTTTCAGCGTTGCATGCAGAAATGCCTCCTCAAGCAGCTCGGCAAAAATGCCCACATCTATGTAGAAGAAATTGTGGTGAAGACGGAGAAGTGCGGCACCTTGCTGGAAGACCTCAAAGAGACATTTGAAAACCTGCGCCGATTTCAGATCAAGCTCAACCCCGAGAAATGCGTGTTCGGAGTACCAGCCGGCCAGCTTCTAGGCTTCCTGGTCTTCGAACGCGGCATCGAATGCAACCCAGTGAAGATCAAGGCCATAGAGAGAATGGAGATTCCCACCAAGCTACGAGACGTCCAAAAGTTTACCGGTTGCCTGGCCTCCCTGAACCGCTTCATCAGCCGGCTCGGAGAGAAAGCTCTCCCCCTCTACCGACTTATGGAGAAGTCCACTCACTTCGAGTGGAACGACCAAGCAGACCAAGCTTTCCACGAGTTAAAGAAAATGCTGGCCACGCCGCCTGTCTTGGCGGCACCGACTGAGAAAGAGCCCATGCTCCTTTACATTGCCGCCACTAGCCGGGTGGTCAGCACCGTTATCGTGGTCCAGCGCCCAGAAGAAGGCTGAGATCAGCTAGTCCAGAGGCCGGTGTATTATTTAAGCGAAGTACTATCCGCCTCGAAACAGAACTACCCACACTACCAGAAGATGTGCTACGGTGTGTACTTCACCGCCAAGAAGCTCAAGCCCTACTTTCAAGAGCACCCCATCACGGTCGTATGTACTGCCCCGCTCGCCGAGATCATAGGCAGCCGGGATGCATCTGGCCGGGTGGTAAAATGGGCCATTGAGCTGGCTCCTTACACGATCTTCTATCAGCCTCGCACCGCCATCAAGTCCCAAGCATTGGCCGTCTTCCTCGTCGACTGGGCCGAAACCCAGTACCTGCCGCCGGCCCCCGACTTCACTCATTGGCGGATGCACTTCGATGGGTCCAAGATGCGCACCGGCTTGGGAGCCAGCATCGTCCTTACCTCTCCCAAGGGCGACAAGATCAAGTACACATTGCAAATTCATTTCGCCGCCTCCAACAATGTGGCCGAGTACGAGGCGCTCATACACGGGCTCCGGCTAGCCAAAGAACTCGGCATCCGCCGGATCCTGTGCTATGGCGACTCGGATTTGGTGGTCCAGCAATCATCCGGCGACTAGGACGCCAAGGACGCAAACATGGAGAGCTACCACTTCCTCGTTCAGCAAACATGGAGAGCTACCGCTTCCTCCACGTGCCACAGGCCGACAACGAGAAAGCAGATGCCCTGGCACGAATAGGCTCCACCCGGTAAGCTATACCAGCCGGCGTCTCTCTCCAATGCCTCCTCAAGCCGTCTATCAAGCCGTCTCCAGAATCTGACTCCATCTTCGTGCCGCCTGACCCCGACGCAGTCGGATCCGACTTGGGGAACCGAGCAGGCGGCTCGGGGTCGACAGGCGGCTCGGGGACTGCCATAGTCGTACCCGGCCCGGGGACTTCAGAACCCGGCCCGGGGACTACTACAGTCGGCCCGGGGACTGCATCGACACAACAGGCGGTGGCCGACTCCAACCCTTTACCACCCAGCCCACCCCCCTAGTCGCAGTAGCCGTTTTGGCAATAGAAGAAGTCACAGCTCCATCATGGGCCCAGCCCATCCTCAACTTCTTGGTAAACAGAGAGTTGCCGACTGACGAGATCTCGGCAAGGCAAGTCCAACGCCGAGCCGGAGCATACACAATAGTAAACCGAGAGCTCATTAGGCGCAGCGTCACTGGAGTCTTCCAGCGCTGCGTCGAGCCAGAGAAGGGCATAGCAATCCTCAAGGACATCCACCAAGGTGAATGCGGCCACCACGCGGCCTCAAGATCACTCGTTGCCAAAACTTTCCGCCAATTCTTCTGGCCGACTGCTTTGGATGACGCCAAGGAACTAGTCAAACACTGCAAAGGGTGCCAAGTCTTCAGCTCCAAGCAACACCTGCCGGCTTCTGCACTCAAGACCATCCCCCTCACCTGGACTTTTGCCGTCTGGGGGCTGGACATGGTGGGCCCATTCAAGATGGCACGTGGTGGCATGACATATCTGCTCATCGCTGTGGATAAATTTACCAAGTGGATTGAAGCAAAGCCGATCAAGAAGCTGAATGGGCCGACTGCCGTGACATTCATCGCAGATATTACAACTCGGTACGGCGTACCGCACAGCATCATCACCGACAACGACACAAATTTTGCCAAGGGAGCACTGGCACGTTTCTGCGCAACACAGGGCATCCGACTGGACCTAGCGTCCATTGCCCACCCTTAGTCAAATGGCCAAGTCGAGCGAGCAAATGGCCTCATCCTCTCCGGCATCAAGCCCCGACTGATCGTGCCACTGGAGCGCTCGGCCGGCGGTTCGCTCGACGAACTGCGCGCTGTCCTCTGGAGTTTGCGCACTACCCCGAACAAGTCAACCGGCTTCACCCCTTTCTTCCTTGTATATGGTGCCGAGGCTGTCATCCCAACTGACATCGACTTCGACTCACCTCGGGTCACCATGTACACGGAGGCAGAGGCCAAGGAAGCACGAGAAGACGGCGTCGACCTGCTGGAAGAAGGCCGGCTGTTAGCCCTCAGCCGGTTCGCCATCTACCAGCAGGGTCTACGCCGCTACTACAGCCGGAAGGTCAAGACAAGATCCTTCCAAGAGGGCGATCTTGTGCTCCGGCTGATCCAGCGAACAGCCGGCCAGCACAAGCTCTCAGCCGCTTGGGAGGGCCCCTTCATCGTCAGCAGAGCTTTAGGCAACGACTCCTACTACCTGATTGACTCATAGAAGCCGAAGGCACGCAAGAGAGATGATTCCGGCAAGGAGTCGGAACGACCATGGAACGCCAATCTCCTCCGAAGATTTTACAGTTAAAATGCGGTATGTATCACGCTACCTTTTGTACTAAGTACGAGACAAAGGGTCCCCCGAGGAGCACTCGGGGACTACCCTCCTTTATCTAATGAATGATGAGTATCATGCCTATGATTGTGTTGCTACACTTGTTTTTTCGTCCGGCACCGGGTTCGACTAGTCGGCCCGGGGACTCACCGCCTTGAGTTATATATAAGTCCTACCTGCAGTCAGACAAGTAGTGTGCCGGCTCCCAAGCCCTCTCTTGTCGAAAGTCGTAGCTCGAAGAATCGACTGTCCGGCTGGCAAGAGCCAAAGGCAAGAAAGGGCACCCACACGAAAAACGGCTAAGGACTAACGAACTTATATAACACAAGCCGGCATCCCGCCCCACCAACCGGCTGCCAGAGCAGCCGGCTGGCCGGCTTCCCGTTCACCTTGCTACAATCTAAGAAAGCTCGAGTAGTCGTCTTTCCAAAAAAACGTCTAAGCCCTTCTCCAGCCATAGACTGCAGAGCAGCTGTCCGGCTGGGAAGGCGGCGGCCAAGGGAAGGCGGCAAAGGAAACAGCCGAAAGGATGAAAAGCAAACATGAGCAGAAGCAAACATGAGCCGAAAGGAAATCTGCTCCTCAAGTGACCGGCTGGCGCCCGGTGCAATCTCGACCCCCTGCCGACGTGCATCGCAGTAGGCCTCGATGGCTTGGGTAGCGGCAACGGAGTAACCAGGAAAGTAATCTGCATGGAGAAGAAAGCAGTGGCACAAAGTCAGAAGACGAACCAGTTGAAAGGGGGCGAGTAAAGGGATGAAGAAAAGGGTGGCCTACCATCAATCAAATCTTCAACATGGCTGCAGCCTTGACTTAGCGCCTGCCTCGCCTCAGCCCAGCTCGCCGCCTCGGTCTCATATTCGGCTTTGAGGGCGGCCTCGCTGTCCTACGCCGCCTTCAGGGCCGCCTTGTGGCTCTCCTCCTGGTCGGCCAGTTTCTTGGCCAGGCGATCACGCTCCTGAGCCAGGGCGTCGCACTCGGCTTCCTTGGCACGAAGGGCGGACTGGGCCCCACCTAGCTGCTCCCTCAAGTCGGCATTGGCCCCTGCAGATATGAAGAAGGAAAAGGCAATAAGAAAGAAGTCGTCAGGGAAGATCCGACCCGACTGCTCAGCAGTCGGCCCGAATCTCGGGACTACACCCAGTGGGTGCGCTGACGCGCCCCCACGTAAGATAAAAGATGAAGTGCTTACTCCGGCTCTCGATCAGATCAGTGGCCTTCTGGTTCAACTCCTGGGCCTGGGAGTTGAAGGTAGTTGCGCGGAGGTTGTGATACTCCTGCAGATAAGATGGAGATGCGAGTAAGAACAAAACAGAAATCGAAGCCTGCCAAGAAGTTCCAAGCCGCCTGCTCAGCAGCCGACTCGGAACTCAGGGACTACACCCAGTGGGTGCGCTGACGTGCCCCCACGGAAGAAATCAAGAGCAATCAACGAAAAGCAGGAAGACTCACCCGGATGACCGTCCGCGTCGTGAGAAATTCTTGGGTATACTGCCTCAACGCGGCGGCCTGGGCCTGAAGCCTGTTCCGGACATCCTGCGCGGCCGCGTTCAGCACGGCCGTCCCGCCGCTTGGCGTCCACCCAGACGAGCTGTCGCAAGCCGCCTCCAGATCCTGGGCCGACGAGCTGGTGCCCACGGCTTTTGGCATCTCCGGTGCCGAAGTCGCCTTCTCCTCGCGTCGGCGAGACGGCGATGGGACCACAAGATCCGCCCTCACAGACGGCTCGCCTCCAGCCGGCTGCTTAGGCGGCACGACAGGCCGGCCGCCTTGGCCCGATCCAGTCGGCGGTGACGGTGCCGCCTCCTCCAGGACGACTACGTCGCCCCCTCCTACTCCATCGCCGGTCGGTCGCGGCCGGCTTCCTCCGATGGGGGCACTGGGATGTCGGGAGCCGCGGTGCATAGGGGGATGACGAGCTGTGGAGGCTGGTTCCGCAGGGCCACCGCCTCCCTCTCCGCGGCCGCGGCCTCTGCCTGAGCCTTGGCAGCTACGTCGGCTTGCGCCTCCGCCGACTTCTCCCTCGTCTCCTGGCCCGCCCTCCGCTCCGCCGCCTCCCGCTCCTCCCGCGCCTCCCGCGCGTTCCGCTCCGTCGCCTCCAGGAGATCGGCGCGGGGATCCACGCGGTGGGAGCTGGAAGACCCTCCTGCGCCTCCAACTATGGAGGCGGCAGGGGTCCGCTCGAGAGAAAGCGGGGCCCTGTTTGTTAAGTCAAGAAGAAGGCTTAGAAGAATATCAACAAAAGAGGAAAAAGGAAGACGTGAGAAAAAGGACACTTGCGCCGAAACCGCCTGTGGCTGCTTCACCACCTTGCGAAAGCGAGCCGCCTTCGCGGCCGCCTCGTCCCGCTTGGTCGCCGTCGCGGTACCCTTGGGCTTCTTTGGCCGGGTGCCGAAGAGGGTCGGCGCGGCCCGGTGCTTCTGCGCGCCACCACGAGCAGCCGGCGCGGTAGATGGGCCCACGCCTTGCTGATTGGGCGCCGGCTGGCGACGTGGAACGACTTCGACTTCGTCGTCATCCGGCCAGTCCTCGAAGGCGGCCCCGAGCCCGGCGCCGCTTGCCTCACCGCCTCCCCCCACGCCGTCGTCGTCCAGGGCGGCCGTCCCCAGGTCTGGGTCGTCAAGGTCGTCCACCGTGCGGTCGGGGACGAACTGGCGCTCCACCCCCGCGGCTCCAGTTGCCGGTGGAAGAAGAGGGTTCTGCTGAAAACAAGACGACTGATTAGGAGTCGGCCAGTATGAACCCGGCAACAAGAGAAGATGAAAAGAAGAGAAACTAACTGTAGGCGGAGGATTGGCGCGAAGTACGGCTCCTTGCCGTACTGCCACTCCTCGGTGAGCTTGCAGTTGGAAACATAATTCACCATGTAAGATACCTCTTCGTGAGGCATCTCCTTGGTGCTCAGCCGGCATGGGTCGAAGCGGCCGCTCATCTGGCAGATTATATGAGGTCGACTCTGGAGTGGGAGCACCCGGCGCTCCACAAAGGCGGCTACCAGGTCGGACCCGGTCAGGCCCTCCGACTGGATCATCACCCGGAGCCGTGCGACGGCAGCAGCCCCAGCCGGAGTCAACGTCCTGGCACGGTAGGACCACGAAAGATGCCTCCCAGCCGGCGGGCCGGCTACATAAGCCGGCAGATTGACGAAGTCTCCTTGCGGGGCGACGTTCTTCACGTAGAAGTAGGACTTCTGCCAGAGCTTCACCGACTGGATTAGCGGGATAGCCGGAGTGGCATTGTTGTCGCTCGTTCTTCGCATGGCGATGAAGGCACCGCATGGGGCGGGCACGCCCGCGACGACGGTGCCGAGCTTGCACTGGAAGAATTCCCCCCAGAGCTCGAGGGTGGGGAGGACGCCAAGAAAACCCTCGCACAGGGTGATGAAGTCCGACAGCAGCATCACCGTGTTAGGAGTGAGGTGATGCGGCTGGAGACAATAAAACTCGAGGAAGGAGCAAAAGAACCCTCTCGCAAGCAGGCCGACGCCGCGCAGGTAGTGCGAGTGGAATATTACCCGCTCATCCTCCTCCGGCACCAGCGAGATCTCCGTCTCCGGCGCGAGATGAACCCGCACGTAGTTCGCGCCCGGCAGCCGCCGCGTCTTGCGGAGGAACACGACATGGTCGTCGTGGACATTCGAGCCATCCCAAGAGCTGGACAGCGCCATGGGGATGGTGTGGCGACGAGAAATGTGCGGCGGTGGAGAGCGCGCGACCCTGCTACAGCAGAGCTACGGCGAGCCAAGAAGGTTGGCGGAAGAGCGGGGCGGCGGCGAGAAGCTGTGGCGACAGAGAGGAGGAAGAAGAAGAAGGAAGGGGTGGAGCGAGGGCGAGCGTGCGAGCGTCTGCCGCTCCCCCTCCTCCCCCCTACTTATAGCCTCGTGCGGCGAAGCCAAGGAGGCGAGGCGTGGGGGGACGTGGGATTAACTGCGCCCACTCCCCCACGTCCCGCGATCATTGCGCCTTAACGGCATGCAGTAACCGCCGTCGGAAGGCATGCGGTCCATCCGGGCCACAGAAGATCCGCGCGTGGGCCGAGGCCTGGTAGTGGCGGGCCCCAGACTGCGGCGACGTCCCGTCGCGCGCGTGGGCTAGCAGGCCCTTCCGGCCGTAGGGTGCCATGTGGCGCGCAGGCGGCGAGCAGTCAGCTCGCAGCCTGACTCACGCGTCACCTGGTTCCCGCCTTCAAGCTTCGAAACCTCCAGAAGACGGCGCACCTAATCAAAGCCAGCTCCCAGCTGCCGGCTCCTCAAGATAGGAAGCTGATTGAGCTTCTCGTCTTTTTTTAGCCTCGGAGCCCAACCAGCTTCGGTGACTACTGTCGGAGTAAATGACCACGGGTAGCCTAGCCGGCTCCCCCTGGCTCTTCAGAAAAATTATAGGCTGATTGAGCCTTCAAGCATCTAAGGCGTGGGGCCGCCTTCCCCCAGCCGGCTACCCCTCAGGACGACTGCAAGAAGGCGGCCCGGCCCTAAAAACCCTCATGAAGAAAGCCACGAGAGGGTCGGCTCCAAGAAGCCGGCCACGAGAAGGCCGACTCCAAGAAGCCGGCCCCCAGCGGGCGGCCAAGACCATGCCCGCAGAGTCTGCACCCACATAACGGCGATGAGACGGGGCGTGGCTACAATGAAGCCTGCCACCCCCGAATCCCGGAGCGTGCATGGCCACAGTGCACCGTACGGGGCAGCCATCACCCGTCTGGCGCGACACTATTACCATGTTGACCATGACGTCACCCAGGATGAGCCGTCAGTACGACCCGTGGGCGGCGGGCCCCATCAACCAGAGAGACGCCCAAAGGCGGCTAGGCCTCCCCTAGTCGGCCTAGGGTGTGGCCGACTCCCAATAGCCGACTGGCTCCCTCCCTCGAGGAGGGAGCCCCATTAAGGAGACAAGACGAGGTAAGGCTACAGCGATAGGTCGCCAGGCGGCAGCACTGTGGCCATGCTTACCTCGACAAAGCCCTCGTCACCAGAGGCGAGGCAACAGTAACCAGCCCCCGACAAGACCCCCAAGCGGTGGGACCGGCCTGTCGACCAGAGGGCCGGCAGCCGGCGGGGTCCACCAGTCGGCGGGCCCCAGCGGCCGGCGGAGAAGCCGGCAGACATAGACACTGACGGCCGGGGCCCACGCCCAGCCGGATTACCATTGTACCCCTAGGGGTAGGCCTATATAAACCCCCCAGGGCACCCATGCAACAGGAGATCTCTTAGAGTTTTAGACACCACATCGAGAGGAGGAGAGAGCTAGCCTTGCCCTTCTTCTTCCTCTCGCCGAACAGCTCAAGGAGCCTCTTGTAGCTACTTGTTGATCTAGTAACCATGCGGAGACCCCGCAGAGCAGCAGTAGGGGTGTTATCTCCACGGAGAGCCCCAAAGCTGGGTAAGATCCGCCGGCGTGCATGTCTTCGCCTTATCCCGTTTCCAGGCACCGGCGACGTTTTGTTGGCTCCCACAATGATGAGCCACCCGTTGGCATATGTCATACCAACCACCCGGCATCCCTGGTTCAGTGCGGCATGCTTTACAGCTTAGAACCGGGGCTCCAAAAGCGTTTTGAGCAACACGAAGCATATGAGATGTTCCAAGAGCTGAAAATGGTTTTCCAAGCTCATGCCCGAGTCAAGAGATATGAAGTCTCCGACAAGTTCTGCAGTTGTAACATGGAGGAGAATAGTTCTGTCAGCGAGCACATACTCAAAATGTCTGGGTTGCACAACCACATGTCTCAACTGGGAGTCAATCTCTCGGATGACGCGATCGTTGACAGAATCCTTCAGTTGCTTCCACCTAGCTACAAGAGCTTTGTGATGAACTTCAATATGCAGGGGATGGAGAAAACCATTCCTGAGGTATATTCAATGCTAAAGTCAGTGGAGGTGGAGATCAAAAAGGAACATCAAGTGTTGATGGTCAATAAAACCACTAGTTTCAAGAAAGGCAAGGGTAAGAAGAACTTCAAGAAGGACGGCAAGGGAGTTGCCGCGCCCGGTAAGCCAGTTGCCGTTAAGAAGCCAAAGAATGGACCCAAGCCCGAGACTCAGTGCTTTTATTGCAAGGGAAACGGTCACTGGAAGCAGAACTGCCCCAAATACTTAGCGGATAAGAAGGCCGGCAATACCAAAGGTATATATGATATACATGTTATTAATGTGTACCTTACCAGCACTCATAGTAGCTCCTGGGTATTTGATACTGGTGCGGTTGCTCATATTTGTAACTCAAAACAGGAGCTGCGGAATAAGCGGAGACTGGCGAAGGACGAGGTGGCGATGCGCGTCGGGAATGGTTCCAAGGTTGATGTGATCGTCGTTGGCACGCTACCTCTACATCTACCTTCGGGATTAGTTTTAAACCTCAATAATTGTTATTTAGTACCAGCTTTGAGCATGAACATTGTATCTGGATCTCGTTTAATGCAAGATGGCTACTCATTTAAATCCGAGAATAATGGTTGTTCTATTTATATGAGAGATATGTTTTATGGTCATGCCCCGTTGGTCAATGGTTTATTCTTATTGAATCTCGAACGTGATGTCACACATATTCATAGTGTGAATGCAAAAAGATGTAAGGTTGATAATGATAGTCCCACATACTTGTGGCACTGCCGCCTTGGTCACATTGGTGTTAAACGCATGAAGAAACTACATGCAGATGGACATTTAGAGTCTCTTGATTGTGAATCATTTGACACGTGCGAACCATGCCTCATGGGCAAAATGACCAAGACTCCGTTCTCCGGAACAATGGAGCGAGCAACCAACTTACTGGAAATCATACATACTGATGTGTGCGGTCCAATGAGCGTTGAGGCTCGCGGTGGTTATCGTTATGTTCTCATCCTCACTGATGACTTAAGTAGATATGGGTATGTCTACTTAATGAAACACAAGTCTGAGACCTTTGAAAAGTTCAAGGAATTTCAGAGTGAGGTTGAGAATCAACGTGTCAGGAAAATAAAGTTCTTACGATCAGATCATGGAGGGGAATATTTGAGTCACGAATTTGGCACGCAGTTAAGGAAATGTGGAATTGTTTCACAACTCACGCGGCCTGGAACACCTCAGCGTAATGGTGTGTCCGAACATCGTAATCGCACTCTATTGGATATGGTGTGATCTATGATGTCTCTTACCGATCTACCGCTATCATTTTGGGGTTATGCTTTAGAGACTGCCACATTCACTTTAAATAGGGCTCCGTCGAAATCCGTTGAGACGACACCGTATGAATTATGGTTTGGAAAGAAACCTAAGACATCGTTTCTGAAAGTTTGGGGATGCGATGCTTATGTCAAGAAACTTCAACCTGAAAAGCTCGAACCCAAATCTGAAAAATGCGTCTTCATAGGATACCCTAAGGAAACTATTGGGTATACCTTCTACCTTAGATCCGAAGGCAAGATCTTTGTTGCCAAGAATGGATCCTTTCTAGAGAAAGAGTTTCTCTCGAAAGAAGTAAGTGGGAGGAAAGTGGAACTTGATGAGATGACCCCTCTCGAACCAGAGAGTAGCGCAGTGCAAGAAAATGTTTATGTGGTGCCTGCACCGACTAGAGAGGAAGTTAATGATGACGATCATGATCAAGTTACCACTAAACTTCATAGGTCCACAAGGACATGTTCCGCACCAGAGTGGTACGGCAACCATTTCCTGGAAATCATGTTGTTAGACAATGGTGAACCTTTGAACTATGAAGAAGCAATGGCGGGCCCGGATTCCAACAAATGGCTTGAAGCCATGAAATCCGAGATAGGATCCATGTATGAAAATGAAGTATGGACTTTGACAGACTTGCTCGTTGATCGGCAAGCCATAGAGAATAAATGGATCTTTAAGAAGAAGACTGACGCGGATGGTAATGTGACCATCTATAAGGCTCAGCTTGTCGCTAAGGGTTATCAACAAGCTCAAGGGGTTGACTACGATGAGACCTTCTCACCCATAGCGAAGCTGAAGTACGTCCGAATCATGTTAGCGATTGCCGCATTCTATGATTATGAGATATGGCAAATGGACGTCAAAACGGCATTCCTTAATGGTTTCCTTAAGGAAGAATTGTATATGATGCAGCCGGAAGGTTTTGTTGATCCTAAGAATGCTGACAAGGTATGCAAGCTCCAACGCTCAATCTATGGCCTGGTGCAAGCATCTTGGAGTTGGAACATTCGCTTTGATGAGATGATCAAAGCGTTTGGGTTTACACAGACTTATGGAGAAGCTTGTGTTTACAAGAAAGTGGGTGGGAGCTCTGTAGCATTTCTCATATTATATGTGGATGACATACTATTGATGGGAAATAATATAGAATTCTTGGAAAGCATAAAGGCCTACTTGAATAAGTGTTTTTCAATGAAGGACCTTAGAGAAGCTGCTTACATATTAGGCATCAAGATCTATAGAGATAGATTGAGACGCCTCATTGGTCTTTCGCAAAGCACATACCTTGACAAGATATTGAAGAAGTTCAATATGGATCAGTCCAGGAAGGGGTTCTATTATGTATGCCATGTTGTGTACCAGACCTGATGTGAACCTTGCCGTAAGTTTGGTAGGTGTAACACCCCGAGAAACATGATATAGTAATCACCCGCTAATGGTGCCATCTCATCAGGTTTGACTAAAGCCAAATTGCCCCTTGATATATCAAAGCCAAATTCAAATTCTGAAATAAAGTCAAATAAATTATTTCTTCAAACAGTGGAACTAAAATGTTCGTTTTATTCTAGAATTCTTAAAACAAGTGATACTTCTCGCCATCTCCGTTCACAAAACTTCTAGCAACCCTATTGCTTTGAAGTTAATGGTCGATAATTCATTCTTAGACCATTGGTTATCGAATCACCATTCTAACAGTGGAACTAAAATGTTCGTTTTATTCTATAATTCCCCCTGATGTTTGTTTTGTTGAAACCAACATTATTTGACCCCCAATTAATTCCTAGGAAATTAATAAGTGTTCGAGCAGCAAATGAAATAGCCTTTAAAAATATGTTTTTAACATTGGAAAATAAATTGAAACTGTTTGGGCAACCCCCAGGTATTGCATTGCAATTATGTGCAAATGTACATGCTCAACAAAATTCATTTGATAGTCGAAACTATTTAAAAATAGAAGCTAATAATTGAGAAGAGTAAATAAAAGAGAAAAGCCCTACTCTACTATGCACTTAGGCCTACTACCAATAGTGCTGGCCCAGCCCACCTCCACCGTCGTCTCCTTCACCTGTTCACCGAGGGTACGCTGGAGGCAGCGCGTGCGTTCGCGCCGCGGATGGCCACGCGGCGGCCATCCGCCGCATTCCCGACTCATATTAGGTCACCCTCGACACCCCCCGGAACCCTAGACCCCTCATTTTCTTCCTCCTCGAGCCGTTCCGCTCGATTTGCTCGATCTCGAACGCCATCGCCACCACTGCCTCATTACCGTCGTGGCCAACGGCCTCCTTGCTGACCAAGAAGAGGCCAAGAGAAGCGCCGTCGTCGCCTTCGTCGACTACACCATCGGATTGGGGCGGAGGAGCTGCAGCAGCGTCGCCCGCACCCGTTCCCCCTTGCCGGAATCTGCCTCAACCGCGGCCTCGATCCGCCGTCGACCGAGCCTCACCGGACACCTCGACCTCCACCGGCTGCCCCGAGTCGCTCCTCGTCACCGATGTGAGCAGCAACTTCATCCTCCCCCGTCTCCCCCTTTCCTCTTAGGCCACGTCACCGTCGTGCCCCATCTCCTGGCCATCGCGCTCGTGGTCGTGCGTCTCCACCCTGCTGCCGCGCTCCGCCCTGCTTCCCCTGCTGCGCCGTGGCCGCCGAGTCTCCCCACCGTGCCCCGGCGTGTGCCCCCGCCTGCGCCGCTGCCGCCGGCGGCCGCCTGTGCCCACGACCACGCGCGCCACTCGGCTCATTGGCCTCGCCGCAGCCCCTCGTGCTGCCCGTTGCTGCTGCCGTCGTTGCCTGCTCTCGCCACTTCCGACCGAGCCGTCTCCTGCCGCTGCCGCCCGCCGTTCCGCCTTTCCCCCTCGCGCCCGCGCCCTTCCCTGGTAGATCCCGTGCTGGCCTCGGTAGTGGCTGTGGCCATGGCCATGTGCCTGCGTGATGTGCGTGTGTGCACAGGCAAGTGCACGTATGTGCCTCTGGCACATGGGGCCATCCCAATTAGTTAGTGCTAACATGTTTAGTTAGCCTGGTGTATCAATGGCATGTGGACCCTATTTACTAAATTAAAATGCTGAGTTAAAATTAAAGATATCACAGTCTATGACATCCGGGGCCTGTTGTTACTATTCATCAATTGACTAGTCAAATATTTACAGGGTCAACTCTGCCACTGGACCCCACTGTCAGTCACACAACCTTTCTACTGGGTACATTCCTGGGTACCTATAGTAAATTTTCCTGTTTAATTCGAAATAATAAATAATTTCAAAAAATACTAAAATCTTAAACAATTCGTAGAAAATAAACCGTAGCTCGGATCGAAAAACTTTGTACATGAAAGTTGCTCAGAGCGATGAGACGAATTCGAATATGCAGCCTGTTCGTCCGCCACACATCCCTAGCATAGCGAACATGCAACTTTCCCCCTTCGGTTCATTTGTTTGAAAACGCTGAACATCGGGAATACTTTCCCAGATATTTTTCCCCTTTGCCAGTATCACCTATCCCTGCATTAGATCACCCCTGGCACCGCGTATTGCCTTGTTATATTTTGTGATGCTTTGTATTCATTGTTTCTTCCCCCTCTTCTCTCCGGTAGACTACGAGACGGACGTTGCTGCTGCCTCGATCGACTAAGTTGTTGAAGACCCCTCCTTGCCAGAGCAACCAGGCAAGCCCCCCCTTGATCACCAGATATCGCCTATTCCTTCTCTCTACTGCTTGCATTAGAGTAGTGTAGCATGTTACTGCTTTCAGTTAATCCTATTTTGATGCATAGCCTGTCATTGTTGCTACAATTGTTACCCTTACCTGCTATCCTACTGCTTAGTATAGGAGGCTAGTGTTCCATTAGTGGCCCTACACTCTTGTCCGTCTGCCATGCTATACTACTGAGCTGTGATCACTTCGGGAGGTGATCACGGGCATATGCTATATACTTTATACTGTTACATTACTTATGATACTGTTTGGAGATGGGGGCTGAAGGGGCAGGTGGCTCCATCCCGGTAGAGGTGGGCCTGGGTTCTCGACGGCCCCCGGCTGTTACTTTGTGGCGGAGCGACAGGGCAGGTTGAGACCACCTAGGTGAGAGGTGGGCCTGGCCCTGGTTGGTGTTCGCGATTACTTCATAATAACACGCTTAACGTGATTTTGGTATTTGATCTGAGTCTAGCCACTGGCCTATACGCACTAACCAACTACGCGGGAACAGTTATGGGCACTCGACGTCGTGGTATCAGCCGAAGCCTTCTTGACGTCAGCGACTGAGTGGCGCGCGCCGGATTGGACTGGAACGCCTGCTCTTGTATTAGGAGGCTAGGTCTGCTTCCGGCCACCCACACAACATGCAGGTGTGCAATGGGCGATGGGCCCAGACCCCTGCGCCATAGGATTTAGACCGGCATGCTGACCTCTCTGTTGTGCCTAGGTGGGGCTGCGACGTGTTGATCTTTCGAGGCCAGGCATGATCCAAGAAAGTGTATCCGACCAAATGGGATCGAGCGTGTTGGGTTATGTGGTGCACCCCTGTAGGGAAGTTTATCTATTCGAATAGACGTGATCTTCGGTAACAGGACGACTTGGAGTTTTACCTTGACCTTATGACAACTAGAACCAGATACTTAATAAAACACACCCTTCCAAGTGCCAGATACCACCCGGTGATTTCTCTCTCACAGGTCGACGAGGAGAGGATCGTTGGGTTAGGATTATGCTATGCGATGATACTTGGTGAACTTACCATCTACTCTCTTCTACATGCTGCAAGATGGAGGCTGCCAGAAGCGTAGTCTTCGACAGGACTAGCTATCCCCGTCTTATTCTGGCATTCTGTAGTTCAGTCCACCGATATTGCCCCTTTACACATATACCCATGCATATGTAGTGTAGATCCTTTCTTGCGAGTACTTTGGATGAGTACTCACGGTTGCTTTGATCCCCCTTTCCCCCCTTTTTCTTTCTTCCTGGTTGTCGCAACCAGATGCTAGAGCCCAGGAGCCAAACGCCACCGTCGACGGCGACTCCTACTACACCGGAGGTGCCTACTACTACGTGCAGGCCACTGACGACGACCAGGAGTAGTTTAGGAGGATCCCAGATAGGAGGCATGTGCCTCTTTCGATCTGTATCCCAGTTTGTGCTTGCCTTCTTAAGGCAAACTTGTTTAACTTATGTCTGTACTCAGATACTGTTGCTTCCGCTGACTCGTCTATGATCGAGCACTTGTATTAGAGCCCTCGAGGCCCTGGCTTGTATTATGATGCTTGTATGACTTATTTTATTTTTAGAGTTGTGTTGTGATATCTTCCCGTGAGTCCCTGATCTTGATCGTGCACGTTTGTGTGTATGATTAGTGTACGATTGAATCGAGGGCATCACAAGTTGGTATCAGAGCCGACTGCCTGTAGGAATCCCCCTTCCACACTCCTTGGCCGAAGTTGAGTTTAGTCGATGAAAATTGTTTTACTAACATGGCTGTTCGGCCCATGGGCCCATGTCGCCATTGGGTGGTATTAGGATCTTTTACTCCTCATCTATACTCCGGGATTCCAATCTCTCATCTATTCGGGTTAAATGATTTTGATAATTCTAACTCTAGGTTCTCGTAACCACTTCTTGCCAGAGAGCCCAGATGATCGACTACTTCACCACTAGATTTTGAAGATACTCTTTGATGCTTCCCGAGACCCTTGTGCCCTCTATGTTTTCATTTCCCTACTATCGATATATCCACATGGATAATGATATACACTTGTCATTCATACAATTACTCCTAGTTTCTCTTGCTATTACAAAATACATCAGATTGTTCTCTGACCTTTAAGGATCCCTTGTGCCACTGCCTTGTAGTTTCTTGCCACATGAATACCCTACGGATAATTCCTCGCACCTACCGAATATTCGTTCGTTCCCCATTGTTCATGAGTTTCACCAAAGTCTTCGAAATACTAATTGGTTTTTCGAAAATACTCAACAACCTGTTGTTCTTGAAATTCTTGCTTGCTTGCATTATGGTTAATCCCATAAGTATACTAATCTTATTGGCATCATTGTCACTATCATTTTTTGAGTCCCTTGATTCGATAAGTTGCGAATGTTCACCATCATCAGTCGAATCCTAGGATTATCCTTCTGGCTCAGAAGTCATTTGGATATGAGTTGGTTCTTGATCAATCAATGCCTTGATCAGTTGTGCTTCTAAGTCTATTGAACTTAATCATTTTCGATCAGAAAGATTGCTTCTGATCCCTTGATTTGGAAATCTAATTCCTTTGCCTTTGAACTTTGATTTAGTTAGTTGTTTCTATAATCAAATGCCTTTGCTTTGTTTCTTCCACTGGTGGTGTGCAAATGCTCACATCAGCTCCGTTATGGACCATCAGATCCTTTGTTGAATTTTCATCCGACGGTGTCCCTTGTATGTAAAAACCTCGAGAAGTTCTTTCCCTGATACATAATGCCTTTGGTAAATTGTATCCTCTACTTTTGACAACCATGCTCTACTTTTGAGCTTGTGTTATTTACTCCTGAAGTGCATGGTATATGTTCTAAGAAGCCCCGATGGGTTGAACCTATGCCTTCCTTAATCTGTGTGAACTCGAAAGTTTTCACGGGTCATACTCCTCTGGTAATTCACCAGATAGGTTTTGACACTGAAATCATTTTTATCTAGAGCAGTGAATGAAAGGTTATGCATTGAAGAAGTGGGAGTCGACCTTGAACTTTGTGTTCATGCCCATGGACATGATGTAGATCTTATCATTAAAGCTTCTCTTAAATTAATTATTCCATTGGTATAAGTTCTTATATCTGGGATATTGCCTTTTTCAAGCATGGTTCCGACCATGTTCTCCTTTAAATACCTTTTCTTGTGCAAGTTTAAGTACTTGTGTTCTGCAGATCAGTGCATGTGTCCACCATCTACTCTGCTCTACTGTTGGGGATATAACTACTTGTGTAAACCACCAAGGAGGGGCCGGGTTACGCAAAGGAGATTCATCATATGAAGCCCAAGATCAAGCATGAAGATGGCGGTTCAATAAAGGGTCTAAAGCCCATAGGCGACTTAAGGCCCGTAGTGATAAACTGCCATAATGGCATGACTTGTATTATAAGGCAAAGATTAACTAGTCACCGAGACGGACACTGTTTATGAGCCGGCCGGGACTCTGCAAACCGCAGGGCGTCAACCCGTGTATATAAGGGGACGACCCACAGGCGGCTTAGGGCAGGTAACATCCAATCGAAAGCCGGGCATAGCGTATCTTGCTCCCTGGTCATCGAAACCCTAGCAATACCAACTCAACTAGACGTAGGCTTTCACCTTCATCGTAAGGGGCCGAACTAGTATAAAAACTCTCTTGTGTCCCTTGTCCCGTTAACCCCTTTGAGCTTCCTAGTTGCGATGGCTCCACGACTAAGTCCTTTCAAGAAGACATCTACCGTGACAATTCCACGATAGTTGGCGCCCACCGTGGGGCCATCGCATGGTGGATTTGAGTTCTTGAAGGGAAACTTTGAAGGGCTCAAGGGATACGTTGTGGGCCGGATGACCAAGAGTCGTCGCGGCAAGATCTACATCTACGACAAAGGCTGGGGCCCCGACGCCGGCTCAATTGAGTACGGGTACCGGGTCCCCTTCGGTGGAATCCATGTCTTCGTCGGCCGGATTGGTGAGCCAGGCCCTGAGCCGGACAACTGCACCGACATTGTCGAGATGGCTCAGCGCGCGAGACTCGCCCGGGCTCAACCCGCCATGAAGCGTGCTTTCGTGGGTTGTATGCACGGAGAGGAACTTTCTGAAGGATCCGCGGATGGTGGTGAGACGGCCGTATGTTCTGACGGTGAATCGTCCACTGGCGAGACGGACTCGTTATACCAACTACAAGATAGCAGGCTTGGGGGCTGTTCTGATGGCAGCAGTATTCCGGACCCCTTTGAGCCACCGAGTTAGGTGGGAGTCTTCATGGCTGGCACTCAACCCGACCAAAGCTCTACGGCTACGGCAGCAATAATGTCCGGGTCAGGAGCAGCCGGGGTAGGAGGCCCTGCGCGCCCACCGGCTCAGGTGCTAATTGATCTCATGGACAAGTTGGTGGCCCTGTTCACCGCCACAGTTATTCCTGCAAGTCAAGATGAACACGATGCGAAGGTGGCACAGGTACATGAGGAGATAGGCCGAGCCAAGGAGGCCTTAGCAGCTGAGGACACAAGATTGGCCGCAGAGCGGGCGGCTTTGGACGCACGGGCCCAACAGCTCCAGTCGGAGGCTTTCCAACTTACGATGAGCCTGAACACATCTAACGAGGTGATGAGGAGGAGACACCAGAAAACTCAATCCCGTTTGCCTCCGGTCTATGATCCTCGGAACCTCTTCTCCACGCCCGGAGCCGGCCCTAGTAACCCGCCAGATGCAAATCAATTCATAACATTCGGAGCAGGGGGACCGGTTCAGCCTCGGGGGATGGCACCTCCTCATGTGAATATGGCCCCGCCCCGCTACGTACCAACACCACCGGGTCACTTTTCCAACCCCATGGAGAACCTGATCGCAGCATCAGCGCGTTTGGCGGCTCTCCCGTGGATGGCGATGATCCAACAGTGGTGGAGACGCGAAGGATCAGAGAACTTGTCCAGACGGCTCTTGCTCAGTAGGAGGCTTATTCCTATAGCCGAGACAGGATTCATTCGACTCCTCGCCCAAGCCGGAGCCCAAGTTACAGCAGGCATATGGATTCGGAAGCCTTGTCACGCATTGCTCAGCGCCGTAACCAGCCCAGCGGTTATAATCCGGTGCAGGACAGGATGCGTCAAGAGGACGAGCGGGCGGCTCAACTGGCGGCTCAACAGGCGGCTCACCAAGCCGTCCCGGATTATCCAACGACTTCTGTTGAGGCGGAGTGGCCACCAGAACCGGCGGCGTTCCTTGTTTAGTGCCGGCTTTGCGTAATGTGCGTATACCCAAGGACTTCAAGGGACCCCAAAAGGTGGCCGACTTACAACCCGGGGCGTGGATTGAAAGCTATGAGATGGTCATGGAGCTGTTGGAGGTCAGTGACGCGGCAATGGCTAAGTACTTCACCATGATATTGGATGGAATGGCCCGGACTTGGTTAAAGGGGCTGCCGCCTAATTCCATTAACTCATGGGCGGAGTTAAAGGCCCGGTTCATTCAGAATTTCAAAGATACCTGCAAGCAGTCTATGTCAATTGTGGACTTGACTAATTGTAAACAAGAGGAGGGTGAATCTACCACTCATTGGGTCCACCGGGTCAAGGAGATAATACATTCGTCTGACAAGATGGATGTCGGTTCTGCAGTCTTAATGTTGGAGAAAAATTGCCGATTCTTACCACTGAGACAGAAGCTGGGGCGCCTCAAGCGTGATTGTAATGATATGGGTCAGCTGTTGGCGGCTCTAGTCAAATACGCCGATTCTGATAGTACCATGGATCCCGCGTATGATGAAGAAAAGACAGGGAAGGGAAAGAAGAACGGCAATGGAAAGGGTCAGCAGCATAACCCGGCGAATCAAGGAGCTCATAAGCGTAAGGCCGATGGTAACCTGGAGTTTGTAGCCAACGCCAATTCGCAGGGTAATAATCAGCGGCGCAAGGGGAGGCCGCCCTCTCGGTCCGGCAGATCAGGTCCATCTCTTGAGCAACTACTTAATGAACCCTGTCCGAGACACGGCACTCGGGAAAAGCTGGCCACTCACTTATGTAAGGATTGCGCGATCACGAAAGCTTTCAAAAATTCTGACACGTTCGATGTCAATCATGGGTCAGGCACCAGCTCAGGTGTCGGAGGTTTTCATGGCCCGGGTGGCGGTTCAAATTCTGGCTTTCAGGGAAGTCAAGGTGGCTATAATCAGCAGCAATCTGGACAGGGAGGTCAACAACAGCAGCAGTCGGGTTATCAGAGCCATCCAAAACAGTTGAATAGCGGACAGTATCATGTGTTCACTACTAGCTTATGCAAATGAGACCAGAAGCTCCATAAAAGGGTTGTGAACGCTGTTGACGCAGTCCCCCGTTATTTGAGGTGGTCAGAGCAGCCTATTGTGTGGAGTAGGGAAGATCACCCTCCCCGGGTGGAGAATCCGGGTCAGTTAGCCTTGGTGGTAGCACCTTGGGTTGGTGGGTATAAATTCAGCAAGTTTCTCATGGACGGAGGTAGCAGCATCAACATCCTCTATTGTGAGACCTTTCACGTATGGGGTTGACTGACAAAAATTTAAAGACGTCCAACACCGTTTTCCATGGAGTGGTGCCTGGTAACTCGGCATACCCGGTTGGTAAGATTGAGCTGGAGGTAGCCTTTGGAGATGAATATGATTCTAGGGATGAGAAGTTAACTTTTGAGGTGGTCAAAATCAGGAGTCCATATCACGCTCTGTTCGGACGACCGGCTTACTGAAAGTGCTAGTTATCGACTAGAGGGGGGTGAATAGGAGATTTTTATGGAACTCTTAAAAACATGAGAGTTTCGAAGACAAACAATAGAAATGAACCTATTGATATGCAGCGGAAGGTAGACTACACTAAGCAAGCCATAGTCAAGTATGCAATGAAGTGAAAGCACGAAGACTAATGGCAGTTGGGTAGTAAAGATCAGGATGGAAGATAGTATGAAGCCAAGCAGTGATAGTAGTCACACAGTGAAGTCAAACAAGTAGTGCAAGCAGGCAATGACTTCACAAAGACAAACTGTAAATAAAGAGAGGGAGAGGATAGAACCAGTCACTTGTTGAGGACACAGGATTTGTTGGACCAGTTCCAGTTGCTGTGACAACTGTACATCTGGTTAGGGAGGCTGAGATTTAACTCAGAAGACCGCGTCTTCACCTTATTCCCCTTGAGCTAAGGACACCCAGTCCTCGCCCAATTACTCTAGTAAATCTTCAAGGTAGACTTCCAAACCTTCACAGACTTCGTTCACCGGCGATCCACAATGACTCTTGGATGCTCAGAACGCGATGCCTAACTGGCCGGAGGATTCACAGTCCTCAAGTGTAACAAGTCTTCAGGTCATGCAGATAGAAGGACTTCAGTGATGCCTAACACTCTTTGGCTCTGGGTGTTTGGGTTTGTCCTCGCAAGGATTTCTCGGAGGTGGGTTGCTCTCAAATGACAAAAGCCATGCACTAACTCTGAGCAGACACCAATTTATGGTGTAGGGGGTGGGCTATTTATAGCCACAAGGCAACCCGACCTGATTTGTCCGAAATGACCCTGGGTCACTAAGGAACCGACACGTGTACCAATGGTCAGATTTCAAACACACACGGCAACTTTACTTGGGCTACAAGTAAAGCTGACTCATCCAGCTCTGGATAAGATTTGCTCTCATTGTCTTCGCTCGAAGAAATAGGATTTTGGTTGAGCATCACTTCAGTCACTCTGACGTTGTTCACTTGGACCCCACTTAACAGTACGGTGGTTCCTATGACTCAACAAAGAATAAAAGGAAACAACAAAACAACTAAGTCTTCGCGCTCCATAGTCTTCACTTAATGTCTTTTCATGTCATAGTATTCAATATGAATATCTTCATATACTACCATTGTCGTCAATGTCTTCATACATTTTTAGGGGTCATCTCCGATAGGTAAACCGAATCAATGAGAGACTACTACTTGTGTTATCCTGCAATTCTCACAAACACATTAGTCCCTCAACCAGGTTTGTCGTCAATACTCCAAAACCAACTAGGTGTGGCACTAGATGCACTTACAATCTCCCCCTTTTTGGTGATTGATGACAAACTGGTTGAAGTTTTCAACGGGGATAAAAATATGTGAAAATCTAAAGGATAAGGTAAATTCTTCATAAGTAGCAAAAGGCTCCCCCTGAAGATGTGCATATAAGTAATTTGTTTTTGGAATGCAAATGCACATGGCAGGTTGTACTTGTGGAGATCCTCTTTAACTTATGAAGACAATTCATCATGCATGATTTGATATAACGAAGATAATGACATGCATAATGAAAAATGGACGTCTGCAAAATGACTAAGTGCGGAAGTTATCATCGCACATGCGGAATTTATCATCGCATCACAGAATAGCAAATAAGTAGCAGACGACCATCGAGTTTAAGTGTTACAACTCAGAGAACCAAATGTATCAAGAGCAAGTGTTGTAAAAACTAGGCCAAATATAAAGCAACCGCCTATATGGACCCGCTTGAAGACTATCAACTCGTATGCTTCTCGCCCTTTTGTCAGTAAGGACCAAAAAGGTTTGAAGACATAGAGCCTCTACTCGTTCCCAGAAGGAGTAGGAGAAGATGCAGGGTCAGTGTCGGGGTTTGGCGGTGCAGACGAACTTGGTGCAGTGTCGATACGTGTTGGAGGTGGCGAAGTAGCATCATCTTGATCATCGATCACTCTGGCATTCACCGTTGCAGCGGAGGAGGAATAATCAGAGTCTTCAAGAGATGGAGTTCGGCGCAGGACAACATTCCTTGGGGGAGTGGTGTCAAACTTGAATTTCTCAGTGAAGCCATCGTCTTGAAGATCTGCTTCTGCACTTAGCAATGCCAAACTCTTCCATGACCTCCGACAGGTTTCATGTGTAACAAAGGCATTCTTGGTGGCAAGATCGCGAATGCGGTTGACGTCCACCAAGAGGCTTTGCATCTGGCGCTTCAGCCAGTAGTGATGCTTATCCTGTTTCTGATGCAGTGCCATAAGAAGTTATCGGTCATTTAGAACACGAGAGTGCTTTCGAGGCCTTTGGGCAATAGTGCTCTCAGTGGCTTCAGTCTGAGCTCGATGAGGTATGCGAGTATTGCCAGCCAATGGATAAACGCGAGTGATTGTTTGGACTCCTTCAATGGGTTGAGCGAAGCTTTGGTGATCTGCATTGTGAAGACAAATAGGCTCCTTGGTAGGCTCTGGGTATACGGCTTCAACTGACATATCAACCTCTGGCAGAAAGATCATATGGTTGCGAGTAGAGGGCTGATAGTTGACAGCTGAGTGTTGCTTGATGAGGCGCATGACCCATGGAGCGTAGAATTTTAGACCAAAGAGATCAGAGCCTGATGCAGCCAACTGCCTGATAAAGAAGTCTTGAGCATTAAAGCTGATGCCGTTGAAGATATAAAAGACCAAAGTCTTCATTGCTCCTTCAAGTTTTGCTGCTGAAGAATGTCCTTTGACAGGCCATAGAGTTCGCCTTATGATATGATAGATGGTGTGGGGCAGATACTCGAGGTCTTCAACAAAGAACTCCTTTGGGTAATCAGCATCATGTGGTAGAGGCTTCATCATGCTCAGCATTTGGCTCATGTTGGGATCTGGCTTCTGAAAGATGCTCTCCGAAGCATTGCGGTGAAGCTGACAACCAGGTTCATGTAGTTCACCTGGAGTGGGCAGACCAGTAAGATCAATGATGTCAAAAGCTTTGGCTTCGTGATGTACGTTGCCTGTCATTCACTCAAGGATCCAAATCTTCGGATCCCTATTGTAGCCGCGAATGTGGAGGGTAGCATAAAATTGAAGTAGAAGTTCTTCATTCTAGTGCTCCTTGTCAGTCACAAAGTGCAGCAGTCCAGCATCACGGAAGCAGTCAAGGGCTTCTTCAAGACATGGCAGTCCAGCAATGGCTTCGCAGTCAAGACGCATATGAGGAAAGATGCACCCTTGGTCATAAAGAACACATGAATAATAACTGCGCTGCTGATACCTCCAGAACTGATCAGATGAAATCCTTGGCCTTGAGTAGGGGTTCTTGGCGCTATCAAAGAAAGTGTTGTGCGCTTTGAAGCCATTAGCATTGAAGGACCTTGGTGAAGTGGCAGTCCCTGGGAACCTGGGCAGTCTTGGCTTTGGCTTCTGAACCTGAGGCCTGTGCTCAACGTGGTAATCAAATTGAGGACCAGCAGCAGGTGGAGGAACCAGAAGAGGCCATTTAACAGTGATTAGTTGGCCATAGTTGTATGCTTGCTCGATAGTATGTGGCCTTGGAGGCGGTACAGGAGCAGTGTCATTGGCTTCAGGCTGCTAATCTGCGGCAGGTGCAACATTAGCTTCAGGTGATGTCACTACAGGCACCGCATTGACTTCAGGCACCACATTAGCTTCAGCCATGACAACGTCATTGGCTTCGGTGTTGGTGTTGGTGGCCGCCTCAGGATTGGTAACCTCCACTTCAGGATCTGGAGGGTTGGACACATTCTCCTCGAGAACAGTTTGGTTGGTAGGGGGTGTGGCAACGCGTGCTTCTTCTTCTCTTGTTTCTTCTTTTTGTTCATCGGCTGATGCAGCCGGAATATCTTCAGCCATTTTGGCTTCAGACTCAGTGTTGTTCGCAGTTGGAGAGGCTTCAGGAAACACTTGGCGTGAAACAGATTGGCGCTCATCTCCTTCTGGAACACTTGACAGATTGACTTGTGTCCTTGGTCCTTTGCGAAGCCAGCGAAACGCTGGCGACACTTTTGGAGCTGGAGTTGGTTGGGCCTCAAAGTCTTCAGTGTCAAACACCGGAGTGGTGACCTGTGGTGGGGGAGTAACTGGTGTGTCTTCATTGCGTGGGGATTCTTGAGGGTGATCAGCCCATGAGTCATCCTGGGTAATTGGCGTCAGTGGACGACCAATGCTGATGAGTTCGCTGTTCGTGAGAACAGGCGATGATGCCACATTGTGCTCGATCCGAGGAAGGACTTCATCATCTTCAACATTGTCATGATGACCAATGTCTTCAGCTGCGATGGGGTCAACAGCTGGAATGTCTTCAGCTTCAGGAGCTTCTGTGGTAGCAGGCTCATGAACAATCATACGACTTTCTTGGTGTGCAGATTCAGGAAGAGCAACAGAAATCGGCTCGACAACAAGGGGCTCTGTGGTAGCAGCCCGATTGCTCTTCTTGGTCTTGTGCTTCTTGGTGGGTGGAGCTTCATCAGTGTTGTTCTTGGTTTTGCACTTTCGGGCTTTGGCTTCAGCTACCCTGGTCTTCTGAAGCTCTGAGGCCAATGTGGAGACCTTAGGTTTCACGCCTGTCATGCTGGCAGGGAAGACAATGCGAGGTTCTTCCCGCCTGGATGGTTCAGTTTGATCCACAGATGGCTTCTTCTTCTTGGCAGCCATCTTGGGGTCGATGCTAGGACGCCCAAGTGCCTTGCGCTTTTCATCTTCATTGTAGGCTTGAACACACTTGGCAGCAAGAATCTTCATGCGCTCACGAGAACCTTTGGCTTCTTCACTTTTCTTGAGAAACGCTTCCTTGAGCTCATGCAGCATGACCTTGAAATTTTGCACATCAGTTACACTGAGCTTGGCCACATGCTTCTTGAACTGAGCCTTTTCAAAATCAATCTTGTGCTTCAGTTCAACAATTTTCTAAGCTAGAGCTAGCTCAGGAGCAATGGCGCCATGGAAAGAGACGCTTAGGCCAATGGGAAGCTGAAGATCATCAAAGCCGAGTTCAGGGCTGTCAAACCATTCATCAATGAACTTGTTCAGAATTTCCACGTCAAAGAAAGGAAGATCATTGAAAATTTCCGCCTCTTGCTTGCTCTTGATCAGTTGCTCAAGAGCATCTTCACCAAGATCGTCGTCACTAGACAGATCAATGGCTTCGTTCCTCAGAACAGCAGCTGGGGTCAATTCTTGACCAGTGGTATGCATAGGCTTCTTCTTTTTCTTCTCGGTCTTGGAGATGCGAGAGAGATCTTCAGAATGCACACTCGGTGCAGGAGGAGCAGTGGCCAAGGGCTTCACTCGCGAAGCTTTTGGGGGAGTAGAAGGCTTCGAAGCCTTGGGTTTCTTCTGCTTCTTCGGCTTCGGTGGTGCAGGCGCTTCATCAGACTCAGCGTCGTCTGCAGGTCGTTCCACGTCTGCCCCTTGAATCAGTATATGAGAGATGAGACCCTCTAAGTTGTAGAAGGGCCCAACAAGATTCGGTTCAGCTTCATGTGTGCCGTCGACACGAGGCGCAGAGGGGCCTGGGTTGAAGTCCAATCCCCAAGACTTCTTGTTTTCCTTTGTTGAGTTCTTGGCAAACTGAAAGTTGCGCTTGAACATATTGTCATCTCAACACCATAATAATGATGGTGGATCGACATCAGCAGGCTGCGGCCCTCGGACCATGCAAGGATAGAATTCCTGAGCAATGGCTTCAGATCTGGTCTTGGGTTGAAGATTTTTATAGAGGATATCTCCCCAAGGACGCTTGATAGCATTCTTCTCAGCATATTCCTTGGTGACGAATCTGTACTTAAACCATTGATCTGCCCAATATCTCCAATCCATTGGATTCGAGTTTTGCGCTGACCATAGCTTTCTTCAGGATTTGTTTTGTACAGTTCATAGAGATCTTCGGGCAGATCCATTGATGTGCCCCCACGGCGCTGTCTGCCACCCTTCCTGGCAGATTTTTCTGTTGCCATGAACTTTAGACTGAAAGGCTTCAACACTGTCAAAGGCTTCCGTCTGCTGGTCAGACAGGAACTGGCTTCGGGAGAGTTAATGTGATGCTGTAAGAATTCTGCAAATGAATGCAGACTATGAGAACCAAGGGATTCTCCCACGGACATGTACCTGTGACAGCATTAGAGATGCGAGGGAAGGGGAAGAGGTCATATGCATTCTCAGAAGATTTTGAACATAAATCAGTTTAGAAGACATTGACCTCATAGCGCGAAGACATTCACTTATATGTTGAGAGTTGGTTCCAGATTATTACGAATCCATGAATAAGTACAAGTGAGGAATCTAACTATGTGTGAAGCATAAGTGAATATACTAGGCACTGTATGAGATGCAGACAGGATAGATCCAATTTTGTGGAGGCATAAACCACTTTTGGTGAAAAGGATGAATCTATAGGATCAAAAAGACAGTAAAAAGAGGGTTTTTATTTACCACATGATGAACAGCTAGACAGAGTAGAAGAGGAGGCCAAGCAGTTCGATCTTCCGTGCCCTAACTTGGTGATGGAGGACACCTACGGTGGTGGCGGAGAAGACGATGTCCGCGACTGGCGTGAGGACGGCGTCGGAGAGGTCGGGGTAGCTAAGAGCTTCGTCGCCGGCGTCGTCGAGAGCTAGCGGTGGCGCTAGGGTTTGTCAAGGTGGAGAGGTGGAAGAAGGATTTTTTGACCGCAATTGGATAGGTGTTTATAGGGAAAGGGATGACACAGTGCAATTACGTAGGTGCCCCTGGCGGTTCACATCTGAGGGACACGTGGCGAACATGCAACATACTTGGAGTTGTCCCACGTTCCCACGCCGGCCTTGACTGTCGGATGGTCGTTCCGGCTTCTCCGGGTTTCAAGAAATAAGGATGGAGCATTTAAACAGATTTAATGATTGTCTCTGTATCTTCTGCTGACAAGGACACATAGAAGATATTCGATGTTTTCAACATAATGCATATGCTTTGGATAGATAGAGTTTGAGAAGGGAAGCATAGAGAGGTTAGGGTCCGATCACATTCACTTAGTTCAAAAGATTCAAACGAGAAGACATAGCTATAAGTGAATGCTGTAGAGGACAGAACACTAATATATGTATGTATCAGAATGCAACCAAATCAACATAGTGAAGAAAATCATGAAGACAATTGAAGATAAACCAAATGCGAAGACATAGCAAATGTAACGCCATGAGAAAATACTTCAACAGAAGAATTTGGTGGTGGCGTTAACCACCGTATAGGAAGTATTAGACCCAGACACGGTGCACAATTATCGTGGCGCTCCGAAGTCAAATTCTGCGTTAATGTATTCACACTTAGAATGTAAGTCTTCATTGATTGAAGATATACTTTACTTCGTGTGTTGCACATCTAAGTCATCATCATGCATAAGTGTTAGGATGTGTGCCTGATCACGGGACATTTGAGGATTCCAAGATTTAGCTCACACCGCAACTTGCAAAACCTTTTCTCATCCAAGGGCTTTGTGAAGATATCTGCCAGTTGCTCTTCAGTGTTGACATGTATGATATCAATATCTTCCTTCATGACATGATCTCTGAGAAAGTGATGACGAATTTCAATATGCTTTGTCTTCGAGTGCTGAACTGGGTTGTTGGCAATCTTGATGGCGCTCTCGTTGTCGCAGTAGAGTGGTACTTGTTTCAGATGGATGCCATAGTCCTTGAGAGTTTGCTTCATCCATAGAAGCTGAGCACAACAAGATCCAACAGCAATGTATTCGGATTCAGCAGTGGAGAGTGATACACAGTTCTGCTTCTTTGAAGACCAATAGACAAGTGATCGTCCCAGAAAGTGACATGTGCCTAATGTAGACTTCCGATCCACCTTGTCACTAGCATAATCAGCATCCGAGTATCCAACTAGATCAAACTCCGAGCCCTTTGGATACCATAATCCTAATGTTGGGGTGTAAGCCAAATATCGAAGAATTCGCTTCACAGCTAAGTGATGCGATTCCTTTGGTGCCACTTGGAATCGAGCACACATGCAAACACTAAGCATAATATCTGGCCTAGATGCACATAAATAAAGTAAGGAACCAATCATGGAGTGGTATACCTTTTGATTGAACTCTTTACCATTGGCGTCAGGACCTAGATGACTCTTTGTTGGCATTGGCATCGTGTAACCTTTGTAGTCTTGCATTCCAAACTTCTTCAGGCAATCTTTGAGGTATTTCTCTTGAGATATGAAGATGCCATTTCTTTGCTGACGAATTTGAAGACCAAGGAAAAATTTCAGCTCACCCATCATGGACATTTGATATTGCTCTTGCATCATGTGTCCAAACTCATCACTGTATTTCTGATTGGTGCAGCCGAAGATAATGTCATCCACATATATTTGGCACACAAACAGTTCACCATCATATGTCTTTGTGAAGAGAGTGGGGTCCAGAGAACCAGGTTTCAAGCCTTTGCTCTTCAGGAAGTCTTTGAGTGTGTCATACCAAGCGCGAGGGGCTTGTTTGAGGCCATACAGTGCCTTGTTTAGCTTGTACACCATATCAGGGTGTTTTGGATCTTGAAAGCCAGGAGGTTGTGCAATGTACACTTCTTCTTCAATCTTGCCGTTGAGAAATGCACTCTTCACATCCATTTGATATAGCAAGATGTTGTGATGGTTAGCATAGGCTAGCAGTATACGAATAGCTTCGAGCCTAGCCACAGGAGAAAATGTTTCATCAAAGTCTATCCCTTCAACTTGAGTGTATCCTTGTGTGACGAGATGAGCTTTGTTTCTGACAACTTGACCATGCTCATCTTGCTTGTTGCGATATATCCATTTCGTGCCAATTATGTTGTGCTTGCGAGGGTCAGGACGCTTGACAAGTTCCCAGACATTGTTCAGCTTGAACTGTTGAAGCTCTTCTTGCATAGCTTGAATCCATTCAGGTTCCATAAAGGCTTCAGCAACTTTCTTGGGTTCAGATATTGAGACAAATGCAAAGTGCCCACAGAAATTTGCTAGCTGTGTTGCTCTTGAACGAGTGAGTGGACCAGGCGCATTGATGCTGTCAATCATTTTCTCAATCTGTACTTCATTTGCAACACGAGGATGAACTGGACGAAGATTTTGCTCTTGCTGACCATTGTCATCATTGGGAGGATTTGCTTCAGGCTGAGCATTGTCTTCAGGTTGATTAGGTGCAGATATGATAAGTTCCTCTTCAGGTTGTGCTTCAGATGGTATAATTTCTCCTGATCCCATTAGCTTGATGGATTCACTGGGTGAAACTTCATCTAGTACATTTGGCAGGTGCTCTCTTTGTGAGCCATTGGTCTCATCAAACCGCACATCCATAGTTTCAATCACTTTATAGAGAAAGAGATTCAAGACTCTATAGGAGTGCGAGTCCTTTCCGTAACCGAGCATAAAACCTTCATGTGATTTCGGTGCAAATTTTGAGGAGTGATGTGGATCCCTGATCCAGCACCTAGCACCGAATACTTTGAAGTAACTGACATTTGGCTTCTTGCCAGTGAGGAGTTCATAGGATGTTTTCTTCAGAAGCTTGTGAAGATAAACATGGTTGATGACATGGCATGCAATGTCACTAGCTTCAGGCCAGATTTTTCTGTGTGTCTTGTATTCATCGAGCATCATCCGAGCCATCTCAATGAGCGTTCTGTTCTTGCGCTCCACGATGCCATTCAGCTGGGGTGTGTACGGAGCGGAGAACTCATGAGTGATTCCCATTGTATCCAAGTAAGGATCGAGGCCGGTGTTCTTGAACTCGGTGTCGTTGTCACTTTTGATATGCTTGATCTTGACTCCATAGTTGTTCATGGCACGGTTGGCGAAGCGTCTGAAGACATCCTGCACTTCAGTCTTGTAGATAATTATGTGCACCCATGTGTATCTTAAAAATCATCAACAACGACGAAGCCATAGAGACAAGCAGTAGTAGTGAGAGTAGAGTAGTGAGTAGGGTCAAATAAGTCCATGTGTAGCAGCTCGAAGGGTTGAGATGTCATCATGATTGTCTTCGAGGAATGCTTGGGCCTAGTCATCTTTCCAGCTTCGCAGGCACCGCATAGATGATCTTTCTTGAACTTGACGCCCTCGATGCCTATGACATGCTTCTTCATTGCGAGAGTGTGTAAGTTCCTCATGCCAGCATGCCATAGCCTCCGATGCCAGAGCCAGCACTCTGAAGCTTTTGCAAGAAGACATACGGCAAGTTGTGGTCCTGCTGAGAAATCTACCATGTACAGATTATCTTTCTGGTACCCTTTAAAGACTAGAGACTTGTCAGATTCCATTAGCACAAGGCAACGATATTTTCCAAATATCACAATCATGTTCAAGTCACAAAGCATTGAGACAAACATTAAGTTGAAACCAAGAGATTCAACAAGCATCACTTTATCCATGTGTTGATCCCTTGAGATTGCAACTCTACCTAGACCCAAAACCTTGCTTTTACCAGTGTCAGCAAATGTGATGTGGCTCTTGTCAGATGGACATAAGGTTGAGTCCATGAGAAGACTTCGATCACCAGTCATATGATTAGTGCATCCTCTATCCATAATCCATTCTGAAGCATGAGGTCTCATACCCTACAGTACAGTTAGGGGGATAGGCTTCACAAAGAGAAGTGTGAAGCATAAACATTTGACGAGCAGGTGGATTATGAAAGCTTAGATCCAAGTTAGGACTGATTGGATGTATGGCAAATGATCTAGGAACAAAATACATAGTGAGACCATTTGGGCATTTGATCTTGCGCTCTACAAGATGTTTTAGGTCCCCAGCAATAGCATCAGACGCCTTTGATTTCCGGCTGGAGACCTTTCCCTGCAAAAGAAAGTTAATTCTTCTTAACCACCCACATCTTCAGGGGTGGCTTAGAAGCAATGAGTCTAAGTGCAGCATCTGAGAACTTCGGCTATGGAGCCCTAGCAAATAGCCTTGCAGGAGATGAACGATACTCATATGAATAAGCAGAAAAGTTCTTAGTCCTATGAACATAGCGGTTTGAAGAAACACGCTCATATTCATAAGTTTGAGTATGGTTTCCCTGCAAAACATTGGCGTTAGGGTGACTCAGTTGAGTCATGTATCTGTATGAAGCCTTTGGACCATATGAAGCCTTAGGTCCGCGATTTGTCTTCTTCCCAGGTGCTGTCATGATGACATTCACAGGAAGATTCTCAAGACAACTTTTGGGAACCTAGATCTTCTTCATAGGTGGCCCATTCCTGCAGTTAGTACCAATATACTTGGCAAACACTTCACCATTCTGATTCCTAAACAGTTTATAATTTGCATCAAAGGATTCATCAATGATAATAGGATTAGCACAAGTGAAGCCAGATAAGGTGGATGGATCCACTGAGGGTCCCTTTGCAGCAACCCATGTGGTTTTGGGGTACTGCTCAGGCTTCCAGTAGGACTCGAACCCAACACCCTCTTTCCTAGGGTTTCGGTTCAGAATCTGCTTTTTGAGGACATCGCACAATGTCTGATGCCCTTTCAGACTTTTGCACATCCCTGTTTCAAGCAATGTCTTCAACCTAGCATTCTCATCAGCAATAGTAGTGGTATCCTCAGCAGAGGGGTTAGTTACCACATCAGCAGTTGAAGATATTGCAACAGTAGCAGTAGTAGAACATTCAGCAACAGAAGTAGCGTTATCACGCTCAAGGCATTTTAGACATGGTGGTACAAATACGTCCTAAGCGGAACTGACCTGTTGAGCGCGAAGTGATTCATTCTCTTTTTGAAGATCTTCATGAGTCGCTCTCAATTTCTCAAGCTCTTGCTTCCTTTGAAGATAATCATAGGAGAGCTTTTCATGAGTGGTTGAGAGCGTTTCATGACGACTTTCAAGTTCCTGGTACTTAACATGAAGATTTTTTATGTCTTCAATTAGGGACTGAGAACGGGTCATTTCAGCGTCCAACAGGTCATCGCTTTTGTCTAACAATTTTTTAGTATGTTCCATACCTTTCTGTTGTTCATTTGCAATTTTAGTAAGTGTTTTGTAGCTAGGTTTGGATTCACAATCAGAGTCATCTTCACTAGATGTTTGAAAATAAGCATCGCATGATTTTACCTTGGCACCACGTACCATGAAGCAGTAGGTGGGAGCAGAGTCGTCCTTGTCATTAGCTTCAGCGTTGGTGACGGAGCCATTGTCTTCAGTGTTGAAGATGGACTTGGCAACGTAGGCTATAGCTAGAGCCAGACTTGGAACACCAGGGTCGGACTCCTCCTCAGACTCCACCTCTGCCTCCTCAGAAGCAGACTCCTCCTCTGAATCTATCTCCTTGCCAACAAAAGCACGAGCTTTGCCAGATGAGCTCTTCTTATGAGATGAAGACTTGGATGAAGACTTGGAAGAAGACTTTGAGGATTTCTTCTTCTTCTTGTCATCAGAATCATATTCCTTGCTCTTCTTCTTCTTCTTCTCATTGTCCCACTATGGACACTCAGAGATGTAGTGTCCAGGTTTCTTGCACTTGTGACAAGTTCTCTTCTTGTAGTCATGAGTGGAAGCTTCATCATTTCTTTAGCTGGACCGTGAAGACTTTATGAAGCCCTTCTTCTTAGTGAACTTCTGGAACTTCTTCACAAGCATAGCAAGTTCCTTTCCAATGTCTTCAGGATCATCAGAACTGCAGTCAGATTCTTCTTCAGATGAGGAAACATCTTTTGCCTTCAAAGTGCGAGTTCGCCCGTAGTTGGGACCATAGATATCTCTTTTCTCAGATAGCTGGAACTCATGTGTGTTGAGCCTCTCAAGTATATCAGACGGATCAAGTGTCTTGAACTCAGGGCGCTCTTGTATCATGAGGGCAAGGGTGTCGAACGAGTTGTCAAGTGATCTCAGTAGTGTCTTGACGATTTCATGCTTGGTAATTTCAGTGGCGCCGAGAGCATGAAGCTCATTTGTGATGTCAGTGAGGCAATCAACCGTGAGCTGGACATTCTCATTGCCGTTTCTCTTGAAGCGATGCAAGAGATTGCGAAGAACACTGATCCTTTGATCTCTCTGAGTTGAGACGCCTTCGTTGACCTTGGAGAGCCAGTCCCAGACTAGCTTTGACGTCTCCAGAGCACTCACACGGCCATACTGTCCTTTGGTCAGATGACCACAGATGATGTTCTTGGCAATAGAATCCAGTTGAACGAACTTCTTGACATCAGCAGGGGTGACACCTTCACCAGTCTTGGGAACGCCATTCTTGACGACATCCCAGAGGTCGACATCAATGGCTTCAAGATGCATGCGCATCTTATTCTTCCAGTAGGGATATTCAGTTCCATCGAAGACGGGGCAAGCAGCGGAGACTATGATTATCCTTGTAGTCGACATAGCTAAAACTCCAGGTGGTTAAACCGAATCACACAGAACAAGGGAGTACCTTGCTCTGATACCAACTGAAAGTGCTAGTTATCAACTAGAGGGGGGTGAATAGGCGATTTTTATGAAAGTCTTCAAAACATGAGAGTTTCGAAGACAAACACTAGAAATGAACCTATTGATATGCAGCGGAAGGTAGACTGCACTAAGCAAGCAATAGTCAAGTATGCAATGAAGTGAAAGCACGAACACTAATGGCAGCTGGGTAGTAAAGGTCAGGATGGAAGATAGTATGAAGCCAAGCAGTGATAGTAGTCACACAGTGAAGTCAAATAAGTAGTGCAAGCAGGCAATGACTTCACAAAGACAAACTATAAATAAATAGAGGGAGAGGATAGAAGCAGTCACTTGTTGAGGACACATGATTTGTTGGACCAGTTCCAGTTGCTGTGACAATTGTACATCTGGTTAGGAAGGTTGAGATTTAACTCAGAAGACCGCGTCTTCACCTTATTCTCCTTGAGCTAAGGACACCCAGTCCTCGCCCAATTACTCTGGTAAGTCTTCAAGGTAGACTTCCAAACCTTCACAGAATTCGTTCACCAGCGATCCACAATGACTTTTGGATGCTCAGAATGCGACGCCTAACCGGCTGGAGGATTCACAGTCCTCAAGTGTAACAAGTCTTCAGGTCACGCAGACAGAAGGACTTCAGTGATGCCTAACACTCTTTGGCTCTGGGTGTTTGGGTTTGTCCTCGCAAGGATTTCTCTCTCTCAAAAGCTTCGGAGGTGGGTTGCTCTCAAACGACAAGAGCCATGCACTAACTCTGAGCAGCCACCAATTTATGGTGTAGGGGGTGGGCTATTTATAGCCACAAGGCAACCCGACCTGATTTGTCCAAAATGACCATGGGTCACTAAGGAACTGACATATGTACCGACGGTCAGATTTCAAACACACACGACAACTTTACTTGGGCTACAAGTAAAGCTGACTCATCTAGCTCTAGACAAGATTTGCTCTCATTGTCTTTGCTCGAAGACATAGGATTTTGGTTGAGCATCACTTTAGTCACTTTGACTTTGTTCACTGGTGTTGGTGTCAAAACCGGCGGATCTCGGGTAGGGGGTCCCGAACTGTGCGTCAAGGTCGGATGGTAACAGGAGACAAGGGACACTTTGTTTTACCCAGGTTCGGGCCCTCTCGGTGGAGGTAAAACCCTACTCCTGCTAGATTAATATTGATGATATGGGTAGTACAAGAGTAGATCTACCGCGAGATCAAGGAGGCTAAACCCTAGAAGCTAGCCTATGGTTTGATTGTGTATGAAGATGATTCTGTCCTACGGACTACAACCCTCTGGTTTATATAGACACCGGATAGGGTTAGGGTTACACAGGGTCGGTTACATTGGTAGGAGATCTTGAATATCCGCACGCCTAGCTTGCCTTCTACGCCAAGGAAAGAACCTTCCGGACACGGGACGAAGTCTTCAACCTTGTATCTTCATAGTCCTGGAGTCCGGCGGGAGGTGTAGTCCGGCTATCCGAACACCCCCTAATCCAGGACTCCCTCAGTAGCCCCTGAACCTGGCTTCAATGACGATCAGTCCGGCGCGCAAATTGTCTTCGGCATTGCAAGGCGGGTTCCTCCTCCAAGTTCTTCAAAAAGATGAATAACACCAAAAAAGTGTCCGGCTCTGCAAAATAAGTTTCCACGTATTGCCATATAGAGAATAATATTAACACAAATCAAATCTGCTGACGTATCCCGCTGTGCATCATAACACTGCGGCCAAGCCTTCTGTACGGAATATTTTCACTGTTCCACCACTACACGTCCAACGAGGCGGTTTCCTTGGCACATCTTATCGAAGCAGAGATCGTGCGCCCCTTTCAACGGGATTCTCATTAACATGGACGTGGGTAACCCAACCGCGCCATTTACCATGGCGTTTGAGAGGCAAGTGAGTTTTATTAGGCAAGTGGGGACGCATAACCGCATCCGCCCATATAAGGGGATAAGGATCCACCTTTTTACTTACGCCTTCTTCCTCCTCTGCCTATCCATCCTTTGCACTCTCGAGCTCCAGCGCCCAAGCTCGCACTTCCCACCTCGACCTACTCCAGCAATGTCCAGAGCGGGTGGCAAGTGGATGGCCTCCTCCGTCACGGAGGATCAAGTAAAAAAGTTAAGGAAAGCCGGATACCTGTCCAAGGACATCCCACATAGGCTTCCTGAGGAAGGGCAGCTTATTCCTACCCCAAAGCCCCATGAGAGGGTAGTCTTTCTTCCCCACTTCCTCCGCGGACTGGGTTTTCCACTTCACCCATTCGTCCGGGGTCTCATGTTCTACTATGGGCTGGATTTCCACGATCTGGCCCCGAACTTTATCCTCAACATCTCGGCGTTTATCGTCGTGTGTGAGGCCTTTTTCCGCGTCCGCCCCCACTTCGGCCTTTGGCTCAAGACTTTCAACGTCAAGCCCAAGGTGGTGTCCGGCACCCAGGCGGAGTGCGGAGGTGCTATGGCCGGCAAGATGGCCAACGTCCTCTGGTTCGAGGGCTCTTTTGTGGAGACCTTAAAGGGGTGGCAAGCTGGGTGGTTTTACATCACCGAGCCACGCGATCCGGAATGGATCGCAGCCCCCGAGTTCAGATCCGAACCCCCCACGCGGCTTATGTCCTGGAAAGAGACGGGCCTGTCGTGGGGTAACGAAGAAGAAGTGACCAGACTGCAGACATGCATCCGGTCCCTGGTGAACAAGCCAATCAAGCTTGTGAATGTAATACAGGTTATGCTCGTCCGCCGGATCCTCCCGTGCCAACAACGGTATTTTACTTTGTGGGAATTCGACTCGGCGCGGCACCAAACCCTTAGTAGGCTCTTCAACACGACGTATGAAGACGTCTGGAAGGTGCTGACCAGAGGCGCCGAGTCCCCCACATCCGCTTCCGAGGACCGCGGATTCAGTTCGCAGCGTCACGCCAGCGAGGTAAGCTATCCATACCTTTGACAGGTTCATTAAGCTCTTTTTCATAGATTAACTCCATGCAGGATCTAAACTCCTTTCACCTTTGACAGGCTTGGCGAAGGATAGCCCGACCAATCAACTGTCCGGCTCCTCTGCCCGAAGACCCAGCCCCAGCTCTCCTAGAGAAGTTGCTGGCTCCGGCACCTTATGTGGTGCCGGACAAGAAGGCCAAGAAGAAGAAGGTCATCGGGACTCAAAAGAGTGCCCGAAACATGGCGATATCCGACTCGTCATCAGGCGAGTCTGCGACGCCCTCCCCTCATGAGAGCGAGGAGGAGGAAGAAGAAATCCCTCCCCCTCCAACGGGGGAAGGAAAGAAGAGGAAGGCCGCCCCAGCGGGGGCGGCTAAGGGGTCAAAAAAGAGAAAGACCCCTACGCCGGACTACTCCCCTGACCCCTACGAGGACGAGGAGGAGCGGCCGGAAAGGACCAGGCGTCCAGCGACGTCATAAGTATTCGGATACCAGAGTAACTCATGATATCCCTTCATTTGCACAGCTTTCCCTTATGTTGAATGTAATTGTGCAGGCCGCCCCGAGCCGAACTCGACGATTCGTCGAGTGGTTCCCTGGGCTCGTCGGACGTGAACTCTGTTCCGCCCGCTGTCTCCCCCTGCCGGGCAGACGACGCCGAAGTGGCGTCCCACCGAACTCCCGGGCAGGAGGAGGTGATCCTGGAGGAGCCGCAAGGCAACCTCCCGGACTCCAGGAGTGGAGGGGACAAGTCCCCCCAGGGCACCAAGTCCGGCTTTGTGCCGGACACCACGCCGGACTCAACAGTCCCGGCCCGCGGTAGGCGAACTCCTTCCAAGAGGAGCAAGCTGTCTGAGCCGGCGACCTCTGCCCAACCAGAGGCGCCGGACAACTTGCTGGAGGCGCTTGAAGGCGCCACCATTGATGAGGAGCACCGTACTGTTATGAGTACGGTGGTCCGGAGGGTTCAGTCTGCCAAGAGCGGACTGAATGAAGCTTGCGCTAGCCTTCTAACAGGTTTTCAGGTAAGCAATTAATATGCTAAATTCATTGCCACATAGACCGTAGCCCCTGATGCTCTGTTCGGTGTTCGGAAAGAAAAGCCGGATAGAGGATCTAATAATTATCGCAGGAGTCTAACAAAAAAGTCAAATATGCGTATGCAGGCTTCGCTGCTGTCCACCGCTGCATTAACTGCGCAGGTGGATGTCCTTAAGAAGGACCTTGAGCGGTCCGAGCGAGAGCTCGGTCTTGCCCGAGGGCAGCTCGAGGAGAAGGAAGGTAAGAAAGACCGTTAATAATAAAAATGTGCCTATGGAGAGGCTTGATTGCAGAAAATAACAGGAATACACTGCCTAATGTAGGGGCCGCGACAGAGGTGGCCACCCTGAGGCAGGCGCTTACTGAGGCCGAAAAGAAGACGGCCGAGGAGCGCATTGAACGAGAAAAGCTTGTGGTCCAGTGCGGCGAGGTGCAGCAGAAGCTGCAAGACCTCATGGAAAAACATAAGGGTTTGGAGCTTGACGTGAAAACGCAAGCCACCGAACTTACCTCTGCCGTTGAGGCCACCAAAAGTGCCAAGGCCGAAGCCCAGAAGGCCCTCCAAGAGTTGGAGGATGTAAAAAAGATAGCAGCGGGTAAGGCATTCTCAATGCAAAATAGGAATATAAAAATAAAATACTTGTTTCTTACCCGAATCCGGAGTTCTCCAGGGGCATTTGTCGATCTTCCCCGCAGCGCATCCGACGCCGCCGCGTTCTACCGAGCTGAACAGGGCAGCTCGGCGGAGAGTGTGTTCTGGTCTCAGTATTCTGAGGCCGGACACCCTGTGCCCTTGAGTGATCAGCTGAAGCAGTTGGTCGAGCTCCACAAGGCGGCCGAACAGGCTATGAAGGGTCTGATAGTTCGGCTGTGGCCTGGGGAGGCCCTGCCTGGGAGCTACTTTGGGCTGGTGCGGCGGCTGGTGGAGGCCTGTCCACGGCTTGAGGTCATCAAGCGCTCTGCCTGCATCGAAGGTGCCCGGAGGGCCCTCGCCCGTGTGAAGGTACACTGGGGTAAGCTGAACGGCGAGAAGCTGGTGAAGGACGGGCCGCCACCAGGGAAGGAACATCGCAAGCCCGAGAACTACTATGAAGAAGTTCTTGCCGGAGCCCGCCTTATTGCGGATGAATGTGCTAAAGATGTAATATTTCCATGAACTCGTTTGTTTGTATCCTGTGCGCTGAAAACTTGTTCATATGCGCTTTAAGCAATGCTTTGAATTTAAAATATTGTTTTCTGTGCGGCCGTTTATCAGTAATTGAGAGATGGCGAGTCGTCAGCTTTCTCCCCCATGCAACTAGTGCTGGGGTGTTCGGGATAAACCTGAGGGCTCTTGTTCCCATAGTTGGGACCTTCGAGGGAGGCCCTCAGCACAACGAACCAGGCAATCGGACTATAATGCTTGAACACTCTCACTTAGCCATAGAACTTTATAATTTTAAATTTCGGCGAAGCCCCTAGTTCGGAAGGCCGAATTCGGGGCGCTATCCACGCCTTTAGCCGGATTTAACCAGCTCTCCGCTCGAAGCGGCATAAGCCTTTAGGGACTCGAAAAACCTCTCGAACAGCGACCGGTCTCACGCCCTATCATGACAGTCTGTTTTAGCTTTCTCCACTGAGGTGCTCACCCACATGACCTGGGGCACAATCGCAGTGGTTCTCCTAGTGCTACCTTAGCCGATAGAGCGGAACATAAGGCACCAAAACATAGGAGCCGGGCAAACCCAACATATGACCAAAATCATGACTCGGAGCCGATGCATATAGTGTTATAAGTTCGGGGTGTCGCACTTGTGAAAGTGTACGGACTTCTCACGTCCAGATAAAAGGGTAATGAAGCCCCTGGCGTGGTTTGCCGTACCATGGTGTACGGGTGCGATCATGTTATGGGATAAACATATATATTCAAAGAAGGTAATGCAGAAAATAGACACAAAGTTATGCATTGTTTATAAAGAGGCTATTCGAAGCCGGACGATACAAGTAGTGCGATAAGCAAAAAAAACTGGAGTATTTAACATGTCCTGGCCAGGCGCAGGCCGCGGAAATTTGGAAACAGATATATCGCTCGAAATAGAGACCACCTGAGAGTTCCGTAGTGCGGCGTAGCTTTGTCTGCTCTCCTGGGCCTTGTATCGTCTATGCGGCAACAAGGCCGAACAGGTTATCTAGAATATGGAGTCCTGAAAGTAAAAAAAAGAAAAAGAAAAAATCTGGCAGCCCCTAGTACGTTTAAAGCCGTATTGTAGGCATGCCGTTAAAGTGCCCCCTTCCCCTATGCCCATGGAATTTTAAGGGCATAACTGTGTACTCGAGGTACTAGCTCCGCGATGCTGCGATGGCTGGGGTTAGGGCCGTATTGCTACGCCTGCTCCGAACGTGCCAAGTATTCTTGTTGCAGGTTACTCCGGGCGCGCTTTGCATTGTCCGGCGTTTTAGCGGCCGGACTGGAGAGTTGCCTTGAAAGGCTACTTTGTACTTCCGCTGCGAGGGCCGCCGTGTGCTGCTCCGTTGTGATGGAGCGTTCGGTGTTTCCGCTGACCGTAATTACTCCTCGAGGGCCTGGCATCTTGAGCTTGAGATATGCGTAGTGCAGAACCGCATTGAATTTAGCAAATGCAGTTCGTCCGAGCAGGGCGTGATAACCACTGCGGAACGGGACTATATCGAAGATTAACTCTTCGCTTCGGAAATTATCCGGAGATCCGAAGACCACATCAAGTGTTATCGAGCCCGTGCAATTGGCCTCTACACCTAGGATGACGCCTTTAAAGGTCGTCCTTGTGGGCTTGATCCTTGATGGATCTATGCCCATTTTCCGCACTGTATCCTGATAAAGCAGGTTCAGGCTACTACCGCCGCCCATGAGGACTCTTGTAAGATGAAATCAGTCGACGATTGGATCGAGGACCAATGCGGCAAAACCGCCGTGACGGATACTAGTGGGGTGGTCCCTTCGATCTAAGGTGATCGGGCAAGAAGACCAAGGGTTGAACTTTGGGACGACTGGCTCCGTCGCGTATACGTCCCGTAGCGCACGCTTCCTTTCCCTCTTGGGAATATGGGTCGCGTATATCATGTTCACCATCCGCACTTGCGGGGGGAACCCCTTCTGTCCTTTGTTGTTCGACGGCCTGGGCTCCTGCTCGTCATCGCTGTCCAGCCCCTTGTTTTTATGTTCGGCTCTTAACTTGCCTGCCTGCTTGAACACCCAACAATCTCTGTTGGTGTGATTGGCTGGCGTTTCGGGGGTGCCATGAATCTGGCACGAGCGGTCGAGTATTTGGTCCAAACTGGACGGGCCCTGGTTATGCTTTTTAGATGGCTGTTTCTGCTGACCGGATTTATAGCCTCTGAATCCGGCATTTACTGCCGTATCCTCATTGCTGTCGCAGCTAACGCGGCGCTTTTGATTGTTTCGACGTGACCTGCCACTTTTGTCCTTGGTATCCGGATTACCGGACTTCTTTGATAAGTTGTTGCTACGAGCTAGCCAGCTGTCTTCGCCCGCGCAAAAGCGGGTCATGAGTGTCGTGAGGGCTGCCATGGTTTTCGGCTTTTCCTGTCCCAGGTGCCGGGCAAGCCATTCGTCGCGGATATTATGCTTGAAGGCCGCTAGGGCCTCTGCGTCCGGAGAGTCGACTATCTGATTTTTCTTTGTTAGGAACCGTGTCCAGAATTGCCTGGCCGATTCGTCTGGCTGCTGAATTATGTGGCTTAGGTCATCAGTGTCCAGTGGTCGCACATAAGTGCCCTCGAAGTTGTCAAGGAATGCGGCTTCCAGGTCCTCCCGAGAACCGATTGAATTTACTAGCAAGTTGTTAAGCCAATGCCGAGCTGGTCCCTTAAGCTTAAGTGGGAGATATTTGATGGCGTGCAGGTCGTCGACGCGTGCCATATGGATGTGAAGGAGATAATCCTCGATCCAAACTGCCGGATCTGTCATACCATCGTACGACTCGATATTGACGGGCTTAAAACCCTCTGGGATTTGATGATCCATTACTTCGTCTGTGAAGCATAACGGGTGTGCGGCGCCCCTGTACTGGGCTATGTCACGACGCAGCTCGGAAGAGCTGTGCTTGTTGAGTTCGGCCCAGCCGGATTTATTGTGTCCAGACTGAAAATCGTCACGTGTTGGGCGTCCGCGCGATCCATAGATCGATCTTGTCTGCCTTGCTTTGTCCTCCAGTACGTCTCGCAGGTCTGGCTCGTTTTCTTGTGCCCTAGCCGAACGGCCCCGGGGCATGGTTGGCTTAAAGGTTCGACGGGCCTCTCTGTCGCGGCCGCGAGGTGGCCGGTCTGCCATGTCATTTGCTTCCTCCTCTGATTGGGGGAGCGGCCTGCGCTTAGGATAATTTCTGGAGGGGCGCCCGAGTTCATACTCTTCGGCCGCAAGGACGTCTGTCCATCTGTCAGCTAGCAAATCTTGATCAGCCCTAAGCTGTTGCTGCTTTTTCTTTAGGCTGTTGGCCGTGGCAATAAGCCTTCGTTGAAAACGCTCTTATTCGGCAGGGTCTGATGGTATGACGAATTCATCGTCGTCGAGGCTTGCCTCGTCTTCGGAGGGAGGCATATAGTTATCGTCCTCAACCTCTTGTTCTGCCGCTTTCTTATGAAGGTTGGCTTCTCCATCTTCCCGTGCTGAGTCTTGCTGGGGTTGATGTTCTTCGGAGGTATCCGGGGTAGTGTTATCCCCCGTGCCGGAATCACCGTACTTGCTTTGGCGGGATTTAGAACGGTGCCGCTGACGCCGGCGTTTGGGAGGCTTTTTCGAGGTGCCATCCTCCGCTGTTCCATCGCCATCTTCGTCTTTCGGAGCGTCCACCATGTATATGTCATATGACGAGGTGGCGGTCCAGCGCCCTTCAGGTGCTGGTTGTTGTTCGTCTCCTCCTTCGTCGTCCATACCGTTGAAGTCTTCGGAGCCGAAGTCGAGCATGTCGGTTAAATCGTCAACAGTGGCTATTAAGTGGGTGGTGGGTGGGTATTGAATTTCTTCATCGTCCGAATCCCAACCTCGCAGACCATAATCCGGTCTGGGCTCTCCTGATAAAGAGAGAGACTTGAGAGAATTCAGGATGTCACCAAAAGGTGAGCACTGAAAGATGTCCGCGGCGGTGAACCCATTATAGGCGCCCAATCAGATTCGATCGGCGGGGGCTTGGAAGGCCCAGAGCTCGGAGAAGAATCCGGCTCCTTGGAGTCATGGGCAACGCGGAGTGCGGGACCGGCGTTCGGCTTGATTGCCTTTAACGTTGCAGCCCCTGAGGTGACGTCCAACCGTTCTTCCTCGACGAACGCAGCGGGCTCCGAATCAAGGATCGGGGCCGGAGCGTATGCGGCCTCCAGGACACTGTTCGGGAGCAGAGCTATATCATGCCCTTCTTGACAATGCGGCACGCTTGGCTGTGGCTCGAATCCGTCGAAGATCAAGTCTCCGCGGATATCCGCCGTGTAGTTTAAGCTTCCAAACCTGACTTGATGGCCAGGGGCGTAACTTTCGATCTGCTCTAGATGGCCAAGTGAGTTGGCTCGCAGAGCGAAGCCGCCGAAGACGAAGATCTGTACGGGGAGGAAAGTCTCACCCTGGACCTCATCGCCGTTGATGATCAAAGGAGCCATCGAACCTAAAGGCGACGACACAGAGGAACTCTCAATGAAAGCACCAATGTCGGTGTCAAAATCGGCGGATCTCGGGTAGGGGGTCCCGAACTGTGCGTCAAGGTCGGATGGTAACAGGAGACAAGGGACACTTTGTTTTACCCAAGTTCGGGCCCTCTCGGTGGAGGTAAAACCCTACTCCTGCTAGATTAATATTGATGATATGGGTAGTACAAGAGTAGATCTACCGCGAGATCAAGGAGGCTAAACCCTAGAAGCTAGCCTATGGTTTGATTGTGTATGAAGATGATTCTATCCTACGGACTACAACCCTCTGGTTTATATAGACACCGGATAGGGTTAGGGTTACACAGGGTTGGTTACATTGGTAGGAGATCTTGAATATCCGCACGCCTAGCTTGCCTTCTACGCCAAGGAAAGAACCTTCCGGACAAGGGACGAAGTCTTCAATCTTGTATCTTCATAGTCCTGGAGTCCGGCGGGAGGTGTAGTCCGGCTATCCGAACACCCCCTAATCCAGGACCCCCTCAACTGGGACCCCACTTAACATTACGGTGGTTCCTATGACTCAACAAAGAAGAAAAGGAAACAACGAAACAACTAAGTCTTCGCGCTCCATAGTCTTCACTTAATGTCTTTTCATGTCATAGTCTTCAATGTGAATATCTTCATATACCACCATTGTCGTCAATGTCTTCATACATTTTTAGGGGTCATCACCGGTAGGTAAACCGAATCAATGAGGGACTACTACCTGTGTTATCCTGCAATTCTCACAAACACATTAGTCCCTCAACCAGGTTTGTTGTCAATAATCCAAAACCAACTAGGGGTGGCACTAGATGCACTTACACTTACGCCAAATTCATGGCGCGACCGTGTTATGTTTATTTGCAGTTCAAGATGCCGGGTCACAAGGGCACCATTAATGTGCATGGGAGTCGAAAGATAGCCCTAGAATGTGAAGAGGGGGATGCTGCTTATGCCGAGTCTGTTTGTGCAGCAGAGGAGCTGAAGTTTTATCAAGATAACGTTGACCCGACGGATATGACATCTCTGAAGAAGCCAACCACAGAGCATGACCCGGCGATGAAGTTTAAGTCAGCTGATGAAACTAAGCTTGTTGGTTTTACTTCGGGCGACTCATCTAAACAGTTCAGCATCAGTGCCAATCTGGATCCTAAATAGGAAAGCGCGCTCATCGAGTTCATCCGTGAGAATCGGGACATCTTTGCATGGAAACCTTCTGACATGCCGGGTGTACGAGAGAACTCGCTGAACACACTCTTAATATTGATCCAAAGTTTAAGTCGGTCAGGTAGTTTCCATGACGGTTCGACGAAGAGAGACGGAAGGCTATTGGTGAGGAGGTGGCTCGGCTCTTAGCGGCCGGGTTTATTATTGAAGTTTTTCACCCAGAGTGGTTGGCTAACCGGTGCTTGTACTTAAAAAGAATGGCACCTGGCGGATGTGTGTGGATTACACAGACTTAAATAAGGCATGTCCGGTTGATCCTTTTGCTCTTCCCCGTATTGATCAAATCATTGATGCTACAACGGGTTGCGAGCATTTGAGCTTCTTGGACGCTTACTCTGGTTATCATCAGATCAAAATGGCAGTTAAGGACCAGGAGAAAACGGCCTTCATCACTCCGTTTGGAGCCTTCTGCTATGTATCGATGCCGTTTGGACTCACATTGCCCAAGCAACTTATCAGCGGTGTGTACAGAACTGTCTCCACAATCAGATTGGGCGCAACGTTCACGCTTATGTGGATGATATAGTGGTTAAATCCAGAGAGAAGGAAACCCTGATAGACGATCTGAAGGAAACCTTTGACAATCTCCGGGTCTACAAAATGATGCTTAACCCGGCCAAATGTGTGTTTGGCATGCCAGCAGGCAAGCTTTTGGGTTTTCTGGTCTCTGACAGAGGCATTGAAGCTAATCCGGAGAAGATCAAGGCGATTACCTCTTTGGCTAAGCCGGCGTGCATCAATGATGTTCAGCGACTGGCGGGTCGTATTGCTGCTTTAAGCCGGTTCATAAGCCGGTTAGGTGATAAGGCCATACCGCTGTATCAAATGATGAAGAAAGCGGACACTTTTGTCTGGAGTGAGGCTGCCGATGCTGCCTTTGAAGATTTAAAGAGACAGTTATCTGAGCCGCTGGTCCTTGCGGCTCCCATTGATAGAGAGCCGTTGCTGTTATACGTGGCCGCTAACTCGCGTGCCGTCAGTGTCGCAATTGTGGTGGAGCGCAAGGAGGCTGGCAAGGAGCATCCGGTTCAACGGCCGGTTTACTACATCAGTGAGGTGCTCATTGAGTCTAAGCAAAGATATCCACATTGGCAGAAGCTTGTTTATGGGGTGTTCATGGTGAGACGGAAGCTTAAGCAATACTTCCAGGGTCACCCCATCACCGTGGTAAGCTCTGCTCCCTTGGGAGACATCATCCAGAATAGAGAGGCCACAGGACGAGTCGCCAATTAGGCCATTGAGCTTGGGCCTCAGGTGGACTTCATCAATGATTGGACAGAGCTGCAGACACCTGAGGAGAAGTTGGATAACACATATTGGACTATTCACTTTGATGGTTCCAGGCAGTTGGAAGGCTCAGGGGCTGGAGTCATTTTAGCTTCCCCTCGAGGTGACAAATTTCGTTATGTGCTCTGGCTCATGTTTCCCTGCACTAACAATGCAACTGAATATGAGGCCTTGCTCTATGGTCTTCGGATGGCTAAGGAGATGAATTTAAGCCGGGTAAGGTGCCTGGGCGACTCAGATCTGGTGGCTCAACAGGTGTCAGGCAAGTGGGACTCTAAGGATCCCCTCATGGTGGCTTATCACTGGGAAGTTGATGTTGTAGCTGGGTACTTCAAGGGTTATCAAGTTGAGCACATTGATCGAAGGAAGAATGAGGCGGCTGATGCTTTAAGCCGGCTGGGATCTCAACGTAAGCCGGTACCGTCTAACACCTTTTTGGATGTTTTGCATAATCCTTCTGTCAAGTTACCCATGGAGGAAGACTTAGCTGTTCCAAACCCAGAAGCACAGCTGGTGGCAGATCTTCATGTCATCCCGGATTGGACAGTTCCATACTTGGCTTACATGAGCCGGGGAGAGTTGCCTGAGGATGAGACCTTGGCAAGACAAATCATCCGACGGTCTAAATCCATGACAATTGTTCATGGTGAGTTGCATCATCGCAGTGTCACTGGGGCGTTTCAACGTTGTGTGTCACCTACCGAAGGTCAGGAAATACTTCGTGAGATCCATGAAGGTGATTGTGGTCATCATGCCGGCTCAAAGTCTCTTGTGGCCAAGGCTTTCCGTCATGGGTTTTATTGGCCGACGGCTCATGCTGATGCGGAAGATCTAGTCAGTAAATGTGACGGTTGTCAAAAATTCTCACGACGAGCTCATGTGCCGGCTCAAGAATTGAGGATGATTCCAATTACTTGGCCGTTTGCAGTCTGGGGGCTTGATATGGTCGGGCCTTTCAAAAGGTCCAAGGATAAAAAAAAACACCTCCTAGTGGCGGTTGATAAATTTACAAAGTGGGTTGAGGCAGAGACGGTCAGTAAGTGTGATGCAGCCACGGTGGTTCAGTTCATGAAAAAGGTGATCTTTCATTTTGGTTTTCCACACAGCATCATAACTCACAATGGCACTAACCTCTCCAAAGGTGCCATGGAAGAGTTCTGTCAACGAGAACATATCTGGCTTGATGTTTCGGGGGTAGCTCATCCTCAATCCAATGGTCAAGCTGAAAGAGCCAATCAGGTGATCTTGAAAGGTATAAAACTCCGGCTCATGGTCCCCTTACAGCGGACGCCAGGTTGTTGGGTGGAGGAATTACCCTCGGTGATTTGGAGCATCAACACCACACCTAATAGATCTACGGGTTATACACCTTTCTTCATGGTTTATGGAGCAGAGGCGGTCCTGCCAAGTGACATCCATCATGACTCGCCCCAAGTGGCGGCTTACATTGAGGCTGATAATGAGCAAGCTCGTCAAGATGCACTTGATTTGTTGGATGAGGAGCGAGATTTGGCAATAGCCCGCTCGGTGATTTACCAACAAGACCTGCGCCGTTATCACAGGCCGGGTTAGGTCCAGAACCTTTCAAGAAGGCGACTTAGTGCTCTGGCTCATCCAAGACCAAACCGATATGCACAAGCTATCCCCCCCCCTTGGGAAGGACCCTTTGTGGTCAGCAAGAATCTGAACAACGGGTCATATTACCTCATCAATGTTCGAGAGCACAAAGACTCGCGTAAGTCGGAAGAGGAGACCCGCCGGCCGTGGAATATCGCTCATCTTCGGCCTTACTACACTTGAGCCACCGGCTCTCAGGATGTACATATTTTGAGATGTATATATTATGAAAAGCAATAAAGCAGGACCTCTGTGCTTTTTCATCCTCAAAGGTTTATATGTGTTCCGTATTATGTTGTTGAAACAACCAACAAGGAGCAGATCATATTTGAATCCAGCTTTCTCTTTGGTACGGCTTATGATCATATCTGAATCTAGCCATGATCACTTGGGGGCTTCATGTTCAAACATAGGTCGTATTCGAACCAAAGAGAACATAGTTGTCGATACCCTCTTGATCGGCATACTGCCAAGCTCACTAGGGGGCTTCTTGATCGTATCCGAATCATACCTCAACCCCTTTGAGTCTGATGTGGATCGTATTCGAATCACCGTCATTAAACAACTTTCAAGGTCATTTGGGGGCTTCCTGTTCAAACATAGGTCATATTCAAACCAAAGAGAACATAGTTGTTGATACCCTCTTGATCAGCAACGCCAAAGCCACTGGGGGCTATATGATCGTCTCCGAATCTTAGCTTAACCCCTTTGGAATGGTTTACTGATCGTATTCGAATCAGAAGCCTTTGAGTTTTGTTTATCTCTCATAACACTTTGCAATCAAAATTGTTTGACTGTTTTGAGATCATTTTTTAAAACGTTTATGGGGTGGTTTTTACTCCACCGGTTTAATCTTGATCAAATACAGTTGTTAGCACATAGCAAACATCATATGTGTCAGGTTTTTCACGATTAAGCTCTTACCCTCATTGTTCGGGTCACATAAACCGGCAAGGTAATCAAAAGATCACGGGTATGCTGTTACGATTATGTCCCAAGGATATAATTGAGAACCGGCCTTTATACAATTTTTTGATTCATATTCCGGGTTATCTGTAACATGTATGACCCGCCGTGCGGTAAGCCGCCATGGGACTTGCATTTAGTTCTGTATGCAGGGCAATTAAAACAGCTTTTTAAGCATAAGGAAAGAAGAAGATCAGGGCAAAACGGAGGAATATAAGATCGCGGCTTAAAACAGTATTGAGCGCCTTACACGTGCGTGATGGCACGACAAGATTAAGTATTTTGCTACCCTATTACATGACTCCTCGAGTCCAGATAATGAAGCATTGTTTTTAGCACGGCATAAATATGAGTCGCCCGACGGTTCATTTGTTTTGTTGGCCTGAAGATTCTGAGTCATCCCTTTTTGCTCCTCCGTCGTCTGCCCTGTCCTGGAAGGTTGATGATGACCAGTCAATGCCACTCAAAGCTTCAAATTCAGCCTCAGCATCAATTAACCCGGCCGGATCGACTTCGGGGGCGAAGGTATGCTTATGAATTGGAGGGATCAAGCTGACTGCGTCATAACATGGCGTTGGGATTCTCTGGTTCTGGTTGTCGTAACCTGGTTGGTACTTGGTAAGGTCCGTGTCATTCCCAATCAGAGTGGCCACTTGAAGTATTTCCCTCACGCAGGCGGTGAAGTCCTTCTAGTCAAATGAGGTGCCATCTTCCTTCAAGCTTGGATATCCAAGGGTGATGTCGGCTGGGTCCAGCTCTGGTAGCCATGCCTTAGCCCGGCTTAAAGCGGCTATGGCTCCAGCTCCTGCGGAAGCATGTATTAACTCTTGGACCCGTTGAGGTAGCATGGCAAGCCGCCTCAGTACATCCGCCAAGATATTCGGAACCTCATTCGACAAAGCCACAACGGCTAAAGCACGTTGTGACCTGGTGTAGAGTTGTTCCACCAATGTTAAACCGCTTTCAGTTTTATCAGCATGCTCTGATTCAGATTAGAGCTCCTGGGGCCTACATTAACAAACATCAGGTGAGCAGGAGGTGACAATTGCGATACTTGTCGAAAACAGATTTATAGTATTTAACACTTACAGAATAGCTTACCAAAGATTGCGGAGACCATTTGAGATATATAGCGTTTTAAGCCGGATAACTCGGCAGTTGTTTCTGCGAGAGTTGCCTCTGCTTTCTCCGTCCGGGTGACCACGGAGGTTTTTTCATCAGCCCAAGTTTTCTTGTCTGCTTCAAAGCTCTTTTTCAATTTTTCTTGTTCAAATACACTGAACTCAAATTTGGAGTTAGCTTTTTGGATTTCAGCTTCCTGAGCTTCCAGGCGATTTTTTAGATCAGCAATCTCTGATTCAAATTACCTCATGGCGGCCTGTATTAAAACCGGGTTACATTCCGGGTCACAATAAGGCAACATTAAAGTCCCAAATGTTTTGCAAGCAAAGATACTTGACACTTGGGGGCTAATGTGTGCTGAAGAATTCTGTTGACTAAGGCGGTTCATGGAACTAAAGTCCCAAGCACTTTGCAGGCAAAGGTACTTGGCACTTGGGGGCTAATGCATATTGTTGCTCAAGTATTTAAATTTAACATGGTAAGGACCGTCTCAAAAATCCTGTTCTAAACCGTATTTCAGGTATTACAGGATAAGCCGGGCTTCTGGTAGACATTGCCAAGCTAACATTAAGTCTACGGCATATTTTATCATAAGCAATAGACTTGGGGGCTGGTACAGTAAGGATAAATAAAGAATAGCAGCAAGAGTTATACCTCAGATTTTTGTTGTATTTGTTTCACCATGTCAACTTCCAGGTCACGGCTGCTGTGCACTTGACTTATATAGCCAGAGACAATTTCTCCAATACTCAGATGAGTATAATTGGTGACGTCCAGTTTGGCCAGCACAGTGGGTCTTCCCGGTTCAACAAAGCCATTCTTAATGATCTCGACATCCGGGTCGTCTGCCTTGGCCGGGCTAGGGGTCTTCGGGTTCTCAGAACCGTTAAGGGCTTGCTCGACAGACGGATCATAAGTGGGCGCTGGAATGTCATGGGTTGGTTCAGGCGGCGGCTCATGTGTGGAGGTGTCAGGAGCAGCTGTTCCGAGTTTCGGTTCAGTCATGACCGGTTCTTCGGCCGGCTTATTTTTCTTCGTCCTCTTGCTGGGCTTCACTTGTATGCTGTGAACAAATCAGAAGGGTTAATACAAAAACATGAGTAAGATGAGCATAAGTTAAACAGGTTATCATTACCCTGGAGCAGTTTTGAAAAACGGCATATTAGATTGCATGGATTCGCCGGAGGAAGGTGAAGTTTTCTGATAGTTTGAATCAGATGAATTGAGAGGTTGACGAATGAAACCCGCCAAAGGAAAAGAAGAGCGTAAATCGGAGATGACCTCAGTCTGGCGCTTCCTTGTTACATTAGGTAAGCCGGAGGAGAGTTCCGTATCTTTGCTGGTCTGGGTCTGCCTCCGGTTCTCATGAATCTGTCGCTTCAAAAGAAATTGAGGATCTTGGTAAGCTAAAGGATGTGAAAATCTTACTTTCCGGGTCACTCTTCGGACTTTCTGTCTTGGCAAGGGTTCTGAGTCGGAGGAAATAGATATTACCTCTTCCTCAACTACTTGACTTGTTCCCGTGTCATCCTGAAAGGAGTTAAAGGTCAATAAGATGATCGGAAAAAAGAGTCAGGGAAGTTAAGGATTACCTCTTCTTCATCATCAGAAGTATCATCCAGTTTAAGTAAATCTGAAGCACTTGGCTTCTTCTTCTTCTGGGTTCCTGCCTTGGCGGCTTTCCTCTCAGCTCTCTTGGTCGCTCTGGCCCGTTTGGCAGCCTCATGGTCATATTGGACCTTCCAGAATTTGTCATTTGCCTATGAATAATAAGAAAGGGTTATGAGTAAAAGCAAGGCGTTCCGCAATGAAAGTACAAATTGTTTAGGTTGATGACTTACTGGAGGAGGGATTATTCTGACAGAAGGAAGTAAGCCGAAGGTGTTACTGACCACTGAGCCCTCTTTCAAAAGAGATTGGGTCATGGTTTCAACCATGTCATCAGGTAAATCATCGGGACAATGACGCAGCGGGTCATCCTTTTTGCCTGTGTAAGTGCACATCAAGCCAGGGCGGCGGCTTAACGGAATCACCCGCCATGAGATCCAGACTCGGACCAAATTAATGCCATCTAAGCTGTTCCCCAAAAGAGCCTTAATTTTCTTTGTGGTGGGAGCAAGCTGTAGACGTTCAACGGCAGATAACTTATCCGGCAGTGGATGGTTAGATTCAAGGCGCAGAGCGCGAAAGCCGGGCAGTGGGTTCTCATTAGCTGGAGAAGCATCCTGGCAATAGAACCACGTCTGGTTCCAATCCTTAGGGTGGCTTGGCGGCTCAGCATATGGGAAAAGGCAGTCCCTTCGCCGCTGAATTGAGATACCACCAAGTTCCAGGCTGGGCCCATTGGCACGTTCTTTCTGGCGGTTTAAGTAAAACAACTCTCTGAAAAGTAATAGGTTGGGTTCTTCCCCAAGATACACCTCGCAAAAAACTTGGAAGTTGCAAATGTTTGATACGGAGTTGGGCCCGATATCTTGAGGTCTGAGGTCAAAGAAGTGCAAGACATCCTTGAAGAACTTTGAGTCGGGTGGAGAAAAGCCTCGGTTCATATGATCAGTGAAGACAACCACTTCCCCTTCCTTGGGTTGAGGTTTTTCCTTCGACAGATCAGGAGCACGATAGGACATGACTTCTTTCTTGGGAAGATAACCAGACTTCACGAAACCATCAAGGATTTAACCCAGTTACAGTTCATGGGTGCCTTGGGAGCCTTGGGTGCCATTATGAAGTTGGAAACCTATAACAAAATAAAGTTTGTCCGGCTCAAATTTAAACCGGAGGAGAACATTTCAAATACATATCCAAGATGGCGGCTTACAAAGGGGCCTAATAACATATGGCTAAGCATATCCGGTTATTCAAAGCCGCCATGGGCTTGAAGCAGTTAAGTTAATTTTAAACCGCCATGAATGATCGGAGCTATCAATCGAATGTGGTCTATTTTAAGCCGGTGACGAGAGTCGCCATGGTTAAATGTATCTGACAGAAACAAATTTTCCCTAAGTATCGCACAAACAAGTTTCGCAGCTGACAGATATTATTTTGGATCAAACAGGTGTACAGAAAAGAAAAATATTCTAGAACTAAAACTAGTATAGATGAGTTCATAAGCTCGAATGAGGCCTCTATACAAGCGAAAGGGGATTCATTTACATCTAAGATGGGGGCAGAACGGCTACCGCATGAGTTTATACTCCCTTAAAGATCAAAATCAGGTTGCGGTGGCGAAATCTATGGAGGGTTCATGATGAACAGTGACGAACACCGACGAACTTGAAAATCCTAATGGCGATCTAAGATATGGAAGGGAAGGAACTTAGGAATGCAGACTTGCTGCGGAGGTTCGCCGTCGATTTCTGGTCGGGTTCAGGTTGATGCGGCGGCCTGAGTTGGCGAAGACTAGATGCTCTGCGGCGGCAGCGGCGGAGCTCGAGCGGCAGATGAGTCGCCAGAGGAAGAAGATGACAGAAGGGGGAGAATGGAAAAGACCTAGGGGTTGCGCCTATTTATAAGGGAGGACTGGCTGAGAAAGCGCGAGAAACGAGGAGGCCAGGCATGATTATCCAACTTCTCCAACGCCTCGATTTTTGGAATGGTCAATAAAGATAAAGATCCGTTGAGATATGACAGAGTAAAATACGAATTTAATGGAAGATGACGTCACGGCGGGTTATTGAAAATCAGGAAGATGACGTCACGGCGGGTTATAACCTTTGCGCAGACAAAAGGAAGAAGGCTTTCCATAAGGTATTCAAGATTGACATGAACCGGCTCAAATCAATCTGGGGCCTAATGTTGGGGATATAACTACTTGTGTAAACCGCCCAGGAGGGGCCGGATTACGCAAAGGAGATTCATCATATGAAGCCCAATATCAAGCATGAAGATGGAGGTTCAATAAAGGGTCTAAAGCCCACAGGCGACTTAAGGCCCGTAGTGATAAACTGCCATAATGGCATGACTTGTATTATAAGGCAAAGATTAACTAGTCATCGAGCCGGCCGCTGTTTATGAGCCGGACGGGACTCTGTAAACCACAGGGCGTCAACCCGTGTATATAAGGGGACGACCCGCAGGTGGCTCAGGGCAGGTAACATCCAATCAAAAGTCGGGCATAGCATATCTCGCTCCCTAGTCATCGAAACCCTAGCAATACCAACTCAACTAGACATAGGCTTTCACCTTCATCGTAAGGGGCCGAACTAGTATAAAAACTCTCTTGTGTCCCTTGTCCCGTTAACCCCTTTGAGCTTCCTAGTTGTGATGGCTCCACGACTAAGTCCTTTCAAGAGGACATCTGCCATGACAATTCCACGACATCTACCGTCGAGTATTACACTCTGGTATCTCAAGAATATCATGGAACTGCATAACTTCTTATGGGTTCTTCATCAACTGTTCAGATTCCAATTTTCCTGGGTTTTGGGTTGTCGTCAACCGAGAACACCAAATAGTGTATCGAGTCCGCAATTGGCTATACCATTATCGTGCTAAATTTTAACTATGCTACCTGGTCCTTATTCCCGGAGCACAACTCTCGACGACGAGCTAAGCTTACGTCGAATTCCTCGTCTTATCGGTCCACCTCGAACGGCATGGTTAGTTCCAAGTTGGTGATGTGTCCGTGGATCCAATAATCTTCCGTTGCATTAGTACTTTTGCTTGATGCAGTCAATGTTCGATTGCTTCTTCATGGAGTCTCTCGACAAAATTTGTCGCGATCGTCAACAACATTTTGATTCCTTCCAGGAAATCAATCGAATTCATGATGGTAAGTGCCATCCTCGTCCCTTGGTAATTTGAGTTACCATCGAGAACATCCTTACCTTCCTTTCGTCACAAACTTGTTCTTGTTTTGGATGCAACTTGCTATCCAGCTTGTATAATGATCTACCTTGAGTGTATTCCTGTCTTTTATGTCAAGGATGTAGCGAGAATTTCATCACCCTTTAAGAATTCTTAAAACAAGTGATACTTCTCGCCATCTCCGTTCACAAAACTTCTAGCAACCCTATTGCTTTGAAGTTAATGGTCGATAATTCATTCTTAGACCATTGGTTATCGAATCACCATTCTAACAGTGGAACTAAAATGTTCGTTTTATTCTATAATTCCCCCTGATGTTTGTTTTGTTGAAACCAACATTATTTGACCCCCCCCCCAATTAATTCCTAGGAAATTAATAAGTGTTCGAGCAGCAAATGAAATAACCTTTAAAAATATGTTTTTAACACTGGAAAATAAATTGAAACTGTTTGGGCAACCCCCAGGTATTGCATTGCAATTATGTGCAAATGTACAAGCTCAACAAAATTCATTTGATAGTTGAAACTATTTAAAAACAGAAGCTAATAATTGAAAAGAGTAAATAAAAGGGAAAAGCCCTACTCTACTGTGCACTTAGGCCTACTGCCAATAGTGCTGGCCCAGCCCACCTCCACCGTCGTCTCCTTCACCTGTTCACCGAGGGTGCGCTGGAGGCAGCGCGTGCGTTCGTGCCGCGGATGGCCACGCGGCGGCCATCCGCCGCATCCCCGACGCATATTAGGTCACCCTCGACACCCCCCCCCGGAACCCTAGACCCCTCATTTTCTTCCTCCTCGAGCCGTTTTGCTCGATTTGCTCGATCTCAAACGCCATCGCCACCACTTCCTCATCGCCGTCATGGCCAACGGCCTCCTTGCCGACCAGGAAGAGGCCAAGAGAAGTGCAGTCGTCGCCTTCGTTGACTACACCACCGGATTGGGGCGGAGGAGCTGCAGCAACGGCGCCCGCACCCGCTCCCCCTCGCTAGAATCTGCCTCGGCCGCGGCCTCAATCCGCCGTCGACTGAGCAACACCGGCCCCCTCGACCTCCTCCGGTTGCCCCGAGTCGCTCCTCGTCACCGATGTGAGCAGCAACTTCGTCCTCCCCCGTCTCCCCCTTTCCCCTTCGCATCTAGTGCCTTAGGCCATCGTCACCGTCGCGCCCCAGCTCCTGGCCATCGCGCTCATGGTCGTGCATCTCCACCCTGCTGCCGCGCTCCGCCCTGCTTCCCCTGCTGCGCCGCGGCCGCCGAGTCTCCCCACCGCGCCCTGGCGCGTTCCCCCGCCTGCGCCGCTGCCATCGGTGGCTGCCTCTACCCATGACCGCGCGCGCCACTCAGCTCCTTGGCCTCGCCGCAGCTCCACGCACTGCCTGTTGCTACTGCCATCGTTGCCTGCTCTCGCCACTTCCAACCGAGCCATCTCCAGCCGTCGCTAGCCGCCTTCGGCCGCCACCGCCCGCCGTTCCGCTTTTCCCCCTCGCACTGCGCCCTTCCATGGTAGCTCCCGTGCTGGCCTCGACAGTGGCTATGGCCATGGCCATGTGCCTGTGTGATGTGCGTGTGTGCACAGGCAAGTGCATGTATGTGCCTCTGGCACATGGGCCATCCCAATTAGTTAGTGCTAACATGTTTAGTTAGCCTGGTGTATCAATGGCATGTGGACCCTATTTACTAAATTAAAATGCTAATTTAAAATTAAAGATATCACAGTCTATGACATCCGGGACCCGTTGTTACTATTCATCAATTAACTAGTCAAATATTTACAGGGTCAACTCTGCCACTGGACCCCACTGTCAGCCACACAACCTTTCTTCTAGGTACATTCCTGGGTACCTATAGTAAATTTTCCTGTTTAATTCGAAATAATAAATAATTTCAGAAAATACTAAAATCTTTAAAAATTCGTAGAAAATAAACCGTAGCTCGGATCGAAAAACTTTGTATAGAAAGTTGCTTAGAGCGGAGAGACGAATCTGAATATGTAGCCCGTTTATCCACCACACAACCCTAGCATGGCGAACACGCAACTTTCCCCCTCCGGTTCATCTGTCCGAAAACGCTGAACACCGGGAATACTTTCCCAGATATTTTCCCCCTTCGCCAGTATCACCTATCCCTGTGTTAGATCACCCCTGGCACCGCGTATTGCCTTGTTATATTTTTGTGATGCTTTGTTTGCTCTGTATTCATTGTTTCTTCCCCCACTTCTCTCCGGTAGACTACGAGACGGACGTTGCTGCTGCCTCGATCGACTACGTTGTTGATGACCCCTCCTTGCCAGAGCAACTAGGCAAGCCCCCCCCCCTTGATCACCAGATATCGCCTATTACTTCTCTCTACTGCTTGCATTAGAGTAGTGTAGCATGTTACTGCTTTCGTTTAATCCTATTCTGATGCATAGCCTATCATTGTTGCTACAGTTGTTACCCTTACCTGCTATCCTACTGCTTAGTATAGGATGCTAGTGTTCCATCTGTGGCCCTACACTCTTGTCCGTCTGCCATGCTATACTACTGGGCCGTGATCACTTCGGGAGGTGATCACGGGCATATGCTATATACTTTATACCGTTACATTACTTATGATATTGTTTGGAGATGGGGGCTGAAGGGGCTGGTGGCTCCATCCCGGTAGAGGTGGACCTGGGTTCCCGACGGCCACCGACTGTTACTTTGTGGTGGAGTGACAGGGCAGATTGAGACCACCTAGGTGAGAGGTGGGCCTGGCCCTAGTCGGCGTTCGCGGTTACTTCATAATAACACGCTTAACGAGATCTTGGTATTTTATCTGAGTCTGGCCACTGGCCTATACGCACTAACCAACTACGCGGGAACAGTTATGGGCACACGACGTCGTGGTATCAGCCGAAGCCTTCTTGACGTCAGCGACTGAGCGGCGCGCGCCGGATTGGACTGGAATGCCTGCTCTTGTATTAGGGAGGCTAGGTCTGCTTCCGGCCGCCCACGCAACATGCAGGTGTGCAATGGGCGATGGGCCCAGACCCCTGCGCCATAGGATTTAGACCGGCGTGCTGACCTCTCTGTTGTGCATAGGTGGGGCTGCGACGTGTTGATCTTCCGAGGCCGGGCATGACCCAGGAAAGTGTGTCCGGCCAAATGGGATCGAGCGTGTTGGGTTATGTGGTGCACCCTTGCAGGGAAGTTTATCTATTTGAATAGTCGTGATCTTCGGTAACAGGACGACTTGGAGTTGTACCTTGACCTTATGACAACTAGAACCGGATACTTAATAAAACACACCTGAGGGAGTCCTAGATTAGGGGGTGTTCGGATGGCCGGACTATACCTTCAGCCGGACTCCAGGACTATGAAGATACAAGATTGAAGACTTCGTCCCGTGTCCGGAGGGGACTTTCCTTGGCGTGGAAGGCAAGCTTGGCGATGCGGATATTCAAGATCTCCTACCATTGTAACCGACTCTGTGTAACCCTAACCCTATCCGGTGTCTATATAAACCGGAGGGTTCTAGTCCGTAGGACAACTTCATCATACAACAATCATACCATAGGCTAGCTTCTAGGGTTTAGCCTCCTTGATCTCGTGGTAGATCTACTCTTGTACTACCCATATCATCAATATTAATCAAGCAGGAGTAGGGTTTTACCTCCATCGAGAGGGCCCGAACCTGGGTAAAAACATCGTGTCCCTTGTCTCCTGTTACCATCCAGCCTTGACGCACAGTTCGGGACCCCCTACCCGAGATCCGCCGGTTTTGACACCGACATTGGTGCTTTCATTGAGAGTTCCTCTGTGTCATCACTTTCGGGCTCGATGGCCCCTTCGATTATCAACGGCGATGCGGTCCAGGGTGAGACTTTTCTCCCCGGACAGATCTTCGTCTTCGGCGACTTCGCACTGCGGGCCAATTCGCTTGGCCACCTGGAGCAGATCGAAAGCTACGCCCCTGGCCATCAGGTCAGGTTTGGAAGCCTAAACTACACGACGGACATCCGCGGAGATTTGATCTTCGACGGATTCGAGCCACAGCCAAGCGTGTCGCGTTGTTTCAAGAGGCATGATCTAGCTCTGCCGCCGAACACTGCCCTGGAGGCCGCACAAGCGCCGGTTCCGACCATTAATTCGTAGTCTGTCGCGCCAATCGAGGATGAGCGGTTGGAAGTCACCTCGGGGGCTACGACCTCAAGGGCGATCGAGCCGAACATCAGCCCCGCGCTCCACACGGTCCGTGACTCCGAGGAGCCGGATTCTTCTCCGAACTCCGAGCCTCCCGCGCCCCTGCCGGTCGAATCCGATTGGGCGCCTATAATGGAGTTCACCGCCGCGGACATCTTTCAACACTCGCCTTTCGGCGATATCCTGAACTCTTTAAAGTCTCTCTCTTTGTCAGGAGAGCCCTGGCCGGACTACGGTCAGCAAGGATGGGATGCGGACGATGAAGAAATTCAAAGCCCACCCACCACCCACTTTGTAGCCGCTGTCGACAATTTAACCGACATGCTTGACTTCGACTCCGAAGACATCGACGGTATGGACGATGATGCCGGAGATGAGCAGGAACCAGCACCTATAGGGCGCTGGAAGGCCACCTCGTCATATGACATATACAAGGTGGATGCTCCAAAAGATGGAGATGGCGATGGAACAGCGGGGGATGACACCTCCAAGAAACAGCCAAAGCGCCGGCGTCAGCGGCGCCGCTCTAAATCCCGCCAAAGCAAAAACGGTGAATCCGGCACCGGAGATAATAACACTCCGGACAGCGCCGAAGAACAACCCCTTCAGCAAGATTCGGCACAGGAAGATGGAGAAGCCACCCTCATGAGAGAGCGGCAGACCGAGAAGTTGAGGACGATAACTATATGCCTCCTTCCGAAGACGAGGCAAGCCTCGACGATGACGAATTCGTCGTACCATCAGACCCCGCCGAACAAGAGCGTTTCAAACGCAGGCTTTTAGCCATGACAAGCAGCCTCAAGAAAAAGCAGCAACAGCTTAGAGCTGATCAAGACTTGCTAGCTGACAGATGGACTGAAGTCCTTGCGGCCGAAGAGTATAAACTCGAACGCCCCTCCAAGAGCTACCCAAAGCGCAGGCAGCTACCCCGATCAGAGGAGGAAGCACCTACATCACCAGCGCACGACATGGCGGATCGGCCACCTCGTGGCCGCGACAGAGACGCCTCTCGGCCCTCCACCCAAGCCATGCCCCGGCGCCGTTCAACTAAGGCACGGGAGAATGCGCCACACCTGCGAGACGTACTGGAGGACAAGGCAAGGCAGACAAGATCGATCTACGGATCGCGCAGGCGCCCCATGGAACGTGACGGTGATCTTCATTCCGAATACAACAAATCCGGCCGGGCCGAACACAACAGACATAGCTCCTCCGAGCTGCGTCGTGATATAGCCCAGTATAGAGGCGCCGCACACCCACTATGCTTCACAGATGAAGTAATGGATCATAAAATCCCTGAGGGTTTCAAACCCATAAACATCGAATCATATGATGGCACAACAGATCCCGCGGTATGGATCGAGGATTATCTCCTTCATATCCACATGGCCCGCGGCGATGATCTACACGCCATCAAATACCTCCCGCTCAAACTTAAGGGACCGGCCCGGCATTGGCTTAACAGCTTGCCAGCAGACTCAATCGGTTCTTGGGAGGACCTGGAAGCCGCATTCCTCGACAACTTCCAGGGCACTTATGTGCGACCACCGGATGCCGATGACTTAAGCCACATAATTCAGCAGCCAGAGGAATCGGCCAGGCAATTCTGGACACGGTTCCTAACAAAGAAAAACCAGATAGTCGACTGTCCGGACGCAGAGGCCCTAGCGGCCTTCAAGCATAACATCCGCGACGAGTGGCTCGCCCGGCACCTGGGACAGGAAAAGCAGAAGTCCATGGCAGCCCTCACGACACTCATGACCCGCTTTTGCGCGGGAGAAGACAGCTGGCTAGTTCGCAGTAACAACTTAACGAAAAACCCTGGTAATTCGGATACCAAGGACAAAAGTGGCAGGACACGTCGGAATAAGCAAAAGCGCCGCGTTAGCAGCGACAGCAACGAAGATACGGCAGTTAATGCCGGATTCAGAGGCTAAAAATCCGGTCAGCGGAAAAAGCCATTCAAAAAGAATACCCAGGGCCCGTCCAGTTTGGACCGAATACTCGACCGCTTGTGCCAGATACATGGCACCCCCGAAAGGCCGGCCAATCACACCAACAGGGACTGTTGGGTGTTCAAGCAGGCAGGCAAGTTAAGAGCCGAAAATGAAGACAAGGGGTTGCGTAGCGATGACGAGGAGGAGCCCAGGCCGCCGAGCAAAAGTGGACAAAAGGGTTTTCCCCCACAAGTGCGGATGGTGAACATGATATACGCAACCCACATTCCCAAGAGGGAGCGGAAGCGTGCGCTACGGGACGTATACGCGATGGAGCCAGTCGCCCCAAAGTTCAACCCATGGTCCTCTTGCCCGATCACTTTTGATCGAAGGGACCACCCCACTAGCATCCGTCACGGCGGCTTTGCCGCATTGGTTCTTGACCCAATCATCGGCGGATTTCACCTAACAAGAGTCCTCATGCACGGCGGAAGTAGCCTGAACCTGCTTTACCAGGATACAGTGCGGAAAATGGGCATAGATCCCTCGAGGATTAAGCCCACAAAAACGACCTTTAAAGGCGTCATACCAGGTGTAGAGGCCAACTGTACAGGCTCAGTAACACTTGAAGTGGTCTTTGGATCTCCGGATAATTTCCAAAGCGAAGAATTAATCTTCGACATAGGCCCGTTTCGCAGTGGCTATCACGCCCTGCTCGGGCGAACCGCATTTGCAAAGTTCAATGCGGTGCCGCATTACGCTTATCTCAAGCTCAAGATGTCAGGCCCTCCAGGAGTAATTACGGTCAACGGAAACACCGAACGCTCCCTCCGTACGGAGGAGCACACGGCGGCTGTCGCAGCGGAAGTACAAAGTAGTCTTCTTAGGCAATTCTCCAGTCCGGCCGTTAAAAGCCAGACACTGCCAAGCGCGCCCGGAGTAACCTACAACAAGACCGCCTGGCACGTTCTGAGCAGGCGTAGCAATGCGGCCCCAACCCCAGCCCTCGCGATATAGCGAAACCAGTGCTTCGCGTACATAACTACGCTCTTGAAATACCATGGGCGCAGGGGAAGGGGCACAATAACGGCAACCCTAAAATACGGCCTAAAATGTACTAGGGGCTGCCGGATTCTTTTTTAAAATTTTCTCTTACTTTCAGGACTCCATACTTCGGACGACCTTTTCGGCAATTCAACTGCCGCACAAACGATGCAAGATCCAGGGAGACAGACAAGCCATGCCGCATTATGGAACCCCCAGGTGGACTCTGTTATGAGAAATATACCTGTTTTGAATATAATTCCGCGGCCTGCCCCTGGCCAGGACATGTTAAATAGTACAACACCTTTCGCTTATCGCACTACTTGTATCGTTCTGCTCTTATAGCAGCCCTTATATAAACAATGCATAGCTTTCTATTTTTTGCATTATCCTCTTTTCATATATATGTTCATGACATGTTGCACCCGTACACTATGGTACGGCAAAATACGCCAGGGGCTTTAGTACCCATAAATACGGTGTGAGAAGTCCGTACACTTTCACAAGTGTGGCACCCCGAACTTATAGCACTATATGCATCGGCTCCGAATCATGATTTGGGTCAATAGTTGGGTTTGCCCATCTCCTATGTTTTGGTGCCTTACGTTCTGCTATATCGGCTAAGGTAGCACTAGGAGAACCACTGCGATTGTGCCCCGGTTGAGTTGGGTTAAGCACCTCAGTGGAGAAAGCTAAAACTGACTGTCATGATGAGGCGAGAGACCGGTCGCTGTTCGAGAGGTTTTTCAAGTCCCTAAAGGCTTATGTCGCTTCGAGCGAGGAGCCGACTTTGTCCGGCCAAGGCGTGGATAGCGCCCCGAACTCGGTCTTCCGAACAAGGGGCTTCGCCGAAATTTAAAATTATAGAGTTCTATGGCTAAGTGAGAGTGTTCAAGCATTATAGTCCGATTGCCTGGTTCGTTATGCTGAGCGCCTCCCTCGAAGGACCCAACTATGGGAAAAAGAGCGCTCAGGTTTATCCTGAACACCCCAGCACTAGTGGCATGGGGGCAGAAGCCGACGACTGGCCATCTCTCAATTTTTTGATAAATGGCCGCACAGAAAGTAATATTTTAAATTCAATAAGCATTGCTTAGCGCATATGAACAAGTTTTCAACGCACAGGATAAACACGAGCGAGTTCATTCAAAAATTACATCCTTCGTACCTTCATCCGGCACAAGGCGGGCACCCGCAAGAACATCCTTATAATAGTTCTCGGGCTTGCGATTCTCCTTCCCTGGCGGCGGCCCGTCCTTCACAAGCTTCTCACCGTCCAGCTTGCCCAAGTGCACCCTTACTCGGGCAAGGGCCCTACGGGCACCTTCGATGCAGACAGAGTGCTTGAGGACCTCGAGCCTTGGACAGGCCTCCACCAGCCGCCGCACCAGCCCGAAGTAGCTCCCAGGCAAGGCCTCTCCGGGCCACAGCCGAACTAAGAAGCCCTTCATGGCTTGTTCGGCCGCCTTGTGGAGCTCGACCAGCTGTTTCAGCTGGTCGCTCAAGGGCACAGGGTGTCCGGCCTCAGTATACTGAGACCAGAACACCTTCTCCGTCGAGCTGCCCTCTTCGGTGCGGTAGAATGCGGCGGCATCGGATACGCTGCGGGGAAGATCTGCGAATGCCCCTGGAGAGCTCCGGATTTGGGTAAGTAAAAAGTAATTTACTTTTATACTTCTGCTTTGCATAAAGAATGCCTTACCCGCCGCTATCTTTTTCACCTCCTCCAACTCTTGGAGGGCCTTTTGGGCTTCGGCCTTGGCAGACTTGGTAGTCTCAAGGGCCGCCGCGAGCTCGGATGCTTGTGTGACTCAAGCTCCAAACTCTCATGTTTTTTCATGAGAGCCTGAAGCTCTTGCCGCACCTCGCCAACCTCGGCCCCAAGTTTCTCTCGCTCGGTACGCTCCGCGGCCGCTTTCTTTTCGGCCTCGGACAGCGCCTGCTTGAGGGTCGCCACCTCAGTCGTGGCCCCTACAATAAGCAGTACAATCCTGTTATTTTCTGCAATCACGTCTTTCTATAGGCACTTTTTCTATAAGGTATTTCTTACCTTCTCTCTCCTCGAGCCACTGCTTGGCAAGGCCGAGCTCTTGCTCGGTCCGCTCGAGGCCCTGTTTCAGGGCACCCACCTCCGCAGTCAGTGCGGCGGTGGCTAGCAGCGAAGCCTGCATACGCATATTGACTCTTTGTTATTAGACTCCTGCGAAATTTATTAGATCCTCTATTCGGCTTTTCTTTCCGAACGCCAAACAGAGCATCAGGGGCTACTGTCTATGCGGTTATATTTTTACATATTTTTTACTCACCTCGAAGCCTGTTAGAAGGCTAGCGCAAGCTTCAGTCAGTCCGCTCTTGGCGGACTGAACCTTCTGGATCACCGTACTCATAATAGTACGGTGCTCCTCGTCGATGGAGGCGCCGTCAAGCACCTCCAGCAGATTGTCCGGCACCTCCGGTTGGACGGAGGCCGCTGGTTCAGAAGGCTTGCTCCTCTTGGAAGGAGTTCGCCTACCACAGTCCGGAACTGTTGAAGGTTCCGACGCGGTGTCCGGCTCAAAGCCGGACTTGGAGCCCTGGGGGGTTTTGTCCCCTTTACTCCTGGGGTTCGGGAGATCGCCTTGCGGCTCCTCCAGGACCACCTCCTCCTACCTCGGAGCTCGTTGCGATGCCACTTCGGCGTCATCCACAGTATGGGGGGAGACAGCGGGTGGAACTGAGTTCACGTCCGACGAATCCAGGGAGCCGCTCGACGACTCGTCGAGTCCGGCCCGGGGCGGACTGCATAATTATGATCAACATTAGGGAAAGCTGTGCAACAAGGGAACGTCATGAGTTATTCTGATGTCCGAACTTACGATTTCGCCGGACGCTTGGCCCTGTTCGGCCACTCCTCCTCGTCCTCGTCGGCGTCGGGGGAGTAGTCCGGCGGAGGGGTCTTCCTCTTCCTGGACCCTTCGGCCTCCTCCGTTGGGGTGGCCTTCCTTTTCTTTCCTCCCCCCGCTGGAGGGGGAGAGGTTTCTCCTTCCTCCTCCTCGTTTTCACGGGAGGAGAGCGTCTCGGACTCGTTGGATGACGAGTCCAACACCACCATATTGCGGGAACTCTTTCGAGTCCCCGTGGCCTTCTTATCCGGCACCACGTAAGGCGCCGGAACCAGCAGCTTTGCTAGGAGAGCAGGGGCTGGGTCTTCGGGCAAGGGAGCGGGACAGTTTATCGGTCCGGACTTTGCCTTCCAAGCCTGTTAAAGGTAAGGGGGTTTAGATCCTGCATAGAGTCAAACTATGAAAGAGCTTAACATCTTGTAAAAAGTGAAAATAGCTTACCTCGCTAGCGTGACGCTGCGAGCTGTATCCGCGGTCCTCGGAAGCGGATGTGGGTGACTCGGCGCCTTTGGTTAGCACCTTCCAGACGTCTTCATACGTCGTGTCGAAGAGCCTGGTGAGGGTTTGGTGCTGCGCCGGGTCGAATTCCCACAAAGTAAAGTCCCATTGTTGGCACGGGAGGACCCGGCGGACGAGCATAACCTGGATTACATTGACAAGCTTGATTGGCTTGTTCACCAGGGACTGGATGCATGTCTGCAATCCGGTCACTTCTTCCTCATCGCCCCATGACAGGCTCGTCTCTTTCCAGGACATAAGCCTCGTGGGGGGCCCGGATCGAAACTCAGGGGCTGCGATCCATTCCGGATCGCGTGGCTCGGTGATGTAAAACCACCCGGATTGCCACCCCTTTAGGGTCTCCACGAAGGAGCCCTCGAGCCATAGGACGTTGGGCATCTTTCCCACCATGGCGCCTCCGCACTCCGCTTGGCTGCCGCGCACCACCTTCGGCTTGACGTTAAAGGTCTTGAGCCAAAGGCCGAAATGGGGGCGGATGCGGAGGAAAGCCTCGCACACGATGATAAACGCCGAGATGTTGAGGATGAAGTCCGGGGCCAGATCGTGGAAATCCAGGCCATAGTAGAACATGAGCCCCCGGACAAAGGGGTGGAGTGGAAAACCCAGTCCGCGCAGGAAGTGGGGAAGGAAGACTACCCTCTCATGGGGCCTTGGGGTGGGGAGAAGCTGCCCCTCCTCGGGAAGCCGGTGCGCGATGTCCTTGGACAAGTATCCGGCCTTCCTTAGCTTTTTTACATGGCCCTCCGTGATGGAGGAGACCATCCATTTGCCTCCCGCTCCGGACATTGCTGGAGAAGGTTGAGATGGGAAGTGCGGGCTTGGGCGCTGGAGCTCAAGTGCGCGGAAGATGGGAAGGCAAAGGAGGAAGAAGGCGTAGGTAAAAAGGTGGATCCTTATCCCCTTATATGGGCGGATGCGGCTGTGCGTCCCCACCAGCATAGTAAAACTCGCTTGCCTCCCAAGCGCCGTGATAAATGGCGCGGTTGGGTTACCCACGTCCGCATTGATCAGAATCCCGTAAAGGGGGGAACACGATCTCTGCTTTGACAAGGCGTGCCAAGGGAACCGCCTCGCAAAACGTGCTAAGGTGTAAAAATAAAGACGATTTGAGTAAAGGACTTGGTCGTAGTGTGATGTCACGCTACGGAATACGTCAGCAGATTGGATTTGTGTTAACATTATTCTCTCTGTGGCAATATGTGGAAACTTGTTTTGCAGAGCCGGACACTATTCTTGGTGTTTAAAATCTTCTTGAAGAAACTTGGAGGAGGAACCCGTCTTGCAATGCCGAAGACAATTTGCGCGCCGGACTCGTCGTCATTGAAGCCTGGTTCAGGGGCTACTGAGGGAGTCCTGGATTAGGGGGTGTTCGGATGGCCGGACTATACCTTCAGCCGGACTCCAGGACTATGAAGATACAAGATTGAAGACTTCGTCCCATGTCCGGAGGGGACTTTCCTTGGCGTGGAAGGCAAGCTTGGCGATGCGGATATTCAAGATCTCCTACCATTGTAACCGACTCTGTGTAACCCTAACCCTATCCGTTGTCTATATAAACTGGAGGGTTCTAGTCCATAGGACAACTTCATCATACAACAATCATACCATAGGCTAGCTTCTAGGGTTTAGCCTCCTTGATCTCGTGGTAGATCTACTCTTGTACTACCCATATCATCAATATTAATCAAGAAGGAGTAGGGTTTTACCTCCATCGAGAGGGCCTGAACCTGGGTAAAAACATTGTGTCCCTTGTCTCCTGTTACCATCCAGCCTTGACACACAGTTCGGGACCCCCTACCCGAGATCCGCCGGTTTTGACAACGACAACACCCCTCCAAGTGCCAGATACCACCCGGTGATTGCTCTCTCATAGGTCAACGAGGAGAGGATCGTTGGGTTAGGATTATGCTATGCGATGATACTTGGTGAACTTACCATCTACTCTCTTCTACATGCTGCAAGATGGAGGCTGCTAGAAGCGTAGTCTTCAACAGGACTAGCTATCCCCCTCTTATTCTGGCATTCTGCAGTTCAGTCCACCGATATTGCCCCTTTACACATATACCCATGCATATGTAGTGTAGATCCTTGCTTGTGAGTACTTCGGATGAGTACTCACGGTTGCTTTGCTCCCCACTTTTCCTTTCTTCCTAGTTGACGCAACCAGATGCTGGAGCCAAGGAGACAGACGCCACCGTTGACGACGACTCCTACTACACCGGAGGTGCCTACTACTACGTGCAGGCCGCTGATGATGACCAGGAGTAGTTTAGGAGGATCCCAGGCAGGAGGCCTGTGCCTCTTTCGATCTGTATCCCAGTTTGTGCTAGCCTTCTTAAGGCAACTTGTTTAACTTATGTCTGTACTCAGATACTGTTGCTTCCGCTGACTCGTCTATGATTGAGCACTTGTATTCAAGCCCTCGAGGCCCTGGCTTGTATTATGATGCTTGTATGACTTATTTTATTTTTAGAGTTGTGTTGTGATATCTTCCCGTGAGTCCTTGATCTTGATCGTACACGTTTTCGTGTATGATTAGTGTACGATTGAATCGGGGGCGTCACAGTAGGGAGGTACCAAAGTAATCCCAGCAAGGAACACTGACAGTGGTCAAGAACATCCTGAAGTACCTGAAAAGGACTAAGGATATGTTTCTCGTTTATGGAGGTGACGAAGAGCTCGTCGTAAAGGGTTACGTTGATGCTAGCTTCGACACGGATCTAGATGACTCCAAGTCACAAACCGGATACGTGTATATTTTGAATTGTGGGGCAGTCCGCTGGTGCAGTTGCAAGCAAAGCGTCGTGGCGGGATCTACATGTGAAGCAGAGTACATAGCAGCCTCAGAGGCAGCACAGGAAGCAGTCTGGATGAAGGAGTTCATGACCGACCTAGGAGTTATTCCCAATGCATCGGGCCCAATGACTCTCTTCTGTGACAACACTGGAGCTATTGCCCTTGCCAAGGAGCCCGGGTTTCACAAGAAGACCAGGCATATCAAGCGTCGCTTCAACTCCATTCGTGAACATGTTCAAGATGGAGACATAGATATTCGTAAAGTGCATACGGATTTGAATGTCGCAGATCCTTTGACTAAACCTCTTCCACGAGCAAAACATGATCAACACCAGAACTCTATAGGTGTTCGATTCATCACAATGTAACTAGATTATTGACACTAGTGCAAGTGGGAGACTGTTGGAAATATGCCCTAGAGGCAATAGTAAAGTAGTTATTATTATATTTCCTTGTTCATGATAATTGTCTATTGTTCATGCTATAATTGTGTTATCCGGAAATCATAATACATGTGTGAATACATAGACCACAACATGTCCCTAGTGAGCCTCTAGTTGACTAGCTCGTTGATCAATAGATGGTTACGGTTTCCTGACCATGGACATTGGATGTCATTGATAACGGGATCACATCATTAGGAGAATGATGTGATGGACAAGACCCAATCCTGAGCATAGCACAAGATCGTGTAGTTCGTCTGCTAAAACTTTTCTAATGTCAAGTATCATTTCCTTAGACCATGAGATTGTGCAACTCTCGGATACCGTAGGGATGCTTTGGGTGTGCCAAATGTCACAACGTGACTGGGTGGCTATAAAGGTACACTACATGTATCTCCGAAAGTGTCTGTTGGGCTGGCACGAATCGAGACTAGGATTTGTCACTCCGTATGACGGAGAGGTATCTCTGGGCCCACTCGATAATGCATCATCATAATGAGCTCAATGTGACTAAGTAGTTACTCACGGGATCATGCATTACGAAATGAGTAAAGTGACTTGCCGGTAACGAGATTGAACAAGGTATTGGGATACCGACGATCGAATCTCGGGCAAGTAACGTACCAATTGACAAAGGGAGTTGTATACAGGATTGATTGAATCCCCGACATCGTGGTTCATCTGATGAGATCATCGTGGAACATGTGGGAGCCAACATGGGTATCCAGATCCCGCTGTTGGTTATTGGCCAGAGAGTTGTCTCGGTCATCTCTACATGATTCCCGAACCTGTAGGGTCTACACACTTAAGGTTCGGTGACGCTAGAGTTGTTATGGGAATTAGTGTGCAGTTACCGAATGTTGTTCGGAGTCCCGGATGATATCCCGGATGTCACGAGGAGTTTCGGAATGGTCCGGAGGTAAAGATTTATATATGGGAAGTCCTATTTTGGCCACCGGAAAATGTTCGGGATTCTTCGGTATTGTACCGGGAAGGTTCTAGAAGGTTCTGGAGTGGGGCCCACCTACATGGGGGACCCACATGAACGTGGGTAGTGGGGGAAAGGCCCCACACCCCTGGTCAAGGCGCACCAAGATCCCCCCTTAGAAGGAATAAAATCATATCCCGAAGGGATAAGATCAAGCTCCCTAAAAAGGGGGATAACAATCGGTGGGGAAGGGAACGCCTGCTCTTGTATTAGGGAGGCTAGGTCTGCTTCCGGCCGCCCACGCAACGTGCAGGTGTGCGATGGGCGATGGGCCCAGACCCCTGCGCCATAGGATTTAGACCGGCGTGCTGACCTCTCTATTGTCCCTAGGTGGGGCTGCGACGTGTTGATCTTCCGAGGCCGGGCATGACCCAGGAAAGTGTGTCCGGCCAAATGGGATCGAGCGTGTTGGGTTATGTGGTGCACCCTTGCAGGGAGGTTTATCTATTCGAATAGTCGTGATCTTCGGTAACAGGACGACTTGGGGTTGTACCTTGACCTTATGACAACTAGAACCGGATACTTAAGAAAACACACCCTTCCAAGTGCCAGATACCACCCGGTGATTGCTCTCTCGCAGGTCAACGAGGAGAGGATCGTTGGGTTAGGATTATGCTATGCGATGATACTTGGTGAACTTACCATCTACTCTCTTCTACATGTTGCAAGATGGAGGCTGCCAGAAGTGTAGTCTTCAACAGGACTAGCTATCCCCCTCTTATTCTGGCATTCTGCAGTTCAGTCCACCGATATTGCCCCTTTACACATATACCCATGCATATGTAGTGTAGATCCTTGCTTGTGAGTACTTTGGATGAGTACTCACGGTTGCTTTGCTCCCCCCTTTTCCTTTCTTCCTAGTTGTCGCAACCAGATGCTGGAGCCCAGGAGCCAGACGCCACCGTTGACGACGACTCCTACTACACCGGAGGTGCCTACTACTACGTGCAGGCCGCTGATGATGACCAGGATTAGTTTAGGAGGATCCCAGGCAGGAGGCATGTGCCTCTTTCGATCTGTATCCCAGTTTGTGCTAGACTTCTTAAGGCAACTTGTTTAACTTATGTCTATACTCAGATACTGTTGCTTCCAGTGACTCGTCTATGATTGAGCACTTGTATTCGAGCCCTCGAGGCCCTGGCTTGTATTATGATGCTTGTATGACTTATTTTATTTTTAGAGTTGTGTTGTGATATCTTCCCATGAGTCCCTGATCTTGATCGTACACGTTTTCGTGTATGATTAGTGTACGATTGAATCAGGGGCGTCACAGTAGGGAGGTACCAAAGTAATCCCAGCAAGGAACACTGGACAGCGGTCAAGAACATCCTGAAGTACCTGAAAAGGACTAAGGATATGTTTCTCGTTTATGGAGATGACGAAGAGCTCGTCGTAAAGGGTTACGTTGATGCTAGCTTCGACACGGATCTAGATGACTCCAAGTCACAAACCGGATACGTGTATATTTTGAATTGTGGGGCAGTCAGCTGGTGCAGTTGCAAGCAAAGCGTCGTGGCGGGATCTACATGTGAAGCAGAGTACATAGCAGCCTCAAAGGCAGCACAGGAAGCAGTCTGGATGAAGGAGTTCATGACCGACCTAGGAGTTATTCCCAATGCATCAGGCCCAATGACTCTCTTCTGTGACAACACTGGAGCTATTGCCCTTGCCAAGGAGCCCAGGTTTCACAAGAAGACCAGGCGTATCAAGCGTCGCTTCAACTCCATTCGTGAACATGTTCAAGATGGAGACATAGATATTTGTAAAGTGCATACGGATTTGAATATCGCAGATCCTTTGACTAAACCTCTTCCATGAGCAAAACATGATCAACACCAGAACTCTATAGGTGTTCGATTCATCACAATGTAACTAGATTATTGACACTAGTGCAAGTGGGAGACTGTTGGAAATATGCCCTAGAGGCAATAGTAAAGTAATTATTATTATATTTCCTTGTTCATGATAATTGTCTATTGTTCATGCTATAATTGTGTTATCCGGAAATCATAATACATGTGTGAATACATAGACCACAACATGTCCCTAGTGAGCCTCTAGTTGACTAGCTCGTTGATCAATAGATGGTTACGGTTTCCTGACCATGGACATTGGATGTCATTGATAACGGGATCACATCATTAGGAGAATGATGTGATGGACAAGACCCAATCCTGAGCATAGCACAAGATCGTGTAGTTCGTCTGCTAATGCTTTTCTAATGTCAAGTATCATTTCCTTAGACCATGAGATTGTGCAACTCCCGGATACCGTAGGAATGCTTTGGGTGTGCCAAACGTCACAACGTGACTGGGTGGCTATAAAGGTACACTACATGTATCTCCGAAAGTGTATGTTGTGTTGGCACGAATCGAGACTAGGATTTGTCACTCCGTATGACGGTGAGGTATCTCTGGGCCCACTCGATAATGCATCATCATAATGAGCTCAATGTGACTAAGTAGTTACTCACGAGATCATGCATTACGAAATGAGTAAAGTGACTTGCCGGTAACGAGATTGAACGAGGTATTGGGATACCGACGATCGAATCTCGGGCAAGTAATATACCGATTGACAAAGGGAATTGTATACATGATTGATTGAATCCCCGACATCGTGGTTCATCCGATGAGATCATCGTGGAACATGTGGGAGCCAACATGTGTATCCAGATCCCGTTGTTGGTTATTGTCCAGAGAGTTGTCTCGGTCATGTCTACATGATTCCCGAACCTGTAGGGTCTACACACTTAAGGTTCGGTGACGCTAGAGTTGTTATGGGAATTAGTGTGCAGTTACCGAATGTTGTTCGGAGTCCCGGATGATATCCCGGATGTCACGAGGAGTTCCGGAATGGTCCGGAGGTAAAGATTTATATATGGCAAGTCCTATTTTGGCCACTGAAAAATGTTCGGGATTCTTCGGTATTGTACCGGGAAGGTTCTAGAAGGTTCCGGAGTGGGGCCCACCTGCATGGGGGACCCACATGAACATGGGTAGTGGAGGAAAGGCCCCACACCCCTGGTCAAGGCGCACCAAGATCCCCCCTTAGAAGGAATAAGATCATATCCCGAAGGGATAAGATCAAGCTCCCTAAAAAGGGGGATAACAATCGGTGGGGAAGGGAACGCCTGCTCTTGTATTAGGGAGGCTAGGTCTGCTTTCGGCAGCCCACGCAACATGCAGGTGTGCAATGGGCGATGGGCCCAGACCCCTGCGCCATAGGATTTAAACCGGCGTGTTGACCTCTCTATGGTGCCTAGGTGGGGCTGCGACGTGTTGATCTTCCGAGGCCGGGCATGACCCAGGAAAGTGTGTCCGGCCAAATCGAGCGTGTTGGGTTATGTGGTGCACCCTTGCAGGGAAGTTTATCTATTCGAATAGTCGTGATCTTCGGTAACAGGACGACTTGGAGTTGTACCTTGACCTTATGACAACTAGAACCGGATACTTAATAAAACACACCCTTCCAAGTGCCAGATACCACCCGGTGATTGCCCTCTCACAGGTCAACGAGGAGAGGATCGTTGGGTTAGGATTATGCTATGCGATGATACTTGGTGAACTTACCATCTACTCTCTTCTACATGCTGCAAGATGGAGGCTGCCAGAAGCGTAGTCTTCAACAGGACTAGCTATCCCCGTCTTATTCTGGCATTCTGCAGTTCAGTCCACCGATATTGCCCCTTTACACATATACCCATGCATATGTAGTGTAGATCCTTGCTTGTGAGTACTTTGGATGAGTACTCACGGTTGCTTTGCTCCCCCCTTTTCCTTTCTTCCTAGTTGTCGCAACCAGATGCTGGAGCCCAGTAGCCAGACGCCACCGTTGACGACGACTCCTACTACACCGGAGGTGCCTACTACTACGTGCAGGCCGCTGCTGATGACCAGGAGTAGTTTAGGAGGATCCTAGGCAGGAGGCTTGTGCCTCTTTCGATCTGTATCCCAGTTTGTGCTAGCCTTCTTAAGGCAACTTGTTTAACTTATGTCTGTACTCAGATACTGTTGCTTCCGCTGACTCGTCTATGATTGAGCACTTGTATTCGAGCCCTCGAGGCCCTGGCTTGTATTATGATGCTTGTATGACTTATTTTATTTTTAGAGTTGTGTTGTGATATCTTCCCGTGAGTCCCTGATCTTGATTGTACATGTTTTCGTGTATGATTAGTGTATGATTGAATCGGGGGCATCACAGTAGGGAGGTACCAAAGTAATCCCAACAAGGAACACTGGACAACGGTCAAGAACATCCTGAAGTACCTGAAAAGGACTAAGGATATGTTTCTCGTTTATGGAGGTGACGAAGAGCTCGTCGTAAAGGGTTACGTTGATGCTAGCTTCGACACGGATCTAGATGACTCCAAGTCACAAACCGGATATGTGTATATTTTGAATTGTGGGGCAGTCAGCTGGTGCAGTTGCAAGCAAAGCGTCGTGGCAGGATCTACATGTGAAGGAGAGTACATAGCAGCCTCGGTGGCAGCACAGGAAGCAGTCTGGATGAAGGAGTTCATCACCGACCTCGGAGTTATTCCCAATGCATCGGGCCCAATGACTCTCTTCTGTGACAACACTGGAGCTATTGCCCTTGCCAAGGAGCCCAGGTTTCACAAGAAGACCAGGCATATCAAGCGTCGCTTCAACTCCATTCTTGAACATGTTTAGATGGAGACATAGATATTCGTAACGTGCATGCGGATTTGAATGTTGCAGATCCTTTGACTAAACCTCTTCCACGAGCAAAACATGATCAACACCAGAACTCTATAGGTGTTCGATTCATCACAATGTAACTAGATTATTGACTCTAGTGCAAGTGGGAGACTGTTGGAAATATGCCCTAGAGGTAATAGTAAAGTAGTTATTATTATATTTCCTTGTTCATGATAATTGTCTATTGTTCATGCTATAATTGTGTTATCCGGAAATCGTAATACATGTGTGAATACATAGACCACAACATGTCCCTAGTGAGCCTCTAGTTGACTAGCTCGTTGATCAATAGATGGTTACGGTTTCCTGACCATGGACATTGGATGTCATTGATAACGGGATCACATCATTAGGAGAATGATGTGATGGACAAGACCCAATCCTGAGCAGAGCACAAGATCGTGTAGTTCGTCTGCTAAAGCTTTTCTAATGTCAAGTATCATTTCCTTAGACCATGAGATTGTGCAACTCCCGGATACCGTAGGAATGCTTTGGGTGTGCCAAACGTCACAACGTGACTGGGTGGCTATAAAGGTACACTACATGTATCTCCGAAAGTGTTTGTTCGGTTGGCACGAATCGAGACTAGGCTTTGTCACTCCGTATGACGGAGAGGTATCTTTGGGCCCACTCGATAATGCATCATCATAATGAGCTCAATGTGACTAAGTAGTTACTCACGGGATCATGCATTACGAAAAGAGTAAAGTGACTTGCCCGGTAATGAGATTGAACGAGGTATTGGGATACCGACGATCGAATCTCGGGCAAGTAACGTACCGATTGACAAAGGGAATTGTATATAGGATTGATTGAATCCCCGACATCGTGGTTCATCCGATGAGATCATCGTGGAACATGTGGGAGCCAACATGGGTATCCAGATCCCACTGTTGGTTATTGGCCAGAGAGTTGTCTCGGTCATGTCTACATGATTCCCGAACCTGTAGGGTCTACACACTTAAGGTTCGGTGACGCTAGAGTTGTTATGGGAATTAGTGTGCAGTTACCGAATGTTTTTCGGAGTCCCGGATGATATCCCGGATGTCACGAGGAGTTCCGGAATGGTCCGGAGGTAAAGATTTATATATGGCAAGTCCTATTTTGGCCACCGGAAAATGTTCGGGATTCTTCGGTATTGTACCGGGAAGGTTCTAGAAGGTTCCGGAGTGGGGCCCACCTGCATGGGGGACCCACATGAACGTGGGTAGTGGGGGAAAGGCCCCACACCCCTGGTCAAGGCGCACCAAGATCCCCCCTTAGAAGGAATAAGATCATATCCCGAAGGGATAAGATCAAGCTCCCTAAAAAGGGGGATAACAATCAGATCTCACTCTCGTAAGTGACCGTGAAGGGATTGAAAACCCCTAATCGCGTTGGTTGCGTGGAGCTATTTGTTTTGTGTAGGTACGAGGGACTCGCGCGTAGCCTCCTACTGGATTGATACCTTGGTTCTCAAAAACTGAGGAAAATACTTACTCTACTCTGCTGCATCACCCTTTCCTCTTCAAGGAAATCCAACGCAGTGCTCAAGAGGTAGCATCATTTCATTAGATGAAATTAATAGTAGGAAATATGTAATCTAGTAGTGACCGGATCATCTACAAAATGATCAAAGTCACTACCCTAATAAATGAATGAGCCTTGTTCACCTGTATGGGCTAACTTTTTTTACAAAAAAAGACAAAAAAACATATTATCTTGTTTTCAGTTTAAGGGATATCATGAAATCATTTATTTTTTGTTACCATCACAATAATAGCTATATGCCTTGAACACTGTTAAAATTATGTATGTGATCCACTAAAAAAAGTGCATGTGATCTCAACAAAATAGTGTATGTGAAGTTATCTGCTGACTGATTCAACTTTGTTCGATTGAGTAGTAGTATTGCATGGGTGTGAGTCAGATTAAGTTTGAATGAACGTACACCTCTTTTTCCCTTCCTGATTCTAAACTTGTTTTTACGTGAAGCTTTCCACCATGTAATCTTGATCCTTCTCTAAATCCATCTTTGTCCCAGGGTCCACTGTTTGTTATACACACACGTGAGTGTTATCTTTTATATCTTCTTATTTTTCTAATATAAATCGTTTGTGTTAATATAAGCTGCACCGATCCTCAAGAAAAAAAGCTGCACCAAGCCAGAGCCTAATTGGAGTCGGATACTAATATCCTATATCGCTTTTTTTTCTAGGCAGCACATATGCGTGCACATCTCTTTTGCACTTTTTTTTCTAGGCAACACATATGCGCGCACACCTCTTGTGCACCTTTTCTAAATCTCTTGTGTTAATATAAGATGCACCCAGCCGGAGCCTAATTGGAGTCCGATACTAATACATATAGCTTTTATTCCTAGGAAACCCATATGCGTGCGCCTCTTTTGCAGTTTTTTTTCTTCTGAGCAACACATATGCCAAGTAAAGGCTGTTGTATCTGTGCGTGTCATAAGCTAAAACCTGTACATTTTTTTTACCCAACGTTTTGAATTGTATATGTGGACTTTTGACCAGATAGATCTCAACCGTTCAAATATCATAACCTTAGACTGGTTAATCTTGACCGTTCCTTTTCTATCGTTTTAAGTATATAATAGATAGATAGATTGATTGAACTTTAATTTATCATGAACTTAGTACCTGATAGTATTTTGCATGTCTATATTATTATAGATAGATGGCCCGTGTTGTTGTTTCGTTGAATTTTAATGCGTTCCTAGAGAAAGCTAAGTTGAAAGATGATGGTAGCAACTACACGGACTGGGTCCGTAACTTGAGGATTATCCTCATTGCTGCATAGAAGAATTACGTCCTGAAAACACCGCTAGGTGCCAAACCCGCTACAGGAGCAACGCCAGATGTTATGAACGTCTGGCAGAGCAAAGCTGATGACTACTCGATAGTTCAGTGTGCCATGCTTTACGGCTTAGAAACGGGACTTCAACAACGTTTTGAACGTCATGGAGCATATGAGATGTTCCAGGAGTTGAAGTTAATATTTCAAGCAAATGCCCGGATTGAGAGATATGAAGTCTCCAATAAGTTCTATAGCTGCAAGATGGAGGAGAATAGTTCTGTCAGTGAACGTATACTCAAAATTTCTGGGTATAATAATCACTTGATTCAACTGGGAGTTAATCTTCCTGATGATAGTGTCATTGAAAGAATTCTTCAATCAATGACACCAAGCTACAAGAGCTTCGTGGTGAACTATAACATGCAAGGGATGGATAAGACAATTCCCGAGCTCTTTGCAATGCTAAAGGCTGCGGAGGCAGAAATCAAGAAGGAGCATCAAGTGTTGATGGTCAACAAGACCACCAGTTTCAAGAAAAAGGATAAAGGGAAGAAGGGGAACTTCAAGAAGAACGGCAAGCAAGTTGCTGCTCAAGTGAAGAAGCCCAAGTCTGGACCTAAGCCTGGACCTAAGTCTTCTGTCGGCATCCTGGGAACGGGGGTACCCAGACTTGCCTGCCTACGGCCCATGGCGTGGCTCCATCGACGGCCTGGTATGGCCCAGCTTCAACAACAAACAGCGCAAGACCCTCGCAAGGGGCCAGGCCTCGTGAGGCGGACGACACCAAGACCTCCTGGGGCGGCCTCTCAAGGCAGGCTCCCGAGGAGCGGAGATATCTTTGCAAACTGCACCTCGCGAGGTTCATATAACGTGAGCCATGACGACCAAGGCCAGGCGGGCGCCAGCGCGTGCAGTGTACCAGTTTCCTCTTCGGTGCTAAGAAGGCAAGCGCAGGCGCGGAGTCCCGAGGAATCAGGCAAAGGTTTCCATTCCAGTGCAACAAGACCAAGACTACCAGGATAGCAGGACGGAGGTCATCGCCGAGCCCACCACGGCGTCATGATCACAAGCATTGGACAGACGAAGACTACTTTTGTTAGGATAACTTGTACTAGTTGCCTCCCTTCAAATTTGGTCGTTGTGGGATCCCTTCCCGCCTACATTTGGGAAGAGGACCAAGGCCACTATAAATAGGACTTAGCCACCACCATAGAGGGGGATGGGATCGATTCCACCCTGACCAACCCACCAGCTCATCCGAGCCCAAGAACACCTCTCCTCCGGAGGTTGTTCCACCACTGTACCAGTTCATCCTCAGCCCCTCGAGCCAATCCACCACAAAGTTCGAGTAGGGTATTACACCGCAAGGTGGCCCAAACCAGGATAAACTGATATGTCCCTTGTTCGTTTGGTTCATCGAGTTAGGCCTACGAATCGGTGGGCAGGAAGATCACGGGGGACGAGTTCTTCGCACGCACCCCAGTGTTCGAACCTCTCAAGGGTCTGCGGAACCCCGAATCCGACATTTGGCGCGCCAGGTAGGGGTGTGCCGGAGCCTCTCGTCCACCGACCGACTCGCCACCGCTCCACCGTTCATGGCTGACGCCCGTCGAGCCCGTGTTGAGCGTCGGGTCGCCCTCGCTGCCCGCGTCACCCAGACGGCGCCTGCTGGCGGGCCTCCCCGTCATTCTCCATTGCCTGTTGATATGTCTCCAACTTATCTATAATTTTTTATTGTTCCATGCTGTTATATTATCAATCTTGGATGTCTTATAATCATTTTATAGTCATTTTATATCATTTTATATCATTTTTTGGTACTAACCTATTGACATAGTGTCAAGTGTCAGTTGCTATTTTCTGCATGTTTTTTTTACATTGCAGGAAATCAATACCAGACGGAGTCCAAATGCAACGAAACATCACAGAGAATTTTTATGGACCAGGAGATACGTAATGGGCCCTGGCTGCGCTTGGGGGTGCTTCGAGGAGAGCACAACCCACCAGGACACGCTAGGAGGCCCAGGCGTGCCCTGGTGGGTTGTGCCCACCTCAAGTGCCTCCCGGACCGCCTCTTTGCTCTATAAATACCCCAATATTCCAGAAACCCTAGGGGAGTCGACGAAATTTTATTCCAGCCACCGCAGAGTCCAAAACCACCAGATCCAATCTAGACACCATCACGGAGGGGTTCACCACTTCCATTGGTGCCTCTCCGATGATGCGTGAATACTTCTTTGTAGACCTTCGGGTCCGTAGTTAGTAGCTATATGGCTTCCTCTCTCTCGTTTGATTCTCAATACAATGGTCTCTTGGAGATCCATATGATGTAACTCTTTTGCAGTGTGTTTGTTGGGATCCGATGAACTTTGAGTTTATGATCAGATCTATCTTTTTATATCCATGAAAGTATTTGAGTTTCTTTGATCTCTTATATGCATGATTGCTTATATCCTCGTATTTCTTCTCCGATATTTGGGTTTTGTTTGGCCAACTTGATCTATTTATCTTGCAATGGGAAGAGGTGCTTTGTAGTGGGTTCGATCTTACGGTGCTTGATCCCAGTGACAGAAGGGGAAACGACACGTATGTATCGTTTCTACTAAGGATAAAACGATGGGGTCTATCTATACATAGATATATCTTGTCCACATCATGCCATCGTTCTTATTGCATTACTCTGTTTTTCCGTGAACTTAATACACTAGATGCATGCTGGATAGCGGTCGATGTGTGGAGTAATAGTAGTAGATGCAGGCAGGAGTCGGTCTACTAATCTTGGATGTGATGCCTATATAATGATCATTGCCTGGATAGCGTCATGATTATTTGAAGTTTTATCAGTTGCCCAACAGTAATTCGTTTACCCACCGTTTGCTATTTTTCTCGATAGAAGCCACTAGTGAAATCTACGGGGCACGGGTCTCTTTCTCATATTATTTTCTTTGCGATCTATTTTATTTGCTATTTTATTTTCAGATCTATTAAACCAAAAATACAAAAATACCTTGTTGCAATTTATTTATATTTATCTCATCTCGCGTTCCTGCGAGATCTATTTATCCAATCTAATACAATTTTATATATCTATTTACCCCTTTCTTACGTCGGGTTGCGAGTATTTGTTATTTGTGTGCAGGGACTGTTTACGTTGTGTTGCTTGGTTCTCCTACTGGTTCGATAACCTGGGTTTCATCACTGAGGGAAATACCTACCACCGTGCTACCTCTTGAGCTTGCGTTGGATTTCCCCGAAGACGACAGGATAATGCAGCAGAGTAGAGTAAGTATTTCCCTCAGTTTTTGAGAACCAAGGTATCAATCCAGTAGGAGGCCACGCGCCAGTCCCTCGTACCTACACAAAAAGGATAGCTCAACGCAAACAACGCGATTAGGGGTTGTCAATCCCTTCACGGTCACTTACGGGAGTGAGATCTGATAAATAATATTTTTGGTACTTTTGATATAAAGATGCAAAGCAAAATAAAAAGGTAAAGTAAAAGCAAAGCAATAATAAAGTGATGAAAGATTGATATGATGAGAATAGACCCGGGGGCCATAGGTTTCAGTAGTCGCTTCTCTCAAGAGCATAAGTATTCTACGGTGGGTGAACAAATTACTGTTGAGCAATTGACAGAATTGAGCATAGTTATGAGAATATCTAGGTATGATCATGTATATAGGCATCACGTCCGAGACAAGTAGACCGACTCCTGCCTGCATCTACTACTATTACTCCGCTCATCGACCGCTATCCAGCATGCATCTAGAGTATTAAGTTAATGAAAACAGAGTAACGCCTTAAGCAACATGACATGATGTAGAGGAATAAATTCATGCAATATGATAAATACCGCATGTTGTTATCCTCGATGGCAACAATACAATACGTGCCTTGCAACCCTTTCTGTCACTGGGTAAGGACACCGCAAGATTGAACCCAAATCTAAACACTTCTCCCATTGCAAGAACTACCAATCTAGTTGGCCAAACCAAACGGATAATTCGAAGAGACTTGCAAAGATAACCAATCATACATAAAAGAATTCAGAGGAGATTCAAATATTGTTCATAGATAATCTTGATCATAAACCCACAATTCATCGTTCTCAACAAACACACTGCAAAAACAAGACTACATCGAATAGATCTCCACGAGAGAGGGGGAGAACATTGTATTGAGATCCAAAAAGAGAGAAGAAGCCATCTAGCTACTAGCTATGGACCTGAAGGTCTGAAGTAAACTACTCACACTTCATCGGAGAGGCTATGGTGTTCATGTAGAAGCCCTCCATGGTGGATTCCCCTTTCGGCGGAGCTCCGGAACAGGCCCCAAGATGGGATCTCGTGGATATAGAAAGTTGCGGCGGTGGAATTAGGTTTTTGGCTCCGTCTCTGATCGTTTGGGGGTACGTAGGTATATATAGGAGGAAGGAGTACGTCGGTGGAGCTCCGAGGGGCCCACGAGGCAGGGGGCGCGCCCTAGGGGGGCGCGCCCCCCACCCTCGTGATCGCCTCTTTTGTTCCTTGGAGTAGGTTCCAAGTCTCCTGGATCACGTTCGGTGAGAAAATCACGTTCCAGAAGGTTTCATTCCGTTTGGACTCCGTTTGATATTTCCTTTCTTCGAAACACTGAAATAGGCAAAAAACATCAATTCTGGGCTGGGCCTCCGGTTAATAGGTTAGTCCCAAAAGTAATATAAAAGTGGAAAATAAAGCCAATATAGTCCAAAACAGTAGATAAACTAGCATGGAGCAATAAAAAATTATAGATACGTTGGAGACGTATCAGGCATCCCCAAGCTTAATTCCTGCTCGTCCTCGAGTAGGTAAATGATAAAAAAGAATTTTTGATGCGAGTGATACTTGGCATAATTTCAATGTAATTCTTCTTAATTGTGCTATGAATATTCAGATCCGAAAGATTCAAGACAAAAGTTCATATTGACATAAAAATAATAATACTTCAAGCATACTAACAAAGCAATCATGTCTTCTCAAAATAACATGGCCAAAGAAAGTTATCCCTACAAAATCATATAGTCTGGCTATGCTCCATCTTCCCCACACAAAATATTTAAATCATGCACAACCCCGATGACAAGCCAAGCAATTGTTTCATACTTATGACATTCTCAAAACTTTTTCAATCTTCACGCAATACATGAGCGTGAGCCATGGATATAGCACTATATGTGGAATAGAATGGTGGTTGTGGAGAAGACAAAAAAGAGGGAAGATAGTCTCACATCAACTAGGCGTATCAACGGGCTATGGAGATGCCCATCAATAGATATCAATGTGAGTGAGTAGGGATTGCCATGCAACGGATGCACTAGAGCTATAAGTATATGAAAGCTCAACAAAAGAAACTAAGTGGGTGTGCATCCAAGTCGCTTGCTCACGAAGACCTAGGGCATTTTGAGGAAGCCCATCATTGGAATATACAAGCCAAGTTCTATAATGAGAAATTCCCACTAGTATACGAAAGTGACAACATAGGAGACTCTCTATCATGAAGATCATGGTGCTACTTTGAAGCACAAGTGTGGTAAAAGGATAGTAGCATTGTCCCTTCTCTCTTTGTCTCTCATTCATTTTTTTTTTCTTTGGGCCCTCTCTTTTTTTTTGGCCTCTTATTTTTTATTTTTTTTATTTTTCGTCCGGAGTCTTATCCCGACTTGTGGGGGAATCATAGTCTCCATCATCCTTTCCTCACTTGGGAAAATGCTCTAAAAATGATGATCATCACACTTTTATTTACTTACAACTCAACAATTACAACTCGATACTTAGAACAATTATGACTCTATATGAATGCCTCCGGCGGTGTACCGGGATATGCAATGATTCATGAGTGACATGTATGAAAGAATTATGAATGGTGGCTTTGCCACAAATACGATGTCAACTACATGATCATGCTAGCAATATGACAATGATGGAGCGTCTCATAATAAACGGAACGGTGGAAAGTTGCATGGCAATATATCTCGGAATGGCTATGGAAATGCCATCATAGGTAGGTATGGTGGCTGTTTTGAGGAAGGTATATGGTGGGTGTATGCTACCGGCGAAAAGTGTGTGGTATTAGAGAGGCTAGCAATGGTGGAAGGATGGGAAAATGTGTATAATCCATGGACTCAACATTAGTCATAAAGAACTCATATACTTATTGCAAAAATCTAGAAGTTATCAAAGCAAAGTATTACGCGCATGCTCCTAGGGGGATAGATTGGTAGGAAAAGACCATCGCTTGTCCCCGGCCGCCACTCCTAAGGAAGACAATCAATAAATAAATCATGCTTCGAGTTCATCACATAACGGTTCACCATACGTGCATGCTACGGGAATCACAAACCTTAACACAAGTATTTCTCAAATTCACAACTACTCAACTAGCATGACTCTAATATCACCATCTTCATATCTCAAAACAACTGTCAAGCATCAAACTTTTCTTAGTATTCAACACACTCAAAAGAAAGTTTTACAAATCTTGAATACCAAGCATATTATTATTATTAAGCAAATTACCATGCTATTTAAGACTCTCAAAATAATCTAAGTGAAGCATGAGAGATCAATAGTTTCTATAAAACAAATCCACCACCGTGCTCTAAAAGATATAAGTGAAGTACTAGAGCAAAATTATCATGCTCAAAAGATATAAGTGAAGCACTATGAGCAAAACTTATCAAGCCCAAAAGATATAAGTGAAGCACTATGAGCAAACTATCAAGCTCAAAAGATATAACTGAAGCACTATGAGTATTCTAATACATTCCAATTCATGTATGGCTCTCTCAAAAGGTGTGTACAGCAAGAATGATTGTGGTAAACTAGCAAGCAAAGACTCAAATCATATAAGACGCTCCAAGCAAAACACATATCATGTGGTGAATAAAAATATAGCACCAAGTAAAGTTATCGATGGAAGTAGAAGAAAGAGGGGATGCCTTCCGGGGCATCCCCAAGCTTTGACTTTTTGGTGTCCTTGGATTATCTTGGGGGTGCCATGGGCATCCCCAAGCTTAGGCTCTTGCCACTCCTTGTTCCATAATGAAAGTGCAACTATCCCTAGGTGGTTTTGGAAATTCATAACAACATATAGCTCATTGAGCTAATGCTATTCCAAGATGAATATTTCAGGAAAGCTCAATGAATGGCATGGCTTGGATGACGAAAGTGGATCCCTCAAAATATTAAGGACAAAGGATTGGCTCAAGCTCAAAAGCTCAAGACTCTACATTTTACCTTTTAGTGATCCAAGATCACATTGAGTCTATAGGAAAAGCCAATACTATCAAGGAGGGATGAGGTGTTGCTTAATGAGCCTCTTGCTACATGTGCTTAGTGATATGCTCCAAAACCCTCCACTACTTTCTCACATCCACTTATGACCTAAACCCAAAGTCAAACTCGGCCCTACCTATTCTTTCTATCCGGCGCCACCGAGTTCAGATGTCATAGCCACTGCCACAAACCCTAGGCAAATCGGTCTCACCGATAGGGATCTCGGTCTCACCGAGACGGGATTGTAATCTCTCTGTTTCCCTTCGTAACGTTTTGGTCTAACCGAAGTGAGCGATCGGTCCCACCGAGATTATAATGTAAACTCTCTGTTTCCCTTTCGTAACTTTTCGGTCGCACCGAAAGAGCGATTCGGTCCCACCGAGTTTACCTGACCAACTCTCTGGTTAGCTAATTACCAAAATCGGTCTCACCGAGTTTGTGTAATCGGTCTCACCGAGATTACGATATGCCCTAACCCTAACCATATCGGTCCTACCGAGATGCATGTCAGTCCCACCGAAAACCCTAACGGTCACTAGGTTCACTAAATCGGTCCGACCGAGTTTGTTTATTCGGTCCCACCGAGTTTGGTAAATTGTGCGTAACGGTTAGATTTTGTGTGGAGGCTATATATACCCCTCCACCTCCTCTTCATTCGTGAAGAGAGCCATCAGAACAAACCTACACTTCCAACTTACCAATTCTGAGAGAGAACCACCTACTCATGTGTTGAGGCCAAGATATTCCATTCCTACCATATGAATCTTGATCTCTAGCCTTCCCCAAGTTGCTTTCCACTCAAATCTTCTTTCCACCAAATCCAAATCCTGTGAGAGAGAGTTGACTGTTGGGGAGACTATCATTTGAAGCACAATAGCAAGGAGTTCATCATCAACACACCATTTGTTACTTCTTGGAGAGTGGTGTCTCCTAGATTGGCTAGGTGTCACTTGGGAGCCTCCGACAAGATTGTGGAGTTGAACCAAGGAGTTTGTAAGGGCAAGGAGATCGCCTACTTCGTGAAGATCTACCGCTAGTGAGGCAAGTCCTTCGTGGGCGACGGCCATGGTGGGATAGACAAGGTTGCTTCTTCATGGACCCTTCGTGGGTGGAGCCCTCCGTGGACTCGCGCAACCGTTACCCTACGTGGGTTGAAGTCTCCATCAACGTGGATGTACGATAGCACCACCTATCGGAACCACGACAAAAACATCCGTGTCTCCAATTGCATTTGAATCCTCCAAACCCTTCCTTTACATTCTTGCAAGTTGCATGCTTTAATTTCCGCTGCCAAAATACTCTTTGCATGCTTGCTTGAACTGTGTGAATATTGCTTGACTTGTTCAAAGATAGCTAAAATCTGCCAAAGTCTAAAATTGGGAAAAGGTTAGGTTTTTAATTGGTCAAGTAGTCTAATCACCCCCCCTCTAGACATACTTCAAGGTCCTACAAGTGGTATCAGAGCTTTGGTCTCCATTTGCTTTGATTTCCATAACTTTTGGTGGTCATAGCCTTGGTTTCACAACCTGGGAGAGTATGGCGTCTAGCGAGGGAAATTATCACCATAGAGGTCCTTACTTTGATGGCACTAATTTTGCAATTTGGAAGCATAAGATGAAAATGCATATTCTCGGACATAACCCCGCCATTTGGGCTATTGTGTGTATTGGTTTGCAAGGTGAATTCTTTGATGGGAGAGAACCGAACCGTGAAGCTACCGCGGAAGAGTTGAAGATGCTGCAATACAACGCTCAAGCTTGTGATATCCTCTTCAACGGATTGTGCCCCGAAGAATTCAACAAAATCAGCCGCCTTGAGAATGCAAAGGAAATTTGGGATACTTTGATATATATGCACGAAGGTACCGACTCCGTCAAGGAATCCAAGTTGGATGTGCTCCAAAGTCAGCTTGACAAGTTCAAAATGAAGGATGGTGAAGGTGTCGCTGAAATGTACTCTAGGCTTGCTCTTATCACAAATGAGATTATTGGCTTAGGAAGTGAAGAGATGACCGACAGATTCATCATCAAGAAGATCCTAAGAGCATTGGATGGACAATATGATACCATGTGCACATTGATCCAAATGATGCCAAATTACAAAGATGTCAAGCCAACGGAAGTCATTGGAAGAATTGTTGCTCATGAGATGTCACTCAAGGATAAGGAGGAACTTCACAACAAGTCAAGTGGTGCTTACAAAGCATCATGTGAAGCCCCCACATCGTCAAGTGAGAAACAGACCTTCAACGAAGAATTGAGCTTAATGGTGAAGAACTTCAACAAATTCTACAAGAGTAGAAGCAAAGAAAGAAGCTCTAAGTCAAGGTCCTCCAATGACAAAAGATCTTCTAGTCGAGAGCGCAATTGCTACAATTGTGGGAGACCCGAACACTATTCCAATGAGTGTACGGCACCCTACAAAAGAAGAGAAGATTCTCCCAAGAGAAGAAGTAGAAGAGAAGAATCACCACCAAGAGAGAGAAGGAGTAGAGATGATCGTTATGAACGAAAACCCTCACGGAGAAGCAAGGATTCGGAAAGGAAAGACAAGTCATCAAAGAGCTACACAAAACGAAGACATCAAACTCATGTTGGTGAATGGGTATCCGGCTCCGACTCCGACAACCACTCCGAGAGAAGCTATCACTCCGACTCCGAATACACTCAAGATGAAGGTGTTGCCGGTCTAGCACTTGTGTCGACCAACTCCTACGACATATTTGAATCACCAAGTGAAGGAATTGGTAGATGCTTCATGGCCAAAGGTCCTAAGGTAACACACCCCGAGTATGTTGATTTTAATAGTGATGAAGATGACTTGCTTGGTGATGATGATTTACTTATTGACAACTCTAGTGATGAATACTACGATGAAACGTCAATTAATCATGCTAATCAAGATGAAACGAATTACAATGATAAGGGGAAGATTGAGCGTCTAACTAAAGAACTAAACACTCTTAAGTTAGCTCATGAAACTATCTTCAAAGATCATTGAGAACTTTTAAGGGCTCATGAGAAGTTGAGTTTTGAAAAGCTCAATCTTGAGCAAGAGCATGAGTTCTTAAAGGCAATCAATGATGATCTCCGTAAGAAAAGTTCTTCTTACATTGCCAAACGTTTACTCTTATCTACTTACATGCCTCAAGTCAAGTCTAGTAACAAGAGCAAGAAAGATTCTTCCTCTAGTAGTAACAATAATAATGCTAAATCCAATATTGTTGCTTCTTGTCGTGGAATTATCACGGCAGATGTCCTTAGTGTCAGGACTTAGTCGCGAGGCCAACGCATCCATGTGGTAGCTTGAGAGGGGTTGAGTGGGACGAGAGACGCAGGGCGGATCAACACGCAAGACAAGGGTTTAGACAGCTTCGGGCCCCGGGAAACATCATCCGGTAACAACCCTACATGCTGTTTGAGGCTAGGTCTCATTATCATCCCGAGGGAGACGCCGTAAACCGGCTCTTTGTGTCTAGCCTAGAGATTGTTTCTTCTTTGCTCGTCCCTCTTTAGGGAGCCCCGCCCCTCCTTATATATGTTGAAGGGGCGGTTTACATGTGGAGTCCTATTAGGATTAGGACTAGTCTATCTCTAATACAAACCGGGTCAAGTCTCGGTCTTAACTCCTTGTAAGATAAATATTCCTTTCCTGTTAAACCGGCCCACAATAGTTGAACCGGCCTTCATGAACCGCCAGACGGGCCACCGGGTCTTGTCGTTCCTCTGACCCGTCCGTCAGGTTACCATTGAGTTACAACGTCCAAGCGGGTTGCTTGTAAACCGCCAAGGTCAGGGCGGGTCTTCAGCTAAACCGTCAAGTCCGGCCGGTTTAACTTCCGGCCGGTTTACACTGCGGGGTATATCCCCGACACTTCTAGTAGTTCTCTTGATTCCACTAATGAACCTCTTAGCCAAGTTACACTTGGGCAACAAAACAGCTTATTGAAGAGAATTATAGAGAAGGGTGTATACAAGAGCCTTGCCGGGAGTAAGCAATTCGAGGAAATTGTACGCAAGCAAGGAAGGCACCGGAAGAATCAAGGTGTTGGTTTTGAACGAAAGTTCAATGCCAATGGAGTTGAGTGGGAACAAGATCAATACCCCAAGACGAAGTTTGTTCCTCAACAAGAGAAGTATGATCCTACTTCCTTCAAGGGAACACAAGCACAAGATGATCTTCCACCACAAGACCACAAGAACAAAGGCAAGGACAATCTTGAAGAGGAGATTGATGCATTTGAAGAAGCACCTAAGGCCTTGGTCAAGTGGGTTCCCAAGACTAAGTCAAGTTCTACTTCATCAAGTACAACTACTACACCAAGGATTTCCATCAAGATGATGTGGATCCCGAAGAAGAAGAACTAGAGAGCTCTTGAGGGTGACTCCGCCAACATTTTTCACTCACATCATTATGGCAAGGACAAGTGCAATCTACTTCCATATCTTGCACTAGTTTAAGGAGTCACAAACTCTCATGTTGGTAAGGCAAGGGACAAGGTAACCTAATATTTCATGGACATCATTTTGTGTGTGCATCACTCTATGTCTATGGATATTCTTGTTTGTTCCTTGTGGGACTAACCCGTGTAGGTATTGAAAGTGCAACTCACTCCAAAGGATTGCTCCAAACGATCTACATCAACTTCGAGCATCCACATCTTCAACACCTACATGAAGTCATCATCGACAAAACCCAAGGTTAGTTTATCCCTCTAAGGGGGGATTTCACATCCAGGGGGAGCTTAACTCCAAGAATTGAGTCAAAGCAACTCTAATGATGTGAACACATAAATGCTTTATGTAAAAGTGGTATCCCCACTTGATCTTAAACGATGAGTATGACCTATGATCAAATGTTCTCATTTGACTCCTAAGTCAATATACTCATATATAGATGACCTAGTCATCGCCAATTGTTTGGTAGATGCTAGAATTGGTTGTGCATGCTTTGTCACATATTTCATTTGTCATTTTATTGTGTGAGCATGTTGGTTGCATATTTTACTCATTCGAGGACATCCACTTGTTGTTTTGATTGTTTGGATTCTTTTTCTTTGGCCAAGTGGATGGACAAGAATGCCTAAGAACCTTCTCTAGCTATCTATGATTTTCTCGTCTCAAACTCTATTCATGCTACATCACAAAATTTGATCAAGTCAGATTCGAACCACTCTGTGTGAGGAGCACTCGGAGTCCCTGATTCGTCATAGACTTAAACTTCCAAAACTTCTTTGTGATTTTCAGTCTGGCCGATTCCTCCATTTCGGTCATACCGAGATTACTGAGCCGATCTAGGTTTTCATCTCGGTGCAACCGATTTGTACTTTTCGGTCACACCGAGTTGCTGTAACTGTTAACAGTTATGCATCTCGGTGCCACCGAGTTGTACCACTCGGTCACACCGACAGTGTCGGGCTATATATTCACACGGGCAAATTTTGGAAAACTTTCTCCGAAACTCCTCGCCCGCGCATAGCTCGCTCTGCCAACTGGGTCTACGGATCGTCGACTTCGTCGCCAGCCGCCTCCTGTCGCTGGTCTCCGCCGCCGTCAACGGAATACTCCTCCACCGTTGCCGCCGTAGCGAGTTCCCGCCGAACTAGGGTATGAACTCGATCACAGTGCTTTCCTCGTTCGATTCTCAGCACATTGTGTTCGTTATGCATCTTGCCACGATTGAAACACTCCTATCCAGTCAAATCTATCCTTAGAATAGTTGTGATTCGAAAATTTAGGGTTAGGTTTCCGCCAAAACCATCTCGGACCCACCGAGTTGAAAAACTCGGTCCCACCGATTTGGCTAACGCCATTGCACTAGCAAGTCTCAATCTGACTGAGAATTGCTAATTGGTGTGACCGATTTTAAAACTTTGTGAAACCCTAGCAGTCTCGGTGCCACCGAACTGAGACTCGGTCTCACCGAGTTCACTAGTTTAGGTTCCAAAACTGCTTCGGTATCACCGAGTTTGAAAATCGGTAGATCCGAAATGCTTTCTGTGGGAAACTAAAACTAAGTTTTTGAATCATTCTTTTGCAAAAATCTCTGCATTTTGTGATGCTCATCCACTCTACCTCATCTATAACCGTTCACAGGGTCAGCAGTCAGTGTGAGCAGCATGTCAGACCAAAGTGACAGCCAGAACAAATCAGAAGAGCAGATCCAATTGAGTGAGGGCACTAGTCCCTCCAGCAGTTCAGATGAGGGGAGCAGAAGCACTCCCAGCAATCTGCCCAAGGCTGCCACAAGAACAAGGAAGAAGAAGACCTCAGAGTCTGAGGATGAGGATTATGTGGTAGTTGAGGATGAGGCAAGCTCCAAGAAGAAAGTGCTCAAGAAGGAGTACAGCTCAACAGCAGTTAAGCCTGGAATGAAAATCAAAAGGCCAGGAGGTAGACAACCAATGTCCAAAGCCAGAGTTTCTACTCAAGCTTCTTTGGAATCCCAACCCAAAGAGCATGCTGCTGCTGAAGGAGAGAAAAGGAAGGAAAGGGTCAAGAAGACCATAGCCAGAGTGATTGGAAAGCCTTCCATGATGGAAGAGGAGGAATAAGAAGAGGTTGCAGAACCAGCACCCAAGGCACAAAAGCTGATGGGTGATGCTATCAAATCAGGGGCTGCAACTTCAAAGCCCAAAGCTGCCCCCAAGCCCAAGAATGCACCTAAGAGAAATACAAGGAGCATACCTGCATCTCAAAAGAACAAGGCCCCAATGCCTGAGGTTGATGCTGAGGAAGATGAAGAAGGGCAGGTCCTAAGGAAGCTCAAACCCAAGATTCCAGACCACAATGATGCTCATCCTGTGGCTGAGGACATGAAGATCAGGAGAGATCAAGGGTTGAGGCTATGGAGAGAGGCAGATCCATATGCCACCAGGAGAAGGACTGTCGTAGATTACAGGTTTCACACCAAGGAGCAGCAGGACTTCTATGAGACTATTTTGTTGGATAATAAGCCCATAGTTTGTGATATGAGGTGGGTCGACTGGACCTACATTCAGGAGAATGCAGAACACTATCCTGGAGTATATGACAGCTTCAGTGCGTGTGGAGTTGCAGATTTTGTTGGGCAGAAGCTCACAAACTGGAACGATGAACTCATTATGCAATTCTACTCCACTGCACATTTCTATCCAGATGGCAGGATAGTTTGGATGTCAGAAGGAACCAGATACCAATCAACCATAGAGGAATGGGCAAGTCTGATCAATGCCCCAAAGGAAAGTGAAGATGACTTGGATGTCTATGCCAAGAAGAAGATGGATCATAACTCAATGTCAAACATGTACAAGGAGATTCCTGAAGATGATCTTGAGACTCACCAGTGTGATAGCCTAGCTTATTAGGGATGATAGACTACTCATATCAATAAGTAATTCCTTCTTTTCCGGGAGCCCATTCGGACAGAACTCCAAAGTTAAGCGTGCTCAGCTTGGAGTAGTGTCAGGATGGGTGACCGACCGGGAAGTTGCTCCCGGGTGCGCACGAGTGAGGACAAAGTGCGCAGAAAAGACTAGTATTGATCTGTGGGGCCAGTCTAGATCCTGCCAGGAGTAACGACCACCAGCGGGTGTGTCCGGGGCGTTACAAGTTGGTATCAGAGCCGGCCCTCGCGGTTACACGGATGGTTGTGGACAGGTGCGTGGTCATGTTGTTCATGACGTTTGTGACCCGTCGTGGCACCCGGCATGGCACATGTACCGGACTGGAAGCACAGACGTTTGTGCCAAGAGGGAACGTTCCTGTGGCCCGACGAGGACGTCGGTTCCTCTGAGTGGGGGTGTATGTGATAGCCTGGCTTATTAGGGATGATAGACTACTCATATCAATAAGGAATTCCTTCTTTTCCGGGAGCCCATTTGGACAGAACTCCGAAGTTAAGCGTGCTCAGCTTGGAGTAATGTCAGGATGGGTGACCGACCGGGAAGTTGCTCCCGGGTGCGCACGAGTGAGGACAAAGTGCGCAGAAAAGACTAGTATTGATCTGTGGGGCCAGCCTAGATCCTGCCAGGAGTAACGACCACCGGCGGGTGTGTCCGGGGCGTTACAACCAGTTTGGGTCAGTAAAACACTTGCTGTCAGGACTGCCAACGATCAACTGGATCCTTAGGCACACTCTCTTGCCCAAGTCTGGTGATCACAGAATGATCAGAGGCCATGCAATTAACTTGCTACATATATTTGATGTGCCTCAGAATTTCAAGGTCATGAGCCTTATAGTTGAGACTATCAAGAGGACTGCAGCTGACCAGAAAAGAAGTTGTGGATATGCCCCCACAGATTCAGGAGTTGATAAACTCAAAGATGGGCACAGGGAAGTATCTGTTGGATAAGGAACACATGGTTCTCTATCCTGAATTTGAGGACAATCAAGTTGTCATGACTGAGAATGAACCATCATCAGTGCAAGCTCAAGAGAGGAAGGAGAAGGCAAGGAAAGAGAAGGCTGCCAAGATGCCAACACAAGAGGAGGCATCTGAGTACTTTTTGAAGAGCAAGCAGGACCAGCTAGGTTACTTGATAGCATCAACTCTGCGGATTGAGAAGGGGTTGGCCACCCTAACTCAAAACCAGGAGAGCCTGGAGAGAATCATGGAACAAAAATTCTATGATCTTGATGTCAAAGTAACTGAGATTCAGTCAGCTGTGGAGCAGTTACAAGATGATACGCAGGAGAGGAAGGGCAAGACTACCACTGATGCATTTGCCAGAGTGCCTAGAGCTCAGAGATCATCTGCAGTGCCAGTTCCTGACACCAGAGCCACTTCTTCAGCTCCAGCTACAGCTCCAGCACAACCAGCTCCAGCACCAACTCCTCCAGCTCCTTCAACGTCTACTGATGCCTTCATCCTTGGAGTCCTATCTACACCACCACTAGAAGACCAAGCCTGAGAGACGACATAGTACTATGCATTTTCTAGGAACTTTTTGGTAACTTGTTGCCAAAGGGGGAGAAAAATGTATAGATCATAGGCTTCGAGAGAGAGAGAGTTTTGCTATTGTTCTCTCTTGTCTTCTTGGTTGAACTTTTGTTTGCTTTTGGTTGCTTGAGATACTATGCTTCTACCTGCGAGACATTGATGATCATGTGTTTGATCATAAGCTACACTTATGCTTATTATGATATTATCTTATTTATCCTTGTATGATCATTCACTATGCTTGGTGATGAGTGCATGTATTCAATCTCTATTATTTTGAGGGCTCCACCAAGATGTATGTGACATGGAAGAGTAACCCATGAGCCTAATTCCTTGTGCATTTGCAGTCCAAAGCAAATCTTAAAATATGCACAAATTTAGGGGGATCTCTTGCTTATCACATACTTCTCAAAGCGATGATGTTTTTCAATTTTATTATCATTTATCAAAGCTTTTATCTATATGTTGTCATCAATTACCAAAAAGGGGGAGATTGAAAGTGCAACTATCTCTAGGTGGCTTTGGTAATTCATAACAACATATAGCTCATTGAGCTAATGCTAATCCAAGATGAATATTTCAGGAAAGCTCAATGAATGGCATGACTTGGATGACGAAAGTGGATCCCTCAAAATATTAAGGATAAAGGATTGGCTCAAGCTCAAAAGCTCAATACTCTACATTTTACCTTTTAGTGATCCAAGATCACATTGAGTCTATAGGAAAAGCCAATACTATCAAGGAGGGATGAGGTGTTGCTTAATGAGCCTCTTGCTTCATGTGCTTAGTGATATGCTCCAAAACCCTCCACTACTTTCTCACATCCACTTATGACCTAAACCCAAAGTCAAACTCGGCCCTACCGATTCTTTCTATCTGGCGCCACCGAGTTCAGATGTCCAGCCACTGCCACAAACCCTAGGCAAATCGGTCTCACCGAGATGGGATTGTAATCTCTCTGTTTCCCTTCGTAACGTTTCGGTCTAACCAAAGTGAGCGATCGGTCCCACCGAGATTACAATGTAAACTCTCTGTTTCCCTTTCGTAACTTTTCGGTCGCACCGAAAGAGCGATTCGGTCCCACCGAGTTTACCTGACCAACTCTCTGGTTAGCTAATTACCAAAATCGGTCTCACCGAGTTTGTGTAATCGGTTTCACCGAGATTACGTTCCCTAACCATATTGGTCCTACCGAGATGCATGTCAGTCCCACCGAAAACCCTAACGGTCACTAGGTTTACTAAATCGGTCCGACCGATTTTGTTGATTCGGTCCCACCGAGTTTGGTAAATTGTGTGTAACGGTTAGATTTTGTGTGGAGGCTATATATACCCCTCCACCTCCTCTTCATTCGTGAAGAGAGCCATCAGAACAAACCTACACTTCCAACTTACCAGTTCTGAGAGAGAACCACCTACTCATGTGTTGAGGCCAAGATATTCCATTCCTACCATATGAATCTTGATCTCTAGCCTTCCCCAAGTTGCTTTCCACTCAAATCTTCTTTCCACCAAATCCAAATCCTGTGAGAGAGAGTTGAGTGTTGGGGAGACTATCATTTGAAGCACAAGAGCAAGGAGTTCATCATCAACACTCCATTTGTTACTTCTTGGAGAGTGGTGTCTCCTAGATTGGCTAGGTGTCACTTGGGAGCCTCCGACAAGATTGTGGAGTTGAACCAAGGAGTTTGTAAGGGCAAGGAGATCGCCTACTTCGTGAAGATCTACCGCTAGTGAGGCAAGTCCTTCGTGGGCGACGGCCATGGTGGGATAGACAAGGTTGCTTCTTCGTGGACCCTTCGTGGCTGGAGCCCTCTGTGGACTCGCGCAACCGTTACCCTACGTGGGTTGAAGTCTCCGTCAACGTGGATGTACGATAACACCACCTATCGGAACCACGACAAAAACATCCATGTCTCCAATTGTGTTTGAATCCTCCAAACCCTTCCCTTTACATTCTTGCAAGTTGCATGCTTTAATTTCCGCTGCCAATATACTCTTTGCATGCTTGCTTGAATTGTGTGAAGATTGCTTGACTTGTTCAAAGATAGCTAAAATCTGCCAAAGTCTAAAATTGGGAAAAGGTTAGGTTTTTAATTGGTCAAGTAGTCTAATCCCCCCCCCCCCACCCTCTAGACATACGTCAAGGTCCTACACATAATCAATCAAAAAAATTCACCCAAAACTTGAAAACTTCACAACACAAAACTCAACAGAAATCTCGTGAGCTCCGTTAGCGAAAGAAAACAAAAGACCACTTTAAGGTACTGTAATGAACTCATTATTTAATTATATTGGTGTTAAACCTACTGTATTCCAACTTCTCTATGGTCCATAAATTATTTAACTAGACATAGATTCATCAAAATAAGCAAACAACACACGATAAACAGAATCTGTCAAAAACAGAACATGCTGTAGCAATCTGTAACTAACGCAAACTTTTGGAACTTCAAAAATTCATCAAAAATAGTAAGACCTAGGAAATTTCTTTATTGATCAGTATCAATTGGAATCAGTAATTTATCACGTTCTGATGATTTTTAATAATTGTTTTCGTGAACAGAAGGTTTCTGGAAATTACAGCAGAATCAAATAACTATCATCCAAGAAGATACTATAGGTTTAACTTGGTACAAACACTAATTAAAAGATAAAACACATCTAACCAGAGGCTAGATCAAATATTTATTCCCAAACAGAAGCAAAAACAAAAAAACTAAAAATAAAATTGGGTTGCCTCCCAACAAGCGCTATCGTTTAACGCCCCTAGCTAGGCATAAAGGCAAGGATAGATCTAGGTATTGACATCTTTGGTAGGCAATCCATAAGTGGCTCTCATGATAGATTCATATGGTAATTTTATTTTCTTCCTAGGGAAGTGTTCCATCCCCTTCTTTAATGGAAATTGAAATCTAATATTTCCTTCCTTCATATCAATAATTGCACCAATCGTTCTAAGGAAAGGTCTACCAAGAATAATAGGACATGAAGGATTGCAATCTATATCAAGAATGATAAAATCTACGGGCACATAATTCCTATTTGCAACAATAAGAACATCATTAATTCTTCCCATAGGTTTCTTAATAGTGGAATCCGCAAGGTGCAAGTTTAGAGAGCAATCATCAAAATCACGGAAATCAAGAAAATCACACAAAGTTTTGGGGATAGTGGAAACACTGGCACCCAAATCACATAAAGCATAAAATTCATGATCCTTAATCTTTATTTTAATAGTTGGTTCCCACTCATCATAAAGTTTTCTAGGGATAGAAACTTACAACTCAAGTTTTTCTTCATAGGATTGCATCAAGGCATCAACGATATGTTTAGTAAACGCTTTATTTTGACTATAAGCATGAGGAGAATTTAGCACGGATTGCAACAAGGAAATACAATCAATTAAAGAACAACTTCCATAATTAAATTCCTTGAGATCCAAAATAGTGGGTTTAGCAACATCTAGGGTTTCATTCTTTTCAATCCCACTTTTATCAATTTCATCATCAACATCTAAAAACTCCGAATTCTTAGAACGCCTTCTAGGTAAAGGTAGATCATATTCAGTTTCATCAAGATTCATATTACAAAACAAAGATTTGATAGGGGACACATCAATAACTTTTAGATCTTCATATTGATTTTCATAGGGATTCGGTTTAGCGGCCATCTTATTAACTAAGGTAGCTTGCATATCCGAAATTTCAGCAGTCAACTTTTCAAGACGAGCAATTTGGGACCTTATACCATCAAATTCTTTAGACATATCATCGAGCTCTTTATTCATATAACTCATAAAACCTTTTTGTTCCTTAAGCTCGTTTCTAAAGAAATTATTATGCTCAAATTGCAAAACCATGAACTTCCTGACGTTGTTTTTTATCTCCTCTAACCTTTTAAGGTGAAGATCACCAAATTTAGGTAGAGCCATCGCGACAAACAAGCAATCCAACACACGAGCAAACAAAGGCAAACAGAAAAGAGAGGAGGAGATTGGGAAAGAGAGGGCAAATAAAACGGCAAGGGTGAAGTGGGGGAGAGGAAAACGAGAGGCAAATGGCAAATAATGTAATGCAGGAGATAGGGAATTGTGATGGGTACTTGGTATGTTGACTTTTGCGTAGACTCCTCGGCAACGGTGCCAGAAATTCTTCTTGCTACCTCTTGAGCTTGTTGGATTTCCCCGAAGAGGAGAGGATAATGCAGCAGAGTAGCATAAGTATTTCCCTCAGTTTTTGAGAACCAAGGTATCAATCCAGTAGGAGGCCACGCGCCAGTACCTCGTACCTACACAAAAACGATAGCTCAACGCAACCAACGTGATTAGGGGTTGTCAATCCCTTCACGGTCACTTACGGGAGTGAGATCTGATAGATAATATTTTTGGTATTTTTGATATAAAGATGCAAAGTAAAATAAAAAGGTAAAGTAAAAGCAAAGCAATAATAAAGTGATGAAAGATTGATATGATGAGAATAGACCCGGGGGCCATAGGTTTCACTAGTGGCTTCTCTCAAGAGCATAAGTATTCTACGGTGGGTGAACAAATTACTGTTGAGCAATTGACAGAATTGAGCATAGTTATGAGAATATCTAGGTATGATCATGTATATAGGCATCACGTCCGAGACAAGTAGACCGACTCCTGCCTGCATCTACTACTATTACTCCACTCATCGACCGCTATCCAGCATGCATCTAGAGTATTAAGTTAATGAAAACAGAGTAACGCCTTAAGCAAGATGACATGATGTAGAGGAATAAATTCATGCAATATGATAAATACCCCATCTTGTTATCCCCGATGGCAACAATAAAATACGTGCCTTGCAACCCTTTCTGTCACTGGGTAAGGACACCGCAAGATTGAACCCAAAGCTAAACACTTCTCCCATTGCAAGAACTACCAATCTAGTTGGCCAAACAAAACGGATAATTTGAAGAGACTTGCAAAGATAACCAATCATACATAAAAGAATTCAGAGGAGATTCAAATATTGTTCATAGATAATCTTGATCATAAACCCACAATTCATTGGTCTCAACAAACACACCGTGAAAAGAAGATTACATCGAATAGATATCCACGAGAGAGGGGGAGAACATTGTATTGAGATCCAAAAAGTGAGAAGAAGCCATCAAGCTACTAGCTATGGACCCGAAGGTCTGAAGTAAACTACTCACACTTCATTGGAGAGGCTATGGTGTTGATGTAGAAGCCCTCCATCGTGGATTCCCCTTCCGGCGGAGCTTCGAAACAGGCCCCAAGATGGGATCTCGTGGATATAGAAAGTTGTGGCGGTGGAATTAGGTTTTTGGCTCTGTCTCTGATCGTTTGGGGGTACGTAGGTATATATAGGAGGAAGGAGTACATCGGTGGAGCTCCGAGGGGCCCACGAGGCAGGGGGCGGGCCCTAGGGGGGCGCCCCCCACCCTCGTGACCGCCTCTTTTGTTCCTTGGAGTAGGGTCCAAGTCTCCTGGATAACGTTCGGTGAGAAAATCACGTTCCCGAAGGTTTCATTCCGTTTGGACTCCGTTTGATATTCCGTTTCTTCAAAACACTGAAATAGGCAAAAAACAGCAATTCTGGGCTGGGCCTCCGGTTAATAGGTTAGTCCCAAAAGTAATATAAAAATGGAAAATAAAGCCCAATATAGTCCAAAACAGTAGATAAAGTAGCATGGAGCAATCAAAAATTATAGATACGTTGGAGACGTATCACACCGCTGTGCTGCATCATCCATTCCTCTTTGGGGAAATACCGACGAAGCTTCAAGTGACATCGAAAGGAATTTATGGCGCCGTTGCCAGGGAGGATCTTCAACATATACCAGGTTCCTAATCACAAATCTCATCTCCTCGCAATTTACATTATTTGCCATTTGCCCCTCTTTTTCCTCTCCCCCACTTCACAACAATTTGTCATTTTATTCGCCCCTCTTTTTCGTTTGCCATTTTCCGGTCAGATCTATCGCCAACTAGTGTTCTTGTTTACAATTGCTCAAGATGACGCAAGAGAACACTAAGTTGTGTGATTTCACCAATACCAGCAACAATGATTTTATTGGCACTCCGATTGCTCCTCCCGCCACTAGTGCAGAGTCTTGTGATATTAATACTGCTTTGCTGAATGTTTTGATTCGGTTGAGATTGATTCTTTGAGTGAAAAAGTTTATGCTCTTATGAAAATGGTTGCTAGTAGGAATGCTCCTATTGATTTCAATGATATGCCTTTGTCTACTTTGATTGAGAAAAATAGTGATGTTGTAGATGTGAATTTTATCTCTCGCAATAATTTCAATAACAATGCTTATAGAGGTAATTTTAATCCTAGGCCTTTTCCTAGTAATTCCTCTAATAATTATGGTAATTCCTATGGAAATCAATCTTATAATAATAGGAACACCTCTGATCTTAAGAATAATATTAAAGAATTTATCAACACGCAAAAAGTTTTCAACACTATCATAGAAGAAAAATTAAATAAGATTGATGATTTGTCTAGAAGTATTGATAGAGTTTCTCATGATGTGGAAAATCTCAAGATGAAAATTTTTGTGCCTAAAGTTGAGGAATCAATTAAAGCTCTTTATGTTTCTATGGATGAAAGTAAGAAAAGAAACACTATGCTTAGAGCTAGAAGAGAATTTTTAGAAAAAGCATTTTCTAGTGATTGCTTTCAGAAAAGTGATGAAACTTTTAAAATGATTGGTGTTTCTTCTATTGATTCCTTGTTTAGTAAGGTTAAGATTAATGAAAAATGGACTGAAGAAGAGTCAACTTTAGCTAGAAGGCGTCTCGATAATTCGAAGGGTGAAAATCTTGTTGAGAAAATTAATAAAAGTGGGTTTGAAGAGGTCAAAACTTTAACTAGTGATGTGCCCACTCCCTTGGATTACAAAGACTTTAATTATGATAGTTGCTCTTTGATTGATTCTATTTCTTTATTGCAATCCATGATAAATTCACCTCATTCCTATGAACAAAATAAAGCTTTTACTAAACATATTGTTGATGCTATGATGAAAGCTTTTGAAGAAAAATTGGAATTAGAAGTATCAATCCCTAGAAAGATGCATGATGAATGGGAACCTACTATCAAAATCAAAATTAAAAATTATGAGTGTTTTGCTTTATGTGATTTGGGTGCTAGTGTTTCCACGATTCTGAAATCACTTTGTGATGTTCTGGGTCTTACCGATATTGAAGATTGTTCTCTCAATTTGCATTTGGTGGATTCAACTATTAAAAAGCCTATGGGAAGGATCAATGATGTTCTTATTCTTGCAAATAGGAACTATGTACCCATAGACTTTATTGTTCTTGATATTGATTGCAATCTGTCTTGCTCAATTATTCTTGGTAGACTGTTTTTACGCAGTATTGGTGCAGTGATTGATATGAAAGAAGGGAATATAAGATTTCAATTCCCCTTGAGAAAGGGTATGGAGCACTTCCCTAGAACTAAGATCAAATTGCCTTATGAATCTATAATGAGGGCAACATATGGATCATCCAACAAGGATGACAAAACTTGAGATCTTGGTGTTATGCCTAGCTAAGGGCGTAAAATGATAGCGCTCGTTGCGAGGCAACCCAACTTGTATCTTTTTGCTTTTTGGTTTTCTTGCTGTTTTCAATAAAATACCCTTTTTCACCTCTGATTAGATGTGTTTTTGTGGTTTAAATTAGTGTTTGTGCCAAGCAAAGCCTTTGGGATGACTAGGGCAATAGTTGATTTGATCTTGTTGGAAAACAGAAACTTTTGCGTTCAGTGCAGAAAATCCTAAACATCACCAGAGCATGATAAATCTATAAAGTTTTTACACAAGATTGAGATACAAATTCCCTAAATTTCAAAAAAATTTCAGAATTTTTGGAGTTACAGAATCGAAGTATTCATATTGCTATAGACTGTTCTGTTTTTGACAGATTCTGTTTTCTTTGCGTTGTGTGCTTGTTTTGATGGCTCTATGGTTTTCTTTGATGAGTTTTTGCCATATAAAAGTTGGAATACAGTAGATATAGTGCAAGAATAAAATATGAATTGGTTTACTACAACACTTATAGTAGTGGTTTGCTTTCTTATACTAACGGATCTCACGAAGGTTTTGTTAAGTTTTGTGTGATTGAAGTTTTCAAGTTTTGAGTTATCTTATGATGGATGAAGGAAGGATAGAAGAGCCTAAGCTTGGGTATGCCCCTACATCCCAAGCTATTATCCAAAAATGAGCAACCAACTAAGCTTGGGGATGCCCTCGAGTGGCATCCCCTCTTTCTTCTAACAACCATCGGTATTTTACTCGAAGCTATATTTTTATTCGTCACATACTATGTGTTTTGCTTTGAGCGTCTTGTATGATATGAGTCTTTGTTTGTTTATTTTTAATAAATATCCTTGCTTAACACAACTATTTGAGAGAGCCAAAATTATGTCATGACTTGTTAGAATTGCTCCCTATGCTTCACTTAAATTTTTATGAGCTATGGACTTGCTCTAGTGCTTCACTTATATCTTTTTGAGCATGGTGTGCTTTAGTATTTTTGAAGAAATGCTCTCTTGCTTCACTTAGATTTATTGGAGAGTTAGTAAATTTTTTTAGAAATTCTCTCTTGCTTCACTTAAATTAATTTGAGAGAAAGAAAAATTTATGCTCATGATCTTCACTTATATTTGTTTGAGCTTATGAAAAGCAACACATGAAAATTAGTCCCAAAGTGATAGATATCCAAGAAGGGTATAATAAAAACTTTCATGAAGATCATTGGACAAAATAAACTTGATTCCTTGTAATAGTTTTGAGATATGATGATATGATATGTGAGTTATGTTGATGAGTAATTATGCTTTAGTAAGAATATTGGTGTTAAGGTTTGTGATTCCCTATGCATGCACGAAAGTCAATAATCATGCAATGAAAATTATATCCTACCTGTGGTGCATTATTTGGTGTTAATTATGCTTAATGCTTGCTTATGAGATTATTCGTTTCTTGGTTGGTCGCTTCTCAATCTTTTTGCTAGCCTTCGTTTTGCACTAAGTATGACCTCTACTTGTGCATCAAAAATCCTTTAAACCAGTTTTTGCCACATGAGTCCACTATACCTACCTATATGCGGTATTCTTTTGCCGTTCTAACCAAATTTGCATGTGACATCTCTAATTTTCAAAATAAACTTCTCTTTTGTGTGTTTGTTTCGCTTGCAGAACGGTAACGTGTGGCTAATGTTTTCCATGTTGGATGTGTTATTCTCACGATGAGTGTTTATTCACTTGTCATTGCACGAGAGTAAGGCAAAGGTTTTAGGGATTCCCAGTCCCGAAATGCAAAAATGAATTTAATTTATGTTGTCAAATAATAAATTTAGGGCAACCGTGGATACGGCTAGCCATGGCAAGTGAAAGTATGGTTAAAAAGGAATAAACTTTATTTTCTGTTTGGGAACCGCCTATGGCATATCTAGCATGGAAAGTGTTCGAAACTCTAAGTCATTTTCGTTGGTGGGATGGATACACCTCCCATCATTTTTTTATCTCTAATTTTTCACTTTGAGCTCTGGCACCTCTACAAATCCCTACTTCCCTCTACGAAGGGCCTTTCTTTTAATTTATGCAATTTTTATTTTGAATTTGAGTCTCCATCTTCTCTTATAAAAGCACCAACTAAGAGGTAATATGATCATACTTAAGTATTGGGTGTAGCTAATATTCGAGTGTGTTTCATGAATGGATCAATGTTTGAGCATGATGGATCAATATTCTAGTGTCTTCTCTTATAATAAAAAGTCTCAAGGCAAGGGTCCAATGGACAAGTACCGAGCACGGCCAGGATTAGAAAAGCAAACTACAGTGAATGCACATTACAAGGTCAAAGAAGCAAAGATAACTTATGATTATATTTGTGACTTATTTATTGAGGGTGTCCTTCCTCATAATATTGCTAGTCTTAAATCATTTGCCCGCGCTACCGTTAAACGAAAAACCCGCGCTACTACTAGGGTCTTCCCTAGTAGTGATACATATAATAAGATTTGGAACTTTTCGATGCAACGTTGAAGAACGAACGGCTTACTACAAGTGTTTCATTAGTTCGACAACTTTCGGTAATTTATAAGATTGGAAAAAAAAGTAGAGGATCATTTTGGGAATGTGGTTTGTGTTAGCTCACAAGCATCCCACTTCAGTGGTAAATTTCATTTCCTTCTTATCACAACTCATAATTTTTTACAATTTGATACACTAATTTTCCCACGGCAACGCACGGAGTGTTATCGCATCTTTGTTTTTCTCTGATATTGATCATTGGTACAATATTATTTATCTGTCGATTTTACAAAAAACAATTAAATCATATATATAAACTCCTCGGCATGTTATGAAATTTTGTTTATTAGGCCCAAATAAAATGTACTATTTCTCGACCTAGAAACTCTTTTTTGTATGCCAAATTTGATCCTAATAAATGTTCGCCATGTTGTAGCATTTTTTTGTTCTTGTACCAAAAAGAACTTAGTAATATTTATTCATAGAGCTCAATAAAATGTACTCCCTATGTAAAATAATATAAGAGTGTTTAGATTACTAAAATAGTGATCTAAACGCTCTTATATTAGTTTACGTAGGGAGTAGTTTTTTCATGGATAACAAGATCGGATCAATGATTCTGGATGTTTATTGCGCACTAAGAAATACTCACGTAGTTGCGAATTAACAAAATTGTACTCTGATTTGAAAACCTATTAAATCCACAATATACAAATTCTATTCAATAGTTATAGTTTGATTATACATAGTTAGGTGGGAAGTGCTTCAACCTTATTTATAAAAGGTGACAAACATTCAATAGATAGCATATTTAATCTAGACTAACTAAAGTAATGGTTACTAGATACTTTCAACCCATGAATATTACAGACAAAGTTATGAAACATCCAACTCTGGAATCTCTTCGACAATGACAAATTTACTATGGAATTCTCTAAATTAATCATGTCTAGATATTTCTATTCCATGAATATTCTACATCCAAGACCTAGAATCTTCTATAATCCTATTGTTATTCAAAACATGTCATCGTTGTTCTTTTTTTTTCTACAACTCTTTTCTCAAACATATTTATCATGTCTAATACTCCAAAATCTTTTAGAAGCCTTTTGCAACTTTCTCAACATTTTCTAGAACTTTTCAAGTGTACATTGCCATGGGTGATGGCCTTTGGTATTTACTTGGGTGATGGATCACCTTCCCATTAGTGTTATTGAATTTTTAGGCCTTGTCGTTCCGCGGTTTCTTATTATTATTTTGTGTCATGGAGACTCTCATGCTGACATGCAGAAGAGATAGAAGATAGATCGGTATATTTGTGCAGGCCATGGAGTAGCTGTAACACCCTCGATGCGGCTATATCTCCCACGTGTCAAAGCATGACTTAGAGGCATAACCGCATTGAAAGCAATGTCGCAAGTGAGGTAATCTTCAAACATCCCAAGTAATACATAAGGGGAAAAGATACATAGTTGGCTTACAATCGCCACTTCACACAAATACATGAATAAAACATTACATCAAACAGGTACAAACAGGGCCCGACTACGGAGCCAAAATAAAAGAAGAAACCCCAAAAAGCGACAAAGGTCCACGATCGACCCCAACTGGGCTCCACTACTGATCGACTAGAACGAAACAACATAAAGGACAAGATCTTCATCGAACTCCTCCTTGAGCTCGGGTGTGTCACCTGCACGGTCTCAGCGGCACCTGCAAACTGGTTTAGGAAGTATCTGGTGAGTCACGAGGACTCAGCAATCTCACACCCGCGAGATCAAGACTATTTAAGCTTATAGGTAGGGTAAAAGGTATGAGGTGGAGCTGCAGCAAGCGACTAGCATATATGGTGGCTAACATACGCAAATGAGAGCGAGAAGAGAAGGCAAAAGCACGGTCGAACAACTATGATCAATAAGTGATCCTGAACTACTTACGTCAGACATAACTCCAACAACCGTGTCCACTTCCCGGACCCCGCCGAGAAGAGACCATCACAGTTACACACGCGGTTGGTGTATTTTTGTTAAGATCAACTTCGGACATTAACAAATTCCCATCTGCCCATAACCGCGGGCACGGCTTTCGAAAGTTCAAACCCTGCAGGGGTGTCCCAACTTAGCCCATGATAAGCTCTCGCGATCAACGAAGGATATTCCTTCTCCCCGGGAAGACCCGATCAGTCTCGGAATCCCGGCTACAAGACAATTCGACAGCAATAAAACAAGTCCAGCAAAGCCGCCCGATGCGCCGACATCCTGATAGGAGCTGCACATATCTCGTTCTCAGGGCAACACCGGATGAGCAGTCCGTACAACTAAAACCAGCCCTCAAGTTTCCTTGAGGTGGCGCTGCAAAGGGCTCTAGTTCGGACCAACACTTAGACAAGCATTGGCCCGGGGAGGCTGAATAAAGATGACCCTTGGGTTAATTACTCCCAAGGGAAAATAGGTGGTGGTGAGGCAAATGGTAAAACCAATGTTGGGCCTCGCTGGAAAAGTCTTATTCAAAGCGAACTGTCAAGGGGGTCCCATAAATCACCCGACCGCGTTAGGGACGCAAAATCCGGGAACATAACACCGATATGACGGAAACTAGGGCGGCAAGAGTGGAACAAAACACCAGGCATAAGGCCGAGCCTTCCACCCTTTACCAAGTATATAGATGCATTAATTAAGTAAGATATATTGTGATATCCCAACAAGTAAACATGTTCCAACAAGGAACAACATCTCCATGTTCCAACAAGGAACAAGCTTCATCTTCACCTGCAACTAACAACGCTATAAGAGGAGCAAAGCGGTAACATAGCCAAACAACGGTTTGCTAGGACAAGGTGGGTTAGAGGCTTGGTTTAACAATATGGGAGGCACGATAAGCAAGTGGTAGGTATCGCAGCATAGGCATAGCAAAAGAGCGAGCAACTAGCAAGCAAAGATAGAAGTGATTTCGAGGGTATGGTCATCTTGCCTGAGATCCCGCAAGAAAGAAGAACGAGTCCATGAAGAAGACGAACGGACGTAGTTGAACGAATCCTCACAACTCCGGAACGAAACCGAAGCTAACGAGAGGAGCAACCCGGAAAGAAACAAGCAACATAGTAAACAAACACCACATACACATGGCATGATGCACAAAACAAGTATGATGCATGTCCGGTTTAATGAAGCATGTCATGGCTAAAATGCACAAGCAATCGTACAAATTAAGTGGAGCTCAATATGCAACGAGTTGCATATTGACAAAACACCACATTCGATTATTTGGTTCTCTCTTGTTTATGTTCACATCAATATCAAATGTTGCTTAACATGGCAAGAGGTGAAACATAATAAAACTACCTATTTAGGCAATTTTAAATGAGGCCGGAAATAACAAACAACAATTCCGGAAAAGCCTCATGAGCATATATTAGATTTGGTACTGTTCTGACCTAAAGCATATTTTAGAGTTGTTAAACAGGAAAATAAAGTGCACCATGTTAAACTAGGCATTTTTCCACCCCATTTACATATAAAGTTTATTAAATTCTGAGCTACGGTTAATTAGTTATGAATTAAATCATTTTAACATGGCATTTAGCAAAATAAATGCAAACAACAATTTTAAACATTTTAAATGTTGTTATCATGATGCGGATGACAATTGCAAGTTTTAAGCAATTTTATGAAAATGTTGACAAGAGCATGAAGAAGCATTTGTCATCGTGGCGGAAAGAAAGTGTGCCACGGCAACGAATCCGAAAATGGTGCCACGGCAACGAATCCGAAAATGGTGCCACGGCAACATATCGGTTCCGGTACCCATGAAGATATCGGTGCAAAAGGAAGCGTGACGGAAGCGAGCAAAAGATGGTGGGGCGCTCCCGGATACCGGGTTCCCACGAGACGATGGCATGGCAACGAGTGACAATTCAGACACGGTGAAAACGGTGCATCTCATAACAACACATGCATTCGTTCACGGCGGCCGTCTCGGCGGTTATACCTTCGAAGCGTGCATTTACGGAACGAGTCGAGATCGTCGAAGGAAGTAGTGGTACACGGGCCGTAGTGGAAGTAGGGGTACATGACGACGGTAGAGGTACTCGCGACGGTAGTCGTTCACGTTCACGTAACACGGGTCTTCGGCGACGGACGTCGTACATGGTTCGGAGTGGTACTTGCATCTTCGGACTTGACGAATCCGAGGGCTTCGGGGTCGACGGTAGTGGTACACAGTGTCGAAGAGGAACTTGGCGGATCCACGCGTAGGGGTACTTGGCAAACGACGGATGTCGTGGTACTTGTCGGTCCGGGTCTTGGCGCAACCGGTGCACACAAACATCCCACTCGGGCTTCACAGAGGCATCGGTTCAAACTGCTCCTGCTCGAGGAGGCACTGCAAATGTGCAACAACTAAAGAGCTCCCGGTCTTGGTGTCCAGCGGCAGCAACAGGGACGGCCGGACGGATGCAGGGAGCAGAAGCGGAGGCTGCAGAGACGAGGTGGAGGAGCTGCAAGTGGGGCGGGCGGCGCGGAGCGGCGACCTGCTGTTGGTCGCCAGCGCGGGCGAGACAAGGGGCGGTGGAGCGCCATGGCTGAGGGAGCAGAGAAGGGGCGAAGCAGAGGAGGAGGCTGTGAAGGAGATCCGGTGGAAGGAGCGATGGTGGCGTGGCGGCCGGACGCAGCAACGAGGCGCGATGGAGGTCGATGGAGGCGGAGCAGCGGGGATGGAGCTGAGGAGGAGGCCGGCTGGCCGCGGAAGATGGAGGCGCATGGGACTGCGGCTGCGGACGTCGGCGCCCTGGACAGAGAGGCGACGGGGACGGCTGGATCCGAGCGAGGTGCGTCGAGGCGCGCAGGTCACCGGACGGAGCGGGGCTTGCCTTGGGACGAGCTCATCTCCCTGAACTCCGGCGAGGTCAGAAGAGGCCAGGCCTCAGGCGCACGACGCTGTGGGTGCGGGACGCAGTGGCTTCGGCGCATCTGGATCGAGGCGAGGCGGGTGGCTCTGCTCTCTCTCTGCGACGGCGCATCGAGGGAGGAGGGGTTCGAGTGAGGTGGATCGGGAGGAGCGGGGCTCTGGCGGCGCGAGCGGGGGAAGGAGGGAGAGACCAGGGGGATCGGCAGGGGGTTGGGCTAGGGTTAGGAAAGGAGGAGGGGCGGCTGGGCCTTGGAGGCCGGCCCAGTATGGGAGGTTAGACGGGCTGGACTGGTTAGACAGGCCCAAGAGGCCGGCTGGGCTTCTCCTCTCTCTCTCCTATTTCCTTTAAAAGAAAAGCATTAGAGAGAAGAAAAGGAAGAGAGGGTTAGGAAAAGAATTTAGGCACGCGGACAATATTCCCGGACTCACAAAAAATGCGCTTGTCCCAAGAAAATAGAAGTGAGTATGATTGCAAGATTTAAATTCAAATTCATTTGAATTTAATTCAAATGGTTTGAATAGGAAGTGAGGGTTGGAAAGGTCCAAAAATGTTGAACATTTAGGAAGAGCTCCGGAAAATGATGAAAGAAGATAAGGACAAGGTTAGAGGCCAAGAATTGAGATAACAAAGGCATTGGGATTTTGCAAGTGTGTTTTGGTGAATTCCAAAATGGAATATTTTATTATAGCTCTCTAAATATCGAGAGGATATGTTTTAAAGAGAATCACCATGTGAATACCCTCGGTTTAAATGGATCAAAGATCCATGCCATTTATTTATTTGAGTTACGAAAATAAATAACTTGATGGCATGATGACATGATGCAATGCACATGATGCAAAGCTGAATGCAATAAACCAACAACTCACATGACGAAAAAAATCCCGGAAACCCTGGAAGACATCTGGAGCTCCGGTCTTGGGGCGTTACAACACTCCACCACTACGAGAGGATCTCGTCCCGAGATCTAGAATGGCACCGGAGGGAAAAAAACTGAAGAGAAAGAGAAGAGGTAAAACAAAGTTGCTTCTTTGACAAACGAGTGAAACCAATGAACCTTGAGAGGTTGAACAAATTGAAAGAAAGAATACCATGGAGATGAACGAGATTGCAAACACTCCATTATCAAAGATGGACAAGGAACATTCGAGAACCTTGTAGGTTGAAAGGCATGAAACAAGAGCTTAACGAACGAAAAGAATATGACCACGTCGGTAAGATGAGATAACCAAGGAACAAGAATGACAGAATTTGGACAGCACTCCGGTAGAAAAGAGAAGAAAACCTGATGGGATGAAAAGATATTGAAGAGATGATACAACACTCCGGTTAAATGGATAAGCAAGAAAAGAACATGATCCTCACAAAACGAGGTGATGGGTGAAGAGCACAACATCACAATGCCTCCGGCAGAGAGAATAGAAGATAGATCATTGGAATAAAAGAATGTAGAAGAAAATGACACCTTCTGCCACAAATGATCTTGGAAGCACCCTTCCAAGAAGGTTAGGACGGAGTTGTTGGAAAAACCAACGATGAAAGGATAAGCTTGTAGTGGGCTTATGGAAAAGACCTCAAAATTATGAGTTGAGCTTCTGCCCCCAACAGAAACAGATGATTGGACTGATATCAACAAAGAGACGCGAAACTATATCACCGGGAGGACAAGAGAAGAACTTGGGTTATTTATAAGCACCATAAATAGCAACAAACCTTAGGGAAGGCTTTAGGTGAAATATAACCCAAGATAACTCCAAGGAAGAAATTGATGGATTTAATATACCTCATTCTTGACAACATGTGAATCATGAAACACGAAGGGAAATTGTCAAGAACGACATAACACCACCTCAAAAGATAAGGTAGAAAGAATGGCGCTTCGGAATGCAAGATGAAGAATGCTTGAACTCCTCCAAACAAAACATGTGTTGAACACCATGTTTATTTTAGAGTATGGCTTGACGGATCGTAACTTCGAGAGAAATCTTGAAGAACAATTGAAGAATGAAAAGAATCATTGGCGAATGAAAAGAATAATTGGCGAACCACCATGTAGAGCCTCCATGAATAACTCCGGTAATAAAAGGATGATAAAAGGAAAAGAAGTTGAAAACACAAGGTGAAACCTTGCGATGATTTAGATGGAGCTTCGCGACAAGATAATGCAGAAAACTTGGAACTCCGGAAAAGAGAAGATGAAACACATGAAACCGAGAAAAATGACATGACGAACCACTCTGGAAAGAAGAAACTAAATCACTTGGATGAAACAAGAATAAGAATTATGTTATGCGTGTCCTTCACCAATTTAAATTGATGACAAGCAATGGACTTGGCATACCACTTATTCTCATAGAAAGAATCAAGAGATAAAGCACAAACTTGAGAAAAACTTGAACAAACCACCGGTAGGATTGAAAATGAACGAAGAAGAGATAATAAAACACCGGGAAGAATTAGAAAAAGACGTTGATACTTGAGGGAATTTAGATACAAGTGAATGCAGAGATGAAGAGCTGATTAGAGAATATTGAATGATGCACCGGTAAGATTTGGAGAACGATAGACGAAGCTGAGAATGAATAATTCTGAGATAATGGCTCCGGAGAATCAAACTGAAAAGACTCCTGAAATGCTCCGGATGGGTGAAAAGAATTCTCACAACCAAAACAATTATGAGAGAATGGCATCAATCTAGAACCATAAATCTTGAAGAGAATGGAGCAAGATTTAAGAGAAACTCTTCTTCGGTCTTCGAAATCCGAGAATGACGACAAGAAACACCACCATGAATTGTTGAGGCACTCCGGAATGAAAATTGGAAAGGTTGAACCAACGATGAAGGAATATGAAAGCTCTTGGAGAAAGACATTTGACCGATGATAATTCATTCTTACGTCAAACTTTTAAACGAATTTGAGAATAGCTCCGGGAAAATTAGAAGAGTCAGGTAAGATCCTGGAAAAAGACCTGTGGGTTAGGGCCCACTCAAAAGAAACACCGTTGAACGATTACTGGAAAGGAGAGATTGCACCGGTTGAATTAAATGGCTTGAATGAGGTAGCATCCTCAAAAGAACTTAAGTGAATTGAGAATGGAAACTTGAATCTTCTGAGATATCTTCATCACTCCGGAACAAATGAATAGTGAGAGGTGAATGATTAAGAGATACACCAGCATTAGAAAACATTAGAAACGAGGAAAAGATATGATCGATAAAGCTTGAATTGGAACCACCAGAGAAGAAAAGAATGACGAATGATGAACTTGAAGCTCCGTTAGTATCATCCTGAGAATCACCGGATACGAACATCGGCGGAAAAGAATGGAGAGACTTCACAAGAATAAAATGGATACTTGATTAAGAAATCTGCGTCCTTGATGAAATAAGGGTGGGAGGGTGGGAAAACAAAGACAACTTGGGACGAATGAAACAAACACCGTTTAGAATACTTAGAGTTGATCTTGCGGATGTTGAAAATGATCGGATTTACTTGGAGAAAAACGCACCGTTTGGAAAGGATTGAAAAGACAACCTTGATGATCAAGAAGGATTAGCATCCACATAGGAATATGAGAACACCACTTGGAAAAGGTATGGAATCAACACTTGACTTCGAAGCAACTCGACTACCACAAACCAAATCAAAAACAAAGGATTGGCTTGCGGAATAAGCCAGAAACAAACCTATGATAGATCCCATATCGTATCATGTGTTTGTTGGAAAGATATCCTAAGAGATACTTGAATTCCCACTTATAAACTCCCGAAACTTTCTGGTTATGCAATCAGGTGTTGGGGATACAGGGGAAGCATAATATCTCACCCAAACTAGCAAATCCTACAACCAGCTGTATCCATCCTTCAACACATAACCAAGAAATCCTCGGAAATCATCTACCTCAACCTTCGAAAACACATCCGTTATACAAGTCATGGCAATACTCCCGCACTCGCCACAGTACTGGGCTATCAGGGTTATCTCACCAACAACTGTACAAAAGAGATTTTCGATGTCGGCGTACTAAACTCAGGTATTCCAAAACCGCAACGATAAGATTATGACGACAACACCTCGGAGCTCAACTCCCCGGGACACTGCCACAACCCCTAAATGTCAGGAGGCAACCAAGACAATGTTGTCATCATAAAACCATCGGAACGATTGTAATATACCCGCGTGATCCTAAAAAAAATTTAGTGAAATTTGAGAAGAGAAGAGTCAAAACTCTACGTCAGGAAGCCTTACCAGAAGGTCGAAGGGACTGGGGAGTAAAAAGAATTCCTAAACTCTCCGATATATAATTCCTAAATGACTCAAAACATTTTTCTAGACACAACTCGGCCGCTAAAAACGATCAATCAGTGGGGGCTCCTAAGGTCGGGGAAGGCTCTGATACCAACTTGTAACACCCTCGATGCGGCTATATCTCCCACGTGTCAAAGCATGACTTAGAGGCATAACCGCATTGAAAGCAATGTCGCAAGTGAGGTAATCTTCAAACATCCCATGTAATACATAAGGGGAAAAGATACATAGTTGGCTTACAATCGCCACTTCACACAAATACATGAATAAAACATTACATCAAACAGGTACAAACAGGGCCCGACTACGGAGCCAAAATAAAAGAAGAAACCCCAAAAAGCGACAAAGGTCCACGATCGACCCCAACTGGGCTCCACTACTGATCGACTAGAACGAAACAACATAAAGGACAAGATCTTCATCGAACTCCTCCTTGAGCTCGGGTGTGTCACCTGCACGGTCTCAGCGGCACCTGCAAACTGGTTTAGGAAGTATCTGGTGAGTCACGAGGACTCAGCAATCTCACACCCGCGAGATCAAGACTATTTAAGCTTATAGGTAGGGTAAAAGGTATGAGGTGGAGCTGCAGCAAGCGACTAGCATATATGGTGGCTAACATACGCAAATGAGAGCGAGAAGAGAAGGCAAAAGCACGGTCGAACAACTATGATCAATAAGTGATCCTGAACTACTTACGTCAGACATAACTCCAACAACCGTGTCCACTTCCCGGACCCCGCCGAGAAGAGACCATCACAGTTACACACGCGGTTGGTGTATTTTTGTTAAGATCAACTTCGGGTTTTCTACAACCGGACATTAACAAATTCCCATCTGCCCATAACCGCGGGCACGGCTTTCGAAAGTTCAAACCCTGCAGGGGTGTCCCAACTTAGCCCATGATAAGCTCTCGCGATCAACGAAGGATATTCCTTCTCCCCGGGAAGACCCGATCAGTCTCGGAATCCCGGCTACAAGACAATTCGACAGCAATAAAACAAGTCCAGCAAAGCCGCCCGATGCGCCGACATCCTGATAGGAGCTGCACATATCTCGTTCTCAGGGCAACACCGGATGAGCAGTCCGTACAACTAAAACCAGCCCTCAAGTTTCCTTGAGGTGGCGCTGCAAAGGGCTCTAGTTCGGACCAACACTTAGACAAGCATTGGCCCGGGGAGGCTGAATAAAGATGACCCTTGGGTTAATTACTCCCAAGGGAAAATAGGTGGTGGTGAGGCAAATGGTAAAACCAATGTTGGGCCTCGCTGGAAAAGTCTTATTCAAAGCGAACTGTCAAGGGGGTCCCATAAATCACCCGACCGCGTTAGGGACGCAAAATCCGGGAACATAACACCGATATGACGGAAACTAGGGCGGCAAGAGTGGAACAAAACACCAGGCATAAGGCCGAGCCTTCCACCCTTTACCAAGTATATAGATGCATTAATTAAGTAAGATATATTGTGATATCCCAACAAGTAAACATGTTCCAACAAGGAACAACATCTCCATGTTCCAACAAGGAACAAGCTTCATCTTCACCTGCAACTAACAACGCTATAAGAGGAGCAAAGCGGTAACATAGCCAAACAACGGTTTGCTAGGACAAGGTGGGTTAGAGGCTTGGTTTAACAATATGGGAGGCACGATAAGCAAGTGGTAGGTATCGCAGCATAGGCATAGCAAAAGAGCGAGCAACTAGCAAGCAAAGATAGAAGTGATTTCGAGGGTATGGTCATCTTGCCTGAGATCCCGCAAGAAAGAAGAACGAGTCCATGAAGAAGACGAACGGACGTAGTTGAACGAATCCTCACAACTCCGGAACGAAACCGAAGCTAACGAGAGGAGCAACCCGGAAAGAAACAAGCAACATAGTAAACAAACACCACATACACATGGCATGATGCACAAAACAAGTATGATGCATGTCCGGTTTAATGAAGCATGTCATGGCTAAAATGCACAAGCAATCGTACAAATTAAGTGGAGCTCAATATGCAACGAGTTGCATATTGACAAAACACCACATTCGATTATTTGGTTCTCTCTTGTTTATGTTCACATCAATATCAAATGTTGCTTAACATGGCAAGAGGTGAAACATAATAAAACTACCTATTTAGGCAATTTTAAATGAGGCCGGAAATAACAAACAACAATTCCGGAAAAGCCTCATGAGCATATATTAGATTTGGTACTGTTCTGACCTAAAGCATATTTTAGAGTTGTTAAACAGGAAAATAAAGTGCACCATGTTAAACTAGGCATTTTTCCACCCCATTTACATATAAAGTTTATTAAATTCTGAGCTACGGTTAATTAGTTATGAATTAAATCATTTTAACATGGCATTTAGCAAAATAAATGCAAACAACAATTTTAAACATTTTAAATGTTGTTATCATGATGCGGATGACAATTGCAAGTTTTAAGCAATTTTATGAAAATGTTGACAAGAGCATGAAGAAGCATTTGTCATCGTGGCGGAAAGAAAGTGTGCCACGGCAACGAATCCGAAAATGGTGCCACGGCAACGAATCCGAAAATGGTGCCACGGCAACATATCGGTTCCGGTACCCATGAAGATATCGGTGCAAAAGGAAGCGTGACGGAAGCGAGCAAAAGATGGTGGGGCGCTCCCGGATACCGGGTTCCCACGAGACGATGGCATGGCAACGAGTGACAATTCAGACACGGTGAAAACGGTGCATCTCATAACAACACATGCATTCGTTCACGGCGGCCGTCTCGGCGGTTATACCTTCGAAGCGTGCATTTACGGAACGAGTCGAGATCGTCGAAGGAAGTAGTGGTACACGGGCCGTAGTGGAAGTAGGGGTACATGACGACGGTAGAGGTACTCGCGACGGTAGTCGTTCACGTTCACGTAACACGGGTCTTCGGCGACGGACGTCGTACATGGTTCGGAGTGGTACTTGCATCTTCGGACTTGACGAATCCGAGGGCTTCGGGGTCGACGGTAGTGGTACACAGTGTCGAAGAGGAACTTAGCGGATCCACGCGTAGGGGTACTTGGCAAACGACGGATGTCGTGGTACTTGTCGGTCCGGGTCTTGGCGCAACCGGTGCACACAAACATCCCACTCGGGCTTCACAGAGGCATCGGTTCAAACTGCTCCTGCTCGAGGAGGCACTGCAAATGTGCAACAACTAAAGAGCTCCCGGTCTTGGTGTCCAGCGGCAGCAACAGGGACGGCCGGACGGATGCAGGGAGCAGAAGCGGAGGCTGCAGAGACGAGGTGGAGGAGCTGCAAGTGGGGCGGGCGGCGCGGAGCGGCGACCTGCTGTTGGTCGCCAGCGCGGGCGAGACAAGGGGCGGTGGAGCGCCATGGCTGAGGGAGCAGAGAAGGGGCGAAGCAGAGGAGGAGGCTGTGAAGGAGATCCGGTGGAAGGAGCGATGGTGGCGTGGCGGCCGGACGCAGCAACGAGGCGCGATGGAGGTCGATGGAGGCGGAGCAGCGGGGATGGAGCTGAGGAGGAGGCCGGCTGGCCGCGGAAGATGGAGGCGCATGGGACTGCGGCTGCGGACGTCGGCGCCCTGGACAGAGAGGCGACGGGGACGGCTGGATCCGAGCGAGGTGCGTCGAGGCGCGCAGGTCGCCGGACGGAGCGGGGCTTGCCTTGGGAGGAGCTCATCTCCCTGAACTCCGGCGAGGTCAGAAGAGGCCAGGCCTCGGGCGCACGACGCTGTGGGTGCGGGACGCAGTGGCTTCGGCGCATCTGGATCGAGGCGAGGCGGGTGGCTCTGCTCTCTCTCTGCGACGGCGCATCGAGGGAGGAGGGGTTCGAGTGAGGTGGATCGGGAGGAGCGGGGCTCTGGCGGCGCGAGCGGGGGAAGGAGGGAGAGACCAGGGGGATCGACAGGGGGTTGGGCTAGGGTTAGGAAAGGAGGAGGGGCGGCTGGGCCTTGGAGGCCGGCCCAGTATGGGAGGTTAGACGGGCTGGACTGGTTAGACAGGCCCAAGAGGCCGGCTGGGCTTCTCCTCTCTCTCTCCTATTTCCTTTAAAAGAAAAGCATTAGAGAGAAGAAAAGGAAGAGAGGGTTAGGAAAAGAATTTAGGCACGCGGACAATATTCCCGGACTCACAAAAAATGCGCTTGTCCCAAGAAAATAGAAGTGAGTATGATTGCAAGATTTAAATTCAAATTCATTTGAATTTAATTCAAATGGTTTGAATAGGAAGTGAGGGTTGGAAAGGTCCAAAAATGTTGAACATTTAGGAAGAGCTCCGGAAAATGATGAAAGAAGATAAGGACAAGGTTAGAGGCCAAGAATTGAGATAACAAAGGCATTGGGATTTTGCAAGTGTGTTTTGGTGAATTCCAAAATGGAATATTTTATTATAGCTCTCTAAATATCGAGAGGATATGTTTTAAAGAGAATCACCATGTGAATACCCTCGGTTTAAATGGATCAAAGATCCATGCCATTTATTTATTTGAGTTACGAAAATAAATAACTTGATGGCATGATGACATGATGCAATGCACATGATGCAAAGCTGAATGCAATAAACCAACAACTCACATGACGAAAAAAATCCCGGAAACCCTGGAAGACATCTGGAGCTCCGGTCTTGGGGCGTTACAGTAGCTACGTATGTTGTAGAGCTACTGATTGATCGGTAACAAAATCACAGATTCATCTTACTCATCAATATCAAAGAGATAGAAGATTGGGTGGAACCTGGAGCGCAATCGCTCACGAGATTGGGCGCCCAGAATCTCTCCTCCTTCACCAGCTTTGACAAATCCAGCGCCCCATGGCTGAGTCTCTCCCTCTCGCTTTCTTTTCCGCTCCGGCCTCCCAACCTTCAGACGAATCCAAACTATGGTGAGGCCCTCGCGAGTTATTCACCACTAGTTGACCCGTTGCGCCAAATGGCGCAGAGACCTGCTGAAGACATGTTGTCGATGAAAACAGTTTCATGCTGTAAGAACCCTCAACTAAAGCCATGTTCAGGATGAAAATAGTTTCCTTTACTAAGGACAGACCATGTATATACAGTCAGTTTAGTTCTGGTCTGCTAAATCCATATGCGCCTTGAATAAAAAACATGATTTAATTTGCAGAGCCTCACGTGTTTCGAGTATGAATAAGAACTATAAACTCTTTTTGTGCGATTCAAACACATTTCCAGAGTTTTTATTTCTCAGTACATGTTGTCTAAAGTAACATTTGCCCAGAGAGAGAGAGAAGCATACCCCTCTCTCATTATGATTATTATTAAAAGGTATTGAATTCAAAATAAACAATTTCATTTACTTGAAGCACTTGAAGAAAGATAACTTAGACATACTTTTACGCAATGCTCATTTAACCTGTGAAGGACTATGCAATGCTCATTTAACCTGTGAAGGACAAAAATATTCCACCGTCTCTGAATGATGAACTAAACTAAATAAGAAATATATGCAGTAAATTCATTCAAAGTAGAAAAGGGATCTTACATCAAAAATGCATTACAACAAACATGGCGTTATCTTAGTAAAAGAAATTACATCATTAGAAGAGAAAAGGGAAGAAAACCAAATATGAGATTGAGATTAATACATCTAGGAGGAGGTCGTAGACATCACTGTGATCATTTTGCGGCCTGGGGAGCAAGGATCCATGGTTTTTATATGCCTTGTCCGGCTGCTGGAGTAGGTGACATGGAAACGTCGTCTCTACCATCTCGATGGCTTAGATCCAGGGAGCCGGATGTTCATCTCGGCCCTCCCCAGCTTCCATCAATGGATTTTTATAGTCAGGGTTAAAGACTGAGAGGCCCTATTCATGTTCAAATATGCGAGTAGCATATACAATACAAGTCAAGAAAAAGAAAAGAGAAGACCACAAACATTACAAAAACACAATTTTGACAAATTATCTCTATTGTAAAATTGAAGGAGTAACTTATTATTCAAGAGAACTGGCCATTGACAATTCAGTTACAATTATCAAAGAGAACTGTAAATTGCTAACTTAATTACATCATTCTTCACATAAGCTTCTCATTGAGGAAATTTCTTGACTGGAAGGTCACATTTCAAGCCATTGCACTTATAAAACCCAGCCCTGTTGTCATTTAAATTGCAAATTAATCATCAATAATGCACAATAATTTATGACCCACAAACGATTTGGAGCCTAAGGAGGAGAAAATATCAATGCAAATAAATACACACGTAGTAAGATGCATTGCAATAGTCGTATTACTTGAATTTGTAAGCTGACCAGCAAAATCAGATCAATCATGCATAGTACACAAAAGAGACAAAGCTTTAACCATAATTGGTGCTTAACCTTCTTGCTCCTGCTAATGATTTTGGCCATGAAGGCATCAGAGTAAGGGGAGGAAGAACGGGACGACGCCTGCTGGAAGTTGCCGATGGGTGTTGACGGCCTGGCCAAGCCATCTCCCTCCATGATAGGTGGCAGTTGGCGGAGAGGTGTAAATATGACGAGATGTGAAAATAAGCTCGAGGAAATTAATATGGACCAGCAAACTGACAAAAGCAAAATATAACATAATTATATTGCAGAGTGTACTAACATAATTATATTCCGGATTAAACTAATAGCACAACAATTTACAGGGTTAGAATGCAGTGCACATATATACCTTAGTGGCACAAAAACTATTTAGCCAACTTCACTAACAATTTAGAAACTGGCTTCCGTGTACTAACATGGTTATTTTGGATATAAGCAATCAACCACGAATTTAACATCAGAGATATCTGACCATTTTAAGTAACGAAAAAAGAGCCCAATAGCAAGATAGCACAACATGGAGCTGCATTGACCAGCCCCTTTTAAAGAAAGGCTTTAGGATCAGAAGTTGTGTAGTTGATCAACTTGGAAATATAAAAGCATTTCCTTCAAATCAGTACAGCACCTCCGACAAATGCGATGTGATAAGAAAGCAATGAACATATACACTGCTCCACACTTAGTTTTGTATGTAAAAAGAAAGCCATGGCAGATGAGTTTTTTGGATCACAGAAACCCAACCTGAATACATCTGAATGATATAATCAATTTTCGAAATGTTTGGCAGGCACAAGAAAAACACACGAGTAAAAATAATAATATATGATTGGTATCTGTATTTGATCCACCTGGGTACATGCACATCCTAAAAGCAACAAACAAGCTGCCATGCAACCTGATGTGCAGCTTATCACATGGTACACAGAACTTCACAAATTATCAGGACATCGATCAATTATTAACATTGAGGGTTTGAGATCGTTGCCTTGATGGTTCATTCAAACCCTCAATGACCGACTGACCATTAATTTCCTCAATCCTCAGAACTGCATAATTAATTTACCATTGCAAGTATAGCATATGCTACCTCATTTTATTTGCAAAAAGTAATTTAAGCTGTTGCAGAGAAATACTCAAAACAATAGCTCAACTAAAAATATATTTAGTCCTCAGTTTGACATGCACAATAAGAAGTACGTAATTCAAGAATTCATTATGCCAAGTTTTAGCATATTGATTTTCCAATTAGCGAGTCACTAAAAAAATCAAATAACTAAAAAGGAGATGCACATAATTCAAGAGAGATGTGTACTGTTTTATTAGCCAAATGAACATGTTCCAACAAAGCAAGCACTGCAAAGAAGCACTCAGCCTGATCAACTAACCATCGCATACCAAAAATGTAAAAGGAAGATATCTAAAGAACAACGGGTTCAAAAACACAGCTTAGCTTACAAAAAGCACAACTTATAAAGCATGTTCCCCTTGATTACCATGTAGGGTTTATTCCCCTGCACGAATTACCCATCCTCTTGGCAAAGCCTCCGCTGGTAATATAGAACTTGCAAGCAGATCGTTGTAATCGCCGATTGTCTCTGGCCCATGCATTGCTACAATGAGCGATGAACCAATGAAATACATATGATACCCAAGTGTCAAGATTCAGAGATATACATTGGCTACTCCAAAGGGTGCCAGGTTTGTGAATTAAATTAAATGTAGATCAATGGAAGCATAAACTTGATGAAGAAAAAGAAATTATTAACTTGTCTATCTAAACCATACTATCATTGGCATTCAGATGTATATGCAGCGTTGCCAGACCATCAGCGAGCCTGTCACACAACAATGGATCAAACAACACTGTGAGTAAACTATATATTTTCTTAGCTTCGCATGTGTACCAACCACATCATTTAAAAATGTTTATTATTTAGATTTGTAACCTATCCAGCAAAATCATCAATCGTGCATTCAAGATCTGTAGGTAAATAAAAGAATGGGAAATTTTCACCACAAATCTCATCTAGCCATCACAAATCTTAACATCAGAATAGAAGAACAAAGGGAAGAAAATTCACCTTCATCTTCTTCAACTCTTTAGTTAAATTCTTCTTCTTCCCTTCATCCTCAGATCTGCACACGTAATGTTTAAAAACTAATATATTGGTAAGTTTAAACATTAGCGATGGGAGGGGAGGAAGTAAGAGAAAAAGTGAGAGGAGAGCACCTTGGCAAGACTCTTGAGGAATTGCTCAGCAAAAAATTTAAGCTGGCAACCATGACCTCAGCCTTCAACTCCTTGCGGAGACCCTGCAGCCAACACAATCATTCATGACACAAAGAGGGGAGACAGACACATCAACAAGATTCTTGAGGAAGTGCTCAACCAAAATTTGAAGCTGGCAACCCACGACCTCGATCCTCCACTCCTCGTGGCGCCCCTGCAGCCAACCAATCATCATGAGACAAAGAGTGAAACGAGTCATTGTCGCTGCTGCAATCGCAGTCTTTCCGTGCTTGGTGGTAGTAGCGGGGAGGCGTGGAAGATGTATCAAATATGTTCAGCAGTCTGAAAGTCATGAGTGTAATCCTGAAATAAGAATTCAGCCTTTCATTCTTTATTCTGAACTACATGTTTCCTAATTTTATAGTTTAAAACCAACCTAAACAGCAAATACACCTATCTTAGGACTAGCATAAGAAACAGGAAATAAAAAGAATTCAAGACACATAATTGTATCTAAACTTTACAGGTAGAAGTTTGTACTGACTAACATTCAGATTCAACAACTCAATTATCTTTTGCCCCGAGAGCTCTTCAAACTGAACCAAAACAAGTGAGCCTGCAAATCAATCAATAACAAAACAGAACGGCGAGCTCTTCGGCCTGGCTGCTCCACCCCACACCGCTGGCCTCTTGGCCCTCCCCTGCTCCCTCCCATCTCCGGAAAAAACCGTGCCTCTCCGGAAAAGAAAAAAAAAAGAAAAAAACACATATTTTTTTCGTTTTCGAGAGGCACGGCTGTGGCCTCTCGCGAAAGCACTACCGTGCCTCTCACAGAAGGGAAGAAACAGAAAACATTTTTTTTTTCGTTTTCGAGAGGCACGGCTGTGACTCTCGCAAAAAGTACAACCATGCCTCTCGCGGAAGTGAAAAAACTAGAAAACGCGTTTTTTTGTTTTCGAGAGGTACGACCGTGACTCTCGCAAAAGACAAATCGTGCCTCTCGTCGAAGGAAAAAAAACAAAAAACGTATTTCTTTTTTGTTTCCGAGAGGCACGGTCGTGACTCTGGAGAAAGCAAAACCGTGCCTCTTGCGGAAGCAAAACCGTGACTCTTGCGGAAGGAAAAAACGTGTCTTCTGACAACCAATTTTTCTTTGTTCCAAAACCTAAGCAAGACTGATGAAAAAGCGAAACATCGAATAAAGCCGGAAAAAACCATTTAAAAAGTCAAAAATGCGTGCGGAAAAATAAGAAAAAACAAAATTCGGAGGGAGCGCCCAGAGTGACACGTGGCGGACGGCTGAGAGCATGCCAAGTGACGCTGATCGTTATGAGGCTCCCGAAGGAGGGCTCGTCAACTAGTTGCTCCTCTAACGCCCTTTGCGTGCGCATATGTTTTACCCCCAACATGTAGGTACTGGGCTGGCCCATTTTCGTCTTTTTCTCGTTCCCCTGTTTTGATCGAGTTCGCTTGTTTCATTCCCTGGGTTTCATTCACTACGTCTTTTTTACTTCGCTAATTTGCTCAGTTTTTTGCCTTTTCTTTTTTCTCATGGTTTTTTTCGTGGTTTTATTGTTTTTTATTTTTATTTTATTTCCTTTGTTGTTTCATTATTTTCCTTTTTTTCTTTGTTTTTTCACTCCTTTTCTTTTTTCTTCCTCACATATTACTGTTTTCTCTTCGGTTCTCTTTTTGGGGCTTTGTTCTTTGTTTTCTTCATATCTTTATTGGTTTGAATAGGGTTTTTTGAGTTTTATTCATTTTTATTAGGTTTTTTCCTTTTTTTTCTTTCTTAGTTTTCTTTGTTTATTTCTTTGTTTTCATGGATTTTTTTATTTCTTTCGGTTTCATTCTACTCTTTTTTATACATCAAGAACATGTTTCAAGTACAAGTTTAACATTTTTTAATAGATGGTCACACTTTTTTGATATACATTCTTAAACTTTTTCAAACAGAAAATTATTTGTTTTCCAAATTCACGGTCAATATTTTTCTATACACATTTTAAATATTTTCAATGCTTGATTAAAAAAATCAAATACAATATTAACATTTTTAATACATGGTCAATGTTTTTTCTATACACATTTAACATGTTCGAACGCTTGATTAATAGTTTTTTCAAATACAATATGAATAATTTTTAATGCATGGTCAAAACATTTCTATATGTATTTAAAAAGTTGAATTGAAATACAATTATAACAATTTTATAATATAATACAATTCTATCTTTTTAAATACATGGTCAACATTTTCTCTATACACACTGACCAATTTCAAATGCTTGACTAACATTTTTCAAATACTCGTTTAACATTGTCTCAAATGATTTATTAACATTTAAATACATGATCAACTTTTGACACACGTTGTACATTTTTTGTATAGAATTTTTTTATAGATGTGAAACATTTTTTTCTATTCACATTTAACATTTTTTAAATGCTTGATTAACCAGTTTCTTACATGATCAACTTTTCACACGCATTGTATATTTTTTGCATACATTTTTGAGAAACATTTTCTCTATACACATTTAATATTTTGCAGATGCTCGAGTAACATTTGTTTCAAATATCTTATGTAAACTGTTTCTTGTAATATATTTGTTTAGAATATTTGAAAGTACAAACGAAAGTAAAATAATAATAATTATTACAAAACGTTATAAAAAAAGATACGAGGCCCATATAGGTCCTGTCGAGAGCCCCCGCCACGGTAAGAAGATATATACCCGGACCTAAGTTGTCTCAAAAAGAAAAGGATCCGGGCCTAAGAAGCTTCGCGAGGCCCATATGCGCCCCGGGCCACGGTAAGAAGAGCCGAGCAGAGAGGCTCTGCCTCCTCTGTCTGTCTGCTCTGCTCCGCTCGCCTCTTTCTTTCTTCGCCGGCAAGAAGAAGACGCGCCCCCTTCCCCTCCGTCGCCGGCCGACACGCCATGGCCGCCGGCCGGTTTCTGCCGCTGGCGGGCCGCCGCATCATGGCGGCCCTGTCCCAGCCGTCCGCCCCCTCTTCCCGCGGTGAGCCCCGGCTTCCTCCCCTCCCCCTCCCCCTTCTTGGTCCCCGCTGCTTAAATCCGAGCGCTTTGTCCTCGGGTCGATTGCTCGGGATGCCGCAGCCCCGGTGGTCGGGATTCAGGTCTGCTTGATTTTGAGTGATGCTGTGAGCCCCCGCCGTGACTGGTTCTGTCGCGGGCTCTGATTCGATTGGGATTTATCTAGGTCGTGTGGATTGTGGGCGCCGGTGGGTGGGGGCTGAATTCCCTGTGTATGATTATAGCACTGTGTACTAGTAGAAATTTAATCTAATTAGGATAGGCCGTGTTTTCTTTTCTTTATGCTGTGTTAAAATGATTGATGGCTTAGGATGCTGTAAATCGCAGGCGGCCGACAATCATACCCATAGTCTCAGTCAGTTCATGTTTCTCTGTGGGGAATAAATTCTTAGTTGCTGCGAGATTGGCAAATAAATAGCTGAAGCGTTTATCGTTTGATCATATGTATATATGCATGTCAGCTGTTTGCACTTATGCAACACCACTGAGCTAATAGCCAACCGAAGCTGAAGCAAATAAGCTCAAGCATTCTTTCTTAAATTTCATTTTATCATGTGTGTGTCACATGTTTTTACTTCTGCGACGCGAGTGAGCTAACGGCCAACCGGATACTCTCGTCATTGCAGGAATTTTCTTCCCTTCGACTGCGACCGCAGGCTTGAGGTCCCTCCAAACAATCATCGAAGCGAGCAGCAACGCGACGAATGAGCGTCGCCATGACCCGGAGGATCACAAGACCGACACCCCGCTGCCGCCGCCAGCTTCTGTCCGTGCAGCAGCGGGGTCGAGCTTCAAGGTCAGAGACGCGTCGAGCCTGAAGATCTCGCCGAGGCACGACATGGCAATGATCTTCACGTGCAAGGTCTGCGAGACGAGGTCCGTGAAGATGGCCAGCCGGGACTCGTACGACAACGGGGTGGTGGTCGCCCGCTGTGGCGGCTGCAACAACCTGCACCTGATGGCGGACAGGCTCGGCTGGTTTGGCCAGCCGGGGAGCATCGAGGACTTCCTGGCGGAGCAGGGGCAGGACGTGAAGAAAGGCGACACGGATACTCTCAGCTTCACCCTGGAGGACCTGGCCGGGTCTCAGGTCAAATCGAAGGAACCTTCTGCTGAAAATTAGGCCTTACTGCTGTAATATCTTGGCCTTCTTTCTGGTCCAGCAGCAGCTATAATAAAACTGTCACCTCCTTACCGAAACTTTGCGAGTTATTCGCGCAGTTTCATGGCTTCTCAAGTGGAGTACAAGCTGCTAAGTTCTAGATTAAAGCTGCAATAGTGAAGTGAATTTTCTGTAGTGGACTACCCACACTCTAGTATTTTGTGATTTATCCTTTCTTGTCCAAGCATGTTTCCGATCGAGAGAACAAAGATTTTGAGATGTGACCTTTCTGAACCTCTAGTTTAACTGGAATATTGTGTCATTTTTTTATGTGCAAGTATGATGATGAATGGTTGCCGCTGAATAGAGCTACAAATCCTGACCATGTAGTACAGTACAGCCAGAAATAATTCGACATTTGCACTTGAAATGTTACACTGACTGAAGGCAAGTTCCTCTGACATGTGCTATCATCATCAGCTAATCTGAAAATGGATAACGCCTCTACATAAAAATTAGGGCATTCCTGACCAGCTGCCTGCTGCTACTCAACATCCTGCTCTTTACATCTCCACAACAAGAAAAAGGTAAATCTGTTGTTCTTATCTACACCTCATGCATGCTGTGAAAGACAGAAAGCTCTAACAATTGTACATTTTTCTGTTACGCAGAGAAAGAAAGAATCGACGAACGGATCTATCGACAGAGGGGTCAGTGCTTCTGGAAGACTACCATGCAGAAGAAGGCTACGCAGCGGAAGATCACCCCGTTGGCCACGAGGACCCATAAACAGAGACTCCTGTTGCTGATGTCGTAGCCGTTACTTTGCAGAGAGCCGCACCGTGTTATCAACCACACCCCGGTGTAGCTGCAACCACGAACGAGCAATCGGGTGTTTGGTCAGAGACAATTTTACTTGCGAGCTCATTTATGTCAGGGAGGAATTTGATGGGAGGTATACGCACTTGTGAGCGTTGGCGATCACGAACGCCTCCAGAGCCCACTTTGTGTAGCAAAGATCAGCAATGATAGTGTCCTTCTGCTGAGTTGCTATCAAGGTGAGAACGACTGGGAGCAGTGCAGACCACTGCAAAGAAAAGCATGTATCATGAGCAATGATGAGCAATCTACAAGGGAGCTTTTTTTGATTTCATGGTCATCAAAATACAATTGAGGAACGGAAGCATGTTTCAGTACCAGTTGTGCGGAGCCTGGCTGGAAGAAGATGGCGAAGGTGTAGCCGATGCCCGTGACGCAGTACACAAGCGCGACGAGGACGACATAGTTCTCCCAGATGGACGACCTGGGATTGTTGAAGAAGTAGAACATGGAGAGGTAGACGATGGGCTTGACGATGGTGTTGAAGTGGTCGATGGTGTCCTTGGCCATGAAGTAGGCCAGCGAGCTCATCCCCGAGGCCCTTTCCCTCCAGTAGTATATCTTGTCCAGGGCGAACGATCTTAGGGCTCCGATTTTGCAAAGCAGGGCTGCGTCATGAACGCAGCTTGGCATGAGTGAACCTCGAGAACTGGTCAGCTAGATATGCAGATTCAGGGCTCGCTCAAGAGGAAGAGAAGGCAGGCCAGACTTACAGACGGCGATGACAGTGTAAGTGTACCCAAGTGCTCCAAACGTTTCGTCGCTCACTTTGGCCAGCGTCCCCAGGCATATCCCAGCAAGGCAGAGTATCAGGTAGTCGACAGCCAGTATCCGTGCTTCCCGGAGCCTCTGCTTGCCAACCCTGAAGACATAAACACCGAGATGAACTGGACAAGAATTCCCCAGGAAATGAGATGTTCAATACACAGATGAGAGAGACCTTACCTTCCCAGGAAGTACCTGTACTGCCTAAGGATGCCGGGAGTGTTGCGGTTCGACAGATCTAAGGTCGACTTGTTATAGTCAAACTCATCCTTCTTCTGCATGATGGTGTCCTTGATATTGGCCCACATTTCTGATAGAAAGGATGGGCTTGCGTCCGCGCCAGAAGAAGAAGGGTCTGCGCCTCCTCTGGACGAAGATTCAGATCCGGAGGTGCTCTGCAGCATGTCCCGTGGAACGTCATAGCCGTTGTGCACCATCCATCTGAGCGGCAGGTCCTTCACAGTTACGCCCGCGCTCATGTTTGGCTTCACGATGCCCTCCAAGATGTCAATGTAGTAGTCGGGTGGGTTCACGCGATCCGGCACGACAATGCCCAGCCCTGAGAAGTATTCTTCCACCTTCTTTACTGGACCGTGGTAGACGGTCATCCCCCCTTTCGCAAGAAGTATCAAGTCATCGAACATTCTGTACAGCGTGTAGCTGAGACGGCAAAGGGCTTTGTTTTAGTCAGGGAGAATTGCAGGCGATGAGGCAAACATATGCCGTTCTGCATTTGAGGTTGGAAGCAAACCTTGGCTGATGAACAACCATGGAGATGTTGACGCCTTCGAGAGCTTCCCGGCGAAGGGCGCGGAGAAGAAGCAGGGAGGATGCACTATCCAAACCTGAAGTCGGCTCATCTAAGATCAACACCGAAGGTTCCATGACCATTTCTACACCGACGTTGACCCTCTTGCGCTGGCCACCGGAGATGCCACGCTGCTCCACCGTCCCGACCAGAGAATCTCGAACTGGCTGCAGCCCCAAAGACTCAATGACCCTCTCCACGACGAGGACCTTTTCGGCTTTCGACATGTCTGCTGCAAGCCTGTGAGATTCAACAAACATACAGTAAGTTTCACTTGTGTAAACTGAAAAGGTAGATGGCTAACTCTACTTGGGCAAATACCTGCATCTTGCATTGAACCAGAGATTTTCTTCAACGGTTAGGTTGCCATGGACAATGTCATCTTGGGGAACAAAGCCGATAATCCTCTTGTACGCACGGATCGGCTCAACTTTACCATTGATGAGCACCAAGCCTGATGTGTCACAACCAGTTGCCTTGCCGGCGACAGCACTCAGAAATGTGGTCTTGCCAGCACCAGATGGGCCCATGACGGCAGCTACGCGGCCAGGCATGAGCTTTCCTGTCACGGACCTCAAGATCTTCTTCTTGCTCCCCGTCAGCGTCAGGGTTAGGTCCTTGAACGCGACCTCAATGGGCATTCTCGAGCCGACTTCGTGCTCTTTGGCCATGCTTACCACACCAGACAAACTCATGTTGTTATCGTTCTCCTCCATCTCCTGTTGAATTGCCTTTTCCTTCTCGATTTGACCGTATGCATACTTGAAAATCTGGCTCCGGCTGTGCATCTGCTTCCCTTTGGGCATCTTCTTGCCGGTCTTATCTCCTATTTCCATTTGGAATCCTTCGGGCCCGTCTGGGTTCTCTTCAAGGGAGCTCGTCATGTCGGGGAGGTTGCTCTTTTTTCCAGCCCCATCATCCGTTCCAACTGAAGGCATCATGCCTTTCGATGACATCCCCCCTGGCTGTCCCGGCTTCTGCTTGCGCGAGAAGGTGCGAGACAGTTGTGACTGAAGGCCAGTGCTGGCCTTCTTGGCGACATCTCTAGCTGTTTTCCACCTCTCACGAGCCTGCGCCGTCTCTTTCGCATACCTTGCAGCAGCCTCTCGAGATTTTGCTTGCTTTTTCTCACGGTTGGTTAGAAGTTGGCCAGAGAAATTGTAGATGATCAGAAGGACTAGACAAGAGGCAATCTGCGGAGCCGCGGAAAAGAACAGAAGACAAGTGTCAGTTCGACCAAAGCAGCCGCGGCTTCCAAAAGGATAATAACCATGATATCGATTCGCTTAGTGGCATTACCACTAGCAACATGCCAAAGATCGTGATGTCCTGATTAACAGAGTTTGGCGGACATGCGCTCTTCTTGTAGCATCCTGCAGGGAAGAAGAAGAAGAAGAAGAAGAAGGCCACATTCAGGACGCGCACGGGTCAAGAAGACTGCGGAGGGTATGGATTCCAACTCCTCTGCAATGAGAAGTAGTCGAGCTTACTGGTTTGCGAAGTCGATCCCTTCCTGCAGTAATACCTGCAAAAGCACACCTGATTCTCTCAGCATCTGAACAGATAAACACCCGAGCAATCGACCGCGGGAAGAGCATGCCCACTGAATATACCACGGCACGGGGTATATGATTACGAACAATGGTTGTCATGGAACTACAACTTGAAACATCAGATAGATAGGATTACCCACTACTACAAGGGAGCTTCTGGGTCGTGCTCGGGCAGTAGAATCCAGCCGGGCAGAAAACGTCGTCGGTGCTCATCACATCTGCCCAATTGTCAGCACTTCCACATGTGTGGTTTGGGTTCCCAGCAGGCGGTTGGTAATTGTACCTGAAATGCATCTTCAGCATTATGATGAAACTGTGGAAATTTAGAAGTTCCGAGGGCGGCCGACTTACGGGTCGCAGATGCCCGTGGTCTTGTTCAGGGTGGACAGTGGGCAGTATGCTCCAAGAGGGCAAGCTGCACATGACAGAATTAACTCAGAGAAATCAGTATAACAATTTCTTCCCAATCAAAAAATTAAATAACAATTTTCTTTCTGCTTGCATTTGAGTTAGCATAAGTGCATATATCCTGAAACATTTAATTCGCTTCTTTTTTGATCAACTGATAAATGGAAAAAAGTTTGCTGAAAAGCAGTGGTGTTCTTTTTGTTAGTGATGTTGGCATGGGTTGATGAGAGCAAACTTACGTATCATGCAGGTGAGGGCATGGGGGCAGAAGAAGCCGGGGCAGCAGGCCTGGCAGTCGTCGGCGCGGTAGGGGATGTCCTTGGCGTCCTGGAGGTCGACCTTCTGCTCGCCGGCGCTGCAGGCCCAGCCGGGCTCGCAGCCGTCGATCCAGGAGGAGAGGTTGCAGTTCTTGTTGGGCCTGACGTAGCTCTTCTCCCACCTGGTCTCCTCCCCGCTCTCGATCAGGCTGTTGAAGTAGAACTTCATCTCCGCCGCCGTGCACACCCGCTGGTGCAGGTCGCCTGCCACAGAGAACCATGATCTAGATCTTGAAAGGCGGCATCGTCGTTGATCGAATTGAAAATGATTTACAAGGAAATCACAATGGTTCAAAATGCTACCATGCAGAATGTACTAAGAATGTGGATGTGGCTGCTTTTTTTACCGTACCATTGGTCTGCTTCATGCAGTTGTTGAGGAAGGAGGTGTCCTTGGTGAAGTTGAAGGCCGCGTCCCACTCCGAGTCCCTGCGGAATCGGAGTCCGAATCGGAGATCACCACACGAGATGGATGGATCGATCGATCCCACGGGAAAAACGGAGAAGAAGAAGGAGAATGGAGAGGAGGAGAATGGAGATGCACGTACGTGTCCTTGATGCAGTAGCCGAGCTGGCTGCGGATGGAGCGGGCGAAGGTGGCGGTGAGGCCCTTGAGGCGCTTGTTGACGATCTCGGCGACGACGGGGTTGCCGACGAGGCCCTTGCCCCCGGCGGCGGAGGCGGCGCCGCCCCCGACCCCGTCCCCGCCGTAGTCGTCGTCGATGGCGTGCTCCTCGAAGGAGAGCCGCGGGACGACGGCGGCGTGCCCCTCGAAGGGGGAGAGCCGCGGGAGGACGTTGTAGGCGGGGCTGCCGATGGCGATGGCGCGCGCGGCGGCGGCCGAGGTGAGGAGGAGCAGCGCGGCGGCGAGCTGCTGCCCCGCCACACGGGCCATGGGTTGGGCGGAGGGGCGGAGGGAGGACGCTCGGTGGAGCTGCAGGGTCGGCGCCTTGGGGCCTAGGTGGTAGGCATTGGTGGTGGCTGGCATTGCCTCTCGGCTGCCTGCCTGCCTGGGATGGGAGGAGGAGGAGCTCGCGGGGCGGTGGTGGTGGAGAGCAGAAATAGGAAGGGTGGTCGATCGGGAGTGAGGGCAGACGGGCCATGGGCCTCCTCCTTCATCTCAACTGGACCTGCCTTCCTTCCACTGGCCCTTTCGGCCTTTTTACGAATGGGTGTATGTTTGTTTGAGAATTCGAGCTTTTATGCACCATGCTCTTATATTTCCTTTAGATCACTAAAGCAGTGATCTAAAATGCCACCACCAAATCACTACAAGCTGCCGCCGTACGGGGCCCCATGTGGCAGCCCCCACGACGTTCACAACACTTCAAAAATGACACATGAATGATATTGTAGCCAAGGGTGCAAATGCATCACACATAGACTCACAAATTTGATGTTCTTATGAACATTTTCCTGAACATGTGAACATTTTTGCAAGTCTTATGAACATTTTTCTAAATGGTATGGACATTTGTTTATGTAATAAACGTTCAAAAATTTATATGAGCTATTTTTTTACATTTGCATTAACACTTTTAAGTGTTATGAACATTTTTTTCCCTAAATGAAATGGATGTATTTTTACATGTCATGAACATTTTTAAAAATGATATGAATATTTTTTACATTTTTTCAAGTTGTTTTAAATATCATGAACATTTTTTTAAACCTGTGAACATTTTTTTAAATGGTACGAATATTTTTTAGAATGTGAAGAACTTTTTTTAAAATGTCATGAACATTTTATTCAACATGCATGAACACATTTAAAAGCTGCGTGAACAATATTACAATACAAAAGGTGTTTGTGGAAATAAAAATAGAAATAGAAAAACTATTAAAAAATAAGTTTCCGTGTTATTAGTTTTTGAAAAGGAGGATAACCCCCGGCCTCTGCATCTATCGACGCACACAACCATAATAATTTTTCGTATACCTCTAAAATACATTCTTTTTTACCTAATAACATTAGAGAAAAAAGAAACAAAAATCAACAAGAGACAAATGGAAAAGATGTAAGCATGCGTGCTCCATCGTCTTGCTAAGGGACATAGATGCCCCCGTAGTGTATGTGTGAGAATGTGATGTCACAAAAAATTGATGGGTTTTTCTTTGCAGGGAACGGAAGACATAGTAGCTCAAACCATGACCAGTTTTGTAGGCGTAGCTTAGCATGTTTTTAATCTCACCTACCATACGAACCAATGCAAAACTCAACCTGCGGTAAAAATTGTGCGAACTAGACCCAAAGAATCTTGAGGCCATGAAGCACGAGTAGAAGCACCCCACCAAATCAAATCATGGAAGTTTGAGAACTCTCTAGCTAACCCGAAGTTGGTGGTAATTAACATCAATGCCACGCACAAAATCCTTCGATCTTGAGAAAATAGAAATTTTGGCATTTTAGACCACCTACGCGAGTGTAATGCCAGAAAGGATCACCTCTCAGTGCAATCGGCAAATATCCGTGCCAGCAGGCCCGATAGGCGACACCAGGGACATGGTAGCTGCCATAGCCCATGGCGGCAGGTGTCATGTCATCATCTCATTCTGTTTTCTGTTCTGCATCGCTCCAAATCCTATGATGCAAAGGGTGCCACCACTAGTTGTAGCGGCAGGCGACACGTGTCGCCTGCCAGGCCTGCCATCACGGTAGTTTTATCATTGCATTGAGAGGTGGACTTTCTGGCATTTCACTTATGCAGGTGTTCTAAAATGCCAAAAGTTCGAGGTGAGGAGGGTTGTACAAGGTTGAATAGATTACTAGATACAACCACTAACCATTGTAGTTATATGTAACAATTCTACTTGTCCTCTCATGCATGGAAGTAGAATATCGAACCCGAAAGAGAATGCACTACCACAACATTTTGGCACTTGTCATGTCTGATGTAAAACGTGTAGCCTTGGGAAATCACACAACTCCAGTAGTAATACTAAGTTGGATATTTGCAATACTAAGTATTGTGTTTATGCGCTTCACCCTTTTGTTATGAAGTTTCAGTTCTTTCAGGGCATATGAGAGTTTCTAAATTCTAAACGGGAAGTCGGTGCTCAGATAGTGTCAGGAATTGAGTGAACTGAATCAACTGTACCTTCTTGGTAAAATGGGAAAATGAGTGAAAAAGATAATTGGTCCTTCATTTGATCGTCCCTTACTATGGCATCAAGAGAGATGTTCATGCAAGCATCGCACAAAGCAACATATTCTTACATCTTGTAGTTGACGCACTTTGAGCCTTCCTCCTCATTGTTTTACTGTCGGGCTCCTTGGCAAGGGACGAAAGGATGGAGACATGCATTTTGTACTGTGTTTTTAAAAAAGGTAGCCCCTCAAGTGACGAACTTGGTGGGGAAGAAGGTTGAGCGTCATGATTTCCATAGGGTGCAAGACCGCCGGTGAAAGACCTCCAATCCATGGGCGGAAAGCGGCCCGATTTCATGAACAACACAAAGCATTGATGACTGGGATAAAGAGGTGAATTCATAGGGGACAAATCCTACATGGGAGATGAGAGATCAACAGCGGCGACAATTGAGATGGATTAGAGGGCACACGCCGTCAATGAAACAGTAAAGGTTTGGTATTGTACATTATGCACTTCTTATAAGAAGACCAACCCCCCACACCCCGCCCCACTTCTCCCTCCTAATGTATGGGCAGACATCCCGGACAAAAGAGTGCCACTCAATCGGACCCCCCAAGGCCAACCGAAGCATCATGGTTGTCCCGCACTCAAGTTGGCAATGGGGCTTACCTAGACGGGTATTAGACTCCCATACTCCTTCCATGCCCATCCCCATCCCCATCCCCGTACCCGCTTGCGGGGATAAAAAGTTTCACATCCCCATCCCCGTCAGGTTTTTCATCCCTGTGAGGAAACCCATATAGCAATCAATACCTACCTTCAATAGCATTTCAGTAAAAAAAAGTAGCATTTCAGCATAATAAATGCTATGTTGTGGCTAGGTTAAGATTTCTTAGGTCTTTTGGGGCCAAAAAGGCGCGATGGGTAGAAATTTAGGTGGGTAAGGATGGTAATTACCTAGAGTCTACTAATTTTAGAGCCCACATATAAGGCCTTCACGGGTAAGGCAGGTAACGGGCAGGGGTAATGCTATCCCATCCCCATCCCTATCTTGCACACCGGGTAAGGTATTTGACCCATCAGCTTCCCCATGGGCATTAAAGTTGGCACATCCCCATCCCTTAATAGATTAATTACCCACAGGAACGCGAGTAACGGTTAACCGTTGCCAGCTTGATCAGACACCCCTCAAACCCAACCCATATGTGGAGTAGATATGGGAAAACCCGGACGCCTCCGCCACGTCAAATCCAATAGTTCAGACACATCCCAAATCTCTCTAGATAGTCACCAACCCTAGCCCAACCTCCCCTCTTCCTCTTCCTCTTCTCTCTTCCATGTTGTATGTGTCGTCCATTCCCTAGCACCGCCGCCATCCCCAACCCACAGCGCCGCCAACATCGGCCCCGAAACCCTCCAGTCGTCCTTGCCGCTCCGGACACAGTCGCAGCAACCGGATGCCCCCTCGATAAGTCCTACTTCCCTGGACATACACCTATATCTTTGTGCTCGATGAAATGTCCGATTCTTTTAGTTTCTTTTGCTAATGACTTTCAGAACGAGGAGCTTGATGAATTCATATACAAAGAGTTCGTCAATTTGTCGGATTCAGACAATGCAGATGCTTCATTTTAGACTCATATTCCAAGCTCATTTGTTGCATAATAACACCCTATACCATGTCCCATTGAGCCATTCACACAATGTGTATGTCCGGTTTGCATGATTACCAGTTTTGTATCACACCTGGGCATTGCACAAATCTTTAGTTTTTTCTTAGTTTTCATCGGTTTTCTTTGTTTCGCTTTGATACTTTCTCGGTTTTCACCTTTTTCATTCTTTTCCAGTGGTTTTCCTCTGGGTTTTTTATTTGTGTTCCTTTTTCTTCAATTCCCTTTGTTTGTTTTTTAGTTTTCCTTTGTTTTCTCATTTTTGTTAGTTCTCTTTTTTTTTCTATCATTTCGTCAGTTTCTTTGTTTCTTTCTCGGTTTTTACTAGGTTTTTATTTTATTTCTTTGTTTTATTGGCATTTTATTTCCTTTTTGTTTTCTTCGCTTTTCTTTGTTTCTTTTTTGTTTTTCACTATTTTTATACTTCTGCATGGTTTTCATCGGTATTCTTTGTTTCTTTGACTTCCCTCATTTTTCTTTGTTTCTTTGTTCGTTTTTATTGGTTACTATTGTGTTCAACATATGTCAAATTTCTCAGAACACAATGCACATTTTTATCGTACACGTTAAACATTTTTGTTGACACACCATGAACATTTTTCAAATACTCAGGCTATACTTTATTGAAATAGAAGTTTTGAACAGTTTTTTGAATATAGGGTCAAGATTTTAAAAATACATGGCAAACATTTTATAACGGTGGTAAACATTTGTTCACAAAAATATACATTTTTTATACATCAGAAACATTTTTATATACTTTTTTAACATTTTTAAATACAAAATTAACTTTTTCAAATATATGTTATTTATGTCTACTTTCATTCGATGTACGTTGTATATTTTTCTATATATCAGGAAATCTTTTATACACGTTTACATTTTTTAGTACATGATAAAATCATACACATTGTATACATTTTTCGTATACACAATTAATATTTTTTAAATGTTTGATTAACATTTTTCAAATATTTTACGTAACTTTTTGGAATATTTATATTTAGAATATTTGGAAGCAAATATTTATATTTTGCCTGGCCTGAACTTTTTCTGGAATCTGTCTGAAGGTTGTTTGCTTGGTGTCCTCAATATTCCTGGCCTGAAGCATCCCATGTTCATTAGCTTGGCTAGAGTACCAGGCATGCTAGTTTGACTGACCCAGACGCTCAGAACCGGAAGCCTGACGCTAAATCCACTATCCACGGGTTGCTAATTGATGAAGTGATGGGTCAATGGTTCTTTATTGACTGATAGGCCTGGATCGGGACATCATCCAAACACATCAAACAAGGTCAGCCTGGCCAAGCACTTTTCTTCAATTTTTTTCAAGCACAAGCCAGGCTCAACTTTTACCAAGGCGTGGAGCTGAGGACTCCAACCAAACTAGCCCTATGTCTCACACTAACCGAGACAAAGGCGTGATCCAGAGAGGCACGGCGACATAGTATCGTTATGCTTCTTCTTTTTTCTGTCAATTTTCTCTTCTTCTTTTTTCTTTTTTTCCTTTTTTTTTCTTTTTTCCCTTCCCAAGTAATTGATATTTCTAAAAAACTGTGAACTATTTTTAAATCACATTATTTTTCCAAATTCATGAACTTTTTCTAAGTAGTGAATAATTTTTTAATTCATAAACTTTCTTGATAACCGAGAAATTATTCGTTACTTTTTCAAATAAGTGAAATTTTTTCAATTCATGAACAATTTTCAAAATTTGATTTATTATTAATTCTTGAACATTTTCTTAATTTACCTAATAAATAAAATTTGTGAACTTTTCAAAAACTCGGGAGCATTTTCTATAATTTTTGAAAAAAACATACTTATGAACATTTGAACTCTTAAATATGTTTTGAATTTCTGGAAGATTTTTTTAGCCGATGAACATTTTGTGAATCGAAGAACAAGTTTCGGAATTAGTAAACATTTCTTGAATTGGTAAACATTTTTTTGTGATTTGATTAATACTCTAAATTCATGATTTTTTAGAATTCGTGAAATATTTTTTACTATTCGTGAAACATTTTTGACTTTTTTAATTCATGAACAATTTTTCCAATTTAGCACCATTTTCAAATCTGTGAACATTTCTCATATCTAGGATCGTTTTTCATATTGCTTTTTTTTACTTGGGATACTTTTGGAAATGCGGGAAGAAATTTAAACTTTGTAAATGCTTTTTGAAGCTTGAGAATAAAATCAAAATCGTGAACATTTTTTAAGTTGACAAATTGTTTTGAAATAGCCAACATTTCTAAAGAAGCAAAAAAGGAAGAAGAAAAAGAAATAACGAAAGTAGAAAAGCAGGGGCATGCTCGAACAGCACATGGGCTGGTCCAGAAGAGCGCGGGGGTAGCGGGGGCTGCGCCTTTGCGTGTCACCCACCCAGCGCCCTGTGTGCTTGAGGGCAACTAGTATAGGATCTAGCTTTCGTGAAGTTTTTCTTTTTGAAAATACAAAAAATGTTCCAAAATTCTGAAAATATTTGTAGACACACATGCATGCTTGATGTACACTATCCATAGTTTAGTTTGTCAATTGTTTGTACCTCTCACTGTAAATTGTGTTTTGAGCTGTGTTTTTTTAGTTGTAAACATACACCATAGTTATGTTGTCAAATAATTTCAGGATTTTTCAAATTGCGTGAATATGATTTTATTTTATTTTTGTCGATCTCACCTGAAGAGCGGATCATATAGTGCGTCCGCGTCCACAATGGAACCAGCTGGACGACGCCAAACGAGCCGCTGGGCACGTCTAGATCTAGACTAGAAGAAGGAAAAACAAGAGGATGTAACCAGACTATACGTGGAATTTCCAGGGTCGACAAATCAGCAGCTAGCGACATTCGATGGACGCCTCACGATATCAGTGTGGCCCATGTGATTGACTTGCAACTCCAATTACCGGCCGGCCGGTCTTTTGTAACAAACAGCACGAGTGTATACGTGCGTAGCCATCACATCATTAGTTGTACACACGGACACGCTTGGCTCACTGTAACACGTGGATGTATGCCCCACGTGTATGTCACGGGCTATTAAGCTGAATACGGTCGAGAAGGACGGTCCAGCGTGCGTGGGAGCTCTCCACGTACGTACGTGTCGGTACACCTGGTGCTTTGCTACTCCGTCGTGCACGTGACTGCCAACACATGATGGATGATAAGGATAGGGTAGGATCATCATCTGACGGAAAAGTGCAAAAGTGAGTCCATGGAGCCTGTGACATCTTTCATGGCCGACCGATGAGGTGGCAAGCTGTCCAGCTGAGGTGGAGTTGCCACGTGCTCATCTAGTGACTAGTGCTAATCCAACCCAACCCGTGTTCAGGTCCATCCTGCATTGTGCATTGCATATTGCATCTTTGGTACTGCTACGAGTATACGAGGGACGTACGGAGGTAGATAGTTTGGGGTGGTTAATCGGCGAGCCTAATTCCCCTGCCTCACCAACCGAGCAGGACAAGTCAGACGAGCGTGCATGTGCAAGAAAGAAGTGCACACAGGACAAGACGGGACGGGAGTGAGGAGCAGTAGCAGCGAAGCATCGATGATAGTAGTACAAAGCATCCTTGAAAAAATCGTTAACTGATAGCTGTTCGGCAGAGGAGTAATAGACTAATCAGCAAGTTAAACGGTTATTTAATTAAATAATTGAACGCTTTATCGACTACTCACTGCCCCTACACGTACGTGTTAATCGATACGTGAACTTGTTAATCTGATGAATTTTTTGAACATTGTACAAAGCCGATCACAAGGCTAATATTACTTCCGTCCGAAATTACTTATAATAAATTTGTCTAGATACGGATGTACCTAACACTAAAACATGTCTGTATCTAGATAAATTTAAGACAAGTAATTTTGGACGGAGGGAGCAGTAACGAGCGAGCAATCTTTGACGTTTCGTCAAGCACAACCGTCTCAGATTTGTGATGTTGATGTTGTTATTACTGTAGTGAATTAAAGAAGCATCACGTGTACCCGGGCCCATGTGAGCGGTGGTGCACCCCCGCTGGTGCTCGCCCTGATTTTGATTTCATCGGCCTTGTTCACAAGCGAGCGAGCCAGCGCCGACGACGACCGAGACTGGACCGGAGACTTTGTCCGCCTTCTTCTTCCTCCTCTAGGGCTCTTCCCACTCGTGTGGCGGACAGAGCCAGGGGCTTCCTTCCCATTTGCGCCGCCTCTCCTCTCCCTTTCGCTCGCCAGTAGACAGTAGGTGAGGGTAGGGGGACAGACAAGAGGAGAAATAATTTCTCAAAAAAAAACAAAGACAAGAGGAGAAAATATCTATCAGCTGTCTGTCCATCCGTCCATTCCAGGTTTGACTGCTGCCTGCCCTGCAGTCCAGTCCAACCATTCCCCCCTCCCCTCCCGGGCCGGCCATTCTCTCCGCCGCCGCCATGGTCGCATGAGCACATGCTCATCGGATGTTCACCCTCCGCAGCACCGGTCGCCAAGCTCCTCCATAACACTAGAGACGCCCCGTTTTCAAGCGTCGCAGCAGCATGCTCAGACCCGGTTCTCCCACATCGTCGGACGGCAGCGTGATAGTGCCGGCCACCCTCGCCAACCCGGTCGTCATTGACATCAACATCGCGCCAAGATACATCGACTGGTGGGATGCAAAGGAGGCAGCCCCGGTCTATTCCTGCGGCCAGCCTTCCCGACGCCCGCAACCAGTGGCGGATCCAGGAATTCAACTTTGGGTGTTCAAAATTACTTTTTCACCCTAACAAAGAAGTCCATTGGTCCATGGCAATACAAATTGTTCACAATAGGATCAATATCTCGGAAGAAGATTTTTCTTTTTTACAAAGAGCTATATATCTCTAGAACCAAAGATAATTCATTCCATCCTCAAAAGAAAGATAATTCATTAGTTTATTTTTTACTAATGAAATCAATCGAGAGATAGTTCATTTGTTGTTTCTAAATCAACAATCTTCCTCTTTACTAATGTCGTCCTGTACAGAGCTATATATATCTCTAAATCCAAACATAAGCTACACATGTACCTGTCAACGAATTAAATTTCAGATTGGAACTTTGGACTGAGCTTTTTTAGGGGTATTTGACTGTGCTTAGAGCATCTGCAACTGGGTATCCCAAACCCGCCTCAAACGTCCGGGCGTGTCTGCCATGTCGGACTGATGGCCAGATCTCACATGAAAACATTCTGAAACCAGACGGTCTAAAGCTCATCTCCTTCATCATCGCGTGGCGCCGCTTTGGCGGGCCGCGTAGTGCCCTAACCTGACTATTTAAGCCAACCGTCGACACCAAAACCCTACCCATCCCCACTTTCCCCCTCCCGTGCGTCGACGCCGCTACTTTCCACTCGTCATCGACATCCTGGACATCTTCGATGACGAGGCATAGTTAGCTAGCGTGTGTGTAGTATGTATGATTTCTTTTACATTGTTTGTATGGATCCAGATGATGGAATACGAGAGACTCGGATGAACAACACCAAGTATGAGGCGTGACCGGTCACTATCCGTGGACACGCCCGGTCGTGTCCGCGGACGTTTGAGGGGTCGGCTTTGCCAAGTCCGGCTGTAGATGCTCTTAGTATCTCTCGTGCGTGAGGGAAGAGGTGGCTCGTTGCTGCTCTTGGGCTACTGGTTAGTTAGGTGTGGTTAGTGACCGATGGGTTAATATTGGTCTGTTTGCCACATGAGAGCTACTGTGTAGTCCCTCAAAGTATGCCACTCTTAGTATTTTTTGCCATATATCTATATAGGAATTTTGTGCAGCAAATTTTGGGTGTACATCTGTACACCCTTGACCCATGCTGGATCCGCCACTGCCCGCAACCTGTTCGACGAAATGCCAATCCCAACGCGGGTGGCCGACGACCCTGACTACACCATGTTCATGGAAAACGTCATCTTCGAGGGTCGTGGCCAGGCCTTCCACCCCGATGCCCAAGGCGAAGGCTTCGATCCCGAGGAGACCCAAAGTCAAGACGGCCACGACCAAGATGGTTTCGACCACTGCGGTGCCCATGAAGAAGAAGAGGCCGGCGACCATGGCAACTCATGGCATGTAGACGAGGACATGTATTGCGAAGATGAGGAAGAAGAGGTCAACAATGTGGAGGAATCATTGTTTATCGACGAGCTCTCCCAAAGAGTGAAGGCACGAAGGAGGAAGCAAAGTATTCGCACGGGATCATACAACAAAGAAGAGGACACTTTGATTTGCGAGAGTTGGATGGAGATAGACCAAAATCCCAAGACCGGTGTCGAGCAAAAAAGATCTGTATTGCGTACAAGAGTTCATACAACTTTTCATGAACAGAGTAAGTTTGCGCCCTACAAGTTTGCGAGCAACCGTGTCATCAACTCAATCCAAAAGAGATAGGGGTTCACTCAACAAGAATGCAACAAGTATTGTGCCGCGCTTGAGAGCATTGAAATCCGCCCCGTGAGTGGCCTAGGCGTGGGTGACTTGGTATCATTGGCGGATACACAAATTACAATTTCTATTTAACTAGTGCAATGTATGTCCATCATACTAATTTTGGTGTAGTGTAGTATTTTTTTCCCAGCCATTTTAATCTTGTTCATTGTTGCCCCCACATTTTTAAATCCTAGATCCGCCGTTGCTTGGTATGACCTCTTCTATTTCATTTCTATGCCACGGGTCATGTTTCTTGCATATTATATCCTTTGCTATTTCATTTGTGGTCGTCTCTTTGATTGTGTAGACATTTCAATCTTTGAAAGCCTTCAAGGACCGACATAAGAACAAGCCATTCACTCTCACCCATTTTTAACATGTCGGTCATCGGCTTCGTTGCCCGCGAGAAAGCTTGTTCATTTTAAAGGCTGGCTAGTGTGCTGGCTGCTGGCTGTATTGCCGGTGTAAAAACTTGAGGATTGATCATTTCATAGGGTGTCATATGTTTATTGGTCGCTGGCTTTGCTGTTGGCATAAAAAATTGGTTTGCAAAACAAATTCGGGTGATGCGTTGGAGTTGGACCATCGGATGAGCTCGACGCTCGACTCGATGGTGCGTACGTGTACACTGCCTCTCAAAATCTACTCCGTGGATCGTGCACGTGACTGCATCTGATGCGACCCGCCATGACCCGAACTAAAAAAGGGGTAGACAATCAACTCGATCAGCAGACCCCGGAACGAAAAAGGCGCACGTACGTATGGACGGACTAAAGCGAGTCGGTGGATGTGGATGCATGGAGCCCTGCCGCCCGTGACGACCTTCATGGCCGGCGATGAGGTGTCGATCGCCGTGTCAGGCTCAGGCAAGCAGGCAGCAAAGCGGATCGATCGAGCTGCTGCTAGCTGCCTCTCGCTGTCCAGCTGCTCGTCTGGTCGCCACGTACAGCATGTACGCAGTGCCAGCCCACTCCAACCTGTGACCTTCGTCTACTTTTTCTCGACACCGTACGATGGTACACGCGGCTTCCAAGCGTTGGATCCAACGACGAACGTGAAGAGGTACAAGACGAATATATGCGGAGTGTGTGCACACAGAAAAGGCAGCTAGTGCTAGTCGGGGTGGTTGATCGGTGAGCCGAATTTCCCACCTCCCACCAACCAACCAACCAACACCACCGTCGTGCTACAAGTGTATTAAAAACCTGGACCAAAAGGGAGGTGAGTACACACGAGACGGGACACGGGAGTGTTGCTTGCTCACTGGCAAGCATCGATCTCACTAATTAATCATCATAGCGCCGATTAATTATTAGCCAAGAAAGATTTGCTCATCGCGTGAATGCTACGCCGACGCTCGCGTCTCGGCCAAAAGAAATGAGTCTGTATCGCGTGATCAAGGCCGTACGTACGAATCAGGCATCAAGAGGGCTCACCCCTAGCCGGCCCCCGTCACCCTCCTCTCTCGCTCGCTTTCTCCTCGCCGCTCCCGGAGGCCGCGTGGCGCCCGTGATGGGGGCGGCGGCCGACGATCTCATTGGCCATTGATGGGGGATCCTCGATCTCCAAGGAGGAGGGTGGTGGCCGCCAGACCACCGAGCGCGGGCAGCCACGGCGGACTTTCCTGGTCGGGTCGCCTCCATGGCAAGAGGGTCAGTGACGACCGGTCTCCAGCGTGCTCTCAAGCGATGGTTGGTGGCGGTGGTCATGGATCCGATCCATGTTCAGACCAGTCACGGCGTGGCCCTTGGCCAGTCGGCGGCGCGTGGAAGGATCAGTGAGAGGCGGCCGAAGGTCCTCCACCGGAGTTCCGGCGGCTGCGCGCGTCTTCACGGCGCGGCTCCACGCGAATCCAGTCAACCGCGGAGTCGGGGCGGCGCAAACGCCGATGAAAACCGTGGCGACTTCGGTCATGGCTTACGATGGCGGCGTTTTTTACGTCATTTCCTTGTGGACACATCGTTGCTCCATTCTGCATCACCCCGCTCGGGCTGTTCCAAGGGTAAATCCTATATCCGGGTCTCCGGGATTTGATGATGTCAGCTCCTTAGGTGTCATTTCCCTTCCCAGGGGCGTTTGTTTTGGAGCTGGTGCTGGCTGGAGGAGCCAATAGGCGGTGTGGTGTTGCATCTACGCATCAACGACGATGCGGCACAGCAAAGTCTTGGCGATGGATGCGCGTAGGATGGTGACGTTGTTTGGCATCGACGGTAGTTGGGCCTTTGATCCCTCCTAAGGATGAGACGGCGGAAGATGTCGGCGGCGGGTTTTAGAGCGTGTGCGCATGCGGTGAGAGCCGATAGACCCGTTTGTGCTCGCTGCTCGCCGCGGGGCGGATGATGTGTGTTGGTGCGATGTTAAGGACAACATGATGAAGCTTGTAGGTGTAGTGACAGAGGATAAAAAAAATGTAGATTTGGATTTATTATTATTTTGTCATGGTGAGTAATTTGATAAAGACGAGTGTGTGGTTGGGTGCATGCATGCATGCAGGTACATACATGTGTTTTGGAAAGAAAAAAATGTCTCAGGTGACATGACCAACAGCTATCTGAAGTGACGATGGATCGGGGTCACTGCTGGCTGGATGCTCCATGATTATCCATATCTTGCAGTGTATACGCAAAAAAAGCGAATGATTATGCTGGCGGCACCCCCCTCCCCTCCTCGTGAGATCCAGCCGGCCTCGTTGGTTGTTGGCGTTGCCCCACACGCTCACAAGGGAGCCAGACAACGGCGGCGACGACCAAGAACGCAAGACTCCGCAGAGAATTCTTCCTCCCTCCCTCGTCCTCGTCTTCTTCCTCCTCCTCCACTCCCCCACTTGCGTGGCAGGCAGGGCCAGGTCTAGGGGCATCCATCCCCCCTTGCACCTCCTCCTCCTCCGCCTCCTTCCTCGCCTCACTACTGAGCGAAAGCGAGAGACGACACAAGAGGGAGGGACGAGACGAACCAGCCGTCCCGTCCAGGGCCTCCATCCCTCCCAACCCAGCTTTGACCGGGCTGCTCCATTCCCTTCCCTTTCCCTCCGCCGTCAGTCCACTCCACCGTCCCCTCCCCGCCTTCCGCGCGCTTTCCCCGTCGCTTCCTTCCTTTCCTGCCCGGATCCGACCCACGCCTCGGAGGACCCCTGCTCCTCCTCCTGCTGGGATTTCCCATCGTCGCGGGCGGCCGGCCGTCGCCAGCAACCGCACCGCGCCCAAAGGTTCGTCGCCGCGACTCATCCTCTCTACTCACTACCCCCGCCTCCGCTCCGCTCCGCTCCGCTCTGCCGCTCGTCGATGGTCTGAGAATCGGCCGCGGTTCGGTTCGGCAGGGGATTGATTGATTAACTAGCAGAGGCTCCATCAATTGGATTATCGCGCCTGCTCGGCGGCCTACAGATTCTCTTCTCACGCGTGTGTTTAGCTTAGTTCAATTCGGTGTGAAATCAAGGTTTTACATTCTACTCCATGCCAAGAATTCAGATTCGTTCTACTGCGTGTCATTCATCTGTGCCAGTTCTTGGATGATCCCGCACGTACCGTTTCGTTTCTGAATTTACACGAGCAACCCACGCTGATAATTCTTGCTACTGTGTTGCTAATTCCGTCCGTGTATAATTACTGAATCCTTGTGCTGAATCTGGAAGAAACACTGCCTGGAGAAAGCAGAGCATTTTTAAGTTCAGAACTCTGCATCCCTTCTTGCCAGACAAGTGACAACACAACTTGCTTGCCAAACCTGAATTTTCACCCGGCCCAATCTTCAGATTTGTTTTTGTGATGTCTCAACGAAGCTCAGATCATCATTCACTCCCAAATGTTCCCATGACTGACCCGCATTCCATTGCAGCAGCAGCAACGATGAGGTGCCTGCCGTTCCTGCACGGGGACGGCAAGTCAAGGGACGACGACCAGCGCACGGGCCCCAGCGCCGCCATGTCGGCCTCGGTGCGCTCCTTCAGCACCGAGTCCACGGAGCGCGGCGGCGACCCGCGCACGCCGCGCTCCGGCTCCGACCTCAACTCCATCAACGTCTCCGACATGAGCGCCGAGTCGATACGCCGGACGCAGTACCCCAGCTTCACCGACCGCCCCGCCAACCTCCGGGTCTTCACCTTCCCCGAGCTCAAGGCCGCCACCCGCAACTTCAGCCGCTCCCTCATGGTCGGCGAGGGCGGCTTCGGCTGCGTCTACAGGGGCGTCATCAAGGGCTCCGACGACCCCACCGACCGCGTCGAGATCGCCGTCAAGCAGCTCAATCGCAAGGGGGTCCAGGCAAGCTCTCTCTGCCACTGTCCTCTACTGTATTATTGTCAGACAGCAAGTGCATACTGTACATATCTTACAATCCACCTTTATCTTATAACTCATTTACCACGACAAATATGATTTGGACTTAGTTCTGCATCTTTAAACTTGAGATCTTGAAACTAATCCAGGATTCCTGAACTTTTTACTTCTTATGGGAAGAATCCATTCAGTAGGCCCTGGTTGCTTCAGGAAATGCGATATACGGAGTAGTTTATACTTGTGAAATTCCTTGCATCACATTCCGTCAGATTATACTTGCATGTTGTTCTAGTCCAGCCTAGGGTATAGTGAGTCAACCAGTGCCAGCATATAGGAACAACAACAACAGCTAACTGAAGTTGTAAACAAAGCAGCAGTACTCGAGCAAACCACGGAGCATATTATACCAGCATTTCAGTTCCACTTGCCAGATGAGTCCCTCTTAAGACACTTGCACTGTAATCTAGCTTGGGCCACTAGTTTGGGGTTCCTGATATATTATCATTCATCTTTCTTCAGGGGCAGAAGGAGTGGTTAACAGAAATGAACGTGCTTGGGATCGTAGAGCACCCAAACCTTGTCAAACTAATAGGTTACTGCGCGGACGACGATGAGCGGGGAATGCAGCGGCTTCTGGTATACGAATACATGCCGAACGGAAGCGTGGATGACCACTTGGCAAGTAGGTCAACCTCAACTCTGTCATGGCCGATGAGATTGAAAGTAGCTCTCGATGCTGCCCGTGGGCTCAAGTATCTGCACGAGGAGATGGACTTTCAGGTAACCATTTTGCTTTATGCTGAGCAATACTAAAATTAATTCAATGTGAAACATTTGTGCGGTATCAGCATCACTGCTTAACTACATTCAGCAAAAAAAGAACACATGTAGTATGGGAAGTTGCACTCTGTTTACCTGTTTCAATATGCATGCAGGTTATTTTCCGAGACCTGAAGACATCTAACATTCTATTAGATGAGAACTGGAATGCAAAATTATCAGACTTCGGATTGGCTAGGCATGGACCACAGGAAGGGCTATCCCATGTCTCCACAGCGGTACGCACATCTACGGACCTAGAATTATTTTGCAGTAATGTGCTCTGACAGCATTCTGTTACATAGTCTTTACAATTATCGGTCTTGCAAAATGTACGATGTTCTAAAGATGTGGATACTCATGGCGCCAAGATGTTTCTTTTCTATAACACGGTTCCCTTTTGATAGCAATGAAGTTGGAATTGGAAAATGGATACACAGTTGCTCCACCTCAAATGGTATAATTGTTTCGGTGTATGCTATTGATACTTCATGTGTACCGTACCTTTAGTTTCTGAAGTGCTCAACAATCAAATTCTTAAATTTTATAACAATTACAACTGAGGTCCTAAAAATGAGTGAAAATTTCAGCTTGAACAAGCATCAATGACAGCTATGGCCATACCAGCTTCAGAATGCATGTCTCTTTTTTCATAGAAAGCTGAGTGGTGATTTTGTGTGCTTGCCTAAGCTGGAAAATTTGGCAAAGAATCTGCTGGACGTATATTACCATGTCTTAATTCAACTATTATTTTGCTAGGAATATATTGATTTGGGTATAGAGTAGAGAATCCTGGTTTCATTAAAAAATATTTTGCACAAAAGACAACCTTGTCATCTCTTTTTATGACAGATGGGTCCTACTGTGTGAGGCTAAGCAGTAGCCCTACCTGTGCACTGCCACCTGGAGCTCCCTTAAAGTGCTTGCTTTAGCCCACTTTGTTTAATCCCTAGTACAACTTTGGACTATAATTGGAAAATGGTAGAAGAGATACTTTTCTTAAAACACGGTTCCTTTTTTTATGGCAATGAAGTTGGAAAATGGATACCCAGTTGCTCCACCTCAAATGGCATAATTGTTTCGGTGTACGCTATTGATGCTTAAATGTGCATGTTTTAGTTTCTGAAGTGCTCAATAATCGTATTCTTAATTTTTTGAAAATTATAACTGAAGTCCTGGAAAGGAGTGAGTACTTCAGCTTGAAGCGTTAGTCAGAGCTATATACGTTTCTTCTAGCAGCTTCAGAATGCAGCACTAGCCAAAATGATATGTCCATTAAAGAAATCACATCTCTGTTCTTCAGATAAAGCCAACTGCATCTACAAGTAACAAGAGTTCGGTTTAAAAGTATTCATCCTAACTACCATAACAACTACAGTAGGGTGATATGCATGCTTTCCTGCGCCAACAATTTGGCAAAGAACTTGCCGGTATTTTGTTAGGAAAACATTAGTTTGGTTATACCCTGCTTTCATTAATAATACATTTTGCACAAAAGAAAAATCATATTATTTATTTTTATGACACATGGATCCCAATATGTGAGGCTATGCAATAGTCACGTGGTGCCCCCCTGAAGTGCTTGCTTTAGCTCCCTTTAGAAACTGTCAGAGATTCTCCACGAACTAGTTTTGTGAAGTTTGTTCTCTTCTTGCCAATTTGTTTAGTTCCTAGTACAACTTGAACTTGATACATCCTTGATCGTTCATCTAAACTAACATATTAAATACTTATGGTTCCACAGGTTGTTGGAACTCTAGGATACGCCGCGCCGGAGTACATGCAAACCGGGCGCCTCACCGCAAAAAGCGACATATGGGGCTACGGCGTGCTCCTCTACGAGCTCATCACCGGCCGGCGTCCCATCGACCGGAACCGCCCGAAGGGCGAGCAGAAGCTCCTGGACTGGGTGAAACCGTACATCTCCGACGTCAAGCGGTTCCCCATCATCGTCGACCCGCGGCTCGAGGGACACTACGACCTCAAGTCCATGACGAGGCTGGCCGGCGTGGCGAACCGCTGCCTCCTCCGGCTACCAAAGACGCGCCCGAAGATGAGCGAGGTGTACGAGATGGTCCAGAAGATCGTCGAAAGCGTCGAGATCGGCCCACCGGAGCCTCCCCTGCACTACCATGGCTCGGTGTCCGGACCGGGCGCGAAGCGGACCAAGAAAGGGTCATTGAAGAGGAGGCTCCAGGAGTTCAAGTTCGGGTGCCGCCAGATCGTGTGGCGGGGCTGGAAACCTGAGATCATAAAGACCTGCTGAAATGGATGCCACCCTCCTCCTTCCTGTGACTGTAAGTATAGCTGTTCATAGAGATATATGGTTCGTAACCGGTGCGCGGTTTGCGCGGCAGCGTGTAACTTTTTTGGTCCTGTAGATTTATGTTTAAGCCGTCTTGTGTTTGTGTATTACTCTGGTCTGAGCTGCAAGGTTGTGAATCAGTAGGTCGTTTGTTGTTATGGCGCTGCTAGAAGGAGGGCGCGAGAGTGCCGGCCGGGGCCTTTTTGCCCACGGCCGGGCAAGAGGGAAGGGATTTCCTTCTTAATTCTTGCTTGCTTAGATTGATACATCTCCTCTCTTTATATAGGGAGGTTTACTTGACTTCCAAGCAAGGCTTACTTGACCCCTAAGCAAGCGACCATTATCTCTAAATAACCCTAAGACTAACGGGTCCAGTCCCATTACGTACTCTAACACTACACCCCACCTGGACATGCAGCTTGTCCTCGAGCTGCAGCCTAACCAACTTATAGCCATGACTCGACGCAACACAAACCTAACACCTAAAAACAAGCCTTTTACATCTCGGCTTGGTTTATTACTCTCAACCTGAAATGGACTAGAAAGCTTTATTTTGGACCCCTGAACATAAAGTGGACACCATCCGCACGTCGGACGTGCACATGTACAGTCAACTGGATCCCATGGAAACCATCTGGACAAAAAGAGTGTATGTGTATGGCCACCTGGAAGTGGTCGCAAGAGCGACCAGCAGAGGCGCCCTCGCAGCGGCCGGCGGCGGAATGCAGTGGTACGACGCCGTGCGCTCTTGTCGGTGGCACCATGCCTTCTCCCCGCCGGAAGGCTGTTGGTCTGCACCGCACAGAGAAGAGTGGAGGGCTGTCGATGGAGAATGGCGAGGAGGGGTGCGCCCCCCAACCGCCGATGTCGCAGACTTTGAGGTCGCTGTCCGTGGGGAAAACAACATGCCCAAGGACGAGATCGAGGTCCTTTGCGCAGCGAAGCGCAACTGGGAGGAGCGGCAGCTGCAGACCACGCATCTCCCGCACATGCCGACGCGCTAGGAGGCCGCGTGCAGCAGCCTGCAGCCTCACCGCCGCCGACACGTGGCGGGTAGTGATCCAAGCCGGAAGCGGTGACGGCGATGACGGGAACTTGATCTGCTGGATGGGGACGCCCTGGGAAAGCGATGATGGCGACGGTGGGAACTTGATTTGGTGGATTGGGACTCCCGCCGGCGCGGTCGATGCGGGGCCGGAGCTGACCGGCGGTGGTTGCGGCGGAGCGCCGGGCGCGGCGGAGGCCGCCAGGAGCGGCGGCTGCCACTGCAGCCAGGGCGGGGCGGTGGATGGCAGCTGCAGCGGCCCAGCGAGCGCGGCGGAGGCCGCCTGGTGCAGCGGCAGCCACGGCGGCGCGATGGCGGCGATGGGCGGCACAGCCGAGTGCGACCCGGCGAGCGCGGCGAAGGCCGCCTGGTGCGGCGGTTGCCATGGCAGCCACGGCGGCGCAGCCGGGTGCGGCCCGTAGGACCCGGCCAAGAACAGGTGGATCTCCTGGACCGCCTGGGTTAGGTCCTGCAGCACCCCGGACACCTCCTCCGAGGTGAGGACGGCGGGGACGGGCGCGACGAAGGAAGACATGATCAAACCGAAGCTAGCTGATACCAAATTGTTATGGCGCTGCTAGAAGGAGGGCGTGAGAGTGCCGGCCGGGGGCCTTTTTGCCCACGGCCGGGCAAGAGGGAAGGGATTTCCTTCTTAATTCTTGCTTGCTTAGACTGATACATCTCCTCTCTTTATATAGGGAGGTTTACTTGACTCCCAAATAAGGCTTACTTGACCCCTAAGCAAGCGACCTTTATCTCTAAATAACCCTAAGACTAACGGGCCCAGGCCCATTACGTACTCTAACAGTTTTTGATCTAGTTTCAGCTTTCCATCTTGTGAACTCTTCTTTCTAGCAGAGTACTAATCTTGTTTGTGCACAACTCAAAAACTCTCTTTCTTTTCTTTTCTTTTCTGAAGAACTCAAAAACTGTCATTTTTCATGTGGAAAGGGTTGTATGCAGGGAATGATTCAGATTCAAGCAAGATGTGACCTGAACCTAGTGGATTTCTGCCGACCAATCGGAGGACGCGCCTTATCGCAAGCTCGATGCGGAATGATCTGAATATCTGGTGCTGGGTGGTACAGGTACATTCCTGCCGGCCAATCCTTTTAGATCAGATAAGACCCAGACCCAGATGCTCACATCAGAAAGAGACCTCTTTGTACAACTGGGAGAATTTCTTTGGTGCTAGCACATTCATAGGGGAGGCTACAAGTCAGCTCGACTTTTCGATCGAACGGTCTGCGTGACTGATCATTTGTTACCATAGATGATGATCAAATCTTCACCGCAAATTTTTGCCGGAGAAAAAAGAGGTCCCGGTGCTGGTCTCATTCTGCTGTTCTCCTGTAGCTGTAGATTGCACTGCACTGTTGGCTGGAACCAAAGAAATTCTGTTACTTTCTGCACAGTAAACACTTTCCATTCCATTCCATCATCAGAACATCTCCTTCCTCCCCCCAACTTTTCTCCGGCGACATGGTGCATATGGGTGGAGCAGAATTGGAGGCAGATCTTCCTGTGGTGGGCAGCAACTGTGGGGCTCCTTTCGGCTTCGACGAATCGGACCGGTCGGTCGTCCGATTCGCCTGTCGACGAAGAATCGATGGAAGCCTGCCTTTCTTCCCCCTCCTGCCTCCTTGGTGTGAGGTGATGTCCCTCTCGTCTCCCCTGACATCTCATACGCCTGCCCTGTCAAGGCCATCGCCATTCCTGGTGCCCATCATCTTCAGAGATTAGCACATGGTCTGTGTGACGGGGGTGCAACGTCTTCAGAAAACCAGGTGCAGAGTACGTGTGACATGTGGAGCAGATGGCGATCTGCCCGACCTGCCACATGGTTTGCCATTTGCAGCCGCTGCTTTGTGCCAGTCGCCGCCGATGGCGAGGGCTACCTGCCGAGAAATCCGGCAGCATTCATGCGGTTCCTTTCCTCACTAGTTTATGGCTTTTTCTTCCTTCGCGGAAAGTTTCAGAGTTAAAAACCGTCCGGAGGTCACCAAATTTGTTAGGTTCTGAAGAAAGTGAGAAATTTCGGCTCTCGGTCCAATCGCCGCCGCCCCGTCCCGCAACGCCGGCCGTTCCTCCCCCTCGTCGTCGTCGCTGTCATCGCCTTTGGACGTTTCTTCATGTTATTAATGCTATATATACTTTTTCTTTTCCTCATTTTTTCATTCTGAACCGGAAACCTGTCACATTGACATGAACAACGAGGCCCCTCTCACCAAGCATTAGGAGGATACAGGACGGGTGATGACTGATGCCGGCCGTGTCGGATCCAAGTCACACTGACTAAGATCGGTCTCGGTGTGACCCTACGTTCATTAATCAATTAGCTTCATTATGATTTTTTTCTCTTTTCTATCTGCTTTCTTTTCGTGGCCTAACAATCGGTCTCCATCGTGGGACAGTACAAGATTCGGCTATGCGGTTCGAACTGAATTTGTTATTTTTTGAAAGAGCAGAAACACTTGCTTGCTCGTGCATGTGTGTGGCCGGCAATAGGAAAATAATAAAAACCATGTGAGTCTCGTGCCACGTATGAAATGATCACGGAGGCCTCGCTTTCGGATCTTGCAACCAGAGCGGCGCACGCAAAAATTATTGAATGTTGCTTCGGTATCCGTCTCCCATGACCGAAAATTATTGAATGTTGCTTCCATATCCGTCTCCCGTGACCGGTGACGAACGATGGAAAGAGATGCATAAATGATGAACGGGGAAGGAAGTATATGAATAGCTAAGGATGACGGCGGTAGTGTGCCATAAGCATTCATAGAGAAGAAACAAAAAAAAACGTTCCCGTCCTCGAGAAGCCGTTTACTAGTATGTATAGGCGATAGGAGCGTCCGCATCGCTTGGTGTTAAGCAGAAGCTACATGTGTGATGGTCTATTCGAAACCGAAGCCGAAAGGCGCATACGAAAGAGGATAGAAGCTTATATGTTACAATTCTCGCTTCGTCTTACTTGTACACATTATTATTTTAGATAAGTTATGTAACATTGTGTTACGTCTCAACTTCCATCTGCTTCCATTAATGAAATAGAAGTGAAAGAAAAAAAGAGTCATATGGAAGAGACCAAAGTGGTGTGTCCACTTCTTTTTCGACGTTTTACCACCGGTCAGACAGCTTCTGGCAATACGGGTTACACTATTAGTGCTAAGCTTTTTGCCAGAAGTCGTACATCTCGTAACACTGCTACAATATTTTTCTTAGCACTTTACCCATTGTTCGACACCTTGAGATACGAATGCTCTTAGATACTACTACACGCACCAAGGATATAAGCCTATAAGCGCGGCCCCTCCATCCATCCATACCCGAGCTAATATTTTCAAAGAGCAATAAACCAAGAAAGCAAAAAATTCAACCAATAATCCATCAGTTCTATTGTGAATTTGCCGGTTACTCTCCGGCTCCTTGAAAAGAGATACGACAAAATGAAGAACAAAAAAGGAAGTATAATACATAACTAAGAAAGACGGTGGTGGGCCACAAGCAAGTATTTGTGGAGGAGAAACACTTCCTGTCTTTGAGACGTCGTCTGGTATGGGTGATAAGAGTATCCATATCGCTAGGTGTTAAGCAGAAGCTAAATGCGAGGTGGTATACTATTTATTATTAGATAAATTATTGAACAATATCTTACGTGTCAACTACTATGTGCTTCCGAAGATGGAATAGAAGTAACATAAGAGTTATAAGGAAGCGAACAAATTGATGTGTCCACTTCTACCTTTCTAGAGGGCTCACCTCATGTTTCTGACATACTGATTATAGATGCTCTATGATCTACTTTGGGTCCAAGGTTTTCTGACACTGGTTCTTTACACTATGTCGTTGTCAACGCCATTTTTTCTGATTGCTTTATCCTATTTAGCATCGAGATACAGATGATCCTAGATACGGCGACTCACACCAAGGCTATAGCGGCGCCCCCTCTGTCCACCTATAATCGAGTTCATTATTATTATTTAAAAAAGAGAGCAAAAAGCCAAGAAAGTAAAATAATTCAACCGGTAATCCATTGTTTTACAAGTTCGATCATGGTGTCGGTCACTCTCAACCTCCTTAAAAAGATTATCATCTTTTCACCCTAAAGTTTAAAATTCGTCATCAACCTTCATTCCAGGTGAAAAAACAAGAGAAATTCAGGGATGTTCATACATATATATATAGTCAACAACAACAACAACAACAAAGCCTTTAGTCCCAAACAAGTTGGGGTAGGCTAGAGGTGAAACCCATAAGATCTCGCAACCAACTCATGGCTCTGGCACATGGATAGCAAGTTTCCACGCACCCCTGTCCATAGCTAGCTCCATATATATATATATAGTCGACAATAAGAAAATAAAAACCACACCACTCTTGTGCCACATGTGAAACGATCATGGAGGTTTCACTTTTGGATGTACAACCTCAAAGCGGCTCACATAAAAATCATTTAATGTTGCTTCAATATCCGTGTCTCATGACTTGATGACAAACGATGAAAAGGGATGCATAAATGATGAACGAAAAAGGAGGTATAATAACTAAGGGAGACGACAGTGCGCCACAAGCAAGTATTCACGGAGGAGAAAAACTTATTGCCTCCGAGAAGCCCTCTAATATGGGTGATAAAAGTGTCTGCATCACTAAGCGTTAAGCGGAAGCTAAAGGGAGAGGGCCTATCCGGTCTGGGGCCGAAGCCGAAAGGTGTGTCGGGTATATAAAAGAGAAAAGAAGCTTATGTGTTACTATTCTCACTTCACCCTAACACACACAATTTTATTTTAACAGTGTCTTACTCTTAACTTCCATGTGCTTCCAAGGATGGAATAGAAGCAACATAAGAGGGGAAGAGGGCAAATTGATGTGCCCATTTCCTCTGCGTTTTTTGTTTACTGTTTGTTTCTGACCATAGGGGTTATAGATGCTCTAAGCTCTACTTCGGTGCTAAGATTATCGCCATTATTTTTCTTACAGTCGCATCTCGTAGCATTTGCCACTAACCTTTTTTTTTCCTACCACCTCATCTTTCGTTTAGCACCTTGGGATGCAGACGCTCCTAGATGCGACAACACACACCAAAGGCCGTAAAACCACGACCCTTTGTTTGCCATAATGGAATTTTTCAAAGTGCGAAAAGCCAATAAAGTAAAATATCGATGAACAAACCCATTGTTTTCCTGAGTTTATTATGGTGTCGGTCACTCTCTAGCTCCTTATAAATATTACCATCTTTTCACCATCAAGTTGATAATTTGACGTCGACCTCTAGTCTAGGTAAAAATAATAAACAAGAGAAATCCAGGGTCGTTTGGCTTTTGTGGACATTGAGTGTTGCTTCGGTTTTTGTTTCCCATGACGGGTGATGAACGATGGACAGGGACGCCTAAATGATGAATGGAAAAGGAAATATAATACATAAAAGTGAGGAATACGGCGGTGCGCCAGAAGCTAAGTATTTGTGGAGGAGAAAAACTTCCTGCCTTCGAGAAGCCATCTTACATACTCAAGCGGGATACGAGCATCCACATTACTAGGCGTTAAGCAAAAGCTATAGGTGAATGGGTCTATCCGATCCTGAGTCGAAGCCGAAAGGCGTGTGATGTATAGAGAAGAGGATAGAAGCGTATGTGTTACTATTATCTCTTCATCCTAACATGTGCAATTCTATTTTCAGATAGAAGTACCTAAGAATGTCTTACGTCTCAACTTTTATGGCCCTTCAAAGATGGAATATAGGTAAAATAAGAGGGAAAGAGGGAAAATTGATGTGCCCACTTAGTCTGTGGGGTGTTTGTTTACCATATGTTTCTGTTCATACATGTTATAGATGCTCTAACCCTGGCCCTACTTCGGCGCTTATCACCTATATTACCATCGCACCTATAGCACTTGCCGCCAACCTTTTAGCGCGAGGCGGATGCTCCTGGCTGCGACGACACATGTCAAAGGCCATAAAATCGCGAAATCGTGTCCCACAAAATCAATTTTTTCAAAGCGCGAAAAGCCAAGAAAGTGAAATACCGAGGAGTAAACCCATTGTTTCGTGCGTTTATTATGGCACCGGTCACTCTCGGCCTCCTTAAAAAGATTATCATCTTTTCACCCTAAAGTTTAAAATTCGGCATCAGCCTTCAATCTAGGTAAAAAAAGAGAAATTCAGTGTATATGAAAGAGAAAAGAAGCTTATATGTTACTATTTTCATTTCATCCTACCACACAAAATTTTATTTTAACAACGTCTTACTCTCAACTTCCATGTATCCTCCAAGGATGGAATAGAAGCAACATAAGAGGGGGAGAGGGCAAATTGATGTGCCCATTTCCTCTGCGTGGTTTTTGTTTACTCTTTGTTTCTGACCATATGGGTTATAAATGCTCTAAGCTCTACTTCGGCGATAAGATTATCACCGTTATTTTTTCTTAGCACCGAATCTCGTAGCATTTGCCACTAACCTTTTTTTTTCTCCCACTTCATCTTTCATTTAGCACCTTGAGATGCAAACACTCCTAGATGCGACAACACATGCCAAAGGCCGTAAAATCGCGACCCCTTGTCCGCCCATAATCAAATTTTCCACAGCGCCAAAAGCCAAGAAAGTAAAATATCGATGAGCAAACCCATTGTTTTTGTGAGTTTATTATGGTGTCAGTCACTCTCCGTCTCCTTCTAAAGATTATCATCTTTTCACCCTAAAGTTTAAAATTCGACATCGCCCTCTCGTCTAGGTAAAAATAATAAACAAGAGAAATTCAGGGTCGTTTGGCTTTTGTGGACATTGAGTGTTGCTTCGGTATTCGTTTTTCATGACGGGTGACGAACGATGGAACGGGATGCCTAAATGATGAATGGAAAAGGAAATATAACACATAAGAGTAAGGAAGACGGATGTGCGCTAGAAGCTAAGTATTTGTGGAGGAGAAAAACTTCCTACCTTCGAGAAGCCATCTTACATACTCAAGCGGGATAAGAGCATCCACATTACTAGGCGTTAAGCGAAAGCTATAGGTGAATGGGTCTATCCGATCCTGAGCTGAAGCCGAAAGGCGTGTGAGGTATAGGAAAGAGGAAAGAAGCTTATGTGTTACTATTATCACTTCATCCTAACACGTAGTACATTTTTATTTTTAGATAGAAGTACCTAACAATGTCTTACGTCTCAACTTTTATGCCCTTCCAAAGATGGAATATAGGCAACACAATAGGGAAAGAGGGCAAACCGATGCGCTCATTTCGTCTGTGGGGTGTTCGTTCACCATATGTTAATGACCATACAGGTTATAGATGCTCTAAGCCTTACTTTGATGCTTATCACCTATATTACCTTGTAGCACTTGCGGCCAACCTTTTTATACCACTCCGTTCTTAGTTTAGCGCCTTGAGATGCGGATACTCCTGGACACGACGACACGCACCAAAGGCCATAAAACCGCGCCCCCTTGTTCCCTAGAATCAATTTTCTTCAAATCGCGAAAAGCCAGGAAAGTGAAATACCAGGGAATAACCCATTGTTTTATAAGTTTATTATATGGCGCCGGTCACTCTCGGCCTCCTTAAAAAGATTATCAGCTTTCCACCCCTAAAGTTTAAATTCCACATCGACCTCAGGTTTTCTCGTCTGGTCTAAGTAAATAAAAATAATAAACAGGAGAAATTCCGGGGGGCGGGGCCGCCTGGCTTTTAGCCACCGGCGTACGTACGGGTCGGGAGAAGAAAAGATGCCATTCCCGATGGCAGGCCAGTCCAGGCCCCCGGGCTGGCCGCATCGTACGATCCGCGGGGCCCGCCAGCCCGCGGGCTGGCTGACGGCCGTCAGATGCCGCGCAGAGCGCCGGGATAGATTCCCCTCGGAATCCGCGCGCTGCTCAGATGGGCCTGTGACGTCAACGCCCGCTGGCTCCCCCTGCCCCCGGGCGGGCCCCGGCCCGCTGACGCGATTCCACTGGTCGACGCCTCGATGGGACGGACCCTCCGTCCTCCTCTGCGGTTCCCACCCCTGTGGTTCCCTGGAATTTGTCTTCGGTCCCGTGTGTACGACCGATAGGTGCGCTTCAATACGAACGTGTCTGGTGGTAGCACCACTGGAGCTTAATGCGTACACGTGTTAAACTTGGTCCATGGCAAGCATTAATGTATCCTATTGGCACATAGGCTTTCCTTTGACAAGCAATGTGCCCAAGTTCATGTCAAAAGTTGCCATGTTGGCGCTTTTTTTTTCATTATCTTGGTACCAATCAAGAGACTCTCTCGCTTGTGACAAGAATGGATATGAGACATAATCGATGGATAGATGGCGACGATTCTGATCGCTTCTTATAAGGCCTGAGTGAAAATCGACCTTGCCTACAAAATTTAACAGTCTGGACACTTTCGGCCGGGTGCTAGCCTAGATGTGTGGCGTTATCGTCTTTTCGTGGGTGCGGCACATACCTTAGATTAGAGGGGCCGATCGATTTTGTTTTTTTTAGCATTCAATCATCTTTTCTGCCACACGCTTTCTTGAACTTTTTCAAATGCTTCATTGTTAAAAAAATACTCAAAATAGTTATTTCGATAAAGGCAGTGGCGTACAAGTATTTGTATCATGCATGTATAAGCAATAGTACAATCATTAACGTTGTCATAAATACAACGGTACCCTTCAAGCAACTCGTTGTCCCTACAACGAAAACCGACCAGATGAATCGAAGAATCAAAAGCATACATACTTCTTGACAACACTTGGCCAACTAATACTAGCGCGCCAACCATGGAACCATTCGGCTTATTCGAGTTATCGGTACCTTGTTATAACCAGCTCCGGCACAAAGCCGGTGTGTGCTTTTTAGTTTTTACAAAGGACCGATCCGCTGAGGGCAAATCTCATTTCCCCGCAACAAATAAATGAATAAAAAGCATGACAATCAATGACGTCATCGCCGCGCCAATCCTTCTTCCCTGCACTCAACATGTAAACACAAAACCAGAGCGTTCGAGCCATATCAACCACGTCACCGTCAACATCGCGCGTACTTATTCCACGTCTCCACCAGGAGGGCACAACACACAACGGGTAACAAACAAACCGAAAGGGCCGCCGCGGTACACCGCGTCGCCATCGACCGTGCACAAGCCGTCTCTCAGGAGAGAAAGCTGCATCATCCTTGTAGCCACCCTTCCCCCCTCAGCAGTCCATTCCAAGCACGGTCATATCTGGCGGGTTTTTTAAGTTTTCAAAAAAAGCCACCACCATACCATACCATGTGTTCTCCTCCCTTGTGACAAGGAGCCGGTCATTAACTAATGCTGGTTCCATGAGGCGGCCGGAGAGAAGGAAGATCGTGCTGCTCACTCCGAGGGCCTCCTGAGCAATAAGAAGCAACCTCGAGGTCGTTTTTGCAAAAGCGCCACCCCCACCCCCTCTACAGTGCAGCGAGTACTATAAACAGCAGAGGCCGCGTGCCAGCCGAAGGAGAGAGAGAGCGAGTGAAGAAAATATTAAAAAAATAAAAATAAGCTCCGCCTCTCTCCTCCCTCCCTCTTCCTCGCGCTCGATTCACACCACACCTCCTCGCAGCGGTTCCTCCTCCTCCTGCTGCCTGCTTCCCCCTCAATCCTTCCCCCAATCCGCCGGCCGAGGATTTCCCCCATGCTCCAGGCCTCCCGGATGACCCCCGCCCCGACCCGCCGCTCCCTCTGCTGCTGCTTCGCCTCTTCGCTCAACCCCCCCGGAGCCGCCGTCGCCCGCTAGTCCCTCGCCGCGGGAGCGGAAGATCCGGTCTTGGCCCCCGCCTCCGTCGCCGTCGTCGTCGTCGTCGTCCCGCGTGGGGCTGATCGTTGCGTGGAGCTCGAGGTTAGTGCGCCTCGCTTTCTCTGATTTCCCCTCTCGTGTTCGTCGATGGGGGCGGCTTTCAGGAGGGGGAATTCGGCCGCGATCCCGACCTTATCTCCTGTCCCGATTTTTATCATTATCTTGCTTTGTCGATTGCGTTTCTTTCTGTTGGATTATTATCGAAGCCGCGTTGATCTTGTTGCAATTTATGAGCCGGTGACGACGCTCTATTTTGTCCGTCTGCAAGGCTCCAAAACTGAAGAAATTGGTTGTATGCGGCAGCTTGTGCCAGCAAAAAGGAATGCCCTTTCCCCCTTCTTCTTTTTGCTCCGTAGAAATGATTTTCCCCATGAACATAAAGGAGCAAAGCCGCAGCCTTGCCTGCTAAGGTTGCTTCAATCCCGGTTCCATGATCGTTGATGCCGCTTTTCGGGACAACACCGCCCGTTCGTTCCCTCGTTTTCTGACTGGATTATTATTATTATTATTATTATAGTCTTGCAACTTTTCCACCATTTTTCCTCCTCGTGCGGCAGCCACTAACTCTGCAGGAATAATAATAGTCTTGCAACTTTTCCACCATTTTTCCTCCTGTTGACGCGGCCGCTAACCCTGCAGGAAAACAGGGTAGCCAGAAACAGTTATCGATATCTCTTGTTAATCCATACCAGTATTTGCTATTACCAGTTTAGATATATCATATTTTGAGCGGACAGCAGTAGGTGAGGCCCTCATTTAGCAATACACACCGAGCACGTCAGCTGTTCGTATCAATCAAAGAAAATTAAGGTGGATATCACCTGCAGTTAGTTCGCTCTCTGAACGGCCTCTCGGGCATAATCGGCAGTTATGGCGCAATCCACTATTTTAAGGCTGCTATAGAAAGCGTTTGATTGGATTATGGGACTGTTCCAGCTTTTTTGTTTTGCTAACGTGTGATGGGAGTAATCATATTGGGTGTTGTTCAATCAGTGTGCGACAAATCAAAAGGGCCTTTGATCTTGCATGCATGTTATTAGGTTGTTGATTTGGTTGCTTAGACTGATAAGAAGTTGTGCTAATAATATCTTATAATGTGGTTGTGGTCCCCGGAGGAGGATTGCGTACTAATCTGTTAGTTTTCTCCGATCTGTCGTAATCGTGACTAGTGTATCAAACACATTTAGTGAGAGTGCTCCTAACGTGATGACTCGGATCATTCATTTATGTCAAATCTGTCACCAGTCCTTGACTTTGTTGCAGCCGCGCAAAATTAGCCGTGTATCACGCATTTCCTGTTCTTCTTTTGGTGTTCATTCCCTTATGCTAAAATCACTGAATCTACTTGGTAGGGGCAGTGCTTTTGACCGAGAATTTGAGCCCCACGGATGAACATGTGTGAGAAAGATCAAAATTTCCACTGGGCCTACGACCTTTTCCATGACCCCTTTGCCGCTCCCAACAGCTACTATGGACATCCTAATGGTTACAGTGACAACAGCTATTGTGACTACAATTATGCTAGAGGTAGTTTTGTGGAACGTCGTGCAATTCTTTTGTGCAAAACTCATGATGAAAAGAAGGCAGTATTCCTCATGTGTGTATTTTTTGGTTCTGCAGATGCATCACATCCCGATGAGACATATTTGCATTCTTCCGCACTTACGTGTGATATGTACAACCCACAAGTAGGCATGTACCATCCTGGTAGTGAAAATATCCATAGTCTGGTTAAGCCTTTACCTTTTGCATTTTTTGCTTTCCCTCTTAATGTTTTTTGTGTGTTTCAGGAAATGTTGGTGGGCAGGAGCATGAGGCAGTCTATGTAGATCCGTCTAGTTCCTCTTCATACCCTGGCAGTGACGATTGTTTTGAAATGGAGGAAGAAGTAGGGAAGAGATTTTACCCCATGGTCCCAGTTCCCGTGAGTCTATTGATCCTTAGTAACAATGTTGTTCCGCTAAGATTGATTTGCCTCCTTAGTATCTAGAATAAACGAAGCTTTGCTTCCAAGGAAGCTTGATAAGTCCCATGTTTGCTCACTGACTAAAGTAGCTACTAAGCAATGGCCAAAGTAGGTAAGATAATTGACAGAATACCTGTGCACATGTAGCTAAAATCTCAAATGGACAATTACACCAATATGTATGTCAGTTGGATAATTGATTGTGAATACTACTTGCTTTAATAGACAACATGATAAGATATTCTTCCAAAAGTCTGTAAATACATTATAAGTTGAATTAAATTCAGATATTCTTAACTCTGTGTTAAGCCATGGCATGTAAAAATTTGGCAATGTCCAGATGAAAACAGTGTCTTGGCTACCAGGTTCAGTTTATAGAGTTTTGCATACAATGCTGTGATTACTGCCTTCCTTATAGTTTCATGGGAATAAATTATTACTCGTACCCTCAGTATGAGAAAAGGCTGCAAGTTACAACTGCTATTTGCACAGTTAATCAGTATTATTTTCTTCTCCAATACATTTGTGCATCTGTTATTAGCTTCAGTTCCATTATACTTACAACTATGATTAAACAATTTATTTTGCCTTCTCCAGCATGTCCCTAAAATTAATGGTGAAATTCCATCACTCGACGAAGCCAGCATGGACCATGAAAGGCTGTCAGACAGGTCTGTCTTAAATCTCACTTCTCATGGGTTCCTTTTGATAGTAAATGCTGCGGAAACATTAAATTTATGAGGGATCGGATGTACTAGAATAAGTTTGATAATGTTTCTTCTTAACTTTCTAAATAGAGTGTCCACATGTAGTTCAGTAATTTTTACATGTATATTGTTGTAGGTTGAAGCTGTATGAACTAACTGAGAACAAGGTGAAAGGTGATGGCAATTGTCAGGTTTGTACTTGGTGCCATCCTCACCTGAATACTTAGTTTTATTTTGCTGAAGTAAGCATAGTAGCAGCAGTAGTTGGGTCAGTTCTTTGAGTTATTCCATCATTCATGACTTACTGTTAGACCATGTAGTACATAAGCCACAACCAATTGATGCTAATCTAACCTTCTCAATTCCACAGTTCCGTGCACTATCAGATCAGCTGTACCAAACTCCGGACCACCATGAGTTTGTGAGGGAGCAGATAATTAGCCAGGTAATCGACAGTAGTAATCTTTCTTTCGTGATCCTTAGCTTCATTCTTTGTTTTCACACTTTCATCTTTCGTCTGATAAACAACCATTTCCAGCTTAAAAGTAACCGGGAAGCCTATGATGGATACGTGCCCATGGCATATGATGAGTATCTGGAGAAAGTATCACGGTAAGCTCAACAGTTCAAAACTGTTCATGACTAGTTCAAATTAGTCACATGTGAATGCTTCCCCAACTAATATCTTGGTGCATAAACTGACAGAAATGGTGAATGGGGTGACCATGTGACTTTGCAGGCTGCTGCTGACAAGGTGCTTATATTTGTCTTACTCATGGGCATAACATATATCACAGCTGGCAGGGGCTGTACTTTACTAAGGCTCATTCTAACGCAATTTGACAATTTTTTGCAGTACGGAGTGAAGATTTTCGTCATGACCTCGTTCAAGGATACGTGCTACATCGAGATCCAACCCAAGGTTCAGAAGTCCAACAAAGGTATACGAATCATTCATTTTCTTTACAGTTCCAAGTGGGGTTGGTTTTGACACTTGACTCTGTACTCTGCTCTTTTTATTTCCTCTGGTTTCAGTGGTGCTGTTGAGCTTTTGGGCGGAGGTTCACTACAACTCGATATTTCCACAGAACGGTGAGTAGCATGCCTGCCTGCCATTGGCATACATGCAATGCGTGTCCAGTCCCCGTCGCAAACGTATGCAACCAACATTCCACACCGACACCGCGATCTCTGCCCGATAACAGTAATCGCTGAAACCCTCTCTGTCCTATGGTTTTGTTGCCAACAGACGCTCCGAGGTTGCATCACACGGCGAAGAAGAGGAGATGGTGGCCCTTCTCGCAGCACCACCATTGATGAGGCTCTCTTCCCCCCTGCCTCGGCGCGTGTACTCTGACGGCGTTCCGGCGTGCAAAGCACTCTTGTTTCTCCACCGAGATGGATGGCCCCGGGGCAACGCGCTCCTGGCCGTCCCGGGAGGGGCCGTCGCGGCGTGCGCTCGCTCTGACAGGAGGAGAGAAAAGAAAGAAGGCGTTATGGTTGTCTGAGATAATATTATAGATACATGGAATGGAAGGAATAATGAACATGCGACCTGTCCCGTATATAGTTTTGGGTCGCACTGCAGGCTCTGTTATGTATTTACATACAAAATTTTGCCGGAATGAGGCTACATACAGTTAATCATTCATTTGGAATACAAATGATATGGATGGTGATACTAATAATAATAACAACTGGGTGGAGGCAGTGTTAAAGAATCTGTTGAGTATTTGCGATATTCTTTTTAGAATGGATCTATTTGAGATGTCTTTGATTTGGTTGGAGAAGAAGAGTTGCTCGGTTAGATATTTCTTTTTTGTGAGAAATGTTGCTCGGTTAGAAAAAAATTGAAGGTTGTGAAGCGTCTGTTGTGGAGGCCGAAGTACTAACCCCGAATAGTAACCACAAGGACCAGAGAGCCCATTGATCATTGTGCGTCCTTTCGCAAAAAAAAAAAAAAGAAGATCATTTTGCGTCAGTGGAGCCCCATGAAATATTCTCAAGAGGTTAGGGCTAGTTTTTTTTTTGAGGATAAGAGGTTAGGGCTAGTTAAACGGTGCGGGCCTCGGCTGCATTCGGCCATCCAAGCATGTCAATTTTCCTTTCGGTAAAAATACAACATGTTAATTTTCCTCAAAAAAATAAAATAAATCAAAGAATGTAAATTTTCCTTCCATTAGAAAAACACATGTAAATCTTCCTCAATGAAATAAAATAAAATACAAAACATGTACTTTTGTCTCAAAATAAAATTAAATCCATGTATGTCAATAAAGCATAGTCCCCGGTCACGGATTCAATGTCAGAATAAATGAAAACAAAATATCTTATTTTTTGGAAATACTTTCTCCGTCCTAAAATAAGTGACTCAACTTTGTACTAAAACTAGTACAAAGTTGAGTCACTTATTTTGGGACGGAGGGAGTACAAAACATCATTATTTAGGAAAAAGGGAGTGCAAAACAAGGGGTGCCTTGTGCTAAGCGGTAGTACCGCGGCCAGGGCGGTAGTACCGCTTGTTAGTGCCGCTGGTAGTACCGCTCCTGCTGTGGTCTTGACTTTTTTGTGTCGGGTTTTCGTATAGGACCACGCAGGGGCGGTAGTAGGGACGGCAGTAGGGCGCGGTAGTACCGCCCTGAGGGCGGTAGTACCGCTCCACTGCCGCTATGCTCGCTGCCCTCCCCTGTTTTTCCAGCGGCTGTAGGAAGCGGCAGTACCACCTATAGGCGGTAGTACCGCTCTCAGGGCGGTAGTACCGCCCTAGTGCGTGTACTTCTTCCTCCTCAGTCGATTTTGCCCGTCTGCCTGCTTGCCACAGCGGTAGTGCCGCTGTGGCAGCGGTACTACCGCTCCAGCAACGGTAGTACCGCCCAAATGCGGGGATGTGTCCCCTACTATATAAAGGGGTCTTCTTCTCCAAGAAGACTCACCTCTTCCATCCCCAAACTCCATTGTTGCTCCAAGCTCCATTTTCGCCCGATCTCTCTCCCTAGCCAATCGAACTTGTTGATTTTCTAGGGTTTGGTTGAGAAGGTCCGGGTCTACACTTCCACCAAGAGAAATTTGATTCCCCCCACTAATCCCTTGCGGATCTTGTTACTCTTGGGTGTTTGAGCACCCTACACGGTTGAGGTCACCTTGGAGCCATAGTCCATTGTGGTGAAGCTTCATGGTGTCGTTGGAGCCTCCAATTAAGTTGTGGAGATTGCCCCAACCTTGTTTGTAAAGGTTCGGTCGCCGCCTCCAAGGGCACCAATAGTGGAATCACGGCATTTCGCATTGTGTGAGGGCGTGAGGAGAATACGGTGGCCCTAGTGGCTTCTTGGGGAGCATTGTGCCTCCACACCGCTCCAACGGAGACGTACTTCCCCTCAGAGGGAAGGAACTTCGGTAACACATCCTCGTCTCCACCGGCTCCACTCTTGGTTATTTCGTACCTTTACTTGTGCAAGCTTATATTGTGTTGCATATCTTGCTTGTTTGTGTGCTTGTTGTTGTTGCATCATATAGGTTGCTCACCTAGTTGCATATCTGTACAACCTACTTTGATGCAAAATTAATTTTGAGAAAGAAAAGGCTAAAAATTGTTAGTTTCCTATTCACCCCCCTCTAGTCAACTATATCGATCCTTTCACTTTGTACACACCCCAATCACAATATGCACGAATAGGAGTAGGGTATTATCTCAATCGTGAGGGCCGAACTAGGTAAATATTGCTCCTTATTTTCCCTCCGACCTAATAGCTACGCTAGGGCACCCTGCCAAGGGATCTGCTGGGTTTAGCTCCGACAACGAAGAAATAATAATTGATGAAAATATTTTTACTGTTTATCAGGACATTATGTACTAAGAGAACAAAGGTAGGGTCAAGCTTAATAATCGCTGGGTTGTACCACATCATTTGGGCTTGCTGAAGAGGTCTAGGCCTGTATAAATGTTGAGTTGTGTAACAAGACGAGTTTGTTGAAGTACCTATTCGACTATCTTATTAAAGGCCATGATTTTCCTTGCGTAAGATTTTGACCTGTGTTCGGGCCTCCATCATTTGTTGCCCTAGGTGTTAGGTGTTCCAATTGGTAGAAATGAGATATTGGAATTTATCAAGTATAGGCAATTTTCTTTGCTTATTTGTATTTCTTCTATCTCATATATGGATTTTTAAAACATTTCCCTATTGATCTGTATGATTTCCTTTTATTTCAGGTACTTGTGTGCTTGCAAAGCATATTGGCACATGTTTGCCTTTGATATACGTGGTAGGAAACGTTCGGTTGAAATATTAGAGCATCTCCACCCCAGGATACCTTTTTAGGCTCGGTGACACTTTTTTTGCCGAAAAACGGCTCAGCCACGCCCCCAGCGCCCCCCACCGTCAAATTAGCGCCGGCAAACCCAGGAGAAACCCAATGCGTTGGGGGGCTCTTGGGGGCGCCAGCGGGAGTTTCGGCGAATCGTGTCTCCCCACATGTCCTTTGTCTTGCCCACTTAATCTTTTCCCTCACAAACTTTTGGTTGGGGTGGGGTGTGGCTGGGAAGATTCCCTCCCCATGCACTCCTATTTTGGCCGGATGGAGCATTTGCCCCCTAAGACACCAACTTTTTTGGTTCCGTGGTGTTCTTGGGGCTCCAACGGCTAGAGATGCTCTTAGTTGTCCATCTCCCTGATATGAATAGGGTCATATTTCACCAATATTCTCGATTGGAAAAAGTAATTAAGAAACCCAATGCACATAAAACAATGCTCACTGAATGGTGTGCGATAAAACAACTAAAAATGAAGTGTGGGTCCTCCCGCCATCAAGGGTCGAGATCCCGCGTGCCTCCATGGCCCTAAGGCCACAGGAGACGAGGTAGATCAGCGGCGGTGCCGGCGAGGAAACCCTAATCGCGTGGGAGCCTTTCTTTCGTTCTCGGGAAGAAAGAAAACGTCAATAGAGTAATATTCTGTTAGCGGTAACGTACTAGTCTCGCCATATGCATATCAAGGTTCAGGGAGATGTTTTGAGCAAAATTTGACATGACTTGTATACTCAGTAAGGTCAAAATTAATATGATCGATATAGCAAATTAACATGGAGTGACTATATATACAAGTGTCTTAGGATAAAATATACCTTTTTGTATTAAAATAGCCATACAACATATGCAGAACCAAAACTGAAAGCAAGCATTACCCTCAGTAGCATAAGTCTATCACATGCCTTAACGTAGCACCCACTGTGATGATCTGCAGATCTCACCAGTCACCAAGACGTTGCTCATATTATATACGGTGGCTGTTATGTAAAGAATGAGATAGACACCGCTTAATTATTTTCATAGCTCATATATAGAGGAAGCAACATTACGATCACAAAAGGCAGGCAATAGCTGGCCTCCCTCTGCAAATCAAATCAAATCACCGCGACATGCCCGGGGGGAGGTTAACCCACTCCAGGTGCATGATGAGCTCGCCAGTGTCGGTGTTCCTTAGCTTGAGGGCCATATTCTGAGTGACCTTCCCGTCTTTCCACATGATGTGGCTGTCGGCCGAGTAGCTGTTCTCCTCGCTAGGTTGGAACGTCTTCATCACCGTGTCATCACGGACATTGGTCAGGTCCTTGACGGCGATCTCGACAAAGTCGAGGATGCTGAACTCTGCATCTCCCATGGTGTCATCCTTGGTGAAAGTGTCGTGGTCAAAGACTTCCTGTGACGGAAATAAAATGAAACCCCAATGGTTGGTTTTAGGAGCTAAGAGATATGAAATGTTGTATCATCGGAGTAGAGTATATTGGCGGTGAGTTTGTGAAATCCTGATTGGGAGGGAGATGTTGATCAAACTTACAATCTTGACGGGGAGCGTCCAGTTTGTGATAGACAGGGTGAGCTCCTCGTTCCATTCTGGGTTGATGGTTTTATATTTGATGCTCGACTTCACTTTCTGCACATTTGCATGAAAAGAAAATAAATGCCGGGTAAAAAGAGAGAAAGAGAGAGAGAGAGAGGGGTAGGTTTTAACTGTTGATCTGAATCGATTACTCATGAATGAAATTGAAGAAACAAGCAGATCTGAATAGATCGTCTGCTTGTTTCATCCGCCTCGGATATAGCTGGCACCAAGCAGATCTGAATCGGTCATCTGCTTGGTCCTAGCTATCTACCGGGTGAAAGTGAAATTGAAGAAACAAGATTAATATAAAGAAAGCATGCATGAATTTTAGATGTAGCATGCACTCGGCCCATTGTTATCACTCCCACTTGATGATCAATCGATCGATCGATCGATCTTGAGGCTGGACGAGAAGAAGTAGGAACCTGCTGTCCGAGGCGGATGACGACGTAGGGGTCGCTGCTGTGGGAGAGGGGGTCGCAGATGGCCAGGTTCAGCCCGCGCACCACCTTCACCTTGAGCAGCCCAAGCAGGCGCTCCATGGATCGATTAGATCGAGGAGCTGCCAACAACAAGAAGATGGATCCCGGTCCGGGGGAGAAGAAGATGGATCTTCGTCGTCGACGTTACGTTACGTTGCTTTACGCGAGTGGCGGAAACGCCGGGGAGTCGTTAAAACTCGGAGACGGATTAGGCATATGCATGCATCCAACCTGGGAACGGGAGGCCGGGGAGCGGCGTTCCGTCCAACAACGCATGCCCCCTCTCTATTTCTGAACTGCTCATGTCCATCGATTTCATTTAAGGTCGTGGGTGCGTTTTCTTCAGCTGACGGGTCTGACTTGTCACAAACGAAATCAAGGTCGTGACATCTGTAATTTCTTGGCGATGTGTACGTAGGTTCCGACGAAGGAGACATCACCGTGCCGCCAGGGTCATGGCACATGTCCTTCTCGGCGATCTCGACTGCAAATTAACAGCTGGACCTTTCATTCGTCCACGTCCGTAGCCGTGTACTCCCTCCGTAGACCACTAAAGTAGTGATCTAAATCTTTACTCCTATAAAAGACTGAGTTAGTCGATGATGGTGTGTCTGCCATTCGTAATTTCTAAGCATTAGATCAGTATATAACGACTTGATGTAAGTTATGTCCTTTTTGCAACAATATCCCATTTCTCTACTCCAATTTACAGAAAACCCTTTATTATCTTGAAACATTCCTCCCTTACCTCATCAAAATAACCCAAGAAATATATTTTGAGTGAAATATAATACTCCCTCTATTCCTTTATATAAGGTGTATTTGTTTTTTGATAAGGTGCATTTCTTTAATTACTCATAATTCCCTTACTAGCCCTTTAGAAAAAACGAAAGTATCTCTCTCCTGGTTGTCTGTATATCTTCTTGTAGCAAAAGAAGGAAAGTATCTCTCTGTCGATTGCATGTATCTCTTAATTTCCTAAACTAACTGATTTACTTGCCACTAACTAACAAATTTGCCAACAGTAATTTTGTCGTAACTTGTCTATATTTTTGTGCATTGGTCAACGTGCCGAAAATAATACTCCTTATATAAAGGAATGGAGGGAGTATATTTTTAGGAGTTAATTACACATGTACTACACAAACTTGCACGGTATGTACAGATTCATACAACAACTTGAAAAATGACACAAATTGGTCCATTAACTAGAGTTTCGGGAACATTTTCATACATTTCCGTTACTCACCGTCAAATGGTATGTTAACTCTACCAGTCTGTCTATATCGCAGGCCACCATCACAGTAGGGTCCCACCTGCCAGCTGGAACAGAAAGAAAATGAAAATAAAAATGGTGCATCCCAGGAATTCGAACACAATAGCTACAGGCTCACTTGTGCGCGTGGGCTAGCCAACCCAACCAAAACAATTAGCTGATGAATAACGATGCAGAACCTATTTTATTTCTTGAGAACAGTTTATTTGCTATACCACTTATCCTTTTTTTTTGCGGGAATGTTGTAGCACTTTTCAACATGGGATATAGAAAGAAATAAGCACGGCACCAGATTTGCTTTGCCCGGTCAAATAAAATGGGCGCGCAATGTATGGGCAGTGGCGGAGACAGAAACTGAATATAGAGTGGCGTGTAAAAATAGGACAAATATGTATATAAAAAAGGGTTGTTCTTTTGCAGTTGGGTCGAGATTTTGTGTGTGTGAGGCTTACAAATCATTATATTTTTAAATCATTTTTTACAAATTTGTATTGAGCACATACAAGTGTTCACAAAATATATTTTTTGAAACTTTTAGATATGTTTTTAGAATTTTTTTTAAAATGGCTCTAGGAAGCCCGCCAGCCACAACTACATACTCCCGTTTGTGCGATTATAATGCTTGTGCTCATCAAGTGGATAAAATGGTTATCGAGTGGGATGACACGTTTCCGTCGACTGCGAGGCGTCTGTGGTGACTATGTAAAAACTCAAGATGCTATGTCGGCTTAGTCTTTAGGTGCTCATGCCTTCCAGTGTTGTCTCCGACTCTGAATGCATGTATGTACCTGTAGTTTTGAGAAAGCAGCGTACACTACCCGCAAAAAAAAAGAGAGAAAAGCAGCTATATTACCAGTAAAAATAATACAGTAATGAAAAAGAAAACGCCGTACGCAACCTAAAAGGATGTGGACAATTTTGTATCATTGTTTAACAGTAACAAACTGGAGCAATTTGTAGTTAGTACCTTTCTACTTTGAGCGGACGTCTCAGGTTCGAAACCTGTACAGAATTTTTTTTGGCTGACATGATGGACCCACGTTACGATAGAGGAGAGAGCACCAATGTAGAGAAATGTAATGGAGCACTAACGGTATGTGACGGAATTGTACTGAAATGTTGTCGAAACTCAAGTTATATGATCAACTTGTGTCATTTTGCAAGTTGTTATATGAATTTGTACGCACCGTGCAAGTTCGTGTATCATAGGTGCAATTAACTCTATTTTTAGTCATATATGTATATCGAAACTAGATAGTTTTCTTTCAAATTTGTAAGTATGTATTATTCTACTTTGAATCTGTTGCAACGCACAAACACATTGCTAGTGCTCTTATATTTCTTTACGGAGGAAGTACCTCATAAGCAAATCGTCAAATCTATATATATACACTATTGTGCAATGTCAAAATTAACACATGTAATTTATTTAGACCACACACATAGCATAGGGGACTTCATCATATATGTCATCAGACTATCAAAAATTGGCATCTTCTACTAAACCAACAAAATATGTATCCGTTTTACCGAAAAAGGCTTTCGCCCCGCTTTATATATAAAGCAAACCACCAGAGCCATACAGTACCACAAGGTTAACCCACACACACACACACAAAGTAGCACAACATGAAGTACAAAAGGGGTTCTGCTGAGGGCACAACTCAACAAGCCCTAAAAAAACAAACGGGGGGGGGGGGGGGGGGGGCGGCGGTACAACCGCAGCACCCGATACAGCATCGAAGGATCTAATCCGGCTCGGGAGGTGGCGGGGGGAGCGGCGGAGCAAAGCGGAGAGCCGTCAAGCGAAGGTCGGTGATGATGGAGGTGATGGCGTCGCGATCCTGGTGACGGCTAAGCGGCCGCCAAAGCTGCAAGAAGCCACATAATTTGAACACAGCGTCAGTAGCACGTCGAAGGGGAACCCGTTGAATGACAAGCTTATTACGAACGGTCCACAGCGTCCAGGCGAGCACCCCAATGAGCAACCACCTAATGTGGCGGCCGGACAAGGGGGATGACTGAACCTCAGAAAGGAGATCAGGGAAGTTAGTGTGACACCAGTTGCCATCGATGACCTCTCGGAGGCAGCCCCAAAGAAACTGGGCGGACACGCACGAGAAGAAGATGTGATTCGAGGTTTCCGCCGTCCCACAGAGGGGGCAGATACCATCACCGGGACCCTGGCGCCGCAGGACCTCCACGCCCGAGGGAAGCCGGCCACGGATCCATTGCCACATGAAGACTCTAATCTTGAGGGGGACGCGAATAGACCATATGGAATCGAGGACGCTTGGTCCGGGAGCGTGTGCGATGGCGCAGTAGAGTGACTTCGTGGAGAAGCGGCCCGAGGGCTCGAGACGCCAAGATATGCGGTCGTCGAGGTGTTGCGATAAGTCAGGCTCATGGAGGGCCATTGTGTCAAGGAGCTCATGCCAAGCGGCAACCTCCGGCGGCCCAAATGGCCGCCGGAACGCGAGACGCCCTAAGTCAATAAGGGCCGACTCGACGGAGATCCTGGGTTCGACCGCTATGGAGAATAGGTCAGGGAACCGGGCCACGAAAGGGAGGTCACCTGCCCATCGGTCAAACCAAAAAAGTGTGGCCGCACCGGTGCCAACCACGATGGATGTCCCAATGAGCAGAACCGGGAGGAGCTGAACAACAGACTGCCAAAACTGAGAGCCACCCATCCTGACGCAGAAAGCGAGGGGCTGGTCGCGTAGGTATTTGCGACGGATGATTTGCAGCCACAAGCCACCATCGCCGTTTGCAATGCGCCATAGCCAGCGAGTAAGGAGGGCCAGGTTCATGCGTTTGGAGGACATGATACCGAGACCGCCCTGGTCACGGGGCTTGCAGATGTCCGGCCAGCGGACCATGTGGTATTTCTGCTTCCCGTCCTCGCCAACCCAAAAGAACCTCGCCTAGATCGATCCAATCTCGTGGTGGAGCGTTTCGGGGAGGCTGTAGAAGCTCATGATGAATAGGAGAAGACTGGAGAGGGACGAGTTGATGAGGACCGTGCGGGCAGCCTTAGATAGCCACCGGCCCTGCCAAGGCTCAATACGGTGTTGCAGCTTGAGGACCGAGGGACGGAGGTCGGCCACAGTAAGGCGCGAGTCACTAATGGGGATCCCCAGATAGGAAGTGGGGAAGGACCCAAGCCGACAGTTCAGGCGGTTAGCAATACTCAGGCTCTCAGAGGGGGACTAGCCCAAGACCATCACCTCGCTTTTAGCGAAGTTGATTTTGAGGCCCGACAGATGTTCAAAGCAGAGTAGGAGAAATTTGATGTTCGCGGTCTCAGCCTCAGATCACTGCAACATAATGATGGTGTCATCGGCATATTGGAGGAGGGAGACACCCCCATCGTCCACAAGGTGCGGGGTGATGCCGCGGATGTGGCTGGCGGCCTTGGCTTTATCCAGGATAGAAGCCAAGGCATCAACCACCATGTTGAACAGGAATGGAGAGAAGGGGTCACCCTGTCTAACCCCACAGCAGGTGGGGAAGTATGGGCTGATCTCTCCATTAATGTTTACCGCGGTGTGGCCGGATGACACCAACTGCATGACCCGACAGACCCACCGATCATCAAAGCCTTTCCGAAGCAATACTTCCCGAAGGAAGGGCCAGCTAACCGTGTCGTATGCTTTATGGAAGTCAATCTTCAGGAACACTGCTTTGAGGTTTTTGGATTTGACCTCGTGAAGGATTTCGTGGAAGACCAAGACTCCATCCAGGATATAGCGCCCCTGAATGAAGGCGGACTAGTTTGGGTGAGTGATGCGGTCAGCCAAAGGGGCCACCCTATTGGCGTACCCCTTCGCGAGGATGCGGAAGACCACATTGATCATCGTAATAGGACGGAACTGGCGAATGTCGGCGGCACCCAGGACCTTGGGGATCAAGGTAATAATCCCGTAATTCAGGCGGTGGAGGTCAATGGAGCCCACATAGAACTCCTCAAAGAGGGCCATGATCTCCGGCTTGATGGTGTGCCAGAAGGTCTGAAAGGACTTAACTGGCAAGCCATCAGGCCCCGGGGCGGACGCTGAGCTCATGCCTTAAGCCAAACTTCCTCCTCCGAGAACGGAGCCGTGAGGGCCGCATTGTCCGCGTCCGACACACACTGGTCGCCCACCCAGAAGGTAGGGGCAAGAGCCAAGCCCCCATGCGGGGGGGGGGGGGGCGTGAAAAGGGCTTTATAAAAGCCGTCGACATGAGCACGGAGCTCGTCCGGGCGTTGTAGGAGGGTCTCACCATCCCATAGAAGTGGGATGGTATTGCGGTGACGGCGGCCATTGGAGATGGCCTGGAAGTATGCGGTGTTAGCGTCCCCCTTGAGAACCCACTTTTGGGTTCCCCTGAGACGCCAGTAGGCCTCCTCGTCCGTATATATGACCGTGAGCTGATCCTCGAGGTCATACCGCTGCATCCACTCATCAGCGGATAGCCCGATCGAGTCGGCCCAGAGGTCAAGCGCCTGGATAGAGGTGAGGAGGGCCTGCTTGCGGTCTCGGAGGCCCCGTCCTAAGTTGGCACCCCAGCCCTTCATGAATTGACGAGAACGCTTAGTGCAGAAGTGCCAATCGTCCACCGCAGAAATGGGCCGGTGGGGAGAGCTGCGGGCCTCCAGCCATCGGGCACGGACGGCCTCCGAGAAGCCGTTCTGGTTGAGCCAGAACGTTTCGAATCTGAACCTGGGGGCGACGGGAGGGCGTTCGTCCTGAGAAGAGAGCAACAGGGGAACGTGGTCCGAGCCAATACGAGTAATGGCACGGAGGGTGGCAAGGGGACAGCGCAGCTCCACTCAGGCGCGACCAGGACGCGGTCCAGGACGGAGCGGGTCGGGTCGGCCTGGCGATTGGTCCAGGTGAATCTGGCCCCAATCCTATCTAATTCCCGCAGACCGAGGTCAGCGATGCAGTCGTTGAACATCTGCATCCGCGGGAAGTTCACTCGGTCGTTGTTTTTGTCCTCCGCAAATCGGAGTAGGTTGAAGTCGCCGCCCACGACGACCGGCAGGCGGGCGGCAGACACCTTATTCTTGAGCTCATCAAGGAATGCTGCAGACCGGCGGTGGTCGGCAGGGCCATAAACAATGATGATCTCCCATTTGAAGTTCAGCGCCCTCTCGAAAATCTCCATGCTAACAAAGAACTCCCCGCGGTCCATGCTGCCCACCTCAAAGGTGGCATCCTTGACACCTAAGAGGATGCCACCAGAGTGACCGGCAATCCCACTAGAAGGGAGCTAGTGCCAGGCGAACAGGTGGGGACTAAGGCAGTCGAGCTCGGACAAGGTGAACTCAAATCGCATGGTCTCTTGAATTGCAACAATGTCGATTCGCTCATCGCGCATGTACTCGATGAGCTGGCGGCGGCGGCCATCCTGGCCGAAACCGTGGATGTTCCAAAAGAGGGTCCGCATTAAACAACCATGGAGGGGCTGCTTGACCCCAGGACTCGTGAGGCGCTTTTCATTGTTTTTATTTTTTTTCATTGGTTTTATTCGCCTCCTTTGTTTATTTATCAGTTTTTATTGGTTTTCGTTATTTCTTTCTCATTTTTCATCGATTATTTCTTTGGTCAACACATACCTATCATTTCAGTACACGATGTATATTTTTAGAGTACACCTGAAATATTTTTTTTTTGCAAAAATATAAAATCTATTACAAAAGTCCAGCAAAAGTATAAAGCATCTCAAACATAATAAAAAAATACATCGAGATTCCGAGACTAACGAACGACTACTACAGCCGCTAGCACAAGCTGTCCGAGGCGGATGACGACGTAGGGGTCGCTGCTGTGGGAGAGGGGGTCGCAGATGGCCAGGTTCAGCCCGCGCACCACCTTCACCTTGAGCAGCCCGAGCAGGCGCTCCATGGATCGATTAGATCGAGGAGCTGCCAACAACAAGAAGATGGATCCCGGTCCGGGGGAGAAGAAGATGGATCTTCGTCGTCGACGTTACGTTACGTTGCTTTACGCGAGTGGCGGAAACGCCGGGGAGTCGTTAAAACTCGGAGACGGATCAGGCATATGCATGCATCCAACCTGGGAACGGGAGGCCGGGGAGCGGCCGGCGTTCGTCCTTCCGTCCAACTACGCATGCATGCCCTCTCTATTTCTCAACTTGCTCGTATCCATCGATCACACGAAAGGTCGTGGGTGCGTTTTTCTTCGGCTCACGGGTATGACTTGTGACAAGGGAGAAGCCCCTGGCCGAAAGTCATTTTGCTGTGACAAGGGAGAAGCCCCTGGCCCCTGATGATGTAACGGAGGACGAGATCTTGACATTTGTTGGTGTTTTAATAAGGTTTTGGTGAGACTTTGCTGCCTATGCTAAGAGCATTTCCAGCCGCGCCCCAACAGCCCTTCCAAAGGCCCTTTTTTGCCGCCGGCGCCGAAAAATTGGCCCAGCCGCGCCCCAGGAACCCGTTTTTCGCCGGTTTGGGCCGAAACTGGCGCCGGCGGACCCAGGTCGAACCCGATGCGTTGGGGGGCGTCTGGGGACGCCGGACGAAGCGAAAAGGCGCGTGGGTCCGTCCTGTCGGCGAGGGGCTTCCTTTTCCCGTCGCCACCCCCCCTCATTTCCCCCCTTTCTCCCGCCATTCTACACGCCTTCCTCGCCATGCCGCCGAAGAAGTTCATAGCCTGTAGGCCCGCCGGCGAGGCCGATGCCCAGCCGCCGAAGCAGAGGAAGCCGAGGGCGCCACCGTCAAAGCCACCGAGGATGTCGAACGCCGAGTGGAGGTCCGATCTCACTCGCCGGTCGGCCGCCACCGTCGACCGGCAGAACAGGCTCAACAAATAGAGGGGACGCACCGCGTCGGTGGCCTCGGTGGCGGCGGCGGCTGCTGCGACGGAGACGTCTCGCACCGGGATGATGAATCCCCCCGGCCATCAGGCCGCCTGGAGCCAGCAGAGCGTCGGCCTACGAAGCCGGCGAGATGGGCGACGAGCTCGAGTTTGTCGAGGAGGAGGAGGAGGAGGAGCAGGCGCCTGCTCCGGCGAGGAAGGGGAAGAAAAAGAAGCGGGGTGTCCGGACCGGCGAGCCGCGCGTCAAGTGGACGTCGCCGAAGCATGGAAGGTCGTCTGCCTCGACCCGATCACCATCACGGACCAAAGCGCCGACACGTACTGGGAGCGCATCAAGCCGGAGTTCTACGAGCGCAAGTTGGTCGACCCGTACTTCGCGGGCATCCACATGCATCGCAACGTGAAGTCCATGGCGAACCACTGGGCGCTCATCCAGGCGGCGTGCAACAAATGGCACGGGATCGTCGAGGAGGTGGCTGCTCGGCCAGAGAGCGGCGATAGCATCGAGGGAAAGGTATGACCACGCCGGCCTCCTCATTTCATTCCGTCCGCGTATCCCTCGCCGACCAATGTTCTTTCGGCGCAGATGGTGCACATGTTCGCCATGTTTCGGCCGGACAACAGCCCCGAGCAAGACTTCAAGTACCTCCACGTGTTCTCCCGAATCGACAAGTGCGAGAAGTGGGCAAATGTCCGGCGCACGCTGGCGAAGGCCAGGGAGACGTACCAACCAGACGCGCCGGCGCTGGGGGCGTCGCCCGGGCGCCCTGATGGCAACAAAAAGGCCAAGTCGGCAAGGGATGGCGCGCCTGCCGCCGAGCATCTGCAGGCGTCCATCGAGCAGTGCATCGCCGACGCCAAGAGCCACGCCGTCGTGAGGGAGGCGAAATCCGACGCTCGTTGGTCGGCGATTATGTCAACGGGCCAGATCAAGCTCGACCTACTCGGGACCAACTTCGCCGCCAAGAAGAGGAACACCGACTTGGCATTCCTGATGGCAGCGGACGTGTCGGCGATGGACGGGCCGGTCAAGGAGTGGTACATGCGGGAGCGCGGCCTCATCTTGGACGGCCTGCCGACGGACACGCCAACTCCCACGACGAACCCGACGCCGAGCCCCAGTGACGCATCACCGAACACGACGCCCAGCAGCCCGCGTACGCCGCCTACGGACACCAACGCCGAAGCCGAAGCCGAAGTAGAAGCCGAGGACGCCGCCGCCGAGGACATCGCCGCGGCCACCATTTGATGCGCTGGTCTTTCCCTTCTTTTTTTGTGCCACGAACTATGCCGAACTGATGCGTTGATCGCCGAACTATGGCGAGTTGATCGCCGAACTATGGCACATTTTTGTAGCGAGAACTGCAAGTTTAAATTTCCACGGCGTCTTGGGGGCAGGACCTGGGGACGTGACTGGGCCAAGATCGCCCGAGGGCCAAATTCGCGCCGGCCGAAGGGCCGAAAAAGCGCCGGCTGGTGCCCGAACGAGTGGAGACGCTCTAAGATCAGGATGTCACAGTGAGCTCAAAGAGCCACAACTCCTGTTTTTTTCCTTTTCACTTCATGTTCTTCTTTGGCTTGCCTCTGAAGTTTCAGTTTCTTGGTCACAGTTGTTCCACCACCCTCAGCTTATTTTCCTTTTGTGTTCTGCTTCTTCACTGCTTGCCAATCTTTTTTGTAAGAATTTGAAGAATATTTAATACTCCTGTTTGTTCTCATCCATGTGACATAGTAAATCAGGTAAGTGGTTGTCCTGAAGTTCTCATGCTCTGAAGAAATATTCAGGGAGAACTGAACCTGTGACACCTAAGAACTGTCATGACAATTGAATCTTGCAAGCGGCAAAAAAGATGAACACCCCAAACAATGTGACAACTAACTAAAATCACTACCTACTACAATGTGCTTCATTGCTGCTGCCGTCACTGCATTCTCCATGGAAGTGAGTGCTGCTCTCCGAGGCCACCGTGCCGTCTTCTTGATGCTGTGCCAATGTGTTTTCTTTTTCTCCGGTGCTGGCAACCTGCATCTGGATGACTACCTCCTCTCGTCTCGGCGGTCGGTCCCTTATCAACGGAGCTCGTTTGCCGGTGGTGGCGGTGATGGCTGCTGTTGGAAATAATCTTGTTGCCTTAAAATATCTAGGTCACTTAGCTGCAGAATGAGAAGAAACAAACATAGCCGTACAGAAAATATTAGTAGCAGCCAAAATATCAGGACATCAACGAGGAGCATTTACTAGTCGGCAGAAGCATTTACTACGGCATCAACGAGGAATGACGTGTCACTAGTAGAATGTGCATGTATGAGCTGTACATGCAAGTAGTAAATTTTACTCGTAGTACGTAGGGTACCTTCTAGCATGTGTGTACATCCACGTGTTGCTCACAACCAGCTTGTACGCCCCTATAAAATGGCATGGATCCATCTCTTGTAAACTTATTAAGCAATCAAGCTTCAAAGTTACTAGTGCACGTGTGCTTCTCCATTGCAAGTGTGTGTGTGTGCGCTTGTAGACTGCAGTTGCAGCTACTTGTGTCTTCATTTGTTCAACTGTTCTTCGGTCCTTTTCGTTTGATCCGGGGAGAGCTAGCTACTCTGTAGCTAAGCTTGTTAAACATATATTGTGCAGGTTGGTGTGTCCTTGAGGCTCACAGCATAGTAGTTAGGAGATTTACTCTTTTTATGTTTATCTTTCTTATCTCCTAAAACCCTCCTGTAATATCTCCTGGTGGTTAGCCTCGACGCTGCCATCTCCTGTACCGATCCCCCCAATCAATATATACACTGCGAGTCTCCATGTATGGAGATTGAGACGCTTTCATAATTTCTACATGGTATACAGAGCAGGCCTCTTCCATGACATTTAGCTCATCTTCCTCCATCTGTTCCCTCCCCAGAACCACCACGCCGCAACCATGTCCTCCTCCTCCGCAGTCTCCTCTTCTGACCTCAACTACAACACCTCAGAACCCCTTAGCCGGACCAACTATGTTCTCTGGCGAGCCCAAGCACGATCCCAAATATTGGGCGCCGGCTTGTTTGGCTATATAGATCGGACTATAGAGGAGCCTCCAAAAATAATTATCAGCAAAGATAAAGATGGCAAAGATCAGGTAGTTTCCAACCCTGCTCATAACCCTTGGCTAGTTTAAGATCAGCAAATCGTAGCATATCTTCTCCGAAACCTGTCCAAGGAGGTGCTTGTTCAAGTAGCCTCGCTTGAATCATCACATGCGATTTGGACCGCGCTAGCAAATATGTTTTCTGCGGTCTCTCTGTCTCGTGTCAATAACATCAGATCGGCCCTCATGAACGCCCAGAAGGGGTCACAGTCGGCCTCCACCTTCTTCGGGCAGATGCGTGCCCTCTCCGACGAGCTTGCGGCGGCAGGCAAACCGATCGGGGAGGACGAACTCATCTCCTTCATTGTCGCAGGGCTTGATATGGAGTATCATCCCGTCATCTCTGCACTCGACGTCTGCACCGTGCCCATCACCGTCGACGCGCTCTTCTCGATGGTGGCAAACTTTGATCAACGCGCTGAGATGTTCAGCGATGCTGGTGGCTTCAAGTCATCAGCGAACGCCGCCTCCAGGGGTCGATCGGGTGGCGACAGAGGCGGCTACCGCAACCAGAAGCAAGGTGGTCGCAGTGGCGGCTACTCTGGTGGTGGCGGCCAAAACCCTAGCAGCGACTATCCTGGCACGGGCAGCGGCGGCTACAACAATGGCGACGGTGGATACAACAACCACGGCGGCGGCGGCTACAACAACCACGACACCGGCGGTGGCCAAGGCAGCGGCCACTGTGGCGGCGGCTGGGGCTACTACAACAACAATGGCCCTCCGCGCCACTACTAACAATAGCCAAGGGGGCCGTTTCACCGGGTATGAGGAGTATGAAAACAAATGCCAGATCTGCAAGAAAACTAACCATATTGCAAAAGAATGTAAGTGGCGCTATGCAGAGGATAACTCTAGAAGAAGGTGTGTTGCAGCTGCAGCGGATGCTTCATACGGAGTTGACTCCAATTGGTATCTTGGCTCCGGCTCGAATGAGAAAATCACCTCTGAACTCGAGAAGATGACCATGCACAAGAAGTATCACGGCCAAGATCAAGTTCACACCACTGAAAACGGTTCAGGTATGATGATTAGTCATGTTGGAGAGTCTATTATTCAAACCCCACACCGTGATATTCTTGTAGATGATGTGCTTCACATTCCCAATGCATCCAAAAAATCTTTTGTCAGTACATCGCATTACTCTTGATAATGGTGTTTTCATAGAGTTTCACCCCTTCTTCTTTTTGATCAAGGATCAGGTCACGAGGAGGGTACTTTATCGCGGTAGATGTGTGCAAGGCCTCGACCCACTAATCCCCAAAATTTCCAAGTTCAATAAGCAAGCCTGTTAAGTCTTCAAAGTGTCTTCAGAACGATGGCATAATCGTTTAGGCCACCCATCTTTTTCCATTATTTATCAGATTCTTAGCAAAAATAAGCTCGCATTTGTTGATGAGCATGATCTTGAAACTATTTGTGACTCTTGCCAAAGAGCAAAAAGCTATCAGTTACCATATCCTATATCCACCAATGTGTCCACAAAACCTTTACAACCGTGTTTTCAGATGTTTGGGGACCGCCCCCCTCCTCTGTTGGCCGCCACACCTATTACGTGAGTTTCATTGATGATTTTAGCAAGTATACCTGGATATACCTTCTTAAAAAACGCTCCGACGCTTTTCAAGTTTTCCTTAACTTTCAGGCTCTTGTAGAACGACAATTTGATTGCAAAATACTTGCTATGCAGTCAGACTGGGGAGGTGAGTATGAAAAACTCAACTCCTTTTTCCAACGAATAGGAATCTCTCATCATGTTTCTTGCCCTCACGCTCACCAACAAAACGGTTCAACGGAGCGCAAGCACAGGCACATTGTTGATATTGGCCTCTCCCTTCTTGCTGCTGCATCTATGCCACTAAAGTTTTGGGATGAGGCTTTTCTCACAGCAGTACACCTCATAAATATTCTGCCTAGTCGTGTCATCAATCACGAAACAACCACCGAACGTCTACTTCACACCAAACCCGAGTATTCACATCTTCGCGTGTTTGGCTGCGCATGTTGGCCAAACCTCCGCCCCTATAACAACAAGAAGCTCATGTTTCGTTCGACACAATGTGTTTTTATAGGCTACAGTGCACAACACAAAGGCATCAGGTGTCTTGACGTAGCCACGGGTCGTGTGTATATCTCTCGAGATGTAGTCTTTGATGAAACGGTTTTTCCCTTTGCCAAACTCCACCCAAATGCCGGCGCATTGCTTCGCAAAGAAATTCTTCTCTTGCCCTCATCTTTATCCGGCGTTGATCATGGGGGAGAGAATAATAGTACTAATCAACTTGCATCTAATCATCATATTATGCCTGAGATTACTGTTGCAGAAATCAGTTCCGATGGTGAAAATCCAGGCAAAACGGGCAAGATTTCATGTGCCCCCCAGATGGTGACACGGACGCATACCGAGGAGGATCTGCCTCGGATCCTCACGACAGGAGGAAACATCCCCTCCGGGATTCGGGCGGACAGCACCTGGTCGCGCCTCGGGCTCCGAGCGCCTCGATGATACGTCTCCAACGTATCTATAATTTTTGATTGTTCCATGCTATATTATCTACTGTTTTGGACTATATTGGGATTTATTTTCCACTTTTATATTATTTTTGGGACTAACCTGTTAACCGGAGGCCCAGCCCAGAATTGCTGTTTTTTTGCCTATTTCAGTGTTTCGAAGAAACATAATATCAGACGGAGTCCAAACGGAATAAAACATTCGGGAACGTGATTTTCTCACCGAACGTGATCCAGGAGACTTGGACCCTAGTCCAAGAAGTAACAGAAGCGGTCACGAGGGTGGGGGGGGGGGCCCCCTCTAGGGCGCGCCCCCTGCCTCGTGGGCCCCTGTTGCTGCACCGACGTACTTCTTCCTCCTATATATACCTACGTACCCCCAAACGATCAGATACGGAGCCAAAAACCTAATTCCACCGCCGCAACTTTCTGTATCCACGGGATCCCATCTTGGGGCCTGTTCCGGAGCTCCGCCGGAGAGGGCGTCATCACGGAGGGCTTCTACATCATCATAGCCCCTCCGATGAAGTGTGAGTAGTTTACCTCAGACCTTCGGGTCCATAGTAGCTAGATGGCTTCTTCTCTCTTTTTGGATCTCAATACAATGTTCTCCCCCTCTCTCGTGGAGATCTATTTGATGTAATCTTTTTTTTGCGGTATGTTTGTTGAGACCGATGAATTGTGGGTTTATGATCAACTCTATCTATGAATAATATTTGAATCTTCTCTGAATTCTTTTATATATGATTGGTTATCTTTGCAAGTCTCTTCGAATTATCAGTTTGGTTTGGCCTACTAGATTGGTTTTTCTTGCCATGGGAGAAGTGCTTAGCTTTGGGTTCAATCTTGCGGTGTCCTTTCCCAGTGACAGAAGGGGCAACAAGGCACGTATTGTATTGTTGCCATCGAGGATAACAAGATGGGGTTTTATCATATTGCATGAAACTATCCCTCTACATCATGTCATCTTGCTTAAGGCGTTACTCTGTTTTTAACTTAATACTCTAGATGCATGCTGGATAGCGGTCGATGAGTGGAGTAATAGTAGTAGATGCAAGCAGGAGTCGGTCTACTTGTCTCGGACGTGATGCCTATATACATGATCCTACCTAGATATTCTCATAACTATGCTTAATTCTGTTAATTGCTCAACAGTAATTTGTTCACCCACCGTAGAATACTTATGCTCTTGAGAGAAGCCACTAGTGAAATCTATGGCCCCTGGGTCTATTCTCATCATATCAATCTCCATCACTTTAATCTTGCTTTGCCTTTTACTTCTCACTTTGCATCTCTATACCAAAAATACCAAAAATATTCTCTATCAGATCTCACTCCCGTAAGTGACCGTGAAGGGATCGACAACCCCTAATCGTGTTGGTTGCGTTGAGATATTGTTTTGTGCAGGTACGAGGGACTTGCGTGTAGCCTCCTACTGGATTGATACCTTGGTTCTAAAAAACTGAGGGAAGTACTTACGCTACTTTGCTGCATCATCCTCTCCTCTTCGGGGAAATCCAACGCAGTGCTCAAGAGGTAGCAAGAAGAATTTATGGCGCCGTTGCCGGAGAGTCTATGCAAAAGTCAACATACCAAGTACCCATCACGATCCCTATCTCCCGCATTACTTTAGTTGCCATTTGCCTCTCGTTTTCCTCTCCCCCACTTCACCCTTGCCGTTTTATTCGGCCTCTCTTTTCCGTTCGCCTTTTTCTCGCTTGCCTTGTCGTCATGGCTAGTCCTATGTCCACTCCGTCGTCCCGTGAGTTTGAAGTCTTTCACTTCAAACAAAGACAAGGAGAAAACTCAAAAGATGCCTGGTTGAGAATAATGGAATCTTCGTAATTGTACCTTTGAAGTTAATCTGAGAACTTTGCTTCGCAATTTTTGTGTTGGGTTAAGTATGTCTCATAGACAACTTTTGGATTGCGTTGCTAAAGGCAACTTTATTGAGATTGATTCCCATATTGCCCTTGAAATTATAGAAGGTATAGTGGGAACACTACCTCAACAAAAGGGGCCTCATCCTAACTAGGAAGAAACACAAGTTTTTGAAAAAAATTGTGAAGTTACTAAGATCTTACAGAAGTCTCTTGAACCACTTAAGAACGTTAGTGGAAATATCCACCGCATGAATATGTTGATTACTCTTTGCAATAAGGGGTTGGATTCTTTAGATCTAAAAATTTCAGAATATGAAGGGAAACGTAAAGAACCTCCCGGATTTGAGCTTGATCCTGCCAAAAAGATGAAAATCAAAGATGGCAATACCTAGATCTATCCTCATTTTTATGCCTAGCTAGGGGCGTTAAACGATAGCGCTTGTTGGGAGGCAACCCAATTTTATTTTATTTTTTTTTGTTTTTGCTTCTGTTTAGGAATAAATAATCCATCTACCTTCTGTTTGGATGTGGTTTTGTGTTTTAATTAGTGTTTGTGCCAAGTTAGACCTATAGGATCTTCTTGGATGATAGTTATTTGATCTTGCTGTAATTTCTAGAATCTTTCTGTTCACGAAAACAATTGTTAAAATTCACCAGAACGTGATAAAATACTGATTCCAAATGCTGCTGATCAATAAACAAATTGTCTAGGTCTTCCTATTTTGGTAGGTTTTTTGGAGTTCCAGAAGTTTGCGTTAGTCACAGATTACTACAGACTGTTCTGTTTTTGATAGATTCTGTTTTTCGTGTGTTGTTTGCTTATTTTGATGAATCTATGGCTAGTAAAATAGTTTATAATCCATAGAGAAGTTGGAATACAGTAGGTTTAACACCAATATAAATAAAGAATGAGTTCATTACAGTACCTTGAAGTGGTCTTTTGTTTTCTTGCACTAACGGAGCTCACGAGATTCCTATTGAGTTTTGTGTTGTGAAGTTTTCAAGTTTTGGGTGAAATGTTTTGATGGATTATGGAACAAGGAGTGGCAAGAGCCTAAGCTTGGGGATGCCCATGGCACCCCCAATATAATCCAAGGACACCAAAAAGTCAAAGCTTGGGGATGCCCCGGAAGGCATCCCCTCTTTCGTCTACTTCCATCGGTAATTTTACTTGGAGCTATATTTTTATTCACCACATGATATGTGTTTTGCTTGGAGCGTCTTGTATTTTGTGTCTTTGTTTGTTAGTGTGCCAGAATCATCATTGATGTACACACCTCTTGAGAGAGCCATACATGAATTGGAATTTGATAGAATACTCTATGTGCTTCACTTATATCTTTTAAGCTTTATAGTTTTGCTCTAGTGCTTCACTTATATCTTTTAGAGCACGGTGGTGGATTTGTTTTAAAGAAACTATTGATCTCTCATGCTTCACTTAGATTATTTTGAGAGTCTTAATTAGCATGGTAATTTGCTTAATAATAATAATAAGCTTGGTATTCAAGATTTGTAAAATTTTCTTTTGAGTGCGTTGAATACTAAGAAAAGTTTGATGCTTGATGATTGTTTTGAGATATGGAGGTGATAATATCAAAGTCATGCTAGTAGAGTACTTGTGAATTTGACAAGTGCTTGAGTTGAAGTTTTCAAGTCCCGTAGCATGCACGTATGGTAAACGTTATGTAACAAATTTGAAACATGAGGTGTTATTTGATTGTCCTCCTTATGAGTGGCGGTCGGGGACGAGCGATGGTCTTTTCCTACCAATCTATCCCCCTAGGAGCATGCGCGTAATGCTTTGCTTTTTGATGGCTTGTAGATTTTTGCAATAAGTATATGAGTTCTTTATGACGAATGTTGAGTCCATGGATTATACGCACTCTCGCCCTTCCATCATTGCTAGCCTCTTCGGTTTCGTGCATTGCCCTTTCTCACATTGAGAGTTGGTGCAAACTTCGCCGGTGCATCCAAACCCCGTGATATGATACGCTCTTTCACACATACACCTCCTTATATCTTCCTCAAAACAGCCACCATACCTACTTATTATGGCATTTCCATAGCCATTCCGAGATATATTGCCATGCAACTTTCCACCATTCCGTTCGTCATGACACATCCATCATTGTCATATTGCTAGCATGATCATGTAGTTGACATAATATTCGTGGCAAAGCCACCGTTCATAATTCTTTCATACATGTCACTCTTGATTCATTGCATATCCCGCTACACCGCCGGAGGCATTCATATAGAGTCATACTTTGTTCTAGTATGAGTTGTAATCATTGAGTTGTAAATAAATAGAAGTGTGATGATCATCATTTTCTAGAGCATTGTCCCAAGTGAGGAATAAATAAATAAAAAAATAGAAAGGCCATAAAAAAGGAAGGCCCAAAAAAAATGAGAGAAAAAGAGAGAAGGGATAATGTTACTATCCTTTGCCACACTTGTGCTTCAAAGTAGCACCATAATCATCATGATACAGAGTCTCTTGTTTTGTCACTTTCATATACTAGTGGGAATTTGTCATTATAGAACTTGGCTTGTATATTCCAACAATGGGCCTCCTCAAGTGCCCTAGGTCTTCGTGAGCAAGCAAGTTGGATGCACACCCACTTAGTTTCTTTTGTTGAGTTTTCATACATTTATAGCTCTAGTGCATCCGTTGCATGGCAATCCCTACTCCTTGCATTAACATCAATTGATGGGCATCTCCATAGCCCATTGATTATCCTCGTTGATGTGAGACTTTCTCCTTTTTTTGTCTTCTCCACATAACCCCCATCATCATATTCTATTCCACCCATAGTGCTATATCCATGACTCGCGCTTATGTATTGCGTGAAGGTTTATGAGTTTGAGATTATTAAAATATGAAACAATTGCTTGGCTTGTCATCGGGATTGTGCATGATGAGAGCATTCTTGTGTGACGAAAATGGAGCATGACTAAACTATATGATTTTGTAGGGATAAACTTTCTTTGGCCATGTTACTTTGAGAAGACATAATTGCTTTGTTAGTTTGCTTGAAGTATTATCGTTTTTATGTCAATATGAACTTTTGTCTTAAATCTTTCGGATCTGAATATTCATACCACAATTGAGCAGATTTACATTGAAATTATGCCAAGTAGCACTCCGCATCAAAAATTCTCTTTTTATCATTTACCTACTCGAGGACGAGCAGAAATTAAGCTTGGGGATGCCTGATACGTCTCCAACGTATCTATAATTTTTGATTGCTCCATGCTATATTATCTAATGTTTTGGACTATATTGGGCTTTATTTTCCACTTCTATATTATTTTTGGGACTAACCTATTAACCGGAGGCCCAGCCCAGAATTGCTATTTTTTGCCTATTTCAGAATTTCGGAGAAACATAATATCAAACGGAGTCCAAACGGAATGAAACCTTCGGGAACGTGATTTTCTCATCAGATAAGACCAGGAGACTTGGACCCTCCGTCAAGAAAGCCACGAGGCGGTCACGAGCGTGGGGGCGCGCCCACCCCCCTAGGGCGCGCCCCCTGCCTCGTGTGGGTCCCTCGGAGCTCCACCGACGTACTTCTTCCTCCTATATATACCTACGTACCCCCAAACGATCAGATACAGAGCCAAAAACCTAATTCCACCGCCGCAACCTTCTGTACCCACGAGATCCCATCTCGGGGCCTGTTCTCGAGCTCCGCCGGAGAGGGCCATCATCACGGAGGGCTTCTACATCATCCTAGCCCCTCCGATGAAGTGTGAGTAGTTCACCTCAGACCTACGGGTCCATAGTTATTAGCTAGATGGCTTCTTCTCTCTTTTTCGATCTCAATACAATGTTCTCCCCCTCTCTCGTGGAGATCTATTCAATGTAATCTTCTTTTTGCGGTGTGTTTGTTGAGATCGATGAATTGTGGGTTTATGATCAAGTCTATCTATGAATAATATTTGAATCTTCTCTGAATTCTTTTGTGTATGATTGGTTATCTTTGCAAGTCTCTTAGAATTATCAGTTTGGTTTGGCCTACTAGATTGGTTTTTCTTGCCATGGGAGAAGTGCTTAGCTTTGGGTTCAATCTTGCGGTGTCCTTCCCCAGTGACAGAAGGGGCAGCAAGGCACGTATTGTATTGTTGCCATCGAGGATAACAAGATGGGGCTTTTATCATATTTCATGAAACTATCCCTCTACATCATGTCATCTTGCTTAAGGCGTTACTCTGTTTTTAACTTAATACTCTAGATGCATGCGGGATAGCGGTCGATGAGTGGAGTAATAGTAGTAGATGCAGGCAGAAGTCGGTGTACTTGTCTCGGACGTGATGCCTATATACATGATCATACCTAGATATTCTCATAACTATGCTTAATTCTGTTAATTGCTCAACAGTAATTTGTTCACCCACCGTAGAATACTTATGCTCTTGAGAGAAGCCACTAGTTAAATCTATGGCCCCCGGGTCTATTCTCATCATATCAATCTCCATCACTTTAATCTTGCTTTGCTTTTTTACTTTGACTTTTACTTTTCACTTTGCATCTCTATACCAAAAATACCAAAAATATTCTCTATCAGATCTCACTCCCGTAAGTGACCGTGAAGGGATCGACAACCCCTAATCGTGTTGGTTGCGTTGAGATATTGTTTTGTGCAGGTACGAGGGACTTGCGTGTAGCCTCCTACTGGATTGATACCTTGGTTCTCAAAAACTGTGGGCAATACTTACGCTACTTTGCTGCATCATCCTCTCCTCTTTGGGGAAATCCAACGCAGTGCTCAAGAGGTAGCATCCACTCTCCCGCAACCCGTTGTACCCTCTACTTGAACATGGTGCTTTATGCTTCACATTATTATCCAATGATGTGTTGCCATCCTATGATGTCTGAGTAGATTTTTGTTGTCCTATCGGTGGTTGATGAATTGCTATGATTGATTTAATTTGCTTGTGGTTATGTTGCTATCCTTTGGTGCCCATCATAGGAGCGCGCGCGTGGATCACACCTTAGGGTTAGTTGTATGTTGACAGGACTATGTATTGGAGGGAAAGAGTGACAGAAGCTTCAACCTAGCATAGAAATTGATGCGTACGGGATTGAAGGGGGACCAATATATCTTAATGCTATGGTCGGGTTTTACCTTAATGAACGTTAGTAGTTACGGATGCTTGCTAATAGTTCCAATCATAAGTGCATAGAATTCCAAGTAAGGGATGACATGCTAGCAGTGGCCTCTCCCACATAATACTTGCTATCGGTCTAGTAAAGTAGTCAATTGCTTAAGGGACAACTTCGCAACTCCTACCACCACTTTTCCACACTCGCTATATTTACTTTATTGCTTCTTAACTTACAACATCCCCTAGCTTTTATTTACGCTCTCTTTATATTCTTGCAAACCTATCCAAAAACACATACAAAGTACTTCTAGTTTCATACTTGTTCTAGGTAAAGTAAACATTAAGCGTGCGTAGAGTTGTATAGGTGTTCGATAGAACTTGAGGGAATATTTGTTCTACCTTTAGCTCCTCGTTGGGTTCGACACTCTTACTTTTTTGTTCTACCTTTCTCACCTCGAGAGTTGGTGCAAACTTCGCCGGTGCATCCAAACCCCGTGATACGATACGCTCTATCACACATAAGCCTCATTATATCTTCCTAAAACAGCCACCATACCTACCTATTATCGCATTTCCATAGCCATTCTGAGATATATTGCCATGCAACTTCCATCATCATCATATACATGGCTTGAGCATTTATTGTCATATTGCTTTGTATGATCGTAAGATAGCTAGCATGATGTTTTCATGGCTTGTCCGTTTTTTTGTGTCATAGCTATGCTAGATCATTGCACATCCCGGTACACCGCCGGAGGCATTCATATAGAGTCATATCTTTGTTCTAGATATCGAGTTGTAATATGGAGTTGTAAGTAAATAAAAGTGTGATGATCATCATTATTAGAGCATTGCCCCAGTGAGGAAAGGATGATGGAGACTATGATTCCCCCACAAGTTGGGATGAGACTCCGGACGAAAAAAAAGAGAAAGGCGAAAAAAAAGAGAAGGCCCAAAAAAACAAAAAAAACAAAAAATGAGAGAAAAAGAGAGAAGGGGCAATGTTACTATCCTTTTACCACACTTGTGATTCAAAGTAGCACCATGTTCTTCATATAGAGAGTCTCTTGAGTTATCACTTTCATATACTAGTGGGAATTTTCATTATAGAACTTGGCTTGTATATTCCAACGATGAGCTTCCTCAAATGCCCTAGGTCTTCATGAGCAAGCAAGTTGGATGCACACCCACTTAGTTTCAGTTTGAGCTTTCATATACTTATAGCTCTAGTGCATCCATTGCATTGCAATCCCTACTCCTCACATTGATATCTATTGATGGGCATCGCCATAGCCCGTTGATACGCCTAGTTGATGTGAGACTTTCTCCTTTTTTGTCTTCTCCACATAACCCCTATCATCATATTCTATTCCACCTATAGTGCTATGTCCATGGCTCACACTCATGTATTGCGTGAAAGTTGAAAAGGTTTGAGAAACGTCAAAAGTATGAAACAATTGCTTGGCTTGTCATCGGGGTTGTGCATGATGTGAATATTTTGTGTGGTGAAGATGGAGCATAGCCAGACTATATGATTTTGTAGGGATGAGCTCTCTTTGGCTATGTTATTTCAATAAGACATAATTGCTTGGTTGGTATGCTTGAAGTATTATTGTTTTTATGTCAGATGATAGACTATTGCTTTGAATCACTCGTGTCTTAATATTCATGCCATGATTAGACATATGATCAAGATTATGCTAGGTAGCATTCCACATCAAAAATTATCTTTTTTATCATTTACCTACTCGAGGACGAGCAGGAATTAAGCTTGGGGATGCTGATACATCTCCATCGTATCTATAATTTTTGATTGTTCCATGCCAATATTATTCAACTTTCATATACTTTTTGGCAACTTTTTATACTATTTTTGGGACTAACATATTGATCCAGTGCCCAGTGTCAGTTCCTATCTGTTGCATGTTTTTGGTTTCGCAGAAAACCCATACCAAACGGAGTCCAAACAGGATAAAACTTGACGGAGATTTTTTGGAATATTTATGATTTTTTAGAAGAAAATAAGCGCGAAACGGTGTCCGAGCTGGGCACGAGGTAGGGGGGCGCGCCCCCCAGGCACGCCCCTAACCCTCATGGTCCACCCGTAAGGCGGTTGGTGCCCTTCTTTCACCGCAAGAAAGCTAATTTCCGGATAGAGATCGTGTCCAAAATTCAGCCCAATCGGAGTTACGGATATCCGGGAATTTAATAAACGGTGAAGGGCCAGAAAACAAAACGCAGAAACAAAGAGAGACAGAGAGACAGATCCAATCTCAGAGGGGCTCTCGCCCCTCCCACACCATGGAGACCATGGACCAGAGGGGAAATCCTTCTCCCATCTAGGGAGAAGGTCAAGGAAGAATAAGAAGGAGGGGGGCTCTCCCCCCTCACTTCCGGTGGCGCCGGAGTGCCACTGGGGGCCATCATCATCACCGCGATCTACACCAACACCTCCGCCATCTTCACCAACATCTCCATCACCTTCCCCCCTCTATCTATAGCGGTCCACTCTCCCGCAACCCGATGTACCCTCTACTTGAACATGGTGCTTTATGCTTCATATTATTATCCAATGATGTGTTGTCATCCTATGATGTCTGAGTAGATTTTCTTTGTCCTATCGGTGGTTGATGAATTGCTATGATTGATTTAATTTGCTTGTGGTTATGTTGCTGTCCTTTGGTGCCCATCATATGAGCGCGCGCGTGGATTACACCTTAGGGTTAGTCGTATGTTGATAGGACTATGTATTGGAGGGCAAGAGTGACAGAAGCTTCAACCTAGCATAGAAATTGATGCGTACGGGATTGAAGGGGGACCAATATATCTTAATGCTATGGTTGGGTTTTACCTTAATGAACGTTAGTAGTTGCGGATGCTTGCTAATAGTTCCAATCATAAGTGCATAGAATTCCAAGTAAGGGATGACATGCTAGTAGTGGCCTGTCCCACATAATACTTGCTATCGGTCTAGTAAAGTAGTCAATTGCTTAAGGGACAACATCGCAACTCCTACCACCACTTTTCCACACTCGCTATATTTACTTTATTGCTTCTTTACTTACAACAGCCCCTAGCTTTTATGTACGCTCTCTTTATATTCTTGCAAACCTATCCAAAAACACCTACAAAGTACTTCTAGTTTCATACTTGTTCTAGGTAAAGTAAACGTTAAGCGTGCGTAGAGTTGTATCGTGCGTAGAGTTGTATCAGTGGTCGATAGAACTTGAGGGAATATTTGTTCTACCTTTAGCTCCTCGTTGGGTTCGACACTCTTACTTATCGGAAATTGTTTCGATCCCCTATACTTGTGGGTTATCAGCGCCGCGCACAAGGCTACGGAAGGGAGTCACTACTCGCTTAAATTACAAAAAATTCTCTAAGATTGGTATGTCTTGCACAGCTGGTGAGCCTAACAGTTTAATGACATCACTTGATGATCCGAGGTGGAAGGCAGCCATGGAAGATGAAATCATGGCATTGCGCAAAAATGAAACATGGCACCTAGTGCCCCCACGACCAGGCAGAAATCTGATTGACTGTAAGTGGGTCTATAGAATCAAGAAAAAAAATCTGATGGCACCATAGACAGATACAAGGCAAGACTTGTAGCAAAGGGATTCAAGCAAAGGTATGACATAGATTATGAGGATACGTTTAGTCCTGTTGTTAAAGCTGCAACAATCCGTCTTGTGTTATCAATAGTTGTGTCCAGGGGATGGAGTCTGAGACAGCTAGATGTCCAGAACGCGTTCCTCCATGGTGTTCTGGAAGAGGAAGTGTACATGAAACAACCTCCTGTGTTTGAGGATAAGAGTGCAACATCATATGCCTGCAAGCTTGATAAAGCCATGTATGGTTTGAAACAGGCGCCCAGAGCATGGTATTCACGGTTAAGTATGAAACTCCAGTCACTTGGCTTTGTTCCATCAAAATATGACACCTTCCTATTCATTTATAACAAGCATAAAACATCCATATTTGTTTTGATATATGTTGATGATATCATTGTCACTAGCTCTTCTGATGGAGCCGTGACAACATTGCTCAAGGATTTAGGCTCTGAGTTTGCTCTCAAGGATTTGGGAGATCTGCATTTCTTCTTGGGTATTGAAGTCAAGAAACATAGAAATGGTATTCATCTATGTCAAGCAAAGTATGCCACTGAACTGCTAAGTAGAATTGGTATGCAGAATTGTAAATCTTCACCAACACCCTTGTCTAGTTCAGAACCCTTGTCCTTGACATAAGGAGAACCCGTTGCACCAAGAGGACATCACTGGTTACAGAAGTCTAGTTGGTGGACTTCAGTACTTGACTCTTACTCGACCTGACATCTCTTTTGCAGTTAATAAGGTGTGTTAGTATCTTCATGCACCTACCACAGCCCACTGGACAACTGCAAAACGAATTCTCAGGTATATAAGCAACACTATATACTTGGGTCTCACACTCAGCAAGTCACCTTCCACACTTGTTAGTGCATTCTCAGATGCAGACTGGGCTGGTTGTTTGGATGAAAGAAGGTCAACAGGTGGTTTTGCCATTTTCTATGGATCTAACTTAATATCATGGTGTGCAAGAAAGCAAGCCACTGTTTCCAGGTCAAGTACAGAAGCAGAATTTAAAGCACTAGCAAATGCAACAGCAGAAATCATTTGGGTTCAATCCATGCTCAGAGAACTTGGGGTAATTCAGACTCAGCCACCGTGCTTATGGTGTGATAATCTTGGTGCCACATACTTGTCTGCAAATCCAGTTTTTCATGCCAGGACAAAGCACATTGAAATAGATTTCCATTTTGTGAGAGAACGTGTTGGCAATAAACAGCTTGAGATCAGATTTATACCATCCAAAAATCAGCTTGCAGATGGATTCACTAAAGCCTTGCCATCCAGAAGTTTTGAAGAGTTTAAACGTAATCTCAACTTGTCATAGTTGTGATTATGGGGGAGTGTTAAACATATATTGTGCAGGTTGGTGTGTCCTTGAGGCTCACGGCATAGTAGTTAGGAGATTTACTCTTTTTATGTTTATCTCTCTTATCTCCTAACACCCTCCTGTAATATCTCTTGGTGGTTAGCCTTGACGCTGCCATCCCCTGTACCGATTCCCCCAGTCAATATATACACTACGGGTCTCCATGTATGGAGATTGAGACGCTTCCATAATTTCTACAAAGCTAACAACTGGTATTAGAGCTAGGTTATGACAAAGATGATGCCGTGTGACACTACATCCATGGTGCCCGGTGGATCAAGCAACCCAGCGATAGCGGTGGGGAAGATTCCGTTCCCGTAGCTGACAAGGACAAACTACGCAGCATGGGCGATGAGGATGAAATACCTCCTGCGAGCACATGGTGCATGGGGTGTTGTTGATCGTGAGAGCTCTTCCAAGGAGGTTTATGAAAGCAAGGAGGAGCTGGCCATGACAATCTGCGGATGAGGACGGTCACTGCTCCACCTCATACAACCCGCTGTCGATAGTGGCACCGGAGGCAACAACATGCGAGATAGACTTGCCTCCACCCCACGTAACATAAGAACAGGAGTATGACAGAACCACCATGACTGGAGAAAGAGGTCGGGAGGACGATGTCATCGACAGTGGTCGTGGAGCTAACGGAGAGGAGACACAACAGGTACGGTCGTTGCCTGGTTCTTCGAGATTGTCCCTTACAACAATTTCAGCAATCATGCGTACAGATAAAGATGAGTTGTTGATATTTGGCTTGATAGTACAATAGATTGTTCAAAACAAAGTATTCCATCCACGACGCAGCTAATGTAAAATTAATGTATTGTGATAATGTAACTTTAATTCTCAATTCTTTTTTACTGTAGGTGGTTGATAAAGTTGGGCAAGCTTTGATCGTTCCCAAAGTGGGAACGTCATTCGATTCAGAGCAGAAAGCGTATGGCATGTACAATACATATGCCGACAAGATTGGGTTTAGTATCAGAAAGAGCAAGACAAAGCGCCGCCAAGATCGAACTATATAGAAGTACCAGAAATATATAGTTTGCAGTAATCAGGGAGAACGAGAAACCGACTCATCAAAGGCCACTACAAAAACAGGTTGTGAGGCTCGTGTTCAATTTAGTGTCAGTAGAGAGGGGATTTGGACAGTGCAAAAGGTTGTAACCGATCACAATCATTATCTTGCTAGTCCCAATAAGTTGCACAAGTTGAGGTACCAGCGACGTGTTGTAGAAGTGGACAGAGCGCTAATTGGCCAGATACGTGAAGCTGGGATGAAGCCATCTCAGGTGTATGATTTCATGGTAGCGTTCTACGGAGGAGTCGACAAAGTGCCATTCTCAAAAACTGATTGCAATAATGAGATTGGTAAGGAAAGGAAGAAGTATTTGGAATCCAATGATGCAAAAGCACTGTTAGAATACTTGAAGAATAAGCAGAGGGAGGATCCAACATTTTTTTATGCGATTCAAGTAGATGAGAAGGATGGTCAGATAGCTTATTTTTTTGGGCAGATGGTCAGTCCATTATGGATTACACATGCTTTGATGATGCCGTATCATTTGACACCACGTTTAATACCAATAAGTTTGAATTGCCTTTCGCTCCAATCCTTGGTGCCAATCATCACAGGCAGACAGTAATATTTGGGGTTGCACTGATATTTAATGAGTCCATTGATTCATTTGTTTGGCTATTTGAGACATTTCTCACGGCAATGTCAGGCAAGCATCCAAGCACAATTTTCACTGATCAAGACAAGGCCATGGGCGGAGCAATTGCTTATGTATTTCCAAATACAAGCCACCGTCTTTGCTTGTGGCACATCTATCTTAATGCTGCTAAACATCTCGGGCATGTAATTCATAAGCATTCCGAGAAGTTTCTATCAGATTTTAAGAGATGTGTCTATGAAGACATATCTGAATGTATCTTCAAGAGGAAGTGGCAAGAATTGTTGCAGGAGTATAACCTTGAGGACAACGAATGGATGGCAACAGTGTATAAATTGAGGGGAAAGTGAGCTATTTATTGTGACTCATTTACAGCTGATATGAACTCGGCTCAAAGGAGCGAAGGAATGAATAATGTCTTCAAAAAAAGATTCCGTAGGAAACTTGGTCTTTCCGAACTCCTTGTAGAGTGTGAGAAGGTTTCTACCAGCCTTCGCGAGAATGAGTTGGATGAAGATTTTAGTTCGCGTCGAAAGAACCCGGTTACTTATAGCAATTTACAAATTGTTGAAGACCGCTGCTGAATCGTATACAAGTCGGATGTTTTCCGAGTTTGAGAAAGAATTTAAAATGTAATTTACATTGTCTTGTAAACTGCAAACAAATGAAGGGCCAATCTTCACATATATGGTTACACATATGCGCAGTGAGCATGGAGCAACAGCTGTATTCAACAGTACGGATATGACTGTTACATGTTGTTGCAGGAAGTTTGAATCCGTAGGTATGTGTACACTTTTTTTATTCCAATATGATTTTTAATACAGACTGATAAAAGATAAAATGCATATCTGATAGGTTTGTTGTGCAAGCATGCTCTCAAAGTCTTCAACATGAATGATGTTTTCATTGCCGTTGTAATATATACTAAACACATGGACAAAATATGCAAAGAGAGGCTTCTATATTGAGAAGCAAGGAAGTGATACAGGAAATTTGAAAACACAAGCGGCCCGTATCTCACGGAAGGCAACATCTGTTGCATTGAAATATTCGACAGTGAATAGGCTTCTTGATGATTTGGAGAAAGCCATAGATAAGTTGGACTTGGAAGTAGATAATTCTCTTACCAAGTTGAAAGAAAAATCCAATGAGGTTCCGCTAGTTTCGACTGAGTGTGTTACAGAGACAATAAAAGATACTATATCAATTAGAGTTCCTCCGGTGGTAAAAGGCGCAAAGAGTAAACGATCAAAAATATCTCTTGAAAATAAGAATAGAAAGAAAGAGAAAAATTCTAAAAAGAAATGTATTTATCAATTGTACCCAATCTAGCAAAGCTATTATCTAGTATATGTATCTGTAGTCATTTTTATTTTATTTTTGATTTTTATGTCTGACTATAGGAGATCAAAAGAATGCAACAGAAAATAGAGAGAAACGCAATGATCCAAATGAATTGATCGTAAGAGATGTCTTGTACTTGTTATTTTCCTTTCATATTGTACTTAATCACATGTTTTAAACTATTTCATCTTCCATGATGTAGGACCTTAATGCTAGTAGCATCGACACTATAACAAACTTTGCAAATGATGTTCATTGGCAACATTCGATCATAGGTTCTTCCTTGATCCAAGGCGGATATGCTAGTGCCTCAATGCCAACATTATCAAGTGATGTGTATGGTCAGCCTTTGACCATGGCTTCTCCATTGATTGAAGGCGGATATGTTAATGCATCCATGCTAACATTCTCAACAGATGTGTACGGGCAGCCTTCGACCATGCGTGCTCCTTTCCTCCAAGGCGGATTTACAAGTCTTCTACATGGAGTTCAACAAGAAGTCACTTTGTCCTCGTCCGTTAGAAAGTTACATTTTGATAAATAGCAATTCTCGACATGTAACATGTTTTTTGTTTTAACATGTGAGTGTGACATGGTTGAAGTTTGATGTTTTTTCATATGCTTTCGAGAACAATTTGCTCTATCATTCTGATGGAGTGCCAAATCATGAGAATATGGAACCTTGCTTTGTAATATCTACATGATTATCTATTTATTCTCATAGGGATGCTTTAGTGGAATGCTACTCCTTGGTGTTTAAGTTTCAGTCGAATTTGAATCCATTTGCAATCACTTTCCAATCAGTGCTGTATGAGTAATGATTTTATGATGTCATCCTTATTTTCATCATAAGATTTTGAATCTTATAATTCACTGAAGAAAGTATAGGTTGTAACCAAAAGAACATGCTTCCTTGCAATCCATTGAGCAAAACATCAGCGAGTATTTGACATCTAGTCTGACCTTGTAGCAGGGCATGAAAAGCAGATAAAACACAATCTACTTAACACGGTCTACTTCATGTTCTCGGCCATCGGCTTCTCCATTTAACCTTTACTTGTTCCCTCTTCCTACCCCAAGCTATCTATGAATCCAAGATCAGTGCGTCAACTATAATTCAGAGAAATTTAAAAAACTCAGACATCTAAACTGTAAGAGGCTTCGTGGAACACAAACAAGTTGCGTGTGATGGTGCCGGCGGCATAGAAATTCTTGAACAACTGCCGCAAAAAAGGGAACTTATTTTTGCTGACTGATAATAGAAATACAATGTGATCTAAAAAAGAGTTGAAATCTGAATATTATACTCATTAAACTATCAGACAGTCATGCTCCAGGGAGATAGGGTATTACAATTGCAATGCCCATTGACAAGAAAATTGCTACAACCACAAAGCTAGAAAATCGAACTATTATGAAAGGTGATGGTTCATCCGTGTGAAATGCTGCTCTTTTTCGGAATCGGGAAAACAAATTCATTCACTTCTTGATTTACAAACGAGTGGGTGCACACGGATATCAGATTTGGCGAGCTCATGGACACGAGAGCACGCCGGCGCCATGCACATACGTACTCGCCGAGCGAGCACTGCATGCCGTCAGCCAACATGTGCTCCTCCATGTCGAAGTTCGCCCGCCGTGGAAGCTATACCAGTCTGATCTGGATCTTCTGACGGCGGCAACTCAAGGAGCTTTCCCATAGACTCACACCGTCCACGATATGCCTCCTAGCCCGCCGTCGCCGCCACTCCGCTCCGCCAGCGCCGCTGCCTCGCTTGGCCGCCGTCTGCTCGGCCTTGGCTGTCCGCTGGGCGTGGAACCAGATGGGGGATCATTTTCAGTTTGGTGAGCCGATATAACTGCATATCGATCGAGCCGAGCGGAATCGGTAACTCAAGGAGCTTTCCCATAGACTCACACCGTCCATGATGCCTCCTAGCCCGCCGTCACCGCCACTCCGCTCCGCCAGCGCCGCCGCCTCGCTTGGCCGCCGTCTGCTCGGCCTTGGCTGTCCGCTGGGCGTGGAACCAGATGGGGGATCGTTTTCAGTTTGGTGAGCCAATATAACTGCATATCGATCGAGCCGAGCGGAAGCACTGGGACGCAACGAGCCAAAAAATGCAGTGCTATCATGGGATTCTCAAAGCAATAGATGTTGATATTCCCGGTCTTCCAAAGCTTAAACACGGTTGATACATGAGACACTTTGTTGCAAACTTTTACCGGGCTTGCATCGCAAAGACCTTACCCTTGTTTGTGTTGCATTCAACACCAACACATTCAAAAGCCGATATGATAAACTCCTCATGGCTTTGGAGAAGAACAAAGGGGGGAAAGAACTCTTGCTTACGCACGAGCCGGACGCTTACGATGAAGGTGGTATGCGATACGGGGACATGACAAGCAACATGGTTGAATGCTTCAACAATGTGTTGAAGGGTGTCCGTTCCTTGCCGGTGACCGCAATACTCAAGTACACTTTCGTCAAGCTCAACGAGTACTTCCAAAAGCATTCCAATATCACGGCCAAGTGGATTGGCGAGAAGATGGACTATCCATTGAAGGTTTATGATTGGTTGTTGCATCAAGCGCGCAAGTCCGCCAAGCAACAAGTCATATAGTACAATGAAAAAAAATGATCTATCAAATTGATGAGTTGGGTGGGACAACAAGAGACGGTGTGTCTTATGGTGGAGTTGCGTACGAGGTGCACCTCAAAAACCGATGGTGCCGGTGTGAGAGGCCACACAAATATCATTGGCCTTGCTCGCATTTGATGACCGCAACACGGGCGGGAAACTTGCGTGTTTCTGATGGTACAACGGTGCGGTTGCACGAGTTTACATTGGAACAAACGAGGTTGACATGGGTGCCTCGGTTTAATCCTTTCCTTGATAAGTCATAGTGGCCTGAGTATGATGGCCCAGACATTGTGCCAGATCCCGGCCTCATGGTGCCAATGAGGGGACGCAGAAGAAAGAAGAGGTTCAGGAGTGACATGGATGATCTAGCTAGATACACCGGAATAAAGCAATTTGGTAGTGGTCATTTCATGGAGACACCAGACACCAACAATTGTGGAGAATGCAAGGAAATAGGACACTAGGAGATGCATGAAGAAACCTAGAACCAACACGGGAACTAGTCAAATACGTGGAGGAAGGACTAGCCTTGGAGTGGGCCGTGGCCGTGGAGGAAGGACTAGCCTTGGAGTTGGCCGTGGGCGTGGAGGAAGGACAATACTTAGAGGGGGCCATGGATCTGGTGGTTCTAGGACATGTCTGGTAGATAGGGGAAGGCCTATCGACGTGTTGCTCAATCCGGATGGTTGAAATAATGTGAATGGTACTACTTTTAATATGTTCATGTGTTGATATATTTGCCTCTTTTACATGTCAATGTGTTCATATTTTGATTTAACATCTTTAATTGTTGTAGGCATGGCTTCATCCGGTTCCATGATGAGGCAACCGTGTGCTAACCAAGAAGACATGGCGCACAAGTGGGCGCATCTTTGGAAAAGGTGAAGGAGAAATATGTGAAGATTCTGCCATGTTGGTGTGGAGATGTTTGCAAGGTAAAGTTGTCCAGCGACCGAAAGAAGTCATGGACGGAAGGAAGGAGATATTTTGTATGCCCCAACTGTGCTTATGATCGTGCCCTTCCAACTAATGCCTATGACCAACCACCAGTATGCTAGAGAAGTATCATGTTACTCTAAAATGTGTGTCAACACTAACATCCACTTTTTATGCAGTCACCGCCTCCTCTATGCAAGTACTTCACGTGGATAGACATGAAGTGCCAGAAGATGTCCAAAAGGACCAATATGAAGATTGTCTTAGGTGCCAACGGCTGTTCGAAGAAAAGATTTCGAAGAGGCTTGGAGGAAGAGCATCGTCAGAAGGAGAGGATAGAGCGGAAGCAACGCGAGGAGGAGAAGGCACGCCAAGCGAAGCTTGCTTGTGAGGAGGAGAGGGCAAGAAAGCTTGCAAAGGCTCGCAAGGCGCAAGAGGAGGATGAGGCACATGACAAGAAGGGGAAATGGCCCCGTATGACTCAGTAAAGCCTTCGCTTCGGTGGACTCGTCATGTAACCGGATGAAACCATGCTACATTTATCATTTGTCATGAACTATGTAGTACTAAGGCAAGAAGTCATGTGTCGTGAACTTGTCGTGAATGAATTTGCCATTTGTATTGAATTTGTTGTGAGAACTAAAGTTTGTCAGCAATTTCTGTAATTTGTCAGCAATTTCTGTGGTGATTTTTTTATAAACTGTTGTGCTGAGATGAGGGGCAGAACAGAGAAAGTCCTCTGTTTTTAATCCTACCGCCACACCCCCCGGCAGTAGGTTGTTGGACCATACCGCCAGAGCCCATGGCGATAGGGGTGCCAATGTCTCTGTTACGGGAAAAATAACTGTGTGGCGGTAGGGTTGCCAGCCTACCGCCAGAGCCCATGGCGGTAGGGGGTGGATTCGGTTCTGTTACGAGAAAAATCCACCCCTTGGCGCTAGGGTCACTTCTCATAAATATATGTTGAACATTTTTCAACTTCGTAAAAGATTTTAAACTCGTGAAGATCTTTCAAACTTGTGAATGTTTTTTTAATCATAAAAATTAATTCAAATTCACAAATATTTTTTGACTTCACGAATATGTTTCGAGTTTTGGATATTTGCTCAACTTTGCAATAGATTTTCAAACCCACGATCATATTTATAAATTGATTAACACTTATAAATTTGCGAACATTTTTTGAGTTCATGAAGATTTTTTTTTTCATTTTTTGAGTTGCTGATATTTTCTCAAATCCATGATCAGTTTTTAATAATCAAAACAATTTTGGAGTTCACAATTTTTTTTCAAATGCAAGAATCCTTTTCAAATTTGCGAACATTTTTTGAGTTCATGAACATTTTTCTAAACTCTTGAAGATTTTCCAAATATGTTTCCAGATTTGCGAACATTTTTACAAACTCCTGAAGTTTTTATGTATTTAAGAATTTTTCAAATTTCCGGACATTTTGTTTCTGATTTGGGAACTTTTCTTTGAGTTCACGAACATTTTTCGAAACTCCTGAAGTTTTTTTTTATTTTCAAATTTTCAACATCTGATTAGGGAACATTTTTTGAGTTCACAAACATTTTTCCAAACTCGATTTTTTTTCGTATTTAAGAATACTTTTTAAATTTCCTAACTTATTTTTTCTGATTTGCGAGCATTTTCCAATATCGTGTACATTTTTAAAAAATCGTAAAAAAAATCCTGACTATTTTGCAGGCTGGCCGGCCCATGAAAGGAGCGACCTGAGATATGTAATCCCAGGATCATCGCTTTCCCGGTCTACCAAACAGCTGCAGGGTTCAATTTGTTTTTCCCAGTGCAGGAGTGCCCTCCCTTCTCCTCCGTGCGCTGCATTCTTTCTCCATCTGTCACCTCGTTCGAGCATCAGGTGAGGTGAGGCACATTCACGGTGCGTGTGCTCCCTCGGTCCCTCCCTCCCTCCCTCCGTGCGCAGCCCTTTCACCTCGTTCGAGCACCAGGTGAGACGACACCTTGTGGTTATCTGCGAGCGCATTTTTTTGCGTGGGTGTGGGGCTTTACAGCACTGAGGGGGCCGTGCCCCCCCCCAGCTCAAATGCCAGTTCGATAGCCTTCAGCAGAAGCAATGTATCCTGCTGCAGCGCCGCCTCCGCCATCTCTCTGCGGCGTGGTAGTAAAAGTCATCATAGCCATCATCGGTGCGCTTGCATTCGAGTACATCCTTCTCGGTAGGACGGCGGCGTGAACGAGATTCCGGCTGTAATGTGTGGTTTGGTGTCGGACAAGATTCCGGCTGATGTTAAACCTTAATAAAAATAAATAAAGACTACTCGAGCAGTGGCGGAGCTTAAGCATAATCCAAGGCGGGGCCATTAGCTGAAGGGAGGCGAATTAATAGGGAAGGAGGGGCTAATCTCTAGTTTAAACGCTAGTTAGGCCTAAAATAGAGCATATTCTTCAATGGTTATAAAAGTTAAGGGGGGTCATTGACCCCGTTGGTCTACACGAAGCTCCGCCACTGTACTCGAGGGAGGGAGAGAAATGAGCCACTTGGTTTAGCTAATGTTTTTTGTCTGAGCCATAGAAAATGGCGATATATAACTTCAACAGTTTCCCATGAACGTCTTGTACATGAATATCAAGATTGGCATGCAGGTATCTGGCGTTTACGTTCTGGTGAACGAGATGCACAAGTGGCTTGTTCGTTTGCTTTAGTTAGTTAGTACCTTTCAACTGATCTTGCTTGCTTGTATTATGTATGTGTTGATATTTTCACTGTTTTCTCTTGATTGTGTTCCATGTAGTATCAAGTTGGGAGTCAGATTTCTGCATATGTCCCATTTTGTGTGTTTGTTCTTGGTGAATGTCTATCTGGTTCTGACTGAAAATTTTCAATTTTTTTTGCTTTGTTGAGATTCACGCGAGTCTTTATGTCGCTCATTCCTTGCAAAAGAAGAAAAACAGTTCAGCTCTTGCTATCGAAATGAGCAGGGATTCGCCGCATGCATCGATAACCATATTTATTTTAAGATTTACAAATTTTCTCACAAGAGCAAAACACATTTTATCGATTGGTGTAGCAAAACACAACCGTTTGACATCATATGACTGACCGGCTCTTTAGCTCTTCAAGGTTACTCGACGTGACCATGGAATCAAATGACCGCAATTTCAGGTTGAGTGTCCTGTAGCCAATTTTGCAATGATACTCTCTTTTTTCTGACAGAAATGGTGCTTTGCATACTGTCAATTACTAGCCCACAGTGGTGCACCTGAAAATAGCCTTGGATCTTAAACTGGTTAGACAAAGCACATGCTGCTGAAATTACGAGTTATGGAGCTGCCTGTGTTGATATAGAAAGAAAACTGATTGCTGTTCTGGTACACTAGCTGTAGTTTATATATGGGATGACATACCAGAGCAAGTGATAGCTGCATACATAAAAATGGAATAGATTCATGCCATAAAAATTCTTCTATTTACTGGGGGTGAATTATCTATTCAGATGTTGCACAAAGAAACGACGTCTGAAAACCAGGCATATGTTACACAAACCCTTGTGACAAATCATCTAAACCGCGCGCTCTCTGAAAAAATGGGCCTCCAGCCGGCACAAGATTAGCTTCCATGACAAATCATCGTCGAAAGCACCGTGTTCCAATCAACTTAAAGAATAGCTTCCATTACACAATTGGAAATTGGTTTGATCATTTGTGTCAATCATTCGTGTCCATGTCAGTAAAAATAGTTTCCAACAGAACTGAAGTATATTTAAACCTAGCAAAAAACTGTAGCACTTAAATTTGCTTCAGACGAAATGGAAATTTGCCTAAAAAAAGGAGATAATCTGCTTCCACATGTGCACACTAGAAAAATTAGCCTCCTTGTGGCACAAGATTGCTCGACCTCTTGTGATGGTAAACGGTGAAAGCACCACTAGCACTGCTAGGAATGACCCGGTGTTCCAATCAACTTGAATACTAGCTTCCATGACAACTGGAAATTTGTTTGATTGTTTGATCATTTGTATCTGGTGGGGAGAATTCTGCGTCTAATTTCTGCTTATGTCACATTTCTGTGTTTGTTCTTGATGAAATTGTATGTGGGATGTTCTACTAATGAATGAATGTTGAATTGTTTTGTTTTCATTGAGATTAACATATAATGCAAGGACGAGTTTGCTGATTAACGATTGAATTCCTCTTAAGAAATGAAATGAGTCACTTATTCCGCGGATAAGAAGGCTGCTAGTTTTGTTCTTGCGATCCAATACGGAAAGGTAAAATCAAAGCCAAATCAAAACTAGCAGGGATTTGCCATATGCATCAATACCCTAATTTACTTTGACTTTTAAGAGACACAATCATTCTTACAAGTGGTGCACCGAAGTGAAACACATTTTATTGATTGGTGTAGCAATCCCAAGTGCTTGACATCATACCATCCCATGATGGACCGGCTCTTCAAATCTTTATTACTTATTTGAAGATGCACAAGCTCTTCAAATCTTTGTTAGTTGGCGTGTCCATGGCCACCCCACCTCTTTTCGCACTCATTGTTACAAGCCAGAACTTTAGCTGGATCTACAAAACAACAATGCAGGCACAAGTCATCAGAACAACAGAGCAGATGATCCTTCTTTCCTTTGCGTCAATAGAACAATGGAACGAGCACATGTTCCATCAGTGTCCATCCATCGGAACTCATCCTGCCCCCCCCCCCCCCCCCCCTCAAAAGGAGCAAACGCAGTGTCTTCTTACCGACGGGGGCCGTTGACAGGCCGCAGACGGGGTCCATGCTGCAGGCGATCATGCAGGTGCCAAGCTTGTCGTCGCTGTTGACACCGCCGCAGCCGCCGGCGCATTCGACCTTGCAGACCCGCGGCCAGGTGATGTCCTTGCACCCGGCGTAGCACAGCCGATAGCACTCGCAGACGGCGTCGGAGAGCTGCTGCTGGGATGGCTTTGCCAGCAGGAGGAGGAGGAGCATGCACATGGCGGCAACGGTGGCCGCTCCCCCCCTCCATCGATCTCCTTCTTCCTCGTACAAGCTATGACAAGAGAAGAGAAGAGAAGTGATGTGGTGAGTGGTGGCCTTGTTAGTATGTGTGCAGTCTTACAGAGTGTGGGCTCCTCTTATATACCAATATTTCAGTATTTTATCCAGCAAATCAAATGGACATACTTTTAACTTGGAGTGTCCTGAACGGTATTCATTTTCTCAGCGAAATGGGGGAATAACATTGGATCATAAACGGGTTAGACAAGTGCATGCCTCTCATCTTTCTTTTCCCCAGACAAAACCTTTTTTGAAGATGCCTGTGCTGATGTAGAAACAAAACAGAATGCAGTTTCCATACAATGTTGTTTATATGGATGACACACATACCAGTGAATGTTTGTGTATATATGTTTTTTCTTTTTTGAAAACTTCCTATCTATTCATTATCAAGGTAGTACAAAGAACACCATAAATAAACCTACATCCAGGTCCTTAGACCACCTAGCGATGACTACAAAACACTGAAGCGAGCCAAAGGTACGCCGTCATCATTGCCCCTCCCTCATCGGAGCCGGGGGAACATTGTTGTGGTATACAGTTGAAAAGTCGTCGTGCTAAATACCCCATAGGACCAACACACCAAAACAACAACCGTTGCCGATGAAGAGAAGCGTAGATCGAAAGGATCCAACATGCAGACACACATGCATAAACAAACGAAGACCGGACTCAAGCGGATCCCACGAGATCCAATGGAGACACAACTCCACATGCCCTCCAATGACGCTAGAAGCATCATCGGGACAGGAGCTACGCGAGGAGAATCTTATTCCATCTCTAAGAAGCCGCCGCCGCCTCGTCTTCTTGAACATGGCCAAACCCTCAGAAAACTCAAAAACACTTAAAACGAAGCTTTCCCACCGGCAATAGCTGGGATCCACCACGCCTCCATGATCCAATGCGACAACGCCGGCAAGAGGCAGGAAAACCCTAGTGGAGCGCCTTGGTCGAAGGAGGCAGGAATTCAATTTCCCTTGTTGCCATTTCGCGCTGACAACGGCAGTAGTTGAATCATCGGTCAAGGAAAAGACTTGCTCAAAAAATAACATAGAATAAAGAGCATTGTGTACATATGCTTAATCACTTGTTGTATAGTAGTAGTAAGGGCACAGGAAGAGGATTTAGACCATTCGGGTGCTCCACCCCCGATATGAGTATTAACTTCAAAATAGAAACCAAAAAAAATAAACTACAATTTGGGGATGTCAAATCCGGGTGCCCAATCTACTCCCGTGTGATGTTTCACGAAAAAAATATCAGGAAATGTATTCACAGTAAAAAGACAAAAGAAATCCTATGTGCAGAAAAAACTGTTTGTTAGGTGGATTGCAGGTCAGACTGTATTTTCTTCGCCACAGATAGTTTTCTGGTATTTGTTTTCACAAAACTTCACACGACAGTGCATTGCGCACCCAAGTTTGATATCCCCAAAATCCTATTTATTTTCTTAAGGGTAAATTGCTACTTTAGGTGCCTGCGTATGTGAAGTATCTGCCTGGAAAGACATCTCCTATGAATGGAATTTGCAACTATTTTTCTTACTTTTAGCAAAATTTGTATATACTAAGTGGAAATGCTACTTTTCTTCTTTGTTTTTCAGATACCATTAATGCTTCGGCGAGTTGGCTAAATTCTTTGATGACTCCATTTAAAAAAGCGCCGAGTTGGACGTACAGATGATGATATCGCGGTCCATAAAAAATGTACATACAGTGCGGGGACATGATGTGTCGCTTCTCTCAACATGCTCATGGATGCGGTGAATGAATATCGCACGGTAGGATTTTCTCTTTTAATTGGTTTGGTAGTATGTGAAACTCCTTGTAGGTTGTAAATGTTTTTTTTCTTATTGAAACCTACAAATCTACTGTATTATTTAGGAAAAAAAATATTCCCTACTTATAGCGAGGAATATGGAGTCACTACTACGCCGTAAATCTCAAGATGATATGCCGGCTCAGTCTTTCGGAGGTGCTCATAGGGGTAGGGTGTGCGTGTGTGCGTTCATAGGGGTGAGTGTATGCGCATGTATATGAGCGCTTGTGTCTGTACTGATGCTCAAAAAAAAACTACTACGCCGCTGGTAACGTGTAAGCCGAGCACTAGATCCGTGAATCGGCTTACAATATTGCATTACCTTTTCTCAAAATGTTGATATGTGTAAGTCGAACTCCTTGTGTTCTTTTTTTCCTCATCCACTCCTTGTTGCACAAAATATGTTTCCTTTTCCTTTTCATTTGTGTTCCTTTATTACATTTTATCCTTTCGATGGATCCCCTCAATTTTCAGCGCTCTCTCTCTCTCTCTCTCTCTCTCTCTCTCTCTCTCTCTCTCTCTCTCTCTCTCTCTCTCTCTCTCTCTCTCTCTCTCTCTCTCTCTCTCTCTCTCTCTCTCTCCTTTGCCACTTTAAAGTTGTGGTATCCAGCATGGAGTTCTTCGTTGGTGGTCCGGTCTAGCTAGATCATTAGAGAAGTGGGCGTCCGTGCACAGTCATTAGACTCCGGACATGTCAGACAACAACATGGGTGATTCTTTTCATTTTCTTTCTAGAGTCTTCGTGTTTAGTTTGAGACAGCGAAGCGACGGTGTTGTTTCAGAGTAGGAATAATGTTCTCTCTGTCCCATCCCGTTTCGTTGGTGTGTTTTTTAGTCAGCGGGGAACCTTGTGAAGCTGTGTCTTAAGCGGGTCTTTGGGGATCCGGTCGGTATAGGTTTTCGGTGGATCCGTCTGCGACTGACCGCGACCCGGACTGAATGGATTTTCTCTTGGCTGCCTTGAAAGAGTCAGCGAATGAGTCCACGGTCGCCATGTACCGTGGCATACTCGCTCGCACGTCCAGACTTGGCCCTGTGTTTCTTCGTTCAAGGTGGGTCCGTCTATGCCTATCTACGAGCGATGTTGGGTCTGTCTTCTGGAGGCGGTCCCGTCGGCGTACGCCGTCGATCCGATCGTCGCCGTCCGAATCCGTCATGCAATGCAGGTGCCGTGCAGCTGGTCTCCAGAAGATGGACGGCCATGCTCGCTTGTTTGTTCCACACACGTAGTACGAAAAGCAAAAAAGGAAAAGAAAAAAAGGTGCAAAAGCAAAGGTGCCGGCCTGAAAGGGAGACGGATCCATCCCACAGCAACGGACGGACGCCGGCCATCGCCGCTAGTTCTCTCCCCATGCGTGCACGCACGCACGAACGATTATGCATATGCCCGTTGGCCTTTTCGCAAAGAAAAAAGAGCGCAGGGGATTAGCTGCGGCGCAGCTATTTATTCTTTTTTTTTCTCTTCTCCTGAAAACGATGAAAAAAAATGGCAACGTATCCCTCATCTTTTTTTTTAGAAAAGGAGGATGACCCCTGGCCTCTGCATCTGGGCGATGCATACGGCCATTTTATTAATTATTCTCACAAGACCTTACAAAGTAATACAACAATAAGACTAAAGCCGCCGTCTAAGCAACAAACGGTCGCTACACCTATCCAGTTGATGAAGGGGCGCAGATAGCCTGGGTCTAATACCAAACAGACATCGCAGCCAAACCTAACATCTAAGACCTGAGGACCCATCCAAGACGCCTGTCGGGCATGGGTCTCGCCGGTCCGGTGTGCTCTCAGAGGCCGCCGCCGCCAACTGCCACCGCTCCATCTTCAGAACTGTACTGATGCATCAACCTTGCTCGGTCTAGCTATCGTCGACGCCACCACGGCGCCCAACGGTACCTCCTCCCTGCACGCAAATAGTTGAGCACGTCGCGGTCGCCGCTGATACACCTCAGCACCAAGCTGCCAAGTACCATCAGCCGACACAGCTTGAAGTCTTTGGAAGATCTGTCGTGCGTAGCACCTGCCGACCAGGCATGACTCAGCGTAGCACCTATCGGTCAGGCATGACTTGACAGCTCCACCGAAGCTCCGTGCAAGACGAAGCCGCTCCACCTCCCGCCTCTGTCTTCCAGCGCTGCTCCACAAACGATGCTCCCAAGAGAGAGATGGCACCGTAGTACCGCCATCGTCCGATCTGGAAGACCAGATCCTAGGGTTTCCCCCGAAGCAGCACGAGTGGGTTGACAACAGTTACACGACGATGCCTTCATCAAGGTAACGATGCAAAACGCCGCCATCGCCCGCCAACGGCTCGGTTTTCACCGGCAACTATGTCTCCCCGACTCGTAGCCGGGACTAGCTGGCGGATCTCGAGATCCGATCACCCAGCCGCAGGCCGATCACCTCTGACGGAAGAGATGACCACCACCGTCGACTGCACCGGTCAGAACAGATCTAACGGAGGTGCCGCCTACGCGACCACCAGGCCCTCCACGCCGCCGCCGCTGATCCAAAGGCAGATGGCGCGCCGCCGCCGTCGCCGACCGCAGTGCCGCCGCCGCCCGAACAGGGCTGGTCGCCGCGCCCGCAGCCCGCGCCGCCTCCGACGCCGCCGCGCCACAACCATTGCCGTTGCCGATCGGATCTGAGGCGCCTCCACACGATTCGGGGATCCGCACAACCCCAGATCCACGGGAGAGAGGTGATGTCCTCCGCCACTGCCGTCGGCCCCCGGGCTTAGACCGGCGGCGTCCCCCGGCGGCGGCGGAGGGTGGGGAGGAAGGAGTATGCGCCCCCGGCGGCTGGGTAGGGAGCCGCCCTAGCAGGGACGACGTGGGGGCGAGAGGAGTAGTACTCATCTAGATCATTTTTATTCGCATGCACTTGCTATAGCATGTGTAAAACATCACTTTTTATCCTACTAGACTAGATAGATACACGGAGAAATTTCGCTGTTACAAATTATATAAGCTACTCCCTTCATGTCACAAATAAGTGATACTCTGTACATTAATATTAGGGATGCAAGTAGACGGTGTCCGCATGTCCGTGACCATCCGTGAAGCAATTGCACTGATCTTCATTATTTTAATAACCATGTTAGTGTTTTTCCTGTTCATGGGTTAACGCCGTCCACTTGCATCCCTAATATAGTCCTTAACACGTAACTTTGACTAGCAATTAACTTTTGCGTATGAAATCAGAGATACTGTACTGTGATTCAATGAATGTGTTTCAGGCTAAAGTATATCTCATACATATATAATGGTTTTCAAATTTCCAGTCCGAACAGTTGACATGAAATCCGTACTCAAAGTTTTAATAATTCAACTAAGCACTGACTTGATCGCAAATACAAGTTGGACTTCACTACAAATGTGATGTCAATTTTTTTATGATGGTCAATTGAACTTTTTCATGGCAAATTATGTTTTTTGAGGATAGCAAGTTTAGTTGTTGAGCATGAAAAAATCGTTCCAGTTTATTTTTTGTAAAAAAAATTAACCGTGCTTGCAAACTAAATGTTTCATCATCGCACCAATATAAATTGTCATGAAAAACGTCGATTTGCCATGCCTAGAAATCTGACGTCGGATTTTTAGTGTGTATCGCCCGAACCCTATTTCCCACTAGGTTCTTTTTTAAATGGTTTTTTGAGTTATTTTGGAAGGATTAATCGCGCAATCACGTGTTGACACATGTATTAGTTTGGGACATGGGTGTGTAGGCGTGGGCGCGGGCCTAGTGATTTAGGATGCGATCTGGGACAATCCTTCTACCTCATGTGCGTTGCATGCGTGGATGTGACCACGTGATGCAATTTGCGTGCAGCAGTGTGTTCTAGCTACTGATAGAGAGCTTCCTTAGGGAAAAAGGGACATACCCCCCCCCCCCCGGCACCCCCACCCCCACCGCAATCCCCTATAAAAATTGTTCAACTTGTCACATGTTGGAATATGTATTTGACATGTTACTATATATTATATCACGAAAATGCAAAAAAAATTTGAATAAAACCAAGAAATGGAAGGGTACAATTGAAAGACTTAAACTAGAATCTACAAGTTAGCGAAGGCAATGCATTGTCTAGCAATGCTTATAACATCATAAATTAGAGTGATCCAGTGCATCCTTTTGTGTTGAACTCCATATTATATTTCAAATATCAAGAGTGCTTCTTACCAAACATTTCATGGAACATGCAGGAACCATCCCGAGGGTTTTAGCTGCGAAGATTGAACTAGTGGAAAAGATTTTGATACAGTAAAAGGGACATGTGTGATATCTGCTAAGACACATAAACTAATTATAAGTCATCACTAAGCTTAACTACTTGGATAGGATTCACGGTCTAGAAAATAAAAAAAAATTGATACTACAATTATTAAATTCATAAATATTACGATTGGTTTGCTTGTGGTATTGGTGCCATAATTCTTGCATTGGTTGCAACTATACTCATTAATAAGTGGAAGAGAGGCATAGAAAAGACAATTCGAGGGTTATACTTCAAGACAAATCAAGGCCCGCTCTTGGAACAGCTAAGCTTTGATGAATGTGATAGAGAGAAAACGAAGATATTCTCATTGAAAGAATTAGAAAAGTTAACCAACATTTTTATGTCATTCGCATAGAGCATGTCATGTATTATAAGATCCTGTGTGCACAACATATGGTGGCTGTTAAAAATACAAAACTAGTGGAGCAAACTGAGATAAGAAGTTTATGAATGAAGTTGACTTGTTTTCACAAATCATTCACCGTGATGTTGTGAATCTTTTTAGTGATGCTCATAATCTGTCGAGCATTTTCTAGTCTATGAATTCGTATCTAATGGAACACTGTATCAGCGGCAAAGGTTGATGAAGAATTATGGTGGCCCAAGGATTCACAAGCTTAAACTGTGATTAATGTTTGATATCCAGGCTTGACAATTAAGGGGGCCCTCAAAAATTAGAGTGGGTGGGTTACATATGCCCCCCTAGCCCTAACATTCCATGGTTGTGCCACTAGTCCCAGAGCTCTTGGATTATGTGCAACTATACTCATCAATAGATGGAAAAAGGCATAAAAATATTGAAGGTCATACTTCAAGAAAAATCAGGGCTTGCTCTTGGAACAACTAGCTATGCCCGCACGGCGGCACACCATGCCTGTTGAAACATAATATGAAAGTCTTGTATGCGGTGATGCAACAGCTACCTATTAATTGTCTGACTAATGGCTCTATTGTTGCCTTTTTTTATTAATGTATGTATTGACATTAAGTTGTTATGGACACTGGAGTAGTTCACAAAGGGAACTTTTACTGTATAAAACAGTTGGTACATTTTTACACAAGGCAGATACATCTAAGGATTGCATGGTAATTTGTGTCGCTATGGTAAATCATATCATCCTTGTATGACCACCTGCTAGATTGGTGTGGGTGATGAAGTGGTAGAGAACTTGTGCAAATTCTTGGACGCGGTTTTGTGCAGTTTGACACCATGGCATGTCATTGTTGAGTCACTGGTATGTGGTCTCCGTGGATACATGTGTAATAGTATGGTATCTATAAAATTGTCACATATTTTTGCTAGAATTTTGCTTTGTCTTGTGAATTCATTTTGCTGAAAAGCCAAGTGTTGATGGGCCATGTTGAGTTGCCATGATTTAGTTGAGGCCAATTTTTGAGCACATAGAACAGTTTTTTTTTTTTTTTTGCGGGGGACATAGAACAGTTTCACGTGAGAGATTATGAATGTTTGTTGTGAATGGAAAGAGACAGGCGCATACATGCATGGACGCGGTCGGTGCCCTGCAAAGTTCACCCCTACGCGAAGCACCTTGAATTCTTGAAAGGTTGGTGTGTCAACGGTCGGTTGCCACCGTCGCATGCATCTCTAGACTTTAGACTTTGACTGGACTTGCCGACAGTGCTCGCCACCTGTTTTCTTTCTTTTAAGGAGAGTTGTCGTGCGTAACGTCGGTGGTGCCGGCTTGTCTCGCTAATTAAAACGATCGACCGTGTCGGGTCTGTCGGCATCCGAGCATCCAGCGACATACCGCGTACGCGTGTCAAGCCGGGGAGGCTCGGGCCGCCGCCTGGTCATCATTGCAAGTTTAGGATCTAGCCTCATAATGTAAGACGGTTTTCAACAATACTGACTTTTTAACACTACACTAGGGTTGGAAAATGTCTTACATTAGTGAATCGATTTTTTTTCTTTCATGTGGGAGGCACGAAAAACTTGGTTACCAGTAGCACGTAGAGTAGTACCTTGAAAACTAGGGTGAGTGAGTGAGTCAACGGTCGCCATGCACCGTCGCATACTCACACGCAGGACTTTGGACCTGTGTTCATGCATGGACATGGGAGCACCGGCATGACTAATGAAATTTTAATAGTGCGCCCTGCCACGTGTCGACAAAGCACGGATACATCCACTGACACAAACAGAAAAAACAGGACAAGACAGAATCGAAAACGATTGACACGAGAAAGAAAGGATCGCCCATTTTCTTTTCTTTTTATTGATTGTGAAATGTGTGACATTGATTTAAAGAGCTTGCTAGCACGATGAAGAAATTCAAATAAGAATAAAATTGTACTACTATTAGAATCTTACTACGTACTCCCTCCGTTTCAAATTACTCGTCGTGGCTTTAGTTCAAATTTAAACTAAAACCACGACGAGTGATTTGAAACAGAGGGAGTATATGATAACTGTCGACGTTATAGGACGGCAATAGCCAGCGCGCTTGGCAGTGTCTTCAGTTGAGGATGGCAGTTTTCAGATTTATTTAAATCTGGAGATTTATGGTCGAAACTTGTGACCGTCTAATCTCGATCAGATGGCTCTGAGGGTGTTCATTGGGATTTCGTCCCCGGGATAGCATTTCCCAAGTTGAATTCTGGATAAATAAAGTTGATGTCCAAGACAACAATTTTGCAATTAAAGACATGATAAAGCAGCACTTCAAGTGGAACAGAACATTTTGCTAAAGTCCCGAGAAATTGTGAAACAATAACATATCTGCTATTCTTCAGTTGTTTGAATGTGGTCGGTGTTTTAGGGGATGTTTGGTTGCAAGGGAGTAGACTTTTTTTACTCTCAGGGACTAAAGAAAAAAGACAGAGTCTTTTTCTAGTCCAAAAAAAATCCCTCTTGTTTGGTTACATGGGGACTAAAATGGACTTTTTTTAGTCTAATCCCTGTAACCAAACAGGGCCTTAGTCCATTTTTACAAGTCGGAGACGCTGCTGTGACCGACGACCCAGCCGGAGAAGGGGACGACGGGGCCGGCAACGGCGTCGCTGGCGGGGGAGTCATTGCTTAAAAGCCACGACATTGCTCCTGGCCGTTCGAATCCACCCATGCACAATTGCACATGCATATGTCTTACTCGTCATGCATGGACGGTCATCCACGTTTGTTCTTCACACATGAAGATAAATTATTATTTTCTTAAAAAGAAACTTAAAAAAGCAAAGGGGTCGGAAAGGGAAATGAATGTGTTCTACAAGAAGGGACGGACGCCCGCCATTGCTGGTTTTGCCGTGCACGCACGCACACACGGCGAGCTTTGCAGGCCGCAATCGCAGAACGGAATCGCGTGCACCGCGGCCGCCTCATTGTCATTTATTCCCGCGCACTCGCCACCTTTAGCATGTCCAGAGCACGATGAAGTGCGTTTGGACAAGTAGCCTTTTTCGTTTCTTCAATCGAAAACATTCTTTCTACACCTAGTACAAAAATTCTGGAGGACGACGATTTGCATACACATAGACGTACATACGTGCAGCTTGTGTGTAAGAGATTTCGTCAACAAATATTTCATGTGCACTGTGCATAAAAAGAACGAACATACGGATCGAAATGTTATTTTGTCGTATTTGTGCCAGCATTTTTTTCCTGTTTTTAACACAATACAGACTCAAGCGTTCATAAATACACAGGTATGTAGAGATAATGCATCTGTATTTACAGGGAAAAAACTTTTCTAAAACTTCTATATAGAGTTTATTATTATTATTTCTGAATTCCAGGCACACCAGAGACCAGTCTTTAAAATGCCGCACTCAAAAGTGGGAACATCACTTTTCATGTGCTGGGTGGAGTAGTACAAATTAGCATCACAATTTATAAAGTATACTCCCTGTACTGCTATTTGAACATTGATCAGTCTTCAAGATGTACACCAATAATTCGTTTTCTAAAATTTGTATAGAAAGTAAGAGAAACTACGAGATTCCATAAATCCCGTGCATACGGTTTCTAAAATTTCAATTTTTTCAAGGTTTTTTAATTGAATGAAAACATCTCCAAACCATTACTTGTGATATACATGTAGTAAAATCTGATTTAGCCGCGTAGAGAACAAGTGCATTTTTGTCTGATGGTTACCGCCAAAGAAGAGGTAGATTTGTATATATGGTGCAAAAAATATTGCTGGATTAAACAAGAGTACCTACTTACGTACGTGCTCGACACCTAGCGCAGATGGATGCCTAATCCAAAGCTGCACCCCTTTTTTCCCTGATATATAAACATCACTTGTTCCTGTCGTCTGCTCTCAAGATCTCACTTGTTCCTGTCTAGTCTAATTAATTCTCACATGGGAACAGTCGGCACAATCAAGGCGATTTAATTGTACTGCCACCTGTCCGCGAAGAACAGATACAACCAACTGACACAAAAGATCAACACCAAAATAGAAAACGACTGACACAAGAAAGAAATATATGATCATGCATTTTTTCCTTTTTTAATGGATTGTGAAATGTGTGCCATCGATTTAAAGAGCTAGCGTGATAAAATAAATCCTATAAGAATAAAACTGTACAATTAGAATCTATTGGTTAGTGCCAAAGTTATACTCGACAAATTATGCCAATGTTCACCACAACAACCTTTGTAATTTAAAAACATGCGAAAGTATTCGTGCCTTTCTTCTCGTCATATTTAGGGTAGCAAATATATGGACTTGATCAACAGTTACCCCATCAATGTGCAGTTTATGTACGACTAGACATGCTTTTGTAGCATATAAATCCTATATTGAAAGCGCAATTGGTACTTGCAAAAAGAAAACAATTCGTGGTCAAACGTGTTGGCGAAATTCAGTTTACACCATAAGTTAATGAACGGATGGAGTGGTGCTACTTTCAGCATTATTATATGTTGTTTTTGCACCGCGCTAGTATACTTTGTCATTACTAGTTCTAAAATAAAAACAAGAAAACGGTAAAAGGATGAATTCAATTCAACTTCAAGGCAAACCAAAAACTTTACCCTTAGTGTTGTAGGCGGATGGCATACATCGACGGTCCAGTCTGCCCATGGTCACAGTCCAAATCCGCCCATGCACCACCCGCCCATGTTTATTCTTCTTTTTATTTTTTGAAGGAAAACAATACATGGTTCTTTTCACACACGAATATTAAAGGGAAAAGTGCAACAACAACGGAGAAAGGGAAATAGAACATGCACCTTAACAGTTGCATGAATTGTTTTTCTTCGAAGAGGCGACGACGTAGGCGGCCATGTAACCTAGCCACCAACCCTTCATCAAACCCTCTCGTTGCCGTGAGGGCGCGTCGCCAAGCAAAGCCTGCGGAGATTGATGTGTGCCCGAGGGATGTCCTTCGTCATGCGGTGCATGGCGGCGCGCGGCGGCCGAAGGATCCAGCATGGAGTTCTTCATCGGTGGTCCGGCCTAGTTAGATCATTAGAGAAGTGGGCGTCGGTGCACAGTTCTAGATGGCGGTGAGCTCGTCGTCAGAGCCCCAGACCTGTCATACAACAGTATGGGTGATTCTTTTCAGTTTTTCTTTAAAGAGTCTTCGTGTTAGTTTGGGGATGTGAAGCGGTGGCGTAGTCCCGGTGTGTTTTCCGTCGATGGAGGGTCCTGTGGAGCTGTGGCTCCGGCGGGTCTTCCGGGATCCGGCTGATATAGATTTCCGGTGGACCCGTCTGCGACCGACCGTGACCCGAAGTGAATGGATTTCCTCTTGGCTGCCATGAGAGGGTGATCGAGTGAGTAAGTCAACGCCTCATCAACGGTCGACATGCACCGTCCCGTACTCGCTGCACGTTTAGACTTGGTCCTATCTATGAGTGATGTAGGGTGTGTCTTCTAGAGGCGGCCGGTCGGCGTACGTCGTGGATCCGATCCCGTCGTCGCCGTCCGAATCCATCCATGCAATGCAGCTGGTCTGTGCCCGCCATGGACGGACGGACGGCCGTCCTCGTTAGTTTGTTTCACACACGTATTATGATACGAAAAGCAAAAAAAGGGAAAAGAAAGAAGGTGCAACAACGGACGGACGCCGGCCATCGCCGCTGGTTTTCGCCATGCACGTACGATTCCACGGCCGGCCGCAACCGCACAACGGAATCGCGCACGGACGATGTGTGGCCTTTGGCCTTCTCGAGGAGAAAAAAGAGGTCACAGAGCAAGCTGCGGCGCAGCGATTTTATTCTTTTTTTCTCTTTTTTTTGCGGGTTTATTCTTTTTTTATATAAGCCACAATTTATGTAAGCTACACTCGAAACAAGTTTTCGCACCGATTCATATATATACAACAACAACACAACAAGGTATTCGGCCGAACGGCACAATATGGTGGGGAGGCTCACTTACAAAGTAGATCAAAGGATGAATGTGAAACCAGAACATGCCTAACATCTAGCCGAGGTTCGACCGAAGACATCTAGGATCCACGACAACGTCCCAAAAAGGATAAGGCGTGAAGCGTCGCTGCTGCCGGGTCTAGAAAAACAAACTGGAGCGGTATTTTGGAGACTGACATGGTCCTTATAACACACACACGCGACTTTGTCCAAACGTTAATTTTTGTGATGTATATATAAAATTGAGAAAAATGCAAAGGAGCGTCAATTAATTTGGATCGAAGGTCGTAAATACAAGTTTTATTTGCTATCATTTGAGTGAAAATCAAGTCAGCCGTGTAAATAGCAGTTCAATTCTTGTCCCCTTGGTTCTTTCTAAAAGAAAACAGATAGATTTATGCATATGCTGCCAAAGATATCGCTGGGTTAAACAAGAGTAATCACCTACGTGCCCAACACCTAGTGCAGATGGATGCCTAATCTAAAGCTGCACTTTTCTTGCCCTGATATAAAAATTTCACTTGTTCCTATCTGATCTCTTCTCTAATTAATTAATTAATTCTTACGCGGGAACACCAACATAACCAATGTACTCCCTCCGTTTTTAAATATTTGTCTTTCTAGAGATTTTAACAAGTGACTACATACGAAACAAAATGAGTGAATCTACACTTTAAAATATGTCTACATACATCCGTATGTTGTGTCTATTTGAAATGCCTAGAAAAACAAATATTTGGGAACGGAGGGAGCAATTTAATACTACAGCCGGTGCCACGTATAGACGATGGATAGATACAACCATTCACACGAAAAGATCCACACAAGAGGGACCGAATCAAAAATGATTGACACAAGAAACGATCCTACTGCATGGTTGTGCCAAAGACATGATAAAATAAAATCTAGTAAGGATAATATTGTACTACCAGAATCTCGTGATTACTTTCAAAGTTATATTCGAGAAATTTATAACGAGACGAGGAGCCTCCTGGAGTCATGGACAATATATTAAGGAGCCCACCTGGGCGAGATACCGGAATTCGTTTCCGGCTGTAATCGAGTCCCACTCAGTAAGGACAAGGATGCGCACTACGACCTTGCCAGTGGGCTATGGGGCATATTGATGTTTAAAACAAAGTTTTGATTAAAAGCAGGAGAAAGTACTCATCGAGGCATTTAAGTTTTGCTAATAAGTTACTAATTGGTTCAACAATTACTTCACCGGTATGTAATTTACACACAGTCTAGCTAAACCTCAGTCGGCTGAGACCTGGTTATGCCTCAGTCAATGCTATATTCATGAGATCTTACACTTAGATCCGTGCAAAATTACATGGAGATTCATGCTATCTTACATTTATTAAATAAAACCAACTTTTAAAAGAACTTTCATAGAAGAATAATAAAATTACTAGCAAGTCTTTGAAAAAATCATACAAATAACTTACTTATAGATAGGATTTCATAACATATAAATTTATATTAATAGTGTAATAGTGTTTTTTTACAGTGGTTGTTTAAGTAGCACTTTTATTATTGTACATTAATACTCCTAGCTCTAAAAAATTGAAACGGTGGTAATGAAAGAAAAGAGAGAGAGAGAGAGAGAGAGAGAGAGAGAGAGAGAGAGAGAGAACTGAGAGAGGCTGGAGGCAATAAAAGCGGAAGGAGAAGAGGAGAAAAAGCAGGGGAGGGAGGCCAAACCCCACACCTTTAGAGAGAGAGCGGAGAAGGAAGGCGACGACTCGTGCAGAGCGAAGCCAAAGAGAGAGGGGGGGAGTGCGTGTTGGGGAACGTTGCAGAAAATTAAAAATTTTCCTACGGTTTCACCAAGATCCATCTATGAGTTCATCTAGCAACGAGTATTCAGATTGGATAGCATCTACATACCACTTTGTAGATCGCAACGGAAGCGTTCGAGTGAACGTGGATGAGGTAGTCATACTTGCCGTGATCCAATTCACCGATGATCTAGTACCGAACGGACGGCACCTCCGCGTTCAACACACGTACGGAACGGGAGACGTCTCCTCCTTCTTGATCCAGCAAGGGGGAAGGAGAGGTTGAGGAAGATCCAGCACGACGGTGTGGTGGTGGATGCAGCAGAACTCCGGCAGGGCTTCGCTAAGCAACTACGGGAGGAGGAGGAGGTGTTGCAGGGAGGAGGGGGCGCCAGGGCATTAGGGTTGGTTTGCCCCTCCTTTTTCCCCACTATATATAGGGCCAAGGGAGAGGGGGAGGCGCAGCCCTTGCCCCTTCCTCCAAGGAAGGGTGCGGCCAAGGGTGGGGAGGAGTCCATCCTCCCCAAGGCACCTCGGAGGTGCCTTCCCCTTGTAGGACTCTCCCCTTTTTTTCCTCTCTTGGCGCATGGGCCTCTTGGGGCTGGTTCCCCTTGGCCCAAGCAGGCCAAGGCGCACCCCATAAGGCCCATGTGGCCCACCAAGGTAGGTGGCCCCACCTGGTGGACCCCGGGACCCCTCCGGTGGTCCCGGTACAATACCGATAACACCGAAACTTGTCCCGATGGCCAAAATAGCACTTTCTATATATAATTCTTTACCTCCGGACCATTCCGGAACTCCTCGTGACGTCCGGGATCTCATCCAGGACTCCGAACAACATTCGGGTTACTGCACATACATATCTTCACAACCCTAGCGTCACCGAACCTTAAGTGTGTAGACCCTACGGGTTCGGGAGACATGCAGTCATGACCGAGACGGCTCTCGGGCAATAACCAACAGCGGGATCTGGATACCCATGTTGGCTCCCACATGCTCCACGATGATCTCATCGGATGAACCACGATGTCAAGGATTCAATTAATCCCGTATACGATTCCCTTTGTCAATCGGTATTTTACTTGCCCGAGATTCGATCGTCGGTATACCAATACCTCGTTCAATCTCGTTATCGGCAAGTCACTTTTCTCGTTACCGTAATGCATGATCCCGTGATCAAACACTTTGATCACATTGAGCTCATTGTGATGATGCATTGCCGAGAGGGCCCGGTGATACCTCTCCGTCAAGCGGAGTGACAAATCCCAGTCTCGATCCATGTAACCCAACAGACACTTTCAGAGATACCCGTAGTATACCTTTATAGTCACCCAGTTACGTTGTGACGTTTGGCACACCCAAAGCACTCCTACGGTATCCGGGAGTTACACGATCTCATGGTCTAAGGAAAGGATATAACTCTAGCAAACGAACTATGCGATCTTATGCTATGTTTAGGATTGGGTCTTGTCCATCACATCATTCTCCTAATGATGTGATCTTGTTATCGATGACATCCAATGTCCATAGTCAGGAAACCATGACTATCTGTCGATCAACGAGCTAGTCAACTAGAGGCTCACTAGGGACATGTTTGTTGTCTGTTATTCACACATGTATTACGATTTCCGGTTAACACAATTATAGCACGAATAAAGACAATTATCATGAATAAGGAAATATAATAATAATGCTTTTATTATTGCCTCTAGGGCATATTTCCAACAGTCTCCCACTTGCACTAGAGTCAATAATCTAGTTACATTGTGATGAATCGAACACCCATAGAGTTCTGGTGCTGATCATGTTTTGCCTTAGGGAGAGGTTTAGTCAACGGATCTGCGACATTCAGATCCATGTGCACTTTACAAATTTCTATGTCTCCATCTTGAACATTTTCACGAATGGAGTTGAAGCGACGCTTGATGTGCCTAGTCTTCTTGTGAAACCTGGGCTCCTTTGCAAGTGCAATAGCTCCAGTGTTGTCACAGAAGAGCTTGATTGGCCCCGACGCATTGGGTATGACTCCGAGGTCGGTGATGAACTCCTTCACCCATATTGCTTCATGTGCCGCCTCCGAGGCTGCCATGTACCCCGCTTCACATGTAGATCCCGCCACGACGCTTTGCTTGCAACTGCACCAGCTTACTGCCCCACCATTCAAAATATACACGTATCCGGTTTGTGACTTAGAGTCATCCAGATCTGTGTTGAAGCTAGCGTCGACGTAACCTTTTACGACGAGCTCTTCGTCACCTCCATAAACGAGAAACATTTCCTTGGTCCTTTTCAGGTACTTCAGGATATTCTTGACCGCTGTCCAGTGTTCCTTGCCGGGATTGCTTTGGTACCTTCCTACCAAACTTACGGCAAGGTTTACATCAGGTCTGGTACACAGCATGGCATACATAATAGAACCTATGGCTGAGGCATAGGGGATGACGCTCATATCTTCTATTTCTTCTGCCGTGGTCGGACATTGAGCTGAGCTCAATTTCACACCTTGTAATACAGGTAAGAACCCTTTCTTAGATTGATCCATATTGAACTTCTTCAATATTTTATCAAGGTATGTGCTTTGTGAAAGACCTATGAGGCGTCTCGATCTATCTCTATAGATCTTGATGCCTAATATATAAGCAGCTTCTCCAAGGTCCTTCATTGAAAAACTTTTATTTAAATAGGCCTTAATGCTGTCCAAGAGTTCTATATCATTTCCCATCAAAAGTATGTCGTCTACATATAATATGAGAAATGCTACAGAGCTCCCACTCACTTTCTTGTAAACACAGGCTTCTCCATAAGTCTGTGTAAACCCAAACGCTTTGATCATCTCATCAAAGCGAATGTTCCAACTCCGAGATGCTTGCACCAGCCCATAAATCGAGCGTTGGAGCTTGCACACCTTGTCAGCATTCTTAGGATCGACAAAACCTTCCGGCTGCATCATATACAATTCTTCCTTAAGGAAACCATTAAGGAATGCCATTTTGACGTCCATTTGCCATATCTCATAATCATAGTATGCGGCAATCGCTAACATGATTTGGACGGACTTCAGCTTTGCTACCGGTGAGAAAGTCTCATCATAGTCAACCCCTTGAACTTGTCGATAACCCTTAGCGACAAGCCGAGCTTTATAGATGGTCACATTACCATCCGCGTCTGTCTTCTTCTTAAAGATCCATTTATTTTCTATGGCTCGCCGTTCAACGGGCAAGTCAGTCAAAGTTCATACTTTGTTTTCATACATGGATCCTATCTCGGATTTCATGGCTTCCAGCCATTTGTCGGAATCCGGGCCCGCCATTGCTTCCTCATAGTTCGAAGGTTCACCGTTGTCTAACAACATGATTTCCAAGACAGGGTTGCCGTACCACTCTGGTGCGGAACGTGTCCTTGTGGACCTTCGAATTTCAGTAGGAGCTTGATCATAAGTATCTTGATCATAATCATTAATTTCCTCTCTAGTCGGTGCAGGCACCTCAGGAACGATTTCTTGAGTTTCGTCATTTTCCGGTTCAAGAGGCAACACTTCATCAAGTTCTACTTTCCTCCCACTTACTTCTTTCGAGAGAAACTCTTTCTCCAGAAAGGATCCATTCTTGGCAACAAAGATCTTGCCTTCGGATCTGAGATAGAAGGTATACACAACAGTTTCTTTAGGGTATCCTATGAAGACGCATTTTTCCGATTTGGGTTCGAGCTTTTCAGGTTGAAGTTTCTTCACATAAGCATCGCATCCCCAAACTTTTAGAAACGACAGCTTAGGTTTCTTCCCAAACCATAATTCATACGGTGTCGTCTCAACGGATTTCGACGGAGCCCTATTTAAAGTGAATGCGGCAGTCTCTAAAGCATAGCCCCAAAAAGATAGCGGTAAATCGGTAAGAGACATCATAGATCGCACCATATCTAATAGAGTGCGATTACGACGTTCGGACACACCATTACGCTGAGGTGTTCCAGGCGGCGTGAGTTGTGAAACTATTCCACATTTTCTTAAGTGTGTGCCAAATTCGTGACTCAAGTATTCTCCTCCACGATCTGATCGTAGAAACTTGATCCTTTTATCACGTTGATTTTCAACCTCACTCTAAAATTCCTTGAACTTTTCAAAGGTCTCAGACTTGTGTTTCATTAAGTAGACATACCCATATCTACTCAAGTCATCAGTGAGGGTGAGAACATAACGATAGCCACCGCGAGCCTCAACACTCATTGGACCGCACACATCGGTATGTATGATTTCCAATAAGTTGGTTGCTCGCTCCATTGTTCCTGAGAACGGAGTCTTGGTCATTTTACCCATGAGGCATGGTTCGCACGTGTCAAATGATTCATAATCAAGAGACTCTAAAAGTCCATCCGCGTGGAGCTTCTTCATGCGTTTGACACCTATGTGACCAAGGCGACAGTGCCACAAATATGTGGGACTATTGTTATCAACTTTAACTCTTTTGGTATTCACACTATGAATATGTGTATCATCACGTACGAGATTCATTAAGAATAAACCATCAACCATCGGAGCATGACCATAAAACATATCTCTCATATAAATAGAACAACCATTATTCTCGGATTTAAATGAGTAGCCATCTCGAATTAAACGAGATCTAGATACAATGTTCATGCTCAAACTTGGCACTAAATAACAATTATTGAGGTTTAAAACTAATCCCGTAGGTAAATGTAGAGGCAGCGTGCCGACGGAGATCACATCGACCTTGGAACCATTCCCGACGCGCATCGTCACCTCGTCCCTCGCCAGTCTTCGTTTATTCCGCAGCTCCTGCTTTGAGTTACAAATATGAGCAACTGCACCGGTATCAAATACCCAAGAGCTACTACGAGTACTGGTAAGGTACACATCAATTACATGTATATCACATATACCTTTGGTTTTGCCGGCCTTCTTGTCCGCTAAGTATTTGGGGCAGTTCCGCTTCCAGTGACCACTTCCCTTGCAATAAAAACACTCAGTCTCGGGCTTGGGTCCATTCTTTGGCTTCTTCCCGGCAACTTGCTTACCGGGCGCGGCAATATCCTTGCCGTCCTTCTTGAAGTTCTTTTTACCCTTGCCCTTCTTGAACTTAGTGGTTTTATTCACCATCAACACTTGATGCTCCTTCTTGATTTCTACCTCTGCTGATTTCAGCATAGCATATACCTCGGGAATGGTCTTTACCATCCCCTGCATATTGTAGTTCATCACAAAGCTCTTGTAGCTAGGTGGAAGCGACTGGAGGATTCTGTCAATGACCGCTTCTTCCGGGAGATTAACTTCCAGTTGAGTCATGCGGTTGTGCAACCCAGACATTTTGAGTATGTGTTCACTGACAGAACTATTTTCCTCCATCTTACAACTAAAGAATTTGTCGGAGACTTCATATCTCTCGACCCGGGCATGAGCTTGGAAAACCATTTTCAGCTCTTCGAACATCTCATATGCTCCATGTCTCTCAAAACGCTTTTGGAGTCCCGGCTCTAAGCTGTAAAGCATGCCGCACTGAACGAGGGAGTAATCATCGCAGCGTGACTGCCAAGCGTTCATAACGTCTTGTTCTGCAGGGAGAATAGGTGCGTCACCCAGCGGTGCTCTTAGGACATAATCTTTCTTGGCAGCTATGAGGATGATCCTCAGGTTCCGGACCCAGTCCGTATAGTTGCTACCATCGTCTTTCAGCTTGGTTTTCTCTAGGAACGCGTTGAAGTTGAGACTACGTTGGCCATTTGATCTACAAGACATATTGTAAAAATTTTAGACTAAGTTCATGATAATAAAGTTCATTTAATCAAATTTAATGAACTCCCACTTAGATAGACATCCCTCTACTAGTCATCTAAGTATTACATGATCCGAGTCAACTAGGCCGTGTCCGATCATCACGTGAGACGGACTAGCCAACATCGGTGAACATCTTCATGTTGATCGTATCTTCTACACGACTCATGCTCGACCTTTCGGTCTTCTGTGTTCCGAGGCCATGTCTGTACATGCTAGGCTCGTCAAGTCAACCTAAGTGTTTTGCGTGTGTAAATCTGGCTTACACCCGTTGTATGCGAACGTAAGGACCTATCACACCCGATCATCACGTGGTGCTTCGGAACGACGAACCTTAGCAACGGTGCACAGTTAGGGTGAACACTTTCTTGAAATTATTATGAGGGATCATCTTATTTACTACCGTCGTTCTAAGTAAACAAGATGCAAAACATGATAAACATCATATGCAATCAAATAATAAACGTGACATGATATGGCCAATATCACATAGCTCCTTCGATCTCCATCTTGGGGCTCCATGATCATCTTGTCACCGGCTTGACACCATGATCTTCATCATCATGATCTTCATCATCGTGTCTCCATGAAGTTGCTTGCCAACTATTACTTCTACTACTATGGCTAACGCGTTTAGCAATAAAGTAAAGTAACTTACATGGCGATTCTCAATGACACGCAGGTCATACAAAAAATAAAGACAACTCCTATGGCTCCTGCCGGTTGTCATACTCATCGACATGCAAGTCGTGATTCCTATTACAATAGCATGAACATCTCATACATCACATATAGATCATTCATCATACATCACAACTTTGGCCATATCATATCACAAAGCACTTGCTGCAAAAACAAGTTAGACGTCCTCTAATTGTTGTTGCAAGTTTTACGTGGCTGAATTAGGGTTCTTGCAAGAACGTTTTCTTACCTACGTTCAAACCACAACGTGATTTGTCAATCTCTATTTACCCTTCATAAGGACCCTGTTCATCGAATCCGATCCAACTAAAGTAGGAGAGACAGACACCCGCCAGCCACCTTATGCAACTAGTGCATGTTAGTCGGTGGAACCGGTCTCACGTAAGCGTACGTGTAAGGTTGGTCCGGGCCGCTTCATCCCACAATACCGCTGAATCAAGATTGAATAGTAACGGCAAGAAGAATTGACAACATCTACGCCCACAACAAATTGTGTTCTACTCGCACAAGAAGAACTATGCATAGACCTAGCTCTGATACCACTGTTGGGGAACGTTGCAGAAAATTAAAAATTTTCCTACGGTTTCACCAAGATCCATCTATGAGTTCATCTAGCAACGAGTATTCAGATTGGATAGCATCTACATACCACTTTGTAGATCGCAACGGAAGCGTTCGAGTGAACGTGGATGAGGTAGTCATACTTGCCGTGATCCAATTCACCGATGATCTAGTACCGAACGGACGGCACCTCCGCGTTCAACACACGTACGGAACGGGAGACGTCTCCTCCTTCTTGATCCAGCAAGGGGGAAGGAGAGGTTGAGGAAGATCCAGCACGACGGTGTGGTGGTGGATGCAGCAGAACTCCGGCAGGGCTTCGCTAAGCAACTACGGGAGGAGGAGGAGGTGTTGCAGGGAGGAGGGGGCGCCAGGGCATTAGGGTTGGTTTGCCCCTCCTTTTTCCCCACTATATATAGGGCCAAGGGAGAGGGGGAGGCGCAGCCCTTGCCCCTTCCTCCAAGGAAGGGTGCGGCCAAGGGTGGGGAGGAGTCCATCCTCCCCAAGGCACCTCGGAGGTGCCTTCCCCTTGTAGGACTCTCCCCTTTTTTTCCTCTCTTGGCGCATGGGCCTCTTGGGGCTGGTTCCCCTTGGCCCAAGCAGGCCAAGGCGCACCCCATAAGGCCCATGTGGCCCACCAAGGCAGGTGGCCCCACCTGGTGGACCCCGGGACCCCTCCGGTGGTCCCGGTACAATACCGATAACACCGAAACTTGTCCCGATGGCCAAAATAGCACTTCCTATATATAATTCTTTACCTCCGGACCATTCCGGAACTCCTCGTGACGTCCGGGATCTCATCCAGGACTCCGAACAACATTCGGGTTACTGCACATACATATCTTCACAACCCTAGCGTCACCGAACCTTAAGTGTGTAGACCCTACGGGTTCGGGAGACATGCAGTCATGACCGAGACGGCTCTCGGGCAATAACCAACAGCGGGATCTGGATACCCATGTTGGCTCCCACATGCTCCACGATGATCTCATCGGATGAACCACGATGTCAAGGATTCAATTAATCCCGTATACGATTCCCTTTGTCAATCGGTATTTTACTTGCCCGAGATTCGATCGTCGGTATACCAATACCTCGTTCAATCTCGTTATCGACAAGTCACTTTTCTCGTTACCGTAATGCATGATCCCGTGATCAAACACTTTGATCACATTGAGCTCATTGTGATGATGCATTACCGAGAGGGCCCGGTGATACCTCTCCGTCAAGCGGAGTGACAAATCCCAGTCTCGATCCATGTAACCCAACAGACACTTTCAGAGATACCCGTAGTATACCTTTATAGTCACCCAGTTACGTTGTGACGTTTGGCACACCCAAAGCACTCCTACGGTATCCGGGAGTTACACGATCTCATGGTCTAAGGAAAGGATACTTGACATTGGATAACTCTAGCAAACGAACTATGCGATCTTATGCTATGTTTAGGATTGGGTCTTGTCCATCACATCATTCTCCTAATGATGTGATCCCGTTATCGATGACATCCAATGTCCATAGTCAGGAAACCATGACTATCTGTCGATCAACGAGCTAGTCAACTAGAGGCTCACTAGGGACATGTTTGTTGTCTGTTATTCACACATGTATTACGATTTCCGGTTAACACAATTATAGCACGAATAAAGACAATTATCATGAATAAGGAAATATAATAATAATGCTTTTATTATTGCCTCTAGGGCATATTTCCAACAGTGCGGCCATGTGGAAGCCATGGGCGTGCACGGTGTGGTCTTCCTGAAGACACCTGCTTGCCTTCTTGGCCCTCCCCACCACCCCACGCCCATGCCCGTGTCCGCGGCTATGACCCCGCCGCCGCAATGCGCCTCAAAACCCCATCAATATAGATTGTGAAATGCGTGCCATCGATTTGAAGCGCTAGCGTGATAAAATAAATCCAATAAGAATAAAATTGTCCTATTAGAATCTGTTGATTAGGGTCAAAGTTGTACTCGAGAAATTATGCCAATGTTCACCACAACAACCTTTTTTAATTTAAAAACATGCGAAAGTACTCGCCCCTTGCTTCTCGTCCCCCCCCCCCCCCCCCCTTTTTTTTAGAAAGCTATGTGTTCATATGAAAATACTGTTACAAGAGCACACTTAGCTTCCCAAATATATAAGGATTTGATCAACCAGTACTCCATCAATATGTAATTTGTGTACGTATAGACATGCTTTTGCACTATCATATAAATCGTATATTGAGAGCGCAATCGGTGGTCAAACGTATTGTTCACGAAATTCAGTTCACACCATAAGTTAATGAACGGATGTAGTAGTAGTGGTGGTACCGCCGGAGCAGGAGGAGAGGAGAGCACCGGCCAGCCGATCGACCGTGTCGGCAGTCGACCACCCAACGTATTTACATATATACGGATGTAAAAAGAAAAACGTATTTACATACGTACACACGCACGCACGCGTGTCGAGTGCAGCAGGAACCGACCGCGACCCGAATTGCTTAGACTTTTTCCGTGAAAGGGTCAGTGAGACTTTTTCTTTTTCTTCTTGAGGACCTCGCACGTCTAGACTTGGCCCTGTGTTTTACTCTATCTTGGTTCAAGGAGGGTAGATAGATACTCCCTCCGTTCCGAATTACTTGTCACATATATGGATGTATCTAGATATATTTTAGCTCTAGACACATTCATTTCAGCGACGGGTAATTTGGAACGGAGGGAGTACGTCTGTCTTCTGGAGGCGGCCGGTCGGCTTACGTCGTCGATCCGATCCCGATCGCCGCCGTCCGAACCCATCCGCCATGGACGGACGGCCATCCTCATCCTCATTTGTTTGTTTGTTTGTTTTGCACACGTAGTACTAAAAGCAAAACGGGAAAGAAAGAGGGTGCAAAAGCAAAGGTGCCGGCCGGAAAGAAATCAAAGGGAGAGGGATCCATCCTACAACAACGGACGGACGCCGGCCCTCGCCGCCTCTGGTTCTCGCCACGCGTGCACGCACGTACTAGTGTACTACTCCCTCTGTATCGAAATAGTTATCGCTGCAGTAGCTCAACTACAGCTACTGCAGCGACAACTATTTTGATACAGAGGGAGTACGTTCCACGGCCGGCCGCAAACAGCATAATGGAATCGCGCACACGGACAACGATCGGCCAAACTTTACCAAATTTGATTCAAGACAAATCTTATACGCGAAGTAAAAAAAGAAACAGAAGGAAAAGTTATGGCACAGCGATTTATCCTTTTTTTTCTAAGAAAAAAAGTTTGTAACATATGCCCCGTCTAGATCATTTTATCCTACTCGCGGTTACAATTTGTATAAGCTACTCCCTTCATGTCACAAATAAGTGATATTTTGGACACTGATATCGCCCTTAACACATGTAACTTTGAGCAGCAATTATTTTTTGTAGATGTACGTGTGAAAGCAAGAATACCATACTACAGTTCAATGAATACGTTTCGGGATCAATTAAATATTATACTGTACTACATAGTTATTTTTGAATTTCCAGTCCCGACAATCGGAATGAAGTCCGTACTCGGAGTTTTAGTAATTCAACTACTAAGCACCGACTTGATCGCAAATACAAGTTTAGTTTTGCTATTTGAGTTAAATGAAAATCAAGTCAGTCTGTAAATAGCAGTTCAATTTTTGTCCCCATGGTTCTTTCTAAGAAAGAGATAGATTTATGCATATGCCGCCAAATATATCACTGGATTAAACAAGAGTACTCACCTACGTGCCCAACACTACCTAGTGCAGATGGATGCCTAATCCAAAGTTGCACTTTTCTTGTCCTCATATAAAAATCTCACTTGTTCCTGTCTGATTTCTTCTCCTAATTAATTAATTAATTCTCACGCGGGAACACCGGCATAACCAAGGCGATTTAATACTACTACGGCCGGTGCCACGTATAGACGATGGATAGATACAACCATTCACACGAAAAAGATCCACACAAGAGGGATTCGAAAACGATTGACACAAGAAAGGATCGTACATACATGGTTGTGCCATTGTTATAAAGAGTAAGCACAATAAAATAAAATTCAATAAGAATAATATTGTACTATCAGAATCTCGTGATTACTGTCAAAGTTATATTCGAGCCATTTTAAACGAGAACGTTCCTTGGGGGATAGCATTTACGAACGATTTCATGGCAATTTTACTTCAAGAGGACGGCGCAATTCCTTCGTAGAGAAGGCTATTTTCTTTCAAAAATTGTCGTCGTTTGATCTAGAAACGTTTGTATGTTAGCATTATCCCTAACTTAAAAAAATCTTGTGGAGTAGCACTTTTATTTTATTATTTGTACATTAATAGCTCTATAAAAAAGGGGTAAAAGAAAAGAGGGAAAAAAGGAGAGAGAGGCAGGAGGCAATAAAAGCGGAAGGAGGAGAGGAGAAAAGCAGGGGAGGGAGGGAGGCCAAATCCCACAACTTTAGAGAGAGAAAGCGGAGGAGGAAGGCGACGACTCCTCTCGTGCAGAGCGGAGAGAGAGAGAGAGGGAGAGGGAGCGCGGCCATGTGGAAGCCATGGGCGCGCGCGGCGTGGACGTCGTGACGACACCTGCTTGCTTGCCTTCTCGGCCCTCCCCCACCGCCCCACGCCCACGCCCATGCCCGCGCCCATGACCCCGCCGCCGCAATGCGCCTCAAAACCCCATCTTTGACCCGGCGGGCTCCGTGAGGACCCCTGATCCGGGCCCGGCCATGGCGGAGGCGGCGCCGCCCAAGCTGCTCTACATTGCCGTCGCCGACGGCGGCCGCCGGAGGGCGTTCCGGTACACGCGCCCCGTCCTGCAGAGCACCCTCCAGCTCATGGGCTGCAAGGCTCGCCACGCCTTCAAGGTCTTCCCCCCATCCCTTCCCCCCTCCCCCTTTCCTCTTTGCTGTCTGTGATCTTGATCCCTCCCGAACAATGGAGGGCCGCCCGCCTCCGATTGGAGGCCCTCGCGCGACCTGACGGGACACGCTCGCGTTATGCCGCGATTAGATTAGACCGAGGACGGAACTGCCTGCTCCTACTCTGTTTCAGATGCCATGGATCCTCCATGGCCAGCACATGTGCAGCATAGTAGTGCTCTGGCGCTGCTGCTTGAATTGCTTGTTCTTGGTTCAGACGATGCAGTTAGGCATGCCCAGCATAGTGTTCGGCAGTGGGACGATTTTGACATGGGAAGGTGACAACTGCCTCTGCCTGCTTCTATCATGTTCTAGTAGATGCCATAGATCCTTCATGTTCATTCATGGGCAGCACATGCCTAGCAGAGTGTTGAATTGATTCTTCTTTGCTCAAGCGATGTAGTTAGGCATGTCTGGCATAGTGTTTGGCGGTGGGACGATTTTGACATGGGAAGGCGACAGCTGCTTAACCAATCGATGAGCACATCATGTTCTTGGCTCAATCCAATCCAAACTCCCCCGGCCGGTTCACTTCCCTTGGATTGGACAGGAAACTCTCATATCCTTTTCGCCATCTTTTGGCCAGGGTCATTCTTTGCAACAAAAGATCGGATCTGATTCCGCGTATTTTGTCCAAGCTATTCCTCTTGTTGCAGACTGAATTTTGTCTTTTGGTGATACTTTACTTGGGGGTCATTATCGTCACATACCGTTGCCCCTTTGCTACACCTAGTGTGAATCGCTATTCCTTTCTTCGATTTATTGTGCTCTGATGACAGAGACATCACCATGTTATGATGATATAGACATCTAGGCTTTGCCTTGCCAATGATCTTTATGCTCGGGAACTGTAGCTTGACGGGCTACCGTTCTAGTCTGTATCTTGGAACTGGCCTGAGCTCCGGTATCGGGTTCGCACTTAACGTAATTTTCTGTACTCTGATTTGGTGATGGCTGTCTGGCGTATCTTGTTTTCCGCATCGTCCATTTCGATTATAGCTTCCTAAGCCAATATGCATCTTGGATTTGACCTGAGCTGTGGTATCAGGTTCTCACTTGACATAATTTTCTTACTCTGATTTGGTCATGACTGTTTGGCGTATCTTGTCTTCCTCATCGTCCATTTCGATTAGCTTCCTAAGCAAATATGCATCTTGGAGTTGACCTGAGCTCTGGCATCAGGTTCTCACTTGACGTAATTTTCGTACTCTGATTTGATCATGACTGTTTGGCATACCTTGTTTTTCTCATCGTCCATTTCGGTTAGCTGCCTAAGCAAATATGCATCTTGGAGTTGACCTGAGCTCTGGTATCAGGTTCTCACTTAACTTAATTTTCTTACTCTGATTTGGTCATGACTGTTTGGCATATCTTATTTTCCTCATCGTCTATTTTGATAAGCTGCAAAGTAATACGCCGTTCGTGTGCACAACTTATTTTTATTGGTGTGTGGAGTTTAACAGTTTCTTTGTTGTCACCCTTATTGTCACCGTCAGATTAGCAAGAGAGTGTTCAGTGTGATGAGGAGTGAATTCTTGGATGCATCAAGGTCGGACAGGGCTGTTAAAGAAGAAAATGCCTCTAGCATGGGCATTGGAGAAGATGCTGAGATGCTTAACACAGAAATTCCAGATGCAAGTAGCAGCAGCTTGCCCTTCGAATTGTACAAGACACAGACAACGATTCTTGTTTCAAGAGAGAGATTTGTGAATATTGTGTGTGATGCACTCTCTTCTTACAAGTATGTTGGACCAAACCAGAAGGCTGACTTGCTTCTTGCTTGCAGGTAACTTTACCCTATCTGTATCTTATTGAGTTCATATGAATTAGAAGCAATGCATATTTCTTCATCTATTTAATTTACAGCTCCTAGTCATCTATTATGTCCACAACTGAACAGGCTTAGGACAGACATTTATGCTTAGCATGCTTTGTTAAAGTCAAATGATTCCTTTGAAAAAAGCCAAATTATTCTTATGAGCATGGTGCATGCATTATGCTCCAATGAAATAGGCATATATTACCCAAGTCATTTCAGGGCACACGTAGGGTAGCTACTCAATGATTCAACGGCAGCTAATTTTTGCAATTGTGTCTTTTTCCAATTATTCTGATCAGAATTAAGGAGAAAAAGGAATCGGTGACAGTACTCTTGTGTGGGACAAGCGGATGCGGCAAGTCCACCCTATCGTCTCTGTTGGTATGTTAATTTTCTAACCTAAGAGTCTCGGCCATTTCTGGATAGGTGATGGCTATACTATATAGAACACCAGCGACACAGTAGTTTGGTACACACGGAAGCATAAGTATCTGCATATCAAATACATACCAATTTAAAGCGCTTTGACACCGTTCCTGCTCTGTTGTGTTGTTGCTTTCAGAAGATTGCACTGTAAATTAAAGAGATACATGATGCTGACTCTTTTCTGAATGCTAAATACAGTCTGTTTGTTTTACCCAGGGTAGTAGATTGGGCATAACGACGGTAGTTTCTACTGATTCTATACGACATATGATGAGAAGCTTTGCAGATGAAAAACAAAATCCTCTTCTCTATGCATCAACCTACCATGCAGGAGACTACTTGGACCCTGTTGCAGTTGCTCAGTCAAAGGCTAAGCGCCAGGCAAAGAAGCTCGCAATGGTTTCTCATCCTAACACCAATGAAGGCCAAGATGACACTTCAGATGTTAAATCTCGCCATGGATCCTCAGTATTACCTCCTAGGACCGAGCTGATTGGCAGCAAACAAATGGCAATAGAAGGGTTCAAGGCGCAAAGTGAGATGGTCATTGACAGCCTGGACAGATTAATTACATCCTGGGAAGAGCAGAAGCAATCTGTTATTGTTGAAGGGGTTCATTTGAGCCTCAATTTTGTGGTGCGTGCTAGTCCAGAAGCAACACTGATATTCTATTACAGCTCTTACGTCGTTTACCTGTTATCTATTTTGTTGCACCGATGAATTGACTAAGCTCTATTTTATTTTGAATCTCTAATAGATGGGGCTAATGAAGAAACATCCTTCCATAATACCATTTATGGTATACATTGCAAATGAGGAGAAGCACATGGAACGATTTGCTGTACGCGCAAAGTACATGACACTGGACCCAGCAAAGAACAGATATATCAAGTACATCCGGAACATCAGGGCTATCCAGGAATACCTTTGCAACCGAGCAGACAAGCATCTGGTGCCCAAAATTAACAACACTAACGTTGACCAGAGCGTGGCAGCCATACATGCCACGGTTTTCAGCTGTCTTCGCCGGCGAGAAGTTGGGGAGCAGTTGTATGATCTGAACACAAACACTGTTCCTGTAGTGAATGAGGAATACAGGAACCAGCGTGCCGCTAACTCCTTGGGTTCCAAGGGCATGTTCCAGTTCATTCAAAGGAAGGGGTCTTCGAGGAATCTGATGGCTCTCCTTAACCCTGATGGTTCGGTGACTAAAGCTTGGCATGTAGATTCAGGTGATGGCAATGCTAATGGCAGTACAGGCAGTGGTAGATCAGTAGGAAATCATATGGTTAACCCATCACAAATTGGGAAGGCGGAGTCAGTTAATCTCCAGTTTGGTTCTTTTGGGATTAGCGCGTGGCTGAGTGACACAGGCGGTGGCACCAGCCATGCTGGAAGTGTAGATGACCTGAGGGCTGATGGGATCGAGACAGGCGGTAGATACTTCTCCTCATGCTGCAGTTCGCCAAAGATGTCAGACTGCGCCTCCAAAGAGGTATGTGTTGTGCATCAACACTAAGATATTTTTGTTATTAATACTGGCAGTAATGTGTTAATGTTTTTGTAGTCGATTGCTGATGCTATACATTCCGATCTAACGACTGCTCTGGTGACCTTTCCAGCATATGGAGGATTATTCAGTCTATGGTAGTGAAGAAGATGCTGACGACCCACCTGATGCTGAAACTGATGAGGATCTAACTGATGAAGAAAGAGATGTTCATGAGGTAGCTACTATGTTATCCAGCAATTTTCCTAGTGCGGTTTACTCGTACGTCTGTTGTGGTAGCAGACACTTGATTGCAGCTGGTGCTTCCTAAAAAAACTCCTCCAAATATATTGTGCCATATACTAACCAGGAACGCCAGTTGATAGCGTGCCTCATTTCAAAGCTTGTGCATCAGTGAACCGAGCTTTCTAGATTGCTAAATGTTTTCTGTGCCAACCACTTCCTTCAGATTGAGGCAGGCTCCGTCGATGAGCACTCCACCAAGTCCGACGAGGAGTACGATGACCTAGCGATGCAGGACGTGATGGAGAACGGCAACTGCTCCGACGACGATGAGCAGGCTGCGGGGTACGGCGCCAGGAGCTCGCCGCCCATGGAGGAGAGCATCCTTGGAGCAGATGGCGCCGTGGTGGAGGGCAGGTACCACCACAACCTGGACCTCTTCACGATGTCCAAGGACGTTGCCGCCACAAAGATGCCGTGTGCGTGATGCTGCCGCCCGCGGACCAACCCATGGGTAGCGGCCCCGGTGCTCTTGGGCACATTCTCCGGTGGTGCTTCCAGTTAGGAGTCTGCACCGGTTGCTGTACCCATATGGGCTTACGTTGATGGTTGTGAATGTTAGAGAGGATCTGATGCTTGGCTACATATAGGAATGTTGGGGCTTTGCCCTTTTGTTGAAACTTGAATAATGAAAAGTTGAAGTTGCATTTTGAATTTGCGCAAGAATATATTCCGTCGGAAGTCTGTGCAGAAGGTGGACACACTCCACCAGTTTCGAAATATAAGTCGTATTTTAACTGTGCAGATCATGCTTTGAACAGCAATTCATCTAGTTACAATTTAGATCAGTTATGAGTTGTGACACAGATTATATTTCTAACAGAGGCAACTGGGCGTAGTTGCTAACAACAGTTGCCCAGCCTAGCGTCAGTGCAACAAATTCAGCCAATTCCTCTCTTTCGACGGCTATTAGGAGCATGCAAATGTTCCTGTGATGAAACTAAGAATAGAAGTCAAAAAATGAACTCTCAATAAATATTTTATGCATCATTATGAGGAAATAAGAGGAAAATATGTCAAAGTCAAGAGACAGCTTGAAAGAGTAAAATTAGCAGGTAGACATATCAAACAATACAACACCACAAAAAAAGATGGAAAAAAGATACATCGACCACACATGACAAAACATAATAAAAAGATTGGTACTTCCAGAGCTGCATGCAGACATTTCATAGACGAAACATAATAAAACATTGGTACTTCCACAGCTGCATGCATTCATTTCATAGACAGGCATTCATTTCATATCTGTGAAACCTCCTTTACAGAGACTGAAACATTTGATTTCTGCGAAACATCAGTAAAATAGGAAATCTTTACAAGAGATGGAAACCTTATACACTGATGAAACCCAAGGCAAAAGGATCTACAGGTGTCCTTGCTTCCCATCATCATCTAACCCTAAATATTTCAACTAATTTTGCTTCCATGCTTTGCCTTTCTTATATATATATTTATATATGTATCTTACTCGAAGAGGAAAAAACGGTACAAATATACAACTTCTCTCCTTTTGAACAAGCAAAATCTCTTCTCTTTCTCTTTCTTTATTCCCAGAGGCCCCCTCCTTTATTTACAATCAAAGGCTTTCTTGAGCTCCAACTTCTCCGACGACGGCACCGGACAACGACTACTGGTAAGGCTAGCCTCGCTATCTGTCTGTACAGGGGTTATTCTGTCAAACTAACCACTCAATCTCTGCAAGACTGCGACGAGACCCCGATACGCCTTTCTGCAAATGAGAAAAACAAATTAAATCCAAATGGAAAAGGATTTGCAAAGATATACAGATTAGGAAACAATAAGCAAACAACCACGCATCTTAAAAAGGAAGAAGGATGAATTACAGTAAGGATGACTAATAGGGGCTTTGGAATCTAGTACCTCCTGCGGCTATAAGCTTCTCCACCCGGGCAACAATATGTTTCCCGTAGGTGTACCTCTTCAGTGCGTTCAGGTGGACCTTGATACGCGAAAGAATCAGCTCACGGTTGTGGTCGTCGCAAGTCTCCAAAACCTTCTGCACTACATAATTTGCAAACTGGTCTTTCATCATTGCCTGCAAAGCAGAAGCTAGGCGTCAGAAGACTGAAATTGCCCAAAAATACAAGCTTTAGAATAATAAAGACGTGGTATCCATATCTGCGCCTTGAAGCAGCAGATGAGGAAACAGAAAACAGTTTCACACATATGGCATGCTGAACAACTTCAGTTCCTCAAAGACATAAACAAAACAAGAAATAGCTTGTGCCAATAATTATACCAAAATTCAGCAGCCATAGCACATAAGAGCTATATTCAGGTAGTCAATAAATATCAATTTTATTTCTACACACAGAGCATGTTCTGCAACAAAGAACCAGTATGCTTAAACAGCTGGTTGAAAACACACCTGTAATGGCTCATTCTCATCAGTAGTGCCAAGCATTTCATTAATTAGAATCTGGCGCTCCTCAGGAGAACCAAAAGACAGACACTTCTCAACAACGTTGGAAGCAAATTTCTGTTGGCTCATCTTCACGATCTGCCCAGCAAGCTGCTTAATTATAGAAGTACGTTCTTCTGGTTTCCCGTGTTGCAATACATGCTACAAAACAAAGAAACCAAAAGCCCTTTGTGTAAATGGGATACATGACACTTTCAACTAGGTAATGGCTAGTCTATGCAGTAATATGAGAAAGTGGTAAACAGAAGGAAAAAAATACGAGAAAGTGGTAAACAGAAGAAAAAAAACTGTCCATATATAATATCATATATCGGCATGATAGATCACACCGAACAAATCAAAATACTTGGTGGTACTGGGCAGAAAGTATGAACCAAAATACTCCCACTTCCAACTGAGATATAAAAACAAGAGAAAGAGCATTTACATGATATATGTAACTGCCAACTTGGTAGAAGAAATCCAACATAACCCAATCCCTCCCATTAATTTAATATACTAGGCCTAAGTGAAATTGTTCAACGACAAATATTTAACAAGTAAATGAATAAGCAGCTACCTGGATAACATAATTGCCATACTGGTCTTGTGTCAAAGGAACCACACACTGCATGATCTCCTCCATCATGGCGTTTTGCGTGCTTTCATCATCACAGTGCTCCAAGACTCTCTGGTGGTAGTCAATACAGGTAGGTAAATTTAGTAAATTGTGAATGGAAGTATGAAACGCATCCATTAAAACCAGATATAGGTTGATATAGCACCTGAATAACACGGCAACCATATGGATGTGTGGAAAGTTCAACCACTTGTCCATAAAAAGCAGAAACGATGAACTGTATCCTTTCTTGAGGGATGCATTCTATGCACTTCTGGATTACATGGTTGCCATTCTGATCACGAACCAGTTTCAAGATAATTGTGTTTCCGTCAAGCTCCAAAGCCATTTGTGTTTGTTGCTCCACACCAACCACTTCTAAAGCCTACAGAAAAATATGATGTCCCTAATACTGTAAACAGCTAGTCCATAAATGATTTGGTAGGGAAAAGTTTAGTTTGTAGCACTACATACCTTCTGAATAACCCGGCAACCATACATTTGTGTACTCAGCGTATATACATGACCCTTGAGTAGGTTTGCCAATTGCTTCTGTTGTGGTTCAGTCCCATACTCGAAGAACTGCCAAGAACAACAAATTAAGCTGGGGTCTTAAAATAATAAGATAAACTCGAAAATAGTTAATAAGTAAATCAAATTTGTTCGATACAATTGCATAAGATAGTTGCTCACCTTCTGTATAACATAGTTTCCAAAAACATCAGTCATCAACGTTCGTGCTTGGGGAAGTATTTCTGGAAAAATCATATTCTTCTCTTCAGTAGAAGCTGTTTCAAGTTTCTGCTGTATAAAGCGACTCCCGTACTGATCCGAGCTGCAGAGGGAGAATCCTATTAGTATCCCACATAAACACAACAACAATACTCAGTTTAAATCCAGGAAGTAATACCTGAACTCGACCACATGACCTACAATATCTAGCAGCTCAAAAGAGCGGGTCTTATTGGTCTTGAATTCCTCCAGCAGAGTAGACTCATAAGCATTATCTACCAGACCATTCTCTGAACTCCATGATCCCATAGCTCCTCCAGTGGTGCTCCTTGCCATGGATGGAATACGTGTTAGCCTATCTCCTTGCCTGGCATGACCCTGGGGAGATGGGATAAAATGGCTAGATGTTGGACTTGATAAATATGACATGTCCATGCCATATGCTTGTTCACTGCCATAAAGAGTTGGGCTAAGACCGCCAGATTTGCCCATGTATGGCATTCCATACTGTAGCTTCTGCTGAGCAAGTAATGATGCAAGATAAGCCTTTTGATATGCGGCATTATCCATGTGGCCTGAACCAGAAAAGTTACTTCCCCGGAAAGGACTCATGCTTCCAGCTGCACCAAGGGGAGAGTTGGGGTTTGCCTGCAAGTAAGGAGCATAGACTGCATCCATTGGTTGGACCTGATAACCAGTCCCCCCTCGATTTGAAAGAAGGTTGGCATATTCACCATCTGGACAGGAAAACACAAGTCAGGAAACAATGGGAGCACACACACACACACACACACACACACAGAGGGAGAGAGAGAGTACCAGTATTCAGGTGATTATTCAGCATGGACGAGCCAGAACTTCGTGAATTAGCCTTTGCATGTCGTCCAGGTACATCAATGTTTGAGCCATCACCATTCAGGTTTTGGTAGAGATACACAGGTCCAGTCGGGCTCAGCAAAGATCCTTTCTTGTGCTCATTACCATGCTGTGATTGTGTAGGGAACTTGCTGTTGCTTTCAGCTGCCAGTTTACTCATATTTGGATTACTCAAGTGACTGCTACCATTTGGAAAGACTGCATATTCAAGGGCATTTATCGGCTCTTCATCAGCATTATGAACTAAATTATGTGGAGAAAACTGTCTATGCTCCTTTGGAACATTAAAGAGCGCATCTCTTTGATCGCCACCAAAGTTCTGGTAAATATGATTTTGCACATCATTTTCTAAATTGGCCATGTTGTTCCCCGAGAGGTTTAAACTGGACATAGCAGATAGAGCTGCTGCAGTGTCAGAACCATCATGATTACGAGAAGCAACATTTCTGCCTTCAACCATCTTGTCAGCTTTTCCCATCCTAACTCCAACTGGAGGAAGGCAAGGGCTTGGAGCCCTCTGCATCAACTGAGGGTCAGGGGTGGTGCTTCTTGAGATCGAAGAGCCTACTGCAGAAGCAAATGTGTGCGACATTGAAGAACCTAAACTTTGTACCCTGACAAGACTGGGTGAAGCCGTTCCAGACCGAAAGCCATTCATAGATTCTGACCTACTCTGAAGTTGTGCCTTTGATGACTCAGAGGACCTTACTTGATTTGGGCTCTCAAAAGCATTTCGGCTATTAGAGCGTGAAAGATTCGGGCCCTCAAAAGCATTCCGGCTATTAGAGCGCGAAAGATTCGGGCTCTCAAAAGCATTCCTGCTATTAGAGCGTGAAAGATGACCAGCTTTAGAAGCAGGACGGCTAATATTTTCCTGTCATGGAAACCACTGTAAATTAGATAACAAAACAAATCGAGACTTACATGCTACAAAATAGTCATAAAAGTGATGCATTGTAGAAGTAGCCTATCAGTATAAGTGCAAAGACAATTTATTTCCATTCATACAAAACATGTACTTCTGCTGAAGGTTAAAGAATCTATTGATCACAGCAAATGCAATAAGAAAATATTTTCTACCTGCAGGGCATCCGCAAAGCTCTTGCGACGGGAGGCGAGGCCATTGACATCAGACAACCCAATAAGCCCATCAGCGGCTTGCCCGAGCCACTCCGAGGATTGCTGACGTGCGAGGCCATTCCTTTCGCCTCTGCCCATCCTATCATTCAGGAGATAGTCCACTCCGTTGCCTTCGCGTGCTCCTGGCTGCACCGAGAACAGAGAGCTCCCGCCAGTGGCCTCCGAGGGCCGCCTCCTCCAGTCCCCGATGCCCCCGGAGGCAGCCTGGAACCTCTGCGCCACGCGCCAGTCCTCCTTGGACACCATCGGCACCGGCAGCCTCGGGTTGAGGTGCTCGTTGTTGTAGTAGTACTGCAGGTACGCCGGGTGAGACAGTATCTCCTCCTCGGAGAGCATGTCGGCGCCGCCGAGGCCGCTGTTGTCCACATGGGCCGGGGGCGCGGCCGAGAAGAGCGTGCCGACGGCGGCGCGGGCGCCCTGCACGGTGGGGGGAGCGCTGCCGCTGCGGTACATGCTGAGCTCCTCGGCCGAGGCGCCGCCGCCGTGGTGGTTCTGGTCCATGAGCACCGCCTGCAGGTCGCGCTCGAGGTCCTCAAAGGTGGGGCCCGCCGGAGACGGAGCCATCGCCGCCGCAGCCTCGGTGGTCACTTAGCCGGCCGGCTCTGTTTCCTTCCTTCCTTTCCGCCTTCGTTCCCACACGAAACCTGAAACCATCAAGCACCAGGACGGCGATTAGAACTCCGAATTTCTCACACCCAGATTAAGGAGGAAAACACACGAAGCTTCGGGAAGAAGAACTCGACGAACTACAGAGAAAACGATCAGAAGCAGAGAAGCAGAACCAGGGCCAGGAAACCAAACACAAGCGACAGGGAATCGGCTGAATCCCAAGCTGATTTCACCAATTTCTCTACCCGGATAGCAGCAGCAAGAGGAACCCCAACAAACAAACAAAAAAAATCCCACCTTTTAGGGGCGGACCTGCCGAGGGTTCAAGCAACTGAACCCCTAATTATCTGGCAAGAAATCAGCAAACCCACTGGCCACTCCATCGAAGCAGCGAACGAATCGGCAACGGCGGGCGGATTGGGGACGAAGCAAGAGAAACATCAACAAAGTCGAGGAAGAATAATCATCCAGGCAGGTCGAGTTAGGGTTCGTCACCTCCGACGGACGGACGGACAGGCGGGGGGGATCAATCGGAGCCCCGGCGGACGGACGGATCCCCGCTCCACGCCAGTCCGGCGGAGCGGCGCGGACGAGGAGTGGGGGGCGGGCGGCGGCTGCGGGAGGAGAATTCCTGGAGGGTTCGGCGGGCGGGCGGAGGGGGGAGGAAAGGGGAGGGGAGCTGGGTGCTGTGTTGGTTTTGTTGGTCGATCTCCTCTCGTCTCCTCTCCTAGGCTAGGCAAAGGCAGAGACAAAGGCAAGGCTAGTGGACCGAAGGGGAAAAAACCAGCCTTGGCGGATTTGGCGCAGCTTTCCTCCTCCTGGCTAGGTATACTAGTCCTATGCAATGCCATGCACCCTTTTCTTTCCTTCCCTTTCTCTTTTCTTGTTATATATGTTCTTTCATCAAAAAGAAAATATCTTTGAGATGATTGCTAGGTGTTTTTAGCAACTGATGACTTGGTGGTCAAAGAAATAAAATCAGGGCCGGGGAGGTGAAAGTTTAGTTTCAGGAATAGAACTGTTAAAAAACGGAGTGTGCGGAGAAAACTATGAAGCGGATGTATTATCGTACTAGAAAGTGCACATAAAAGAGTACAGGTCGTCGTCCGGTCAAGCACATACGTGATGTCATCGTCTTCGTGACATCAGAATCAACCACGCTCCATTCTATGGTTTATTATTTATGTATGTATTGCTCTCTTGACCGATATGGTTTCTTCTTCTATCACTCAGATGTTGCACGATGGAGTTTTTGTCTATCTTATTAAGAATTCATAAGTCGGTCACTCAATTGTTGAATGGTTTGTTCATGAATATTTTTAATGCACCCTTTTCCCCTTTCCCTAATATGTAATTGTTTCAAAAGAATCATGAGATACATTTTTTTGGCATGTGCTATCATTGGGGTTTTCCCAAGCCCGGGTAAAGGAGGAGGGTTGTGATAGGCTTGACGAGCCAACGTAAAAACTCAGCCACTCTTATGGAGATGAAACCCAAAAGATTTTCGTTGGGGCGTAACCCTCTCAGCGACGCGCCACATCGGAACCCGGGTGTGGTGGAAAATGGGCAAGGGTCGGGCCGTCACCCCCCAAGTGGCGCGCCGTATCTTGATCCGGATACGGTGGCAAGTGAGCGAGGATCGGGTCGTCGCATCTTTAGTGACACGCTACATCGGCGCCCGATTGTAGTGGAAAATGAGCAAGGGTCTTCGCATTTGACTCGACGAGTGCGAAGGGTAAGGAAGCTAGCCGAGCCTAGGAGGATTCGCTTAGGTAGCTGGAACGTAGGGTCTCTGACAGGGAAGCTTCGGGAGCTAGTTGATGCAGCGGTGAGGAGAGGTGTTGATATCCTTTGCGTCCAAGAAACCAAATGGAGAGGACAGAAGGCGAAGGAGGTGGAGGATACCGGCTTCAAGCTGTGGTACACGGGGACGGCTGCAAACAGAAATGGCGTAGGCATCTTGATCAACAAGAGCCTCAAGTATGGAGTGATAGACGTCAAGAGACGTGGGGACCGGATTATCTTGGTCAAGCTGATAGTTGAGGACTTGGTTCTCAATGTTATCAGCGTGTATGCCCCGTAAGTAGGCCATAATGAGAACACCAAGAGGGAGTTCTGGGAAGGCCTGGAAGACATGGTTAGGAGTGTACCGATTGGTGAGAAGCTCTTCATAGGAGGAGACCTCAATGGCCACGTGGGTACATCTAACACAGGTTTTGAAGGGACGCATGGGGGCTTTGGCTATGGCACCAGGAATCAAGAAGGAGAAGATGTCTTAAGCTTTGCTCTAGCCTACAACATGATTATAGCTAACACCCTCTTTAGAAAGAGAGAATCACATCTGGTGACTTTTAGTAGTGGCCAACACTCTAGCCAGATTGATTTCATCCTCTCGAGAAGAGAAGATAGGCGTGCGTGCCTAGACTGTAAGGTGATACCTGGAGAGAGTGTTGTACCCCAGCATAAGCTGGTGGTTGCTGACTTCCGCTTTCGGATTCGTGTCCAGCGGGATAAGCGTGCCAAAGTCGCTAGAACGAAGTGGTGCAAGCTCAGGGGGGGTAGCTCAGGTGTTCAAGGAGAGGGTCATTAAGGAGGGCCCTTGGGAGGAAGGAGGGGATGCGGACAATGTGTGGATGAAGATGGCGACTTGCATTCGTAAGGTGGCCTCGGAGGAGTTTGGAGTGTCCAGGGGAAGGAGAAGCGAAGATAAGGATACCTGGTGGTGGAATGATGACGTCCAGAAGGCGATTAAAGAGAAGAAAGATTGCTTCAGACACCTATACTTGGATAGGAGTGCAGACAACATAGAGAAGTACAAGATGGCGAAAAAGGCCGCAAAGCGAGCTGTTGGTGAAGCAAGGGGTCGGGCATATGAGGACCTCTACCAACGGTTAGGCACAAAGGAAGGTGAAAGGGACATCTATAAGATGGCCAGGATCTGAGAGAGAAAGACGAGGGACATTGGCCAAGTCAAATGCATCAAGGACGGAGCAGGCCAACCCTTGGTGAAGGACGAAGAGATTAAGCATAGATGGCGGGAGTACTTCGACAAGCTGTTCAATGGGGAGAATGAGAGTTCTACCATTGAACTAGACGACTCCTTTGATGAGACCAGCATGCGTTTTGTGCGGCGAATTCAGGAGTCTGAGGTGAAGGAGGCTTTAAAAAGGATGAAAGGAGGCAAGGCGATGGGCCCTGATTGTATCCCTATTGAGTTGTGGAAAGGTCTCGGGGACATAGCAATAGTATGGCTAACCAAGCTTTTCAACCTCATTTTTCGGGCAAACAAGATGCCAGAAGAATGGAGACGGACTATATTAGTACCAATCTTCAAGAACAAGGGGGATGTTCAGAGTTGTACTAATTACCGTGGAATTAAGCTGATGAGCCATACAATGAAGCTATGGGAGAGAGTCATTGAGCACCGCTTAAAAAGAATGACAAGCGTGACAAAAAATCAGTTTGGTTTCATGCCTGGGAGGTCGACCATGGAAGCCATTTTCTTGGTACGACAACTTATGGAGAGATATAGGGAGCAAAAAAAGGACTTGCATATGGTGTTCATTGACTTGGAGAAGGCCTATGATAAGATACCGCAGAATGTCATGTGGTGGGCCTTGGAGAAACACAAAGTTCCAACAAAGTACATTACCCTCATCAAGGACATGTACGATAATGTTGTGACAAGTGTTCGAACAAGTGATGTCGACACCGATGACTTCCCAATTAAGATAGGACTGCATCAGGGGTCAGCTTTGAGCCCTTATCTTTTTGCATTGGTGATGGATGAGGTCACAAGGGATATACAAGGAGATATCCCATGGTGTATGCTCTTTGCGGATGATGTGGTGCTAGTTGACGATAGTCGGGCGGGGGTAAATAGGAAGTTAGAGTTATGGAGAGAAACCTTGGAATCGAAAGGGTTTAGGCTTAGTAGAACTAAAACCGAGTACATGATGTGCGGTTTCAGTACTACTAGGTGTGAGGAGGAGGAGGTTAGCCTTGATGGCCAGGTGGTACCTCGGAAGGACACCTTTCGGTATTTGGGGTCAATGTTGCAGGAGGATGGGGGTATTGATGAAGATGTGAACCATCGAATCAAAGCCGGATGGATGAAGTGGCGCCAAGCTTCTGGCATTCTCTGTGACAAGAGAGTGCCACAAAAGCTAAAAGGCAAGTTTTACAGGACGGCGGTTCGACCCGCAATGTTGTATGGCGCAGAGTGTTGGCCGACTAAAAGGCGACATGTTCAACAGTTAGGTGTGGCGGAAATGCGTATGTTGAGATGGATGTGTGGCCACACGAGGAAGGATCGAGTCCGGAATGATGATATACGAGATAGAGTCGGGGTAGCACCAATTGAGGAGAAGCTTGTCCAACATCGTCTGAGATGGTTTGGGCATATTCAGCGCAGGCCTCCAGAAGCTCCAGTGCATAGCGGACAGCTAAAGCGTGCGGAGAATGTTAAGAGAGGGCAGGGTAGACCGAATTTGACATGGGAGGAGTCCGTTAAGAGAGACCTGAAGGATTGGAGTATCACCAAAGAGCTAGCTATGGACAGGGGTGCGTGGAAGCTTGCTATCCATGTGCCAGAGCCATGAGTTGGTTGCGAGATCTTATGGGTTTCACCTCTAGCCTACCCCAACTTGTTTGGGACTAAAGGCTTTGTTGTTGTTGTTGTTGTTGTTGTTGTTGTTGTTGCTATCATTGGGGTTTTATTTCTTTGGAGGAAGAGCAAGGTTTATCAGCTAGTAATGTGATGAGAAATATAATTTTGTTACTAAAAAATATCCTTGTGTGAAAAGTTTACTTTTTATTACTAGAACATGCCTAGAAACAACTTTTCAGAGCCACAATTGTCCCCTAGAAAAGTCCCTTGTGTCTCGGCGGATTTGATGCAGCTTACCTCCTCATGGCTAGCTAGTAGTAGTCCTTCCTATGCAGTGCACTCTTTTCTTTGCTTCACTTTCTCTTTTCTTGTTACTAGTAAATGCGCACGTGCAATCGCACGCGTAATCTTAATTCGGCTTGAAGATATACCTGAATTTTCTTTACAAAAGTAGCATCAAAAGAAATTGTTTGTGTAAACACCATCAGCGGCAGGTCCATCTCTTCCTACAAATGGGTTGAAAATTGTACTAATCCAACGGAGAATCACCCTCTGATTCCCTTCCTTTACGTACATCATGGGGTCGTGGCAGTTTCCTTCCTTGTGAAAGGTGTAAGTAAGGAAGGGAATTAGGGAGAGAAAGGATTGATTAGCAGTAAATGTGTTTAGTGTTAAATGTGTTTAGTTGCTCACCATTAGGACAATAAGGATTGTTGGATTAATGCTAATGGATGGTCGAGATCTGTTGGATCTGCCCCACTGGGTCTTTTTATATTGGTAAAGATGTTCTTTCAGCAAAAAAATATCTTTGAGACGATTGCTAGGTGTTTTTTGCATCGACTTGGTGGTCAAGAAATACAACCATGGCCGAGAAGTTTCAGTAATAAAATGGTTAAAAGTCGGAGCATACGAAGAAAACTATGAAGCAGATGTATTATTGTATCAGAAAGTTCACACAAAAGAGTATAACTCGTACTCCAGTTAAGCACATACGTAATGTCATCGTCTTCGTGACATCAGAATCAACCACACTCCATTCCACGGTTTATTATTTATCTATGTATTGTTCTCATGACCAATATGACTTCTTCTTATTATTGTTATTCTTCTTCTATCACTCAAATGTTGCACTCATAAGAATTTCACAAGCCGGTCACTCAATTTTCAAATGGTTACAGTTAGGGTTCTCACCTCCTACAAACGGAATGAATCGATCCAAGGCTGGGTGAGTAGGTGGATCATTGCTCCACATAGTCTAGTAGAACGGTGTGGGCGAGGAGATGGAGTGTGGAGGGGGAGAATGGTGGCGGCTGCAACGAGGAGGGAGGAAAGGGTGAGGGAGTTGGGTGTTGTGTAGTTGTGTTGGGTGGCCTCTCAAGGGGAGGACCGAGGAAAGCTAGCTAGTGATCGGAGAAATCATCCTTGGCGGCATTGGTGCATGAATGCACCCTTTTCCTTTTTTTCTTACTATGTCATTGTTTCAGAAAAGAAAATCGCGAGATAAGTATTTTTTTTGACATGTGCTATTGTTGGGGTATTGTTTCTTTGGAGGAAGAGTAAGGTCTATCATCTAGTAATGTGATGGTTGAGAAATACAATCTTATTACTAAAATAATATCCTTGGGTCTGAAGTTGCTTTTTTTTAATACCAAAACATATCTAGAAACTATATGGAGAGCTAATGGTCAAGATATTTGGTCATGTTAGTAAGAAAAATGAATGTACGCGAAAGAGTACACCTTGTCAATCTAAAAGAATCAAGAAAATACACCTTGTTGTGCGACTGAGTACATCCATAATGTTATTATCTTCGTGTATGAGTTTGTATTGTATTTCTCAAAGATATTTTGGTTTTGTTTCAAGATGATGTCGATGACTACTACTATTACTACTTCTAGCTCTTTGAGTTGATATAGGTTTATGCTTTCTTCAAATTAGGTATTGCATTCCTTCCATTTTTGATCTTTTAGCTTCTACCGGTGTTGGTGGCTAGATGTAAGTGACAGGGAAGGTTGCAATATTCTTCAAAGTGTTCGATTTAGCCTTTATCTTTAGGAGCACAATGCTGAGTCAATATCTCCTTTTCACGATTCATTTACATGTCTCTAGCCAAGTATCAAATGTCACAAGTTAGTCACATCGTTGTCACATGGCCGTTAAATAATTATCTTCAGAAGGAGTTTTTCTTTTCTTTTCTTGAACACAGCATAATCATAGATGATCACACACATGCACATACATTCACTCCTATGCAGTGGCGTAGCCAGGCCCCGAGCAACAAGGGCCTTGGCAGGGGGGGCAGCAAGATTGTTCGTTGATGGTAGATACAGTGTCGTTACGCACTGTATCGTTGAGCTTAGCCTGGGGCATGGTGTTGTGCTGGCTACACAGCTGCTCCTATGAACACGCGCACACACCCTATCTCATGAGCACCTTTGAGATACTGAGCCAATACATCATCTTGAGATTGATGAAGTCACCACATGCATCTTTGTAGTCGATGGAAATGTTTCCTCGCGCTGAACGAGCATCACCGGGAAGTCTAAAATAAATCTAGAAAATGCGAGCACCAGTGCCAAGTCTAGAACTTAAACCCCTAGCAGGATGATTTCACCAGAAAGAACCTAATCATCTGAGCTACACTCAGTTCCCAAGATGTTTTTTTTTTCATGAGCCTACTTTTGTATAATTAGTTTGGGTCCACTTTAAGTGGCTTATTTAGATTTTTCTAGGAGTCACGGCGGGAGAGTTCCCCCACCTGAGTATATTGCTCAAAGATGTCAAAAGCCAAGAGTAGTCACCCTCTTGGTATTTGGTTGGTCCAGTTTATAAGGAAAATCGGATCAATAAGACGATAACCTAAACAAGTTAATTCGTTTATGAGGGAAACAAGGCAATATACCATACTGATAACAAGGTTAAAGAAGATAAGAAGAAATTGACCCCAAGAGAAGGCACAACCTTCTAGAGGTGCTTGCGGGCCATTTCCTTCATGGAGGTATTGCTTATGGAGAACCTTTCACATGGTCCTTGTGTTGTCAGGGTATAGTTTGTGCTGGTGGTATTCGTTGTATATCATTGATAGTTCTTTTGATCGCTTTAGGTTTTTTTGTCTCCCTCCACCAAGGCATAGCTTTGGTCTTCTATGACTTTGCTCTTTGCTAGTGTGATCTTTTGTGGATGTGTGCATTGGTGTTGGCTATGTGCATTCCAGTAGTGCAGAGACGTGTGTACTCATTATGTTTGTATCTCCTTGATGCTTAATTATTAATTAATAAAAGACACCCTTTATCAAAAAGAAGCTAGCAGACAGAAAGACCATCACCATGAGAAACACTAGTAGTAGATGTGGGGTATCATCGAGGGATCATAATACCAAAACTTTGCGAATAGCCTAACACATCGCACCACCATGCGTACCAAACCCCACGAGGAGATGATGCAAGGTAGGAGCATCCACAATCAATGAGTGGCATTGAACACAAACCTTGACTGGAAGCTCCACCACAGGAAGACAAATCGTTTAACACATTTGGGGGGCATCGATGCTCTGTCACTAGGCTAAGGTGAACCAAGACAACACCAAATCCGAAGCTCGTCATAACACAACAACAATCGTGGGAGGGTCTTGAGCACGCACAACAAGAGGAGAACACAACACATGATGGGCAGCCGAAGAGTAACACATGAAGAAGAGCACACCGCCGTTGACCCCAAGTTGGTTGCACCACCACCGCCGACATCCTCGCATCAAATAGCTACCCAACATGACAACCGGGTTGATATCTAGGCAATTCCTTCATGAAGGGTTGCGACGTAGATTGCATCGCTGTTATTTGTTTCGGGTGAACCTGGAGCTAGGGCTCACCCCAAAGTTATAAAGAGGATCGTAAAAACAACACAATGACGCCTTCAAAAGGTTCGCGGCACCCGTGGGCATCACTTTCACCGGCTTTGGTCAGAGCATGACTTTTGCCGAGTTGAGCACACACATCCAAAGCACCGATTTTTGAACTAGGTAGACTACTCACCTGCACAACCCCAACGTAGAAGGCCATGGAAGCCCCGCCGCCGCCCACAACCCAACTGCTGGCGAGCCAACATAGGATAGATCCAAGTGGATCCAGCCCACACATGGCATGGAGAGGCAAATCCGGACCGAGTTTGGGTAACCGCCACGCCGCACCACCACCAGCTCCTCACAACAGTCACCATCTCGGCCAACCAACCACAACATAGGACCACGACACCACTAGGACGCAACCTAGAGCCCCCCATATGAACCTGCACTGAGTCGGTCGTGAATGGCACGACCGCGCTACCTTGTATGCTCACTGGTGCACGAACGCAACGGTGCTGCGGCCGTTGGGTGCTTCGGAGCGCTGTGATACGTCTCCTCGTATCTATAAATTTTGATTGTTCCATGCCAATATTCTACAACTTTCATGTACCTTTTGGCAACTTTTTATACTATTTTTGGGACTAACATATTGATCCAGTGCCCAGTGCCAGTTCATGTCTGTTGCATGTTTTTGGTTTCACAGAATATCCATATCAACGGAGTCCAAACGGGATAAAAACGGAAGAAGCTTATTTTTGGAATATTTGGAAAATATGGGAGAAAAATCAACGCGAACCGGTGTCCGAGGTGGGCACGAGGTAGGGGGGAGCGCCCCTGACCCTCGTGGCCCACCCGTAAGGCGGTTGATACCCTTCTTCGGCCGCAAGAAAGCTAATTTTTGGTAAAAAATCACGGCGAAGGTTTCGATCCAATCGGAGTTACGGATCTTCAGATATAAAAGAAACGGTGAAAGGGCAGCAGAAAAGAACGCAGAAACAGAGAGAGACAGAGAGACAGATCCAATCTCGGAGGGGCTCTCGCCCCTACCACGCCATGGAGACCATGGACCAGAGGGGAAACCCTTCTCCCATCTAGGGAGAAGGTCAAGGAAGAAGAAGAAGGAGGGGGGCTCTCTCCCCCTCGCTTCTGGTGGCGCCGGAGTGCCACCGGGGGCCATCATCATCACCGTCATCTTCACCAACAACTTCACTGCCATCATCACCAACTCTTCCCCCCTCTATGCAGCGGTGTAACCTCTCTCTTACCCGCTGTAATCTCTACTTAAACATGGTGCTCAACGCTATATATTATTTCCCAATGATGTATGGTTATCCTATGATGTTTGAGTAGATCCGTTTTGTCCTATGGGTTAATTCATGATCGTGATTGGTTTGAGTTGCATGTTTTATTATTGGTGTTGTCCTATGGTGCTCTCCGTGTCGCGCAAGCGTGAGGGATCCCCGCTGTAGGGTTTGCAATATGTTCATGATTTGCTTATGGTGGGTGGCGTGAGTGACAGAAGCACGAACCCGAGTAAGTAGGTTGTTTGCGTATGGGATAAAGAGGACTTGATACTTTAATGCTATGGTTGGGTTTTACCTTAATGATCTTTAGTAGTTGCGGATGCTTGCTAGAGTTACAATCATAAGTGAATATGATCCAAGTAGAGAAAGTATGTTAGCTTATGCCTCTCCCTCAAATAAAATTGCAATAGTGATTACCGGTCTAGTTATCGATTGCCTAGGGACAAATAACTTTCTCGTAACAAAAAGCTCTTTACTAAAACTAATTTAGTTGTGTCTTTATCTAAACAGCCCCTAGTCTTTATTTTTGTGCTCTTTATTTTCTTGCAAACCTATCAAAAACACCTACAAAGTACTTCTAGTTTCATACTTATTTCCGGTAAAAGCGAACGTCAAGCGTGCGTAGAGTTGTATCGATGGTCGATAGAACTTGAGGGAATATTTGTTCTACCTTTAGCTCCTTGTTGGGTTTGACACTCTTACTTATTGAAAGAGGCTACAATTGATCCCCTATACTTGTGGGTTATCAAGACCTTTTTCTGGCGCCGTTGCCGGGGAGCAATAGCGTGGGGTGAATATTCTCGTGTGTGCTTGTTTGCTTTATCACTAAGTAATTTTTAGTTGCTGTTCTTAGTTGTTCTTTATCTTTAGTTATGGATATGGAACACGAAATACCAAAAAAATTAGGTGTACTTGCTACTCATGGAGATGGGGAACCTCCTAAAACCCTCGATGCCGGTTATGTGAAAGATATTATGTACTACTTTGATAATCCTGAGAAACCCCCATTCAATTATGTTATGGGAGTAACATTGGATCAATGTGAATACTTTAGGGATTACCGCTTGACACAAAAAGGGAAACTATTATGGGATCAAATTCATATATTGAAGTGGTATGCTCGGGAACTATGCTTGAGATATGATTATTGAGGGAGTCCTGGATTAGGGGGTGTTCGGATAGCCGGACTATACCTTCGGCCGAACTCCTGGACTATGAACATACAAGATTGAAGACTTCGTCCCATGTCCGGAAGGGACTTTCCTTGGCGTGGAAGGCAAGCTTGGTGATACGGATATGTAGATCTCCTACCATTGTAACCGACTCTGTGTAACCCTAGCCCTCTCCGGTGTCTATATAAACCGGAGGGTTTTAGTCCGTAGGACGAACAACAATCATACCATAGGCTAGCTTCTAGGGTTTAGCCTCCTTGATCTCGTGGTAGATCTACTCTTGTACTACCCATATCATCAATATTAATCAAGCAGGAGTAGGGTTTTACCTCCATCAAGAGGGCCCGAACCTGGGTAAAAACATCGTGTCCCTTGTCTCCTGTTACCATCCGCCTAGACGCACAGTTCGGGACCCCCTACCCGAGATCCGCCGGTTTTGACACCGACATTGGTGCTTTCATTGAGAGTTCCTCTGTGTCGTTGCTTTTAGGTCCGATGGCCCTCCGATCATCAATAGCGATACGGTCCAGGGTGAGACTTTTCTCCCCGGACAGATCTTCGTATTCGGCGGCTTTGCACTGCGGGCCAATTCGCTTGGCCATCTGGAGCAGATCGAAAGCTACGCCCCTGGCCATTAGGTCAGATTTGGAAGTCTTAACTACACGGCTGACATCCGCGGGGATTTGATCTTCGACGGATTCGAGCCACAGCCGAGCGCACCGCACTGTCACGAAGGGCATGATTTAGCTCTGCCGCCGAACAGTGCTCTGGAGGCCGCGCCCGCATCGGCCCGACCCTTAGTTCGGAGCCGATCGTGCCGATCGAGGGCGGGTGGTTGGACGCCACCTCGGAGGCTGGAATCTCTACGGCGATCGAGCCGAACACCAGCTTTGTCCCTGGTGAAGCCTGTGACCCCAAGGTGCCGGACTCCCCTCCGGACTCCGAGCCCCCCGCGCCCCTGCCGATCGAATCCGATTGGGCGCCGATTATGGAGTTCACCGCCGCGGACATCTTTCAGCACTCGCCCTTCGGCGATATCCTGAATTCCCTAAAGTCTCTCTCTCTATCAGGAGAACCCTGGCCGGACTACGGTCAGCAAGGTGTGGATACAGATGATGAAGAAATTCGAAACCCACCCACCACCCACTTCGTAGCCACTGTCGACAATTTAAACGACGTACTCGAATTCGACTCCGAAGACATCGACGGTATGGACGACGATGTAGGAGACAAACATGAACTAATGCCTATAAGGCACTGGACTGCCACCTCATCTCATGATGTATACATGGTGGACACACCCAAAGGAAGCGACGACGAGGAACACAGGGATGCAACGAGGGATCGTTCACTCGAAAAGCAATCAAAGCGGCGACGTAAGCGCCGCTCCAAGCCCCGCCTCAAAAGAAACGGCAGCCATACAGCCCCAGCCATCGAGCAGGATGAGCCGGCGGACGACGAACATGCCTTTGAGCAACCGTCCAAACAGGGCAACTTTGGCATACAGACCGAACAACCCGCCCCCGGCAAAGACAACAGTCCAGACGACCTCACGCCAAATACGCTCATGGAGCAAAAGAACTTCCACAATAGGCTCGTCGCCACTGCGCGTAGCCTGAAAAAGCAGAAGTGGAAGCTCAAAACCGCGGAAGATGCACTCAGAATCAGATGGAGCAAAGTACTCAACACCGCAGACAAACATGGCGGCAGTTGCCACACCAAAAGCTATCCGAAGCGAAAGCTACTGCCTGAATTTGACGAGGAGGCCTTAGGGCCCCCGCAATCAAAAAATAAGAAAGCCACCCGGTCGGATAGACGACCCCATGGCCAACATGGAACGGCAAGCGGCGCCGCACACAAGCCGGCACGTGATCCACTCAAGGAATCACATCAAAAGGATGGCCCAGCCAGATCTATCTATGGGCCAAGAAAGCAAGCTCCAGTAAGCAATGCTGCACAACAAGTATCCGAACATCACAACACACCCAAATATAGGGGTGCCGCACACCCCCTATGTTTCACCGATGAGGTGCTGGACCATGAATTTCCAGCGGGATTCAAGCCCGTAAACATAGAGGCGTACGACGGAACAACAGACCCTGGAGTCTGGATTGAGGATTATATCCTCCATATACACATGGCCAGAGGAGATGACCTCCACGCCATAAAATACTTACCCCTCAAACTCAAAGGGCCAGCACGACATTGGCTTAAAAGCCTTCCCGAAAACACCATTGGAAGTTGGGAGGAGCTCGAGGATGCTTTTCGGGCAAATTTTCAAGGGACCTATGTCCGACCTCCGGACGCGGACGATTTGAGCCATATAACTCAACAGCCCAGAGAGTCAGCCCGGAAAGTCTGGAACAGATTTCTTACTAAAAAGAATCAGATAGTCGACTGTCCGGACGCCGAAGCCTTAGCGGCTTTCAAACATAGCGTTCGATACGAATGGCTCGCCAGACACCTCGGCCAAGAAAAGCCAAGAACAATGGCCGCATTAACTAGCCTCATGACCCGATTTTGTGCGGGAGAAGACAGCTGGTTGGCAAGATGCAGTACCAGCGACCCAAGTACATCCGAAGTCAGGGATGGAAATGGGAAACCGCTACGCAACAAGGACCAGTGCCTGATTAAGGGAAGCAGTCTGAAGAGCGCGGCAGTCAATGCCGGATTCAAAAGCTCTCGGCAGAATCAGAGAAAGCTGCCCCTTAAGGATAACAGGGATGAGTTATCTAACCTGAACAAAATCTTGGACAAGATATGTCAAATTCACAGTACTCCCGGAAAGCCTGCGAACCATACCCATAGAGATTGTTGGGTTCTTAAGCAATCCGGCAAACTTAACGCCGAACACAAGGGGCTCGACACACCAAGTGAGGACAATGACGAACCCCACGAGCAGAGCACCAGGAAACAAAAGGATTTCCCACAAGAAGTCAAAACAGTAAACTTACTTCACATGGTGAACAGAGTGGCGCCAATAGAGATTCGCGCCATAAGGCCTATCCCAAAGGAGTCTCGCCCATGGTTGTTAAAACCGATCACCTTCGACCACCAGGATTACTCTAGAGGTATACGGAACGCAGGCTGGACTGCCCTGGTATTAGATCCGCTAATCGACGGACTCCGCTTTACAAATGTCCTGATGGATGGCGGCAGTGCTTTAAACCTGCTATATCAGGACACAATCCGCAAAATGGGAATAGACCCAACAAGAATCCGCCATAACAATACTTCCTTTCAAGGAGTAACGCCAGGCCCGGATGCCCATTGCATGGGCTCTCTTCGGCTAGAAGTTACGTTCGGCTCCCCCGACAACTTCTGCCGCGAAAAGCTAACCTTCCATATCGCCCCATTTTCAAGTAGCTATAAAGCACTACTGGGACAAGAAGCTTTCGCCCGCTTTAACGCAATACCGCATTACGCGTCTCTTATGCTCAAAATGCCCGTTCCACGAGGCGTCATCTCACTAAGGGGCGATATTAAGTGTCCCTCGAGCGCGAAAGAATATGCGGCTGCCTTGACAGCCATGCATTAAAACAGCTTCACAAACGAAAGCATCTGCCAGGTCGTTAGGACCACAGGCTCGACTAGGCAAGTCCGAAACAAGCATATAGCAGATAAAGGTTTAGTAGCCATACACCCCTACACAAGGGGCTCCGCGTATGTAAAATACATGACAATAAGGCTCCATTTCACCCGTCCTGCAATTATACATTGTTTATCTAGTACATCGTACATTCCGCACTACTCTTCTTTTTCTTTCTTTTCAGCTAAGTTCCTCTCTTTTGCAGATGAACACCATGCTACGCCCGTCCAGGACACGGCACAACGGAGACACGGGCGCAGACGTGCAGCAGGGACCCATCTCCAAGATTCTTTTTATATTAAGACCCTGCGTAAACCTTTTTTACTGTCTCTTGTTGATATACATCCCCCGGATTCTCTGTACAACCGAGGAGGAGGCTGGCGTTTTGGCATGTGGCCACGTCAGAGTTTTGCACGTACCTGGACATCAGGGGCTTATAACCAAGGGCGTTGTTTCGCCCTGTTTCATAAAAGACCGAATACCTTAGGGAGTGTTCGGCGTCGCGAGTTTGGCCTTATATGCATCAGCTCCGAATCATGTTTTGGTCAAATGTTGGGTTTGACCGGCTCATGTGTTTTGCTGCCTTATGTTCCGCTCTACCGGCTAAGGCGGCACCAGGAGAACTACTGCGATTGTGCCCCGGTTTGGCCAAGAGAGCACCTCAGTAGAGAAAGCCGAAAACTGACTGTCATGATATAGCATGAGACTGGTCAACCACTCGATGACCCGCCGGAATCTTTAGGATTCCCCCGCATTCACGAAGGGCCGTTTCCCGGCCAGGCACTCGCGCGCCCCGAATTCGGGCGAGCGCGGGGCCAACAGGGGCTGTATAGCAGCCCCACTGTCAAACTCCTATGGCTAAGTGAAAGTGATAAAGCATTATAGTCCGGTTGCCTAGTTCGCTGCGCTACCACCTCCTTAATAGGACCAAGACGTTGGATCAAGTGGGAAAATGCGCCTTCTGCGAACACCCCCGCATTATATGCGTGGGGGCTGAAGCCAAAGACTGCCATCTTTCAGGTTATATACACATATACATTAACGGCCGCACAGGAGGCATATCAATTCTTGAAGGCACAAGTATAAAAAGCTTTTATATATCATTTCCAAACTTTGTTTTACAACAATATATGTTATTCAAACATGATATCCTTCGAGCACTGCGTCTCTATTAAACGAGCGCCCTGCAGAACTTCCTGAAAATAGTGCTCGACAGGTACTCGGCTTTCATCCGAGTCTGGGGTTGCAACAGCGGTGGCCTTCATCTCCGCCTAGTATGTCTTGACACGGGCAAGAGCCATCTGCGCACCCTCTATGCATGCCAACCTCTTCACTGCATTTATATGTGGCACCGCACCAAGGAACTGCTGCACCAAGCTAAAATAGCTCTTCAGCTCCGGCCTTTCCGGCCACAGATGACTCACAACATACTTCATGGCGAGTCCAGATAACCTACTCAGCTCAGCCCATTCGGCCAGACGATCGGTTAATGGAAGTGGACGCTCTGGATTATGGAACTGCGACCAAAAAAGCTTTTCCACTTCGTGATCCTCCTTATCTCGGAAGTGTTCGGCCGCGTCCGCGGCACTCGCTGCCAAATCCAGATAAGTATCCGCCGTACTCCACAACCGGTCTAGCGAAGCATATTTAGGATCCCCGAACTTCCTCCGCAGCACAAAGGGCTTTCCAGCCGCGATATCTCCGGCCTGACGAAGCTCCTCTTTCATAGCTCTCATCGCAGGGCGAGCATCCTTGGCCTCGGTAATGGCCTTTTCCAAGTCCGTCCGTTCCGTTTGATCTTCGTTTTCAAGAACCTTGCAGCGGTCGGTAGCGCTCTTCAACTTTACAGCCATCTCGGCTATTTCCTTCTTGCTTCGGCAGTGAGCAGCCTGTTCGGCTTTTAGCTCTTCAATTGCCTTTCCGGCAGCCGCATCACTTTTCCTGGCTTGCTCCTTGAAAGTGCGTTATATCGACTAGAGGGGGGGTGAATAGGCGATTTTTATGAAGTTCTTCACTGAGGAATTTGATAGTGAGGAAATTCCTTAGCGAAGAACTACCAGCAGCGGAATAAGTACTCAGATGAAAACATAATAGAATTCAAGCATAATCATCATGATGAAATGAAGACAAACACAGAGTACATAAAGCGTAAACACAGGATAACACAAGATGAAGACAAACAGACTGAAGAAATTGAACTGAGGAAATTGAGAAAGTCTTCAGTCAAAGTCTTCAAACACAGATATGATACACAAACAGCACACTACTGAGGAAATGAAAGAGTTGAGGAAATAGAACCAGTAAGCTTGGTGAAGACAATGATTTGGTAGACCAGTTCCAACTGCTGTCTCAGTTGTACATCTGGTTGGAGCGGCTGAGTATTTAAACTCGAGGACACCCAGTCTCGGACACACAGTCCTCACCGTATCCTCCTTGAGCTAAGAACACACAGTCCTCGCCCAATCACTCGTGGTAAGTCTTCAGGTGACTTCCAAACCTTCACATACTTGGTCACTCGGCGATCCACAATTCCTCTTGGATGCTCTAGACCTTGACGCCTAACCGTCTGGAAGAAGCACAGTCTTCAAAGGTAACAAGCGTCGGATCCACGCAGGATCAATCTCTTCAGTGATGCTCAATCACTTTGGGTTTGTGGGTGTTTTGGGTTTGGGGTTTGGATTTTCCTCACTTGATGATTTTCGCTCAAAGTCCTTGGAGGATGGGTTGCTCTCAAATGACAAGTGTCAAGTTCTCGCGGAGCAGCCAACCAGCTAGTGGTTGTAGGGGGCGGCTATTTATAGCCTAGGGAGCAGCCCGACATGATAAGACATAAATGCCCTTCAATGATATGACCGTTAGGTGGACAAGATATTTTCGGACAGCTGGCGCGCAGCACAGCAACGGTCGGAAATTTGAGGTTCAAATTCCTCAGGGCTATCATGTTCCTCACTGTGTAGGTAATTCGTACTGGCGAATTCCTAACTCCTCAGTCAGAGCAAAGTCCTTAGTGACCAGAAGAACTGCGTCTCTGTCACTAAAGAAATTGACTGAACTGTATGATATTTCCAATGGCTTCACTCGAAGGGATTGGTAGGTGTAGGATTTGAGATGAGCATCACTTGGAAATTTTATCCTTAGTATTTCCTCGACCCCCTTTAATAGTACGGTGTTTCCTATGACTCAAGAAAGAGAAAATGAAACTACGAAAACAAAAGTCTTCACGCTTCATGTTCCTCGAATGAATACCGAGTCTTCAAGGTCACACCAATTTCTTCACTTTCAAAGTCTTCAGAAAGTCTTCAAAATATCAAAGTCTTCAATCGAAGAACTTCATTTTTAGGGGTCGACTTTCTCTGTAAATATCAAACTCCTCATAGACTTATAGACCTGTGTACACTCATAAACACATTAGATACTTAACCTATAAGTCTTCAATACACCAAAATCACTAAGGGGCACTAGATGCACTTACAATCTCCCCCTTTTTGGTGATTGATGACAACATAGGTTAAGTTTTCAACGGGGATAAATATATGAAGTGTAAAAACTGATATTGAGGAATTTGATTGCAAGATATAGAAGAACTCCCCCTGAAGATGTGCATAGTGAGGAATTTGCTTCTGTAGCAATGCACATTTGAAGAGTTGAATCATGGAGATCTCCCCCTATATCTTGTAATTCATACACGCATTTGATGTATAATATGAAGAATTTGAAATGCATGATGAAATATGGTGCCTGATGTAATTCAGCATGCGTGCAATAATATTAACGAGGAATAAGCATGTAGAATAGCGCATCAAGGTATCAAAGCAAAGTGCAACAAAAGTATCAGCGCACCATCGGACTTAAGATTACAACTCGATCCAATAAAAGTTTCGGAAGAACGAGAGTTGTAACTTAAAAAAAACGAATAAACCCTTATTATAGACCCGCTTGAAGACTAACTCAGATTTCTCCCCCTTTGTCATCAAATGACCAAAAGGATCGAAAATCCGAGGACTAACGCCCCTGAAGAGTTTCAAGTTAATGAAGGAGCGCCAGCGTTGTTGGGGTCGGTCGTTGAAGTAGGGCCTGCTGCAGTGTCGTCCAAGTCTTCATTTTCATTAGTCTCACGTGATGAAGAATATGAACTGGCCACCAAAGAAGGAACCTTGACCTTTTTGTATTTCTTCGGAGGAGGTGCAAACCAGTCAAAATCTTCTTTGAGACCCATTTTCTCCAAGTCTTCAGCACTGTACACTTGAGATAGAACAGCCCAGGTGCGGTTGAGGGTTTCATGAAGGTAGTAGTGGTTTTTCTTCACTGCATTGTGTGTGGAAGTCATGTTGTGAAGAATTGAACCAAACTGACGCTTGACCCATTTGTGGTTGCGATCAACCTTTTGATGAAGACTGAGGAGTAACTCACGGTCAGTCACCACCCTGGGTGCTGTGGCTTGAGGATTTGGCTTGGCAGTGTTAGCAGCAGAGTCATGTGTGGCAGAGTCATCATTGGTGGAGTAAGATGCAGCTTTGCGAAATTGGCCATCCAATGGACGAATGCCTTCATCTATCACAGCAGTGGCCTTGCCTTTTTCTTCAGCTGAGGAAAATGTCCGTTTGAGGACTTCAATGGGAGGCAAGTAGCTGCAGTGGTTGAGCGTTTCAGCTTTGTAATTGAGTGAAGACCTTATCCTGATGAATTTCATTATCCAAGGTGCATAAGGCTTCAGCTCAAATGGTGACATAGCAATGTTGGCCAGAGTCCTCATGAAGAAATCATGGAAGTTGACGGGAACGCCATGGATGATGTTGAAAAGCAGATTCTTCATGATGCCAATGACTTCTTCATCAGACGAGTCGTGGCCTTTGATGGGACTCATTGTCTTCGTCAGAATGCGATAGACAGTCCTTGGCACATACATCAATTCCTTGACGAGGAAATTGGTTCTAGGAGCCTGCCCTGGCTTCAAAGGCTTCATCAGCACTTGCATATAATTATTTGAAAGCTCGGGTTCGTTGTACACACAACGAGCATCTTCAGTGGGTGGACTAAGAGGAAGGACCCGAAGCAATTCATATGCAGGGGCCTTATGGTGGGTGTTGTCAGTCATCCAGTCCAAAACCCATGAATTGATATCTTCAGAGTTGCCGGTGATGTGCAATGTTGCATAGAATTGAAGAATAAGCTCTTCATTCCAGTCGCATATATCTGTGCAGAAGTTGAGCAGCCCAGCGTCGTGAAGAACACTGAGCACTGGCGTGAAGCACGGCAAAGACTCCATATCCACGTGAGGAATATGAGCATGGTCGAAGACTTTGTCTTTGTTGTAAAGCACCGAGGAATAGAAATTTGCTTGGCTGGCAGTCCAGAAACGCCTCTTCCTTATGCGAGCAGAGTCATATGGATTGTATTCGGTGAAGAACACGTGCTCGCCATAGAAGTCTTCAGCCTTGAATTTCTGTTTTCGTGAGAACGGATCCTTTGGCCTTGGCAGAGGAGTGTCAGTGAGTTGCATCACGACCTCAGGAATCACGATCTCAGGTTCTTCAGGCTGAGGAATTTCAGGATTTTCCTCAGGTGCAGTCACCTTATCTGTATCAGCAGTAGTTTCTTCAGCGCTAGTTGCTGGAATTTCTTCATTCACAGATGCAGTGGGATGAATTTCTTCAGAGCCCAATTGTACTGTTGGTGAAGGGGAGTGAGGAATTTGCTGCAGGGGAGTGAAGAGTGGGGAATTGGGATGCTGAATTTCCCAAAAGTCGTCATTCATCACTCGAGTGGTGCTTCCAATATCCACATTTTCATCAAGTTCTTCAACACTAGCCTCTTCTGCATCAAACTGAGGCATTGGTGATGAGATCATTGGGGTTGAAGGGATTGCATCCACTTCAATTTCTTCATCAATCTGCTCTGACGAAGCAGCAGATTGAGTTTCTTCATCTGATCCACTAGGGATCTCATAATCTTCACCAAAAGGAACAAGGTCCTTTGATGGCACGGAGGAGATAGGAACGGCATCAATGGGATTTGCAAACGAGCTTGACATTGGCTTCATCTTCTTGGGAGCTGAAGATTCTGAAGCATTTGATGCCTTCCTTTTCTTCACAGTAGCTCGTTCTGCAGCCTTTGTTTTCTTCACATCTAATGCAGATGGATGAATTGGAGTTGGCGTAGGCGCAGGTGGAGCTGAGGAATCTGGTTGATTTTCTTCAGGCGCAACTGATGCAGTTGCCCTGGTTTTTTCAATTTCTTCAGGCGCACCACTAGTGGATGCCCTGGCAATTTCATCAACGGCTGGAGCAGAGTCATCAGCCTTGGAACTAGCATTTTCTCCAGCAGCCTGAACTTCATCAGCGGTGCTGGCATGTTCTTCAGTTTGCTGAACAGATGCTTCAGCTTGAGGAATTTGTGGCTTTGAGGCTGCACCTTGGTGAAGGTATCAGTCAGCCTCACAAATCTGACCTTGGCTCCTTGCCAATCAGCATAGTAGGAGTCAAATTTGTCGCTGAGGGCTTTGATCTCAGCCTGCATCTTGACAAGTTCCTCAGGCTTCATTTTGAGAACATTTTTCTTCAGTAGCTTCTCTTTGCGGTACTGTGATTTCTTGATCTCTCTGGCCTTATCATATTTCCACTTCTCCTCTTGGATGAAGTGAGTCAACATGTGACTTTGACCAGGTGTCAGCTTGAAATCAGGCATAGGTGTGTGAGGATCCTTATGCCAGAGATCAATATAATCTAGGATCGCCTTTGGATCCAATAGCAGGGGCACAGGTGTGCCTTTGGCTTTAGCAGCCCGTTCTTGTCGGTCCCTGATGATTTCAGTAAGTTCTTCCTCATCAGCTTCATAATCATCAGGTGTGTGAGGACTTGTGCGAGTGACGCGTCCAGCAGTAGCCTTTTTCTTCAGCAGTGAGGGTCTTGCTGAGGAATTTGGTGCAGCTGAAGAACTAGCTGAGACACCAGAGGCAATAGAGATGCCAGTCGTCCTTTGGCATGAGGCCAGATGCATAGGTGCCGAGGACTTTGTCGGGATAACTGAGGACTTTGGTGGAGCAGGAGCAGCATGAGGAATTTGCTTTGAAGATTTTGAAGATTCTGGCCGTGAGGGCGCAGCTGAGGAACTTGGCCGTGAGGGCATTGATGTTGAAGCACTTGGCTTGCGAGCGGGCTTCTTTAGCATCGCTTTCTTCGGCTTGACCGAGGCCTCAGTGGCAGCAGCAGCAGCAGCAGCAGCAGAGTCTTCATTGAATTTCCTCACTGCTTCTCTGGCTTGCCTTTGCAGTTTAGCTTGGCGCTTGGCCCATTCCTTAGGAAATTCCTCACCATGCTTGATGCTGGTGGGATCAGCCACTTGGTCAGGTGCCAATGCAGGTCTTTGGCATGGAGGGTTTACAGCGAATTTCTTCATGTATTTTGGAGTAACATATCTGTACTCCCTCCATTCACGTGCCCATCTCTGTTCAATCCTTTGGATGCGCACCTTGCGCTGATTTTTATCTTCTTTGCCAAATTTGGATTCATCAGGCGTGCAGTAATCAGCATAAATGTCCTCAGGGATTTCAAAGGCAGTCATGACCTCAGGCTTCTTTCCTCCTTTATGTGGCCTCTTTCCTTCAGCCATTTTCTTCAGTTGAGGAATTTGAACAATTGAGTTCTCTGAAGAAGCATGCAACTTTTCTTCGAGGAACGCTGCAAATGAGTTAAGTTGATGAGAACCTAATGATTCAGCAGCGGACATGTGTACCTGTGAACAGAGTATAGTTGCGAGGAATTTGGAGAGGTCATATGCGTTCTCAGAGGGTTTTTCATAAAGAACAAGTTTGAGGAATTTGACCAGATTCGTCTTGAGGAATTTCACTAAGCGCGCTATATCTTAGGTTCCAGAGTTGTATAGATCGAAGATCCACACAATTGAGGAATCTTTGAAGAAATTGAGGCTTAGGAAAATGAATCAAGAACAGATAACATGTGAGGTGTTTTGTGTGTGAGGATTTGAAGAATAAAACACCTTTGAAGATTTTGTAGTAAAATTTCGAATCAACGAGGGCAGTAAAATTAGCTTTTAATTACCCTGAACGAAGAACACGACGAACTGGGAGTTGGAACAGTGAAGTTCGTCGATGCAGATCTTCCACGCCCTAACTTGGCGGAGGAAGACGTCTACGGCGGCGGCGGAGGTGAAGATTTCCGCGGTCGGCGCGAGTACGACGGCGATGAGGTCGAGGCAGTGAAGCTTTTCCTCACCGGCGACGATGGAGTAGCGACGGCGCTAGGGTTTGGAGAGCTCGAGCGAGGGAGTGAGATCGAGCGGGGTAAAAGAAGTGAGGATGGCGAAGGGGGGTATTTATAGCCACAGTGAAAAACTGTTTGTCCGAAGATTTGGGACGAACGTGCCCCTGGCCGTTCTCCTTCTTGCGACATGTGTCACCCTCGTACTGTGTGGTTGAGATCGTGTAAGATCGTGGGTGGATAAAATAATCCATCGTGGGATGCGGAACGGTTTGAGCGGCAAAACCGAAAGTTTGGATAAGATTATTTTTAGCTTTCCGTTCGCAATTTCTTCAGCTGACAAGGAAACAGTGAAGAATTTGAACGAGTTTCAAATAGAACGCACATGAAGAATTTGTGAATAGATTGGATTGAGTGTAGCATAGAGGGGAAGGGTCCGATCACATTCACTTAGCAGAAAAGTTCGAACTTGAAGAAATAGGTATAAGTGAATGCTGTAGAGGACATAAAACCATATATATATAGCCAATGAAGAAAAACGACGGCACAAGTGAAGACTTTGTAAAGTTTGAAGAATTTGAAAAACTGAAGAATTTCAAAAGTTGAGGAAAAACTCAAATTGAAGATTTTCAACTTTTGTGGTGGCGCGACCCATCGTGTAAGAATGATGATTTCAGACACCGCGTACAATTGTCGTAGGGTTCTGAGAATCAAATTCTTCATTAATTTCTTCACACTTAGAGTGTTTTTCTTCATTGATTGAAGAAAAACGTTTCTTCATGTGTTGCACATCTAAGTCATCAATTTTGCATAAGTGTTAGGATGAGTGCCTTTTCAAAGTACATTCGAAGATTGTAAGATATTTAGCTCACACCGCAACTTGCAAAATCTCTTCTCATCCAAGGGCTTAGTGAAGATATCGGCTAGCTGTTCTTCAGTCTTCACATGCTCAATAGAAATGTCGCCCTTCAACACATGATCACGAAGAAAATGATGACGAATTTGAATGTGCTTTGTCTTCGAGTGTTGAACTGGGTTGTGAGCAATCTTGATGGCACTCTCATTGTCACAGAGGAGAGGCACATTCTTCACGTTGATGCCATAGTCCTTGAGCGTTTGCTTCATCCATAGTAGTTGAGCACAGCAAGAACCAGCAGCAATGTACTCAGCTTCAGCAGTAGATAGTGATACGCAGTTCTGTTTCTTCGAGGACCAACAGACCAAGGATCGTCCGAGGAAATGACAAGTACCGGAAGTTGACTTGCGATCCACACGGTCACCAGCATAGTCAGAATCTGAATATCCAATGAGATCAAAATCCGAGCCCTTGGGATACCATAATCCTAGTGTTGGTGTGTGAGCTAGATATCGAAGAATATGCTTCACAGCCTTATGGTGCGATTCCTTCGGTGCAGCTTGAAATCGTGCACACATGCAAACACTAAGCATTATATCTGTCCTAGATGCACATAAGTACAATAAAGAACCAATCATGGAGCGGTATACCTTATGGTCGAAGTCAGTACCATTTTCATCAGTGCATAGTTGACCATTTGTGGGCATAGGAATTTTGATGCCTTTGCAATCTTGCATGCCGAATTTCTTCAGGACATCCTTGAGGTATTTCTCCTGAGATATGAATATGCCATTGCGCTGTTGACGAATTTGAAGACCTAAGAAGAATTTCAACTCTCCCATCATAGACATTTGATATTCTTCTCTCATCATATAGGCAAATTCATCACTATAACGTTGGTCAGTACATCCAAAGATAATATCATCAACATATATTTGGCACACAAACAGTTCACCATCATAAGATTTAGTAAAGAGAGTAGGATCGAGTGAACCGGGTGTGAAGCCTTTCTTCATGAAGAATTTCTTCAGTGTATCATACCACGCCCGTGGGGCCTGCTTGAGGCCATAGAGGGCCTTGTTAAGTCTGAAGACTTTGTCAGGATGCTTTGGATCTTCAAAACCTGGTGGTTGAGCAACATATACTTCTTCCTCAAGCTTACCATTGAGGAATGCACTTTTCACATCCATTTGGTGTAAGATGATATCATGATGGTTAGCATAAGCAAGCAATATGCGAATAGCCTCAATTCTAGCAACAGGTGCAAAAGTTTCATCGAAATCAATTCCTTCAACTTGTGTGTAGCCTTGAGCTACTAGTCGTGCCTTATTCCTCACCACAACACCATTTTCATCTTGCTTGTTGCGGTAGATCCACTTTGTGCCAATGATGTTATGCTTGCGAGGATCGGGACGATTGACTAGTTCCCATACGTTGTTGAGCTTGAACTGATGTAATTCTTCTTGCATGGCCTGAATCCACTCAGGCTCCAGAAATGCTTCATCTACCTTAGTGGGCTTTGTGATAGAGACAAAAGCAACGTGCCCACAAAAGTTAGATAGATGTGAAGCTTTTGAGCGTGTGAGAGGACCTGGTGCTCTAATGTCATCGATGATCTTCTCCACTTGCACTTCTTTTGCAACGCGAGGGTGAGCTGGTTGTCGTTGAGGAATTTGATCAGCATTTTCTTCACCATCAATTTCCTCACCATTTTCTTCATGTGCATCAGCTCGACGTTCTTCACGTTCTGGAATGAATTCTTTAGCAGATTCTTCAGTAGGAATGACATCTTCAGTAGCCTTTTGCTTGATCGAATCCTCAGGTGCAGGTTCATCTAACACAGAAGGTAGGTGCTCTCTTTGCGAGCCATTAGTTTCATCGAACTGCACATCTACAGTTTCAACAATCTTGTGAAGAACATTGTTGAAGACTCTGTAGGTGTGCGAGTCCTTTCCGTAACCAAGCATAAAACCTTCATGTGCTTTCGGTGCAAATTTAGAGTTGTGATGAGGATCTCTAATCCAGCATTTAGCACCGAAGACTTTGAAATAACTTACATTAGGTTTCTTGTCAGTGAGGAGTTCATATGCAGTCTTCTTGAAGAATTTGTGAAGATATACTCTGTTGATGATATGGCACGCAGTATCAATTGCATCAACCCAAAAACGACGAGGGGTTTTGTACTCATCGAGCATAGTGCGAGCCATCTCAGCAAGAGTCCAGTTCTTGCGCTCCACGACGCCATTCTATTGAGGAGTATAAGGAGCAGATAACTCATGAGTAATACCAAGTTCATCAAGGTAGTCATCGAGACCCTAATTCTTGAACTCAGTGCCGTTGTCACTTCTGATGTGCTTAATCTTCACACCAAAGTTGGTTGAAGCCCTCAAGGAAAATCGTTTGAAGACTTCCTACACTTCATTTTGTAAGAGACAAGGTGTACCCATGTGTAACGAGAGTAATCATCAACAATAACAAAGCCATATTTAGATGCTTCATTCGAAACAGAGGAATAATGGTTAGGACCGAAGAGATCCATGTGAAGCAATTCAAATGGACGAGTAGTGGTCATGATAGTCTTCGCTGGATGCTTGGCCTTTGTCATCTTTCCAGCTTCACAGGCACCGCACAAGTGATCCTTGAGGAATTTAACATTCTCAATGCCAATGACATGTTTCTTCTTCGCAAGCGTGTTCAAATTCCTCATGCCTGCATGACCAAGTCGTCGATGCCATAGCCATCCTTCTGAAGCTTTTGCAAGTAGGCACACAGCTGGTTGTCAATCTGCAGAGAAATCAACAATTGTGATAGCCTGGCTTATTAGGGATGATAGACTACTCATATTAATAAGGAATTCCTTCTTTTCCGGGAGCCCATTCGGACAAAACTCCAAAGTTAAGCGTGCTCAGCTTGGAGTAGTGTTAGGATGGGTGACCGACCGGGAAGTTGCTCCCGGGTGCGCACGAGTGAGGACAAAGTGCGCAGAAAAGACTAGTATTGATCTGTGGGGCCAGTCTAGATCCCGCCAGGAGTAACGACCACCGGCGGGTGTGTCCGGGGCGTTACAAGTTGGTATCAGAGCCGACCCTCGCGGTTACACGGATGGTTGCGGACAGGTGCGTGGTCATGTTGTTCATGACGTTTGTGACCCGTCGTGGCACCCGGCATGGCACATGTACCGGACTGGAAGCACAGACGTTTGTGCCAAGAGGGAACGTTCCTGTGGCCCGACGAGGACGTCGGTTCCTCTGAGTGGGGGTGTATGTGATAGCCTGGCTTATTAGGGATGATAGACTACTCATATTAATAAGGAATTCCTTCTTTTCCGGGAGCCCATTCGGACAGAACTCCAAAGTTAAGCGTGCTCAGCTTGGAGTAGTGTCAGGATGGGTGACCGACCGGGAAGTTGCTCCCGGGTGCGCACGAGTGAGGACAAAGTGCGCAGAAAAGACTAGTATTGATCTGTGGGGCCAGTCTAGATCCTGCCAGGAGTAACGACCATCGGCGGGTGTGTCCGGGGCGTTACAACAATATACAAGTCTCCTCTCCTAAAGCCTTCGAAGACTTTGGAATTGTCAGCTTCCATAATCACAACACAACGATACTTGCCAAAGACAACAACCATATCAAGATCACAAAGCATTGAGACAAACATAAGATTATATCCTAAGGACTCAACAAGCATGACTTTGTCCATGTGCCGATCCTTTGTGATAGCAACCTTACCAAGACCCAATACCTGACTTTTGCTTTTATCAGCGAAGATGATATGCTTCATGTGTGACGCTGATAAGGGAGCATCCATTAACAGATTCTTGTCACCAGTCATGTGATTTGTACATCCACTATCAAGTACCCATTCAGTGGCTTTGGGTTGATCATCCTGCAGATGAATTAGTGCAACTTACGACCTCATATATTTCAGCAGTGAAGAATATGATATCACAATTCATCAGATCAATTTCATCAAGTAGTAGACAGATAAAACAGAGGGAGGACGTGTGAAATGAAAGTTCATTTCATCATGGTTAGCCTGCGTCCTTTCAGGCACTTTTTGTCAGGTCCCCAGCAAATTCTTCAGACGTTATTTCACGTCTGGAGACCTGACCCTGCAGAAGGGATTAGTTCCTTTTCTTCACCACCCACATCTGAAGGGGTGGCAAAGAGTTCATCACTCTGCGAGCTCCATATGAGAATGGTGGCAAAGCAGCCAAACCATTTCGTTTCACATAAGAGGGGTTAGGGTAAGCATATGCATAAGCAGAGAAATTCTTCGAGGACTTATGAACATAATAATTTGAAGAATAATGCTCATATTCATAGCCCTTGGCTCTTCCCTGCGAAACAGAGTTGTTAGCACGATGATGTTCATATGAGGACTTTGATCCACGTGAGGAATTTGATCCCCTTGAGGAATTTGGTCCGTATGAGGACTTGGATCCATATGAAGAATAATGCTCATATGAAGAATTTGGTCCATATGAAGAATTTGATCTGAGGTTCCTTTTCCTCACAGGTGGTGTCATGAGGACATTCACCTGAAGACTTTCAAGGCGCCTTTTGGGAACCCTGATTTTCTTCACAGGAGAACCGTTCCTGCAGTTAGTGCCAACATATCTAGCAAATACTTCACCATTCTGATTTTTGAACAGTTTATAGTTGGAGTCAAAAGACTCATCAGAAGAATGAGAAGATTCACATGTATAGCCAGATAAATTAGATGGATCAACTGGAGGTCCCTTTGCAGCAACCCATGAGGTTTTGGGGTACTGCTCGGGCTTCCAATATGTACCATCAGCATTGAGTTTCCTCTCAAAGGCAATACCCTCTTTCCTAGGGTTCCTGTTGAGGATCTGCTTTTGAAGCACATCACAAAGAGTCTGATGCCCTTTGAGGCTTTTGTACATGCCTGTTATGTACAATTCCTTCAGTCCTGCATCGTCAGTAATACTAGCAATGTCCTCAGATGAGGAATTAGTGATAGCAGAGGCAGGTGAAGAATTTGTAACATTTGAAGCATTTGAACATTCAGGTGAGGAATTAGCAGATTCTCGTTCAATGCATTTTAAACATGGAGGAATAAATTCTTCCTGAGCAGCGCTGATTTGTTGAGCAAGTAATGAATCGCGCTCCTTCTGAAGATCTTCATAACTCTCTCTTAGCTTCTCAAGATCTTGCTTCTTTTGAAGATATTCATAAGAAAGCTTCTCATGATCAGATAAGAGAGTGTTATGATGATTTTGAAGGTTGTCAAACCTGGTCTGAAGTCTCTGAAGATTTTCAGTTAAGGCCTTAGTGCGATCCAATTCTTCACCCAACATATCATCACTTTTGTCTAGCATGTTTTGAACCTTTTCAAAAGCCTTTTGTTGTTGTACAGCAATCTTAGCAAGTTTAGAGTAGCTAGGCTTAAGTTTTTCATCAGATTCGTCATCGCTAGATTCAGAGGAGGCGTATTTGAGTACCTTGGCACCCTTTGCCATGAAGCAATAGGTGGGAGCGTAGTCATCACTGCTTTCATCAGCCTTGTTGGTGAGTTCACTTTCTTCAGTGTTGAAGATGGATTTGCTGACGAATGCAGTAGCGAGGGCTAGGCTTGCCACACCAGACTCAGAATCTTCAGATTGTTCCTCTTCCTCATTTTCTTCAGATTCAGCCTCAGAGTCCATTTCCTTGCCAATGAATGCCTGAGCCTTCTTGGAGCTGCTCTTCTTGTGAGACGGAGACTTTGAGGATTTTGATGATGAAGATTTTGAGGACTTCTTCTTTTTCTTCGCATCATCAGAACTGTAATCCTTGTATTTCTTCTTCTTTGATTCCTTTTCCCACTGAGGACAGTCTTGGATGTAATGTCCTGGTTTCTTGCACTTGTGACAAAGCCTGTTCTTATAGTCACTGGATGAGGAATCATTGCTCCTTGAGGGTTTTCCAAAGCGACCACGTCTTGAGAACTTCTGGAATTTCTTCACAAGCAGTGCTAGATCACGACTCAGTTCTTCAGGATCACCAAGGCTGCTACCAGAGTCTTCATCTTCGGACTCAGATACTACCTTGGCCTTCAGTGCACGTGATCTGCTATAGCTTGTACCATAGAGATCTCTCTTCTCAGCAAGCTGGAACTCATGAGTGTTTAGCCTCTCGAGAATATCAGCGGGGTCAAGTGACTTGTAATCACCACGCTCTTGTATCATCAGTGCGAGAGTGTCAAATGAGGAATCAAGCGATCTCAGCAATTTCTTCACCACCTCATGGTCGGTGATGTCAGTGGCACCAAGTGCTTGAAGCTCATTTGAGATGTCAGTGAGGCGATCGAAGGTTTGCTGCACATTTTCATTGTCGAGTCTTTTGAAGCGATTGAAGAGATTGCGAAGAACATCAACTCTTGAGTCACGCTGAGTTGAAACTCCTTCATTGACCTTGGATAGCCTATCCCAGATAAGCTTTGCAGTTTCCAAAGCACTCACTCTACCATACTGACCCTTACTCAGATGGTCACATATGATATTCTTCGCTTGGGAGTCGAGTTGCTTGAATCTCTTCACATCGGTAGCGTTCAGTGAGGGAGTGACGGAGGGAACACCATTTTCCACAACGTACCATAGATCGTTATCAATTGCCTCAAGATGCATTCGCATCTTATTCTTCCAGTAGGGGTAGTCCGTCCCATCAAAGGTAGGACACCCAGCAGAGACCTTGTTCATACCTGCGCTCGACATAACTAAAACTCCAGGAGGTTAAACCAAAATCACACAGAACAAGAGAGTACCTTGCTCTGATACCAATTGAAAGTGCGTTATATTGACTAGAGGGAGGGTGAATAGGCGATTTTTATGAAGTTCTTCACTGAGGAATTTGCTAGTGAGGAAATTCCTTAGCGAAGAACTACTAGCAGCGGAATAAGTACTCAGATGAAAACATAATAGAATTCAAGCATAATCATCATGATGAAATGAAGACAAACACAGAGTACAGAAAGCGTAAACACAGGATAACACAAGATGAAGACAAACAGACTGAAGAAATTGAACTGAGGAAGAGAAAGTCTTCAGTCAAAGTCTTCAAACACAGATATGATAAACAAACAGCACACTACTGAGGAAATGAAAGAGTTGAGGAAATAGAACCAGTAAGCTTGGTGAAGACAATGATTTGGTAGACCAGTTCCAACTGCTGTCTCAGTTGTACATCTGGTTGGAGCGGCTGAGTATTTAAACTCGAGGACACCCAGTCCTCACCGTATTCTCCTTGAGCTAAGAACACACAGTCCTCGCCCAATCACTCGTGGTAAGTCTTCAGGTGACTCCCAAACCTTCACAGACTTGGTCACTCGGCGATCCACAATTCCTCTTGGATGCTCTAGACCTTGACGCCTAACCGTCTGGAAGAAGCACGGTCTTCAAAGGTAACAAGCGTCGGATCCACGCAGGATCAATCTCTTCAGTGATGCTCAATCACTTTGGGTTTGTGGGTGTTTTGGGTTTGGGGTTTGGATTTTCCTCACTTGATGATTTTCGCTCAAAGTCCTTGGAGGATGGGTTGCTCTCAAATGACAAGTGTCAAGTTCTCGCGGAGCAGCCAACCAGCTAGTGGTTGTAGGGGGCGGCTATTTATAGCCTAGGGAGCAGCCCGACATGATAAGACATAAATGCCCTTCAATGATATGACCGTTAGGTGGACAAGATATTTTCGGACAGCTGGCGCGCAGCACAACAACGATCGGAAATTTGAGGTTCAAATTCCTCAGGGCTATCATGTTCCTCACTGTGTAGGTAATTCGTACTGGCGAATTCCTAACTCCTCAGTCAGAGCAAAGTCCTCAGTGACCAGAAGAACTGCGTCTCTGTCACTGAAGAAATTGACTGAACTGTATGAGATTTCCAATGGCTTCACTCGAAGGGATTGGTAGGTGTAGGATTTGAGATGAGCATCACTTGGAAATTTTCTCCTTAGTATTTCCTCGACCCCCTTTAACAGTACGGTGTTTCCTATGACTCAAGAAAGAGAAAATGAAACTACGAAAACAAAAGTCTTCACGCTTCATGTTCCTCGAATGAATACCGAGTCTTCAAGGTCACACCAATTTCTTCACTTTCAAAGTCTTCAGAAAGTCTTCAAAATATCAAAGTCTTCAGTCGAAGAACTTCATTTTTAGGGGTCGACTTTCTCTGTAAATATCAAACTCCTCATAGACTTATAGACCTGTGTACACTCATAAACACATTAGATACTTAACCTATAAGTCTTCAATACACCAAAATCACTAAGGGGCACTAGATGCACTTACACTCCTTGGCTCGGGCAAGTTCCGCCCGAAGATTCTCCACGGTAGCAGCACCATCTGCATCAAGCGCACACGTCGTAAGATACTAGCACCAAGCTCCTCTTAATTAATGCCACCGGAGAAATAACATACCTTGTGCCTCGTCAAGCCGCTTGTTGACAAGCGTGATGTCGGCATCTGCCACGTCAAGTTGTCGCTTTATCTCGGCAAATTCATCAGTCCGGCCGGCCACCGGCCAATTCGCCACTTGCATAGGAAAGGCGACATATTATACCTGGTATTATGATCCTCCGCGCGCCGTCATTTTTGACAACGCGCAGAGTCTCAGGGGCTACTATCTATACAGGACGCATCTTATATACACGAAACTGTCAAAAGGTACATCATTTTGCGTACCTCAAAACCTGTCAGCAAACTCCTGATAGCCTCGTGCAACCCGTTCTCCGCGGATGCAATCCTCTCAATCACCGTACCCATCAACGCACGGTGTTCTTCCGAGATAGACGCTCGCCCGAGCAGATCCTTCAGCTCCTCCGCCCGTGCACCAGACCGTGCCGGACTCGCCCGATGGCCTTTTTCGAAGGCCGGACATGGAGGGCTTTGGGGGGCCATACGGCTGCCTTCCGGCCCTGCCGGATTCGGAGAAACCCTCCGTGACGACACCTCAGAGTCGCCCGCCTCACAAGGCGGTACGGCAGGGGGAGGCGTGCCGCTCTCCATCATCTCCGGAAGAAGATCCCCTGAAGATGAGCTCTGCTGAGAAGGGCTGAGATCCGAACTACAAGGTAAAATTTCGGTTATTTTCCTCATAAATAAAATGGGGATATCTCTCATTTTAAACTCCCCTCTTTACTTATGGCTCGGTGGAGGGCTGATCCCCTTGGGGGCACAGTGCGGCCGAGGCATCCTCCGGCGCAGGACCCTCTGATGAAGATTTCTTCCCCCGCTTTGAGACCATGGTCTCCGGGTCTTCAGAGGCCGTCCTCTTCTTCCCCTGGGTAGAGGAATTCTCGATTCCTCCTTTTCTGACAGCCTCCTTCGGGGAGGCGGTAGCTTCCTTGTTCCCCCCTTCGCCCTCTTCCAAAGGCACGACCTCCAGCATTCTGGTTAACAAGGGATCCGGCGTGGTCTCCGGGAGGGGGGTCGGACACCTGATTAGCTTCGCTTTCGCTATCCACTACTGCTTAAGGGATAGTTCTTTTAAGGACAATTTTATGATAAAAATACGGATAGAGTGTCCGGGTACAGGGCTACTTACTTGAGTATCTAGGCGATTGCAGCTCAGACCTGCGTCCTCGGTCGAGTCCAGACACATTGCTTGTGATCCGAAGAACAGTTTGTACATCTCCATGGGCGTCGCGCCCATAAAATGTTGGAGAGCTCGTGGTCCCTCCGGATTGAATTCCCACAGGCAGAGGGGGCGACGTTTGCAGGGCAGGATCTGGCGAATCAGCATGACCTGCGCTACTACGACCAGACTGATGTCTCTTTCTAGGAGATCTCGGATACAGCCCTGCAGCAAAGGCACGTCCTTGGATGGTCCCCAGTCCAGTCCTTTATTGACCCATGACGCTAGCCGTGGTGGGGGACCCGAGCGAAAGGCGGGTGGCGCCACCCATCTGGTGCCCCTGGGAGCGGTGATGTAAAACCACTCTTGTTGCCATAAGCTGGACTCCTCTTGAAAAGAGCCCTCGGGCCATGGAGCACCAGCACTTTTGCTTATAAAAGCACCTCCGCACTCCGCGTGCCGCCCCTCGATCATCTTAGGCTCTACTTTAAAAGTCTTGAGCCACAATCCGAAGTGAGGAGAAGTGCGGAGGAAGGCTTCACACACGATGATGAACGATGAGATATGGAGGATGGACTCTGGAGCCAAGTCGTGAAATTCTAGCTCATAATAAAACATGAGCCCCCTTATGAAGGGGTCCATAGGGAAGCCTAGCCCCCGAAGGAAGTGAGACACAAACACCACGCTCTCACCGGGCTTGGGAGTAGGAATGACCTGCCCTTGAGCATGCAGCCTATGCGAGATTGCATCGGTCAAGAACCTGGCCTCTCTCAACTTCAGCACGTCCTCTTCCGTGACGGAGGAGGGCATCCATCGGCCTTGAAGGTCGGAACCGGACATTGTCAGAGGTACGAAGCGCCTGAAATCTGGAGCCTTGGATGTTGGAACTCGAGGCGAATGGCGAACTCGTTTGAGATTGAAAGAAAGGAGTAAGGCCTTGGTCTCTTTATAAGAGGTCGAATACTAAGGGCCCTCCCCGTGACCGTTTGAGACTCGCCTTTGATCGAGAAAACATACCAACGGGCACGACTGGGTTACCCATGTACGTATTGATGAGAATCTCGTAAATTAAGGGGACACGATCTCTGCTTTGACAAAGACGTGCCAAGGAAACCGCCTCGCTAAACGCTCTGAGGTGGGACAATATAACGATTCGAATAAAGGCTTGGCCGTGGTGTGATGACACGCTACGGAATGCGTTAGCAGATTAGATTTGTGTAAATATTATTCTCTCTAAGGCAATATGTGGAAAATTATTTTGCAGAGCCGGGCACTATCCTTGTGTTCGAAATCTTCTATGAAGTACTTGGAGGAGGAATCCTCCTTACAATGCCAAAGACAATCTGCGCACCGGACTCGTTGTCATTGAAGCCTGGTTCAGGGGCTACTGAGGGAGTCCTGGATTAGGGGGTGTTCGGATAGTCGGACTCCTGGACTATGAATATACAAGATTGAAGACTTCGTCCCGTGTCCGGAAGGGACTTTCCTTGGCGTGGAAGGCAAGCTTGGCGATACGGATATGTAGATCTCCTACCATTGTAACCGACTCTGTGTAACCCTAGCCCTCTCCGGTGTCTATATAAACCGGAGGGTTTTAGTCCGTAGGACGAACAACAATCATACCATAGGCTAGCTTCTAGGGTTTAGCCTCCTTGATCTCGTGGTAGATCTACTCTTGTACTACCCATATCATCAATATTAATCAAGTAGGAGTAGGGTTTTACCTCCATCGAAAGGGCCCGAACCTGGGTAAAAACATCGTGTCCCTTGTCTCCTGTTACCATCCGCCTAGACGCACAGTTCGGGACCCCCTACCCGAGATCCGCCGGTTTTGACACCGACAATTATACTTGTTGCTCTATGATGAAGTCTCCACACCTTCCCTTTTCATGCAAATTTAATTATAATAAAACCTTAGCTTCTTATGCTAATGGTATATATGATTACTATGATGTGGAACAAATAGAAGAATTTGTTGCTTTTTATGGGTGCTTATGAAATTGAATCTATGTTTAAAGAGTTTGAAGATTTTGATGATGTTGCTTATAGACCTGAAAATTTAGCTATCCTTAAATATTGTTATGATAAGTATGAATAAAATAACGGAATTAATGCACTTAATGAGAAAGTCTCCGCTGTCCAAGAAGAGACTAATATTTTGCAGGAGTCTATGGAAGAAGAAATTGATGAAACTATGAGATCATTGGATGAAAAAGATGATGAGGAGAGCGAAGAACAAAAGGAGGAAGAGCGGATTAGCTACCCGTGCCCAACTTCTAATGAGAGTAACTCTTCAACTCATACATTGTTTAATTTCCCTTCGTGCTTACCGAAGGATGATTGCTATGATGATTGTTATGATCCCATTGATTCTCTTGAAATATCCCTTTTTGATGATGCTCGCTATGCTTGTGGCCAAGATGCCAATATGAATTATGCCTATGAAGATGAACTTGCTATAGTTCCTTATGTTAAACATGAAATTGTTGCTATTGCACCCACACATGATAGTCTTATTATCTTTTTGAATTCTCCCAACTACACTATATCGGAGAAGTTTGCACTTATTAAGGATTATATTGATGGGTTGCCTTTTACCATTGCACATGATGATTTTGATAGATATAATATGCATGTGCTTGCTTCTCCTACTTGCAATTATTATGAGTGAGGAACTATATCTCCACCTCTCTATGTTTCCCACACGAAAAATTTGCAAGAAACTGTTTATACTATGCATTGGCCTTTACTATGTGTGCATGAATTGTTCTTTCATGACATGCCGATGCATAGGAAGAGAGTTAGACTTCGTTGTTGCATGATATATGTTACTTTTTTCTCACTACTAAATCACAAATCATTGCTAATTAAAATTGGCTTTGATATACCTTGGGATCCGGGTGGATTCACTACTTGAGCACTATATGCCTAGCTTAATGGCTTTAAAGAAACCGCTGCCAGGGAGACAACCCGGAAGTTTTAGAGAGTCATTTATTTCTTTTGTGTGCTTTTATAAAGTTTAGAAATAAAAATAATGTTCCAAGGTTTGCCTTTAGGATGTTTATAATGTTGTTGGTTTGTACGGTGCAGGACAGAAACTTTGGCTGTAGTGCGCGATTTTACATTTTTTACTGGAACGTCAAATGGTCTGATTCTTTTTGCACTGTATTTATGTACAAATTTTGTATTTTTCCTAATTTTGGCAGAATTTTTCAAGTATCATAAGTATGGTGAATGTTCATATTATTACAGATTGTTCTGTTTTAGACAGATTCTGTTTTTGATGCATAGTTTGCTTGTTTTGATGAAACTATCAACTTATATCAGTGGATTAAGCCATGAAAAAGTTATATTACAGTATACATAATGCAAAAACAAAATATGAATTGGTTTGCAACAGTACTTAAAGTAGTGATTTGCTTTATTATACTAACGGATCTTACCGAGTTTTCTGTTGAAGTTTTGTGTGGATGAAGTGTTCGATGATCGAGAAGGTCTCGATGTGAGAAGATGGAAGAGAGGCAAGAGATCAAGCTTGGGGATGCCCGAGGCACCCCAAGTAAATATTCAAGGAGACTCAAGCGTCTAATCTTGGGGATGCCCCGGAAGGCATCCCCTCTTTCTTCAACAAGTATCGGTATGTTTTCGGATTCGTTTCGTTCATGCAATATGTGCAATCTTGGAGCATCTTTTGCATTTAGTTTTCATTTTTCTTTTATGCACCATGCTGGTATGAGATAGTCCTTGGTTGATTTATAGAATGCTCTTTGCACTTCACTTATATTCTTTGAGTATGGTTTTACAGAATGCTTCATGTGCTTCACTTATATCATTTGAAGTTTGGATTGCCTGTTTCTCTTTACATAGACAACCGCCATTTGTAGAATGCTCTTTTGCTTCACTTATACTTGTTAGAGCGTGGGCATATCTTTTGTAGAAAGAATTAAACTCTCTTGCTTCACTTATATCTATTTAGAGAGATGACAGGAACTGGTCATTCACATGGTTAGTCATAAAATCCTACATAAAACTTGTAGATCACTGAATATGATAGGTTTGATTCCTTGCAATAGTTTTGCGATATAAATATGGTGATATTAGAGTCACGCTAGTGAGTAATTGTGAAATTGAGAAATACTTGTGTTGAGGTTTGCAAGTCCCATAGCATGCACGTATGGTGAACCGTTATGTAACGAAGTCGGAGCATGAGGTGTTTATTGATTGTCTTCCTTATGAGTGGCGGTCGGGGACGAGCGATGGTCTTTTCCTACCAATATATCCCCTTAGGAGCATGCGCGTAGTACTTTGTTTTGATGACTAATAGATTTTTGCAATAAGTATGTGAGTTTTTATGACTAATGTTGAGTTCATGGATTATACGCACTCTCACCCTTCCATCATTGCTAGCCTCTTCGGTACCGTGCATTGCCCTTTATCATCTCGAGAGTTGGTGCAAACTTCGCCGGTGCATCCAAACCCCGTGATACGATACGCTCTATCACACATAAGCCTCATTATATATTCCTCAAAACAGCCACCATACCTACCTATCATGGCATTTCCATAGCCATTCCGAGATATATTGCCATGCAACTCCCATCATCATCATATACATGACTTGAGCATTTATTGTCATATTGCTTTGCATGATCGTAAGATAGCTAGCATGATGTTTTCATGGCTTGTCCGTTTTTTGATGTCATTGCTACGCTAGATCATTGCACATCCCGGTACACCGCCGGAGGCATTCATATAGAGTCATATCTTTGTTCTAGTATCGAGTTGTAATATTGAGTTGTAAGTAAATAAAAGTGTGATGATCATCATTATTAGAGCATTGCCCCAGTGAGGAAAGGATGATGGAGACTATGATTCCCCCACAAGTCGAGATGAGACTCCGGACGAAAAAAAAGAAAAAAAAAGAAAAAAAAAGAGAAAGGCCAAAAAAAGAGAAGGCCCAAAAAAGGAAAGAAAAGAAAGAAAGAAAATGAGAGAAGAGTGAGAAGGGGCAATGTTACTATCCTTTTACCACACTTGTGCTTCAGAGTAGCACCATGATCCTTCATATAGAGAGTCTCTTGAGTTATCACTTTCATATACTAGTGGGAATTTTCATTATATAACTTGGCTTGTATTTTCCGATGATGGGCTTCCTCAAATGCCCGAGGTCTTCCTGAGCAAGCAAGTTGGATGCACACCCACTTAGTTTCCAATTTGAGCTTTCATACACTTATAGCTCTAGTGCATCCGTTGCATGGCAATCCCTACTCACTCACATTGATATCTATTAATGGGCATCTCCATAGCCCGTTGATACGCCTAGTTGATGTGAGACTTTCTCCTTTTTTGTCTTCTCCACATAACCCCCACCATCATATTCTATTCCACCTATAGTGCTATGTCCATGGCTCACGCTCATGTATTGTGTGAAAGTTGAAAAGGTTTGAGAAACGTCAAAAGTATGAAACAATTGCTTGGCTTGTCATCGGGGTTGTGCATGATGTGAATATTTTGTGTGGTGAAGATGGAGCATAGCCAGACTATATGATTTTGTAGGGATGAGCTTTCTTTGGCTATGTTGTTTCAATAAGACATAATTGCTTGGTTGGTATGCTTGAAGTATTATTGTTTTTTATGTCAAAGGATAGACTATTGCCTTGAATCACTCATGTCTTAATATTCATGCCATGATTAGACATATGATCAAGATTATGCTAGGTAGCATTCCACATAAAAAATATCTTTTTTATCATTTACCTACTCGAGGACGAGCAGGAATTAAGCTTGGGGATGCTGATACGTCTCTGTCGTATCTATAATTTTTGATTGTTCCATGCCAATATTCTACAACTTTCATATACTTTTTGGCAACTTTTTATACTATTTTTGGGACTAACATATTGATCCAGTGCCCAGTGCCAGTTCCTGTCTGTTGCATGTTTTTGGTTTCGCAGAATATCCATATCAAACGGTGTCCTAACGGGATAAAAACGGACGGGGCTTATTTTTGGAATATTTGGAAAATCTAGGAGAAAAATCAACGCGAACCGGTGTCTGAGGTGGGCACGAGGTAGGGGGCGCGCCCTACCCCCAAGGCGCGCCCCTCACCCTCGTGGCCCACCCGTAAGGCGGTTGATGCCCTTCTTCGGCCGCAAGAAAGCTAATTTTTGGTAAAAAATCACGGCGAAGGTTTCGATCCAATCGGAGTTACAGATCTCTGGATATAAAAGAAATGGTGAAAGGGCAGCAGAAAAAAAAACGCAGAAACAGAGAGAGACAGAGAGACAGATCCAATCTCGGAGGGGCTCTCGCCCCTCCACGCCATGGAGACCATGGACCAGAGGGGAAACCCTTCTCCCATCTAGGGAGAAGGTCAAGGAAGAAGAAGAAGAAGAAGGAGGGGGGCTCTCTCCCCCTCGCTTCCGGTGGCGCCGGAGTGCCACCGGGGGCCATGATACGTCTCCAACGTATCTATAATTTTTGATTGCTCCATGCTATATTATCTACTGTTTTGGGCAATATTGGGCTTTATTATCCACTTTTATATTATTTTTGGGACTAACCTATTAACTGGAGGCCCAACCCAGATTTGCTATTTTTTGCCTATTTCAGTGTTTCGAAGAAAAGGAATATCAAACGGAGTCGAAACGGAACGAAATCAACTAGAGAAGTTACTTTTGGAAGGAAAGCCACCGGATAGACTTGGACTCTACGTCAGGAGATATGGGAGGTGCTCACGAGGGTGGGGGCGCCCCCCTTAGGGCGCGCCCCCCTGCCTCGTGGGGCCCCCGTAGCTCCTCCGACGTACCCCCTGCACCCATATATACTCTCGTACCCTAAAACTTCCAGAACGGAGATGAGATCAGAAGTTCCGCCACCGCAAGCCTCTGTAGCCACGAGAAAGTCAATATAGGCCCTCTCCGGCACCCTACCGGAGGGGGCCATCATCACCGGTGGCCATGGAGGAGTATCCTGGAGGGGCCATCATCACCATGAAGGCCAAGGACCAGAAGGTGGAGGCCATGGAGGAGGAAGCACAAGGGGGAGAACCTCTCCTCCTCTCTTCCGGTGGCGCCGGAGTGCCATCGGGAGGGGAACCGTCTCCGCGGTGATCGTCTTCATCAACATCACCATCATCATCACCATCCTCATCTCTTTTACGCGGTCCACTCTCCCGCACACCGCTGTAATCCCTACTTGAACATGGTGCTTTATGCCACATATTATGATCCAATGATGTGTTGCCATCCTATGATGTTTTGAGTAGATATCTTTTGTCTTTGGGTTGATTGATGATCTAGATTGGTATGAGTTGTGTGTTTTACTTTGATGTTGTCCTATGGTGCTCTCCATGTCGCGCAAGCGTGAGGGATCCCCGCTGTAGGGTGTTGCAATACGTTCATGATTCGCTTATAGTGGGTTGCTAGAGTGACAAAAGCTTAAACCCGAGTAAGAGGGATTGTTGCGTCTGGGAATTGTCGTGGGTTTGTCAGGGCAGATGTCCTAGCGAAAGGACTTAGTCGTGGAGCCATCGCAATGGGTTAACTCGAAGGGGTTAAAGCGGACAAGGGACACAGGGAGTTTATACTAGTTCGGCCCCTTCGATGAAGGTAAAAGCCTACGTCTAGTTTGTGATGGAATTGATGGGGTTTCGATGACTAGGGAGCAAACAAGCTTCGCCTAGGCCTCGAGTTATCGTTCTCTGTCCCTGAACCGCTATCGGGTTGTCCCCTTATATACACGGGTGACACCCGTCGGTTCATAGAGTCCCAATCTCCGGTTTATATTCGTATCCGGGTTGGTCTCTCCCTATTCCTAACTTATGATACAAGTTTGTATACATGCCGGTTTGCGGCTACAGATACTGAACCGACTATAGCCTTGGGCCTTTGTCTAGCCTCTGGGCTTTAATACCTTTGGACTACTGATGAAGTCAACCCGGCCCAGGTAGGCCGGTTTACGCCCAGTAGTAATATCCCCAACATTAGGCCCCAGATTGATTTGAACGGGTTCATGTCAATCCTTAGCCAAAATCTTTGTCTTCATCATCTTCATGTATCTGTTGAACCGTCATGTCGTCATCTTCTTTGGTTGCCGTAAACCGGCATGACGTCATCATGAAACTAGCTTTTATGATGCCTTCTTTGTTTAACAGATCCGCAATAATCGAGGTGACAACTCCAAAATTTGTGGCTCCTGGATTCGCGCGCCTGACACATGTCCTTTGCCTTATAAATAGGGCTGAGGGGTCATTTCCTTTTCTCCTCTTCATCCCCTTTCTCTTCGTCTTGTTCGCGCCGCCAGCCTCAGAGCTCCGCCGCCGCTGCTGACCTCTGCATCATCTTGGGCCACTGCATCAACCTGACCGTACCAGATAACCGCGGCGTCCTTCCGCGTCTCCCCCAGCTCCGGTAAGATCTCTGTTTTTATCAACCTAGATCCATACTAGGGGTTTCATGTTCTTGCCGTGTTCTTGCTCACTGTTCGTATTCCTGCTCATACCTCTGGATAGATCCAAGAAAAACCTACTGTGATTACCAATGGGCCTTTAGCATTCGTCTTGTAGATTCATACTTAAGTTCGTAGATCCCTATAACCTTTCTGCTCTTTGAATCAATATTGTTCCGCCTTAAGCTTTTAAATATTTTCCTTTTTCTGAACTGGCTTTAGATCCATCATTGTAGAGAAGTCTTGTGAAATCTGTTTCTGTATTTGTACACCCTCAATTGCTTTCAATGTTCAGATCCGGCGGTTTAACTTTGGCGTAGAAAATGTAAAGGACCAGTATATATCATTAGTCCCCTTGTTTGAACCGCCAAACGTTGTCACCTTGCATAACTCCAGTTTAGATAGGACTGCCTTCGGTTTAAATAGATATGCATCCGGTTTAATCAAACATATACTTGAACCGGAACCACTTGTCTTGTAGATTTTCTCATGGCCAAGCAAATATACGAGTGCAACTGGGTTCCTTCCCGTGTTACGGAAACACAACTGAACAACTTAGTTCTCACCGGCGCTTTAGGCAGTAAAAACACCATCCACTGGAGAGTCCCACGCACAGAATGTCCTCCCACCCCTGAAGAGGGAGAGGTTGTTGTTTTTGCGGATCACCTAGCCCGGGGCTTTAGTCCGCCCGGTTCAAAGTTTTATCAGGATGTCTTAGCCAATTTTGAACTGCGCCCACAAGATATCGGTCCCAACTCTGTTACTAATATATGCCACTTCCAAGTGCTTTGCGAAGTGTACTTCCAAGAGGAACCCACAGTTGAGTTGTTCCAAGACTGCTTTCACTTGAACCGTCGCACAGAGTTTACTGATGGCCCCAATATGGAACTGGGTGGTATGGCGATTCAAAAAAGGAAAGAAGTCACTTATCCTCATGCGAAACTGCACAGTCATCCCCAGGAGTGGAATAATTCCTGGTTCTATTGCAAAGACACCTCCCCTGCTGAAGAGAATCCATTGCCTGGTCTCCGTCCGGAACGGCTTAGCAACGCTCACCCCTTTCCTTAGAGGTTAACTGGCAAAGAGAGGAGTAAGTACGCTCCCCAATTGTCCAAGCTCAGAGCTTTCCTGGCCAACGGTTTAACTGGAGTTGATCTTGCCCGTTGTTGGATATCCTGGAGTATACTGCCCCTCAGCCGACGCTCCGGTTTGATGTGTGAATATACGGGCAGTGTTGACGATCCGCTGCGGCATGTAAACATCCAGCTTACTGATGAAGAAGTCACAGAGGCTGTAAAGAAAATTTTGAACGAACCGGAGCACGTCTGCGCTCGCACCGGCCTGCTTCCTTTTTGCGCTACCAACAAACCGCCAGCCGCAAGTCTGCATTTTTCCTTTGTACTAGCTTTGATGCTATTGTACTTGTCTATTACTGATGCCGACAGCTGTTTGATGCAGGGTAATGATCCGTTTTGGAGCAAGAAAATCCCACAAGAGAAAGCCGATAAACCGGACAGACCAACCCGGCCTAAGACCAAGGTCGTTAAAAAGTCTGCTCATAAAAGGAGAACCACCGCCTCCTCTGATCCGCCCGCTGATGACGATGTGGGTAATCCGGACCTTGAGGCAGAACTTGATTCCCTCGGTTTACTTTTGATACACCTTATTGATGATGATATTTGTCAGGATGATGCCGAAGCTAGCCATGCTGACGATGTAGAGGTAATTGTTCTTTCCTCTGACTCAAGCCTTCCGCCTTCACATAAAATTCGTCAGGCAAACCACAAAGTTAAATTTTCTCATCCTCTTGCTTATTTGGATCCCAACTTTCTTATGAAGACCCAACTGCATGAGGTGCGCCGCACAACTCGACATAGCGGTCAGGTAGTTACCTCCGCCGGTTTACCGAACAATCTGGTTCGGAGACGTCGTTCAGAGGTCTCTAATTTGCTTGTCAGTATTCGTCCTAAAGCGGGCTGCTTTCGTCAACCGCTTAACCCATCCGACTCCGATTATCAGGTTACTTCTCACTCATCCTCTGGCGAGTCAACTGGCACCCAGCTGCCTCCATTAAAGACTGTGCTTGGGTAAAACTTGTACTTATCATACGGTTCCTGGTGTTTTATCTTTGCAACATAAATCGTTTTTAACTCTGCATATCTCTTCAGGGCTAAACCGAGGTCGAGCAAAAAAGCCCCCCTGGATAAACCGTCTGGCGAGGAAACTGCTCCTGAACCGAGCGCCGCCCCAAATGTTGAAACGGTCATCCAGGAAGATGTGGCCAGTGACCCGCTGATGCAAGATGAAGTTATTCCTGCTGAAGAAGGTTTTGTTAATACCTCTGGTCCCGCCGACCAGCCTGCCAGCCCCATCCGGATTGAGAGATCCACCAGTCCCTCCAAACCTGCTGATAAACCGACTGCCCCAATACAAACCGACGAGTCTAAGGATGATGAGGTCGTAATCACTGGCATTGGCCGTTCAGAGCCGGGGAATCCCGTCGCTTTAGCCAAGCATACTGTGAAAGAAGAATTTTCTGCTATGAGTAAAGGCAAGTGGGATGTTGACCTGGCGACATATACCGCTCTAGGTGCCCAAGATGTGCATTCTGGATATTTGAACCGGCTATATACTAGCCGTGATTATGAAGCCAATCTGGTAAAGCTGATGAAAGAGAAGCTTGAGGTAATTTCCACGAGTTTTGTTCCTATTTATCACCATTGTAGCCCCCAAGGGCCGGTTCAACCTAGTATAGTTGAATCGGGTCTTGACATAAAAAATTCCATGCTTCAAAATTCATTGATATAGCCCCCAAGGGTCGGTTCAACTTGATGTAGTGAAACCGAGACTTTAATCTTCATACCGTGGCATCAGAAACTTATCAGAGCAAATAGCCATTAGCCCCCAAGTGCCAAGTTGAATACTTGTATTGAGCTTGGGACTTGACAATTAACGGATAGCTGTAGATCAAATAAGCATTAGCCCCCAAGTACAAAGTGCATAACTTGTTATGTGGTTGGTACTTCATTGTTCACATTTGTTGTTAAACCGTATAACTGTCGGAATGCAGGCTGAAGTAAGGGCCAAAGAAAACCAAGTTGCCGACCTTCAAGAGAACCTGAAAACCCAACTAACCAGTGCTTTAAGCAGCATGGAGCAGCTGAAGGAGGACTTCAAGAAGGAACGGGCTGATTGGGCCACAGAAAAAGCCGCTTTAACCAAGAAGATTGAAGATGCTGAGGCTGCCCTTAAACCGGTAACAGATGAATTGACCAGCGTAAAACGACAAGTGCATGCAATGACTGCCGCCATCTTTGGTAAGCATCCTGTAACTTCCATGATAATCTTGATCCTCTTAAAATAGGTCCGGTTTGTTAACTGCTCTATCATGTTGTAGGTACCCGCATTAACCACTTGGGATCGGATGTGCGAATGAAGCTGAAAGCTGCCTACACCTTGATCGAGCAGCTGTACACTGGAGCGCAGCGGATTATCTCAACTGCGTCACATAATAATCCAGCACCCACCTTGATCCAAGATACGCTGAAGAGATTGTCAATGCTCCCTGCTCGGATTGAAGAGCTAAAAAAGTCTGCGGCTCGAACCGGAGCTATCAACGCCTTAATCCGAGCCAAAGCATGGGTGCCCGATTTTGATCCTGTTGAAGCAGCTCAAGGCTATCCCAGCTTGAAAGAAGATGGTTCAGAATTCAACAAAGAAGATCTAAGAGCGATAAACCGGGCGGTGCGCCCTCTGGCCTGTCAATTGGCAGAAGAAGCCGACTTGTCACATTATCAAGCTCAGTATAATGATCAGAATAAACGAGTGGCTGCACCAATCCCCGAAGCGGAGAACCTGATTCCTCCAATCCGTAAGCATACTTACGCTCCTGATATTGAACCTTCTTCACTGATCCATGAGGAGGCTGTCTTTCAAGCATTAATGGGAATCGACTGGACCAATGTTGACTTCCGGCCACTAGGTAGGGATGAGGAAGCTGAAGCGGCGCAGGATGACCCACAACAGTCAAACCGGGGCGGCGAGAAGGCGTGAACCGGAAGCAGGATTAATCAACTACTTTATTACATTCCGCCAAGAAAACAATAATCCTATTTGGGTACCATGCTGCCTTGTAATAGGATAGATAATACTTTTGCTTCTTGAGATGCCTTCGTGCATCTGTGCTGACACTTTTAGCTGGAAGACCGATATTGCCAATTTGTGTCTCCTGCAATCATAAAATTTTAAACTGCCATTACTGGGCATGAAGTAGGCGTTTAGCCAATCTTGAAACGGAGGTTTAATAACCTAAACCGTCATGAGAGAAAACAGCTCCTGATATATAACGCCGGATTACTATGTAAACCGTACTTTTGTCATAATAAATATCTTGTTACTCAAAAAGGATGTTAACAAAAAAAACTCAAACCGGGGAAACAACCTCCGATGTAAAAATGGACCGTGTTCCGCCAAATTGGCTGTTTGAACCGGTGTAAAACGATTTCGGTTTAAGAATGCCATCAAAACAAAATGGTAAATCTATCAAGAAAAGATATGTGAATCAAAAGGCAATGATAGAATCGTTTGCAAAAAAGAGGCTTTACTGAGCCGATCAGATGGTGTTACCATGGTCGGACACGACCAAGCTCCCAATAGGCGTAGCTGTGGTTCAAGTTAGCCAGGTCCCCAAATGAAACCGTGGCATTACGCCGATCAAGTGGCATGACAATGGTTTGGGTTCGACCAAGCCCCCAAGTGACTCTAAGGCCTTTAGGCCGATCAAGAGGCGTGACCGGTTCAGACTTGACCGTGTCCCCAAGTGATCTGGTGGCTTTCACCGATCAAAAGGTGTTGCATCGGTTCGGACACGACCGAGCCCCCAAGTGACCTGATGGCTTTCGCCTATCAAAAGGTATTGCATCGGTTCAAACATGACCGAGCCCCCAGGTGATATTTATAATTTTTGCAAGGGGTAAACTGGAGGTCGTTTTAAAACAGAACAACTCCATGTAACCACACATGATAGAAACGAACAAATACCCCGCTTTAGCTGAGGATCCGGTTTATTGTATTGATAATATATACATTGTCATAATATGTACATAAGCAGAGCCAATGGCTCAGGTGTAGTAAGGCCGAAGATGAGCTATGTTCCATGGCCTGCTAGTCTCCTCCTCTGACTTACGTGAGTCCTTATGCTCTCGAATATCAATCAGATAGTATGACCCGTTGTGCAGATTTTTGCTGACCACGAACGGTCCTTCCCAAGGCGGAGATAACTTATGCATAGCGGTTTGATCTTGAATGAGTCGAAGCACCAAATCTCCTTCTTGAAAGGTTCTGGTTCTGACCCGACGACTGTGATAGCGACGAAGATCTTGTTGGTAAATCGCCGAGCGGGCAGCTGCTGTGTCTCGCTCTTCATCCAACCGGTCCAAAGCGTCTTGTCGAGCCGTCTCATTGTCCGCTTCAACATAAGCCGCAACCCGAGGTGAATCGTGACGGATATCACTAGGGAGAACCGCCTCTGCTCCATAAACCATGAAGAACGGCGTGTATCATGTCGATCTGTTGGGTGTAGTATTAATACTCCATAACACGGATGGTAATTCTTCAACCCAACAACCCGGCGTCCTCTGCAAAGGGACCATAAGCCGGGGCTTGATGCCTCTCAAGATCTCCTGATTAGCTCTTTCTGCTTGACCATTGGACTGCGGGTGCGCTACTGAAGACACGTCAAGGCTGATGTGCTCTCGGTCGCAGAACTCTCTCATGGCACCCTTGGACAAATTGGTACCATTGTCTGTGATGATACTGTGTGGAAAGCCAAACCGGAAAATCACCTTTTTGATGAACTGAACCGCGGTGGCTGCGTCACACTTACTAACAGGCTCTGCTTCCACCCACTTTGTAAATTTATCAACCGCCACCAGGAGGTGGGTCTTCTTGTTCTTGGACCTTTTGAAAGGCCCAACCATATCCAGCCCCCAGGTTGCAAACGGCCAAGTAATTGGAATCATCCTCAATTCTTGAGCCGGAACATGAGCGCGTCTTGAAAACTTTTGGCAACCATCACATCGTCGGACCAGATCCTCTGCATCGGCATGGGAAATTAACCAATAGAAACCGTGGCGGAACGCTTTAGCCGCCAGAGATTTTGAACCAGCGTGGTGATCACAATCCCCTTCATGGATCACACGCAAAATCTCACAGCCTTCCTCAGGAGACACACAACGTTGAAATGCTCCTGATACACTGCAATGATGCAACTTGCCATTGATGATTGTCATGGATTTGGACCGCCGTATTATTTGTCTGGCCAGAGTCTCATCCTCTGGTAACTCGCCCCGGTTCATGTACGCTAGGTAGGGAAGTGTCCAATCCGGAATGACGTGGAGTGCCGCCACCAACTGAGCCTCCGGATCAGGAACAGCCAAATCTGCTTCTCCAGGTAGCTGAACTGATGGGTTGTGTAGTATGTCGAGAAAGACATTGGGCGGGACCGGTTTACGCTGTGAGCCTAGCCGGCTCAAAGCGTCCGCCGCTTCATTCTTCCGACGGTCCACGTGGTCCACCTGATAACCCTTGAAATGACCAGCAACAGCATCAACCTCATGACGATATGCAGCCATGAGTGGGTCTTTAGAATCCCAAGTACCAGACACCTGTTGAGCTACCAGGTCCGAGTCACCGAAGCACTTAACCCGGCTTAAGTTCATCTATTTAGCCATCTGGAGACCATGGAGCAAGGCTTCGTACTCAGCTGCATTGTTAGTACAAGGGAACATTAAGCGGAGAACATAACAAAATTTGTCACCTCGTGGGGAAGTTAATACGACTCCAGCCCCCGAGCCCTCCAATTGCCGTGATCCGTCAAAATGGATGGTCCAATATGTGTGATCTGGCTTCTCTTCAGGGGCCTGCAGCTCTGTCCAGTCATTGATGAAATCGACGAGTGCTTGGGATTTCACCGCCGTCCGAGGTACGTATTTCAAACCGTGTGGCCCAAGCTCTATAGCCCACTTGGCAATCCGACCTGTTGCTTCCCGGTTCTGGATGATATCACCCAAAGGGGCAGAGCTGACCACTGTGATGGGATGCCCTTGGAAATACTGCTTCAGCTTCCGGCTTGCCATGAAAACTCCGTATACCAGCTTCTGCCAATGCGGATATCTTTGTTTGGACTCAATAAGCACTTCGCTGATATAATAAACCGGACACTGAACCGGGTACTCTTTGCCCGCCTCCTTCCGCTCCACCACTATAGCTACACTGACCGCACGAGCATTAGCAGCGACATACAACAATAATGGTTCTTTGTCAACGGGGGCGGCGAGTACAGGCGGATTGGCCAATTGCTGCTTTAAATCCTCCAAAGCCTGATCAGTGGCAGAACTCCAGATGAACTGATCCGTTTTCTTCAACATCTAATACAACGGGGTCGCTTTCTCACCAAGGCGGCTGATAAACCGGCTCAACGCGGCAATCCGGCCAGCCAAACGTTGAACATCATTAATACATTTCGGTTTAGCCAGAGAAGTAATAGCCGTGATCTTCTCCGGATTAGCCTCAATTCCCCTGTTGGACACCAGAAAACCCAATAACTTGCCTGCTGGTACACCAAAGACACATTTGGCCGGATTGAGCATCATCTTGTACGTCCTCAGGTTATCAAAGGTTTCCTTCAAGTCATCGACCAAAGTCTCCTTCTTCCTTGATTTAACAACGATATCATCCACATAAGCATGCACATTACGGCCAATCTGTTTGTGGAGACAATTTTGCACACACCGTTGATAGGTTGCCTGGGCACTTTTGAGCCCAAAAGGCATAGACACATAGCAGAAGGCTCCAAAAGGAGTTATGAACGCCGTCTTCTCCTGGTCCTTAACTGCCATTTTGATCTGATGATAGCCGGAATACGCATCCAGGAAACATAAACGCTCGCAACCCGCCATAGCATCAATAATCTGATCAATACGGGGGAGGGCAAAAGGATCTGCGGGACAGGCTTTATTAAGATCAGTATAATCCACACACATGCGCCAGGTGTCGTTTTTCTTAAGGACTAGCACCGGATTAGCAAGCCACTCAGGGTGGAAAACTTCGACAATGAAACCAGCTGCTAAGAGCCTGGCCACCTCTTCTCCAATAGCTTTTCGCCTCTCCTCGTTGAACCGACGGAGGAACTGTTTCACCGGTTTGTATTTAGGATCCACGTTAAGAGTGTGCTCAGCGAGTCGCCTCGGTACACCAGGCATGTCAGAAGGCTTCCACGCAAAGATGTCCCGATTCTCACGGATGAACTCGATGAGCGCGCTTTCCTATTTCGGATCCAGATTGGCACTGATACTGAACTGCTTGGACGAATCGCCAGGTACGAAGTCAACAAGCTTAGTCTCAGCGGCTGACGTAAACTTCAGGGCCGGATCATGCTCCGTAGTAGGCTTCTTTAAAGGAGTCATATCCGTCGGATCAACATTGTCTTTGTAATAATCGAGTTCCTCGGTGCTACAAACCGACTCTGCGTAAGCCGCATCTCCTTCTTCGCATTCCAAAGCGACCTTGCGGCTTCCGTGAACCATGATGGTCCCCTTATGACCTGGCATCTTGAGTTGCAAGTATACATAACAGGGCCGTGCCATGAATTTCGCATAGGCCGGTCTACCGAACAGGGCGTGATATGGGCTTTGGATTTTTACCACCTCAAACGTCAGCGTCTTGGACCGGGAATCGTGATCATCTCCGAAGGCCACTTCCAATGCTATCTTCCCAATGGGGTATGCTGACTTGCCAGGTACCACACCATGAAACACCGTATTCGAAGGCCGGAGTTCCTTATCTGTTAGCCCCATTCGACGGAAAGTCTCATAGTACAGGATGTTAATGCTGCTACCTCCATCCATGAGTACCTTGGTGAACTTATAACCTCCCACCTGAGGTGCCACCACTAAAGCCAGCTGACCCGGATTGTCAACCCGGGGAGGGTGATCCTCTCTACTCCATATGATTGGTTGCTCTGACCAGCGCAGATACCGGGGCACGGCCGGTTCAACAGAATTAACTGCCCGCTTCTGGACCTTCCAGTCCCGCTTGTCCAAGCTAGTGGTGAATACATGATACTGCCCACTATTTAGCTGCTTTGGATTGCTCTGGTAACCCGACTGCTGATGTTGCTGATTGTTACCACCCTGGTTATTCTGATTATGCTGATTGTTATGTCCGCTCGGGTTACCATTAAATCCTGAACCGGAATTTCCTCCACCGTGACTCGGTCCAGATCCGGAACCACCACCAGAGCCGGGGTCATACCGGAAGGCATTGGAGCTCTTGAACTCTTGCATAATATAGCAATCTTTCCAAAGGTGGTTTGCTGGTTCCTCCCTTGGCCCATGCTTTGGACAGGGCTGGTTCAACAGATAGTTCAGGCGTTCCGGATTAGGACTAGGCGCTCCACTGCGGGTTTTGCCCTTACGTCACTGGCCCCCGTTTTGCACGTTAGTATTGGCCACAAAGTCCATGTTGCCATCCGCTTTACGCTTGCCTCCGCCACCGTTTCCTGCTGAGTGATGCTGCTGACCTCTGAAGTTGCCGTTCTTCTTTCCCTTCCCTGTCTTTTCATCATCAGACTCTGGATCCTTGGTACTATCAGAATCAGCGTACTTCACCAAAGCGCCCATGAGGGTTCCCATGTCAGTACAATGGCGTTTCATTCGTCCTAACTTCAGCTTCAATGGTCCAAACCGGCAATTGCCTTCCAAGGTTATAACTGTGGTGTCCGCATTGATGCGGTCTGAAGAATGCAGAACTCGTGAGACCCTGCGTACCCAATGAGTCGTTGATTCTCCTTCCTCCTGGACGCAGGCAGCTAAATCCACTATTGACATGGGCTGCTTACACGTGTCTTTGAAATTATTGATGAACCGGTCTCGCAACTGGGCCCATGAACTGATAGAATTGGGCGGCAGGCTTTTTAACCAAGTGCGGGCTGTCCCTTCAAGCATCATGGTAAAATATTTTGCACACGCCGCCTCATCAACGTCAAGCATCTCCATGGCCATCTCATAACTCTCCACCCACGTCTCTGGGGGTTGATCCGCCGTATAGTTCGGCACTTTGCGCGGGCCCTTAAAATCCTTGGGCAGGCGCACATTGCGTAAAGCGGGGACAAGACAAGGCACTCCCAAAGCGCTAGAAGTGAGCCCCGGTTCAACCGAAGTGGTGGGACGAACCGGCGTGAACTGATGAGTCTGATACTGCGCTGCTAACTCAGCTTCCCTGCGCGCTCGGGCCCGGTCTACCACCTCCTGGGCATCGGGAGCCGGATTGTTGCCACGGGGTGCTTCACGCCACGCGTTACTTGACACAGCTGGTTGCTCCATACGCCTACTATAACTCTGGGCCGGACATGGGGTAGAATGAATCCGGTCACGGCTGTATGAGTATGCTTCCTGTTGGATCAAAGCCGTCCTAAGGAGCTCCTTAACCCGGCGTGTTTCGATCGCCTGTAATGAATCACCTTCAACAGGAATAGCCTCCAGCCGTGCCGCAGCTGCAACGAGGTTATCCATCGGATTGGAGTAGTGACCCGGAGGTGTAGGCACGGCTTGTGATACACCAGCATTATGACGAGGCAGATCCATTAAACGGGGTTGAACCGGCGCTCCTGTCGCAGGTGCCTTCGCCCGGTTTACTACCGGCGGATTATTGATTCCCGCTTCAGGGGTGTTGAAAAGGTTCCTTCCTTCAAAAACTGAGGGCAAACGAGATCGATATTTCCTCCTCATGACTTCCTGTGAGGCGTTCTGGTCCAGCATGATTTTATAAGCTTGGGCGTCCAAAGCGGCCCGCTCCGCAGTCATCCTGATCTCTTCTGCTGCCAGATCCGCTTTGGCCTGGGTAATCTGCTCTCTCACCTTTGCGATTTCTGTGTTATGAGCATCCTGATCCACCGGATTAGCCTCCGCCATGAGTGCATCCAATGCGTCGAATAGATCGGATAACACTTGAGCCGGCGGGCGCACCGAGCCTCCTGCTCCGGCAGCCGTTGCTGCCGCTGAACCGGAAATCATCGCCGCGGAGGTCGATGAGTGAGGTGCTGCTTGGGTACCGGCCATGAATATTCCAACTCGGTTGGGCAAATCGGAGGGGTCCGGAATACTGTCGCCATCGGAACAGCCCCCAATCCGGCCATCTTGTAGCTGATACAACGACTCAGTTTCTCCGGTCGATGACTCGTCGCCAGAGTAAACGACGGTTTCACCACCAGATCCTGATCCGTCCTCATAGCTTCCTCCATGGATGACTCCCACGAAGGCACGTTTCACGGCCGGTTTAACCCAGGCAGGTCGTGCATGCTGAGCTGTCTCGATGAGGTCGGTGCAGGTGTCCAGCTCAGGGCCCGGTTCACCGATCTTGCCGATGAAGACATGTATGTCACCAAAGGGGACCTGGTACCCGTACTCAATTGAGCCGGCCTCGGGGCCCCAGCCTGCGTCGTCGATGTAGATCTTGCCGCGACGACTCTTGGTCATCCGGCCCACGGCGTATCCCTCGAGTCCTTCAAAGCGGCCCTCCAAGAACTTGAAACCATCGTGCGATAGCCCCACGGTGGGCGCCAACTGTCGTGGGTTTGTCTCGGCAGATGTCCTAGCGAAAGGACTTAGTCGTGGAGCCATCGCAACGGGTTAACTCGAAGGGGTTAAAGCGGACAAGGGACACAGGGAGTTTATACTAGTTCGGCCCCTTCGATGAAGGTAAAAGCCTACGTCTAGTTTGTGATGGAATTGATGGGGTTTCGATGACTAGGGAGCAAACAAGCTTCGCCTAGGCCTCAAGTTATCGTTCTCTGTCCCTGAACCGCTATCGGGTTGTCCCCTTATATACACGGGTGACACCCGTCGGTTCATAGAGTCCCAATCTCCGGTTTATATTCGTATCCGGGTTGGTCTCTCCCTATTCCTAACTTATGATACAAGTTTATATACATGCCGGTTTGCGGCTACAGATACTGAACCGACTATGGCCTTGGGCCTTTGTCTAGCCTCTGGGCTTTAATACCTTTGGACTACTGATGAAGTCAACCCGGCCCAGGTAGGCCGGTTTACGCCCAGTAGTAATATCCCCAACAGGAATAAAGAGGACTTGATGCTTTAATGCTATGGTTGGGTTTTACCTTAATGATCTTTAGTAGTTGTGGATGCTTGCTAGAGTTCCAATCATAAGTGCATATGATCCAAGTAGAGAAAGTATGTTAGCTTATACCTCTCCCTCATATAAAACTGCAATAGTGACTACCGGTTTTGTTAACAATTGCCTAGGACAATTCCGCACACCGATCCACCATTATTCCACACTCGCTATTTATAATACTAAGTAATATATTCTAACTTTATGATAACAGCACCTACTTTTATGTTTTAGCTCTCCGTTACCATGCAAAGTTATCCTCTTCATACCCACAACGTAGTTTTATTTCTCGTTGCTAGTTGGAAGCGAACGTTCGGTGCACGTAGAGTCGTATCAGTGGCAGATAGGGCTTGAGAGAATATTGATCTTACCTTTAGCTCCTTGTGGGTTCGACACTCCATACTTATCACTTCCATCTTTGGAAAGTGCTACGATGATTCCTTGCACTTGGGGATTATCAAGCTCTTTTCTGGCGCCGTTGCCGGGTAGCAATAGCGTGGGTTGATATTCTCGTGTGTGCTTGTTTGCTTTCTTCACTAAGTAGATTTTGTTTTTCCTTTTTGTTTCTGTTTAGTTGTGGGTGAAACATACAAAAATTTAAAAAAAAATGAAAATACAAAAAATTATTACTTGCCTCTCATGCCTAAAAAGTTTTTCAAAAAGAGAAGTGATTGGAAGGTTTTGCATTGAAGAAGTGAGGGTCGACCTTGAGCACTTGTGTTCATGCTCACAGAAACAATGTAGAATTTTTTCATGGAAGTTTATCTGTAAATAATTATCCCCTTGTATATATTCATTGTATTATAAAAATAATGTGCCAAGCTTTGATTTTAGGATGATTAGATTGCTTGTTTGCTTTGTGCAAAACAAAAACAGAAACTTTGGCTGTAGTGCGTGAATTTACATTTTTTTACTGGAAAGTCAAATGGGTCTGAAACTTTTTGCACCTTACTTCTGTACAAATTTTTCAAATTGTAAAATTTAGTTCATAATTTTAGGAGTTACATAAGTTTGCCAAACTTCCAGATTACTACAGACTGTCATGTTCTTAACAGATTCTGTTTTGCATGTGTTGTTTGCTTATTTCGATGAATCTATGACTAGTAACGGAGGGTATGAACCATAGAGAACTTGGAATACAGTAGGTTTAACACCAATACAAATAAAGAATGAGTTCATTACAGTACCTAAAGGTCGCGATTTGTTTTATTACACTAACGGATCTCACAAGTTTTTGTTAAAGTTTTGTGTGGATGAAGTGTCCGAAGGTCGAGGAGCTATCAATATGAGAAGAATAAAGAGAGGCAAGAGTTCAAGATTGGGGATGCCCAAGGCACCCCAAGTAAATATTTCAAAGGATACTCAAGCATCTAAGCTTGGGGATGCCCCGGTTGGCATCCCATCTTTCTTCTTCAACAAATATCGGTATACCTTGGTTTTTGCTTTGTTCACATGATTTGTGTCCTTTGTGTTTTTTTTTTATTTTAAGAACCATGCTAGCATTATATAGCCCTTCATTGATTTATATAATACTTCATGTGCTTCACTTATATCTTTTAAGTATGATCTTATAGAATTGCTCTTTGTGCTTCACTTAAATCTTTTGAGTATGGTTTTATAGAATGCTTCATGTGCTTCACTTATATATTTTGAGCTTGGATATTGGTTAGTTGTAGAATGCTCCATGAACTTCACTTATATCTTTTTGGAGTATGAATAATACTATCATTTAAAGTGGGTTTGGAAGAGTGTCAACTTTAGGAATTAGTGATCCCACTATTTTGGAAGGGTTGAATCTTAGTGTGATATTTATGAAAGTGGATTTGGAAGAGTGTCAACTTTAGCTAGTAATGATTCCAGTATTTCGAAAGAGGTTCCAATTGAGTATGAAAACAAAGTTGCTATCCATGATGCTACTGAAAATTATTGAGGGAGGAATACATGCTTGTAGGAGTTGCAATAATATCAAGTTTCCTCCCTATCTGCTTAAAGTTTTGAAGTTATACTTGTTTTGCCTTCCTATGCTAGTTGATTCTTGTTCCCATAAGTGTTTAATCACAAAATCCCTAGGCATAGGAAGTGTGTTAGATTTGAATGTGCTAGTCATATTCTTCAAGATGCTCTCTTTGAGCTTCTATTCCTATCTTTTATGTGAGCATCATTGAAATCATCATGCCTAGCTGAAAGGCATTAAAGAAAAGTGCTTGTTGGGAGACAACCCAATATTTACCCTTACTGTTTTTGTGTGTCTACATGATTAAGCTACTATAGTAATCATGTTTTATAGCTTTCGTTTCAATAAAGTGCCAAGTAAGACCTTTGGGAAGACTTGGGTGAAAGTTAATGTGATCTTGCTGTAAAAAACAGAAACTTTGCGCTCACGAGAATAGATGTCATTTTTACAGAAGAGTTCTTTTGAGTTGATTCTTTTTTCAGAAGATTAATAGACAAATTCCTCACGTCCACCGATTTATTTCATAATTTTTGGAGTAGCAGAAGTATGGTTATTGTTCAGATCATTACAGACTGTTCTGTTTCTGACAGATTCTGTTTTCATTGCATAGTTTGCTTGTTTTCTAGTTTCTATGTCTTATATTTCTCAATATAAATTGTAGAAATGAGATGGTACAGTAGGCATTGAGTGAGAACAATTATGAACCTTGTCTTTGACAGTACCAAAGTGAATGGCTTGCTCTTTATCATACTAACCTATCTCACGAAGTTTGGTCAAGTTTTGTGTGATTGAAGTTTTCAAGTTTTGGGTGAGATATCGATATGAGGAGAATAAGGAGTGGAAAGACCTTAAGCTTGGGGATGCCCAAGGCACCCCAAGGTAATATTCAAGGAAGACTCAAGCGCCTAAGCTTGGGGATGCCCCGCAAGGCATCCCCTCTTTCGTCTTCAAAACTATCGGTATACTTTACTCGGAGCTATATTTTTATTCATCACATGATATGTGTTTTGCTTGGAGCGTGTTTTTGATTTTACTTGCTGTTTGCATAAAATCATTGGATATGAAATATTGAATGAAAAAGAATCCTCCCATGGCTAGTTAATTATTTTACTACTCAGTGTTCTTCACTCATATCTTTCGGAGTAGTTTGTCATTTGCTCTTGTGCTTCATGTATATCCTATGAGTCAATGGTTGAATGAATTGGATGTCATAAACCTGAATTTATATATGTTTCATATGCTTACAACATGGGGAGTAATGACTTCACACATAATGAGTATGGGTAGTAAAACTTATTGAAAGTTAGCAAATGTAGAATTGGTCACTTGAACAATTCATGAAAGAATATTGAAGGAAGAGAGGTTTCACATATAAATATACTATCCTGGACATCTTTTATGATTGGGAGCACTCATTAAAATATGACATGCTAAAGAGTTGATGTTGGACAAGGAAGACAACATAATGAGTTACATTTTCTTATATCTGAGACAAAGTATGTTGTCATGGATCCTCTAACATGTTGAGCTTGCCTTTCCCCCTCATGCTAGCCAAAATTCTCAGCACCAAGTAGAGATACTACTTGTGCTTCCAAAATCCTTAAACCAGTTTTGCCATGAGAGTCCACCATATCTACCTATGGATTGAGTAAGATCCTTCAAGTAAGTTGTCATCGGTGCAAAGCAATAAAAAATTGCTCTAAATATGTATGATTGATTGGTGTGGGAGAAATAAGCTTTATACGATCTTGTGATGTGGAAGTAATAAAAGCGGCGGACTGCATAATAAAGGTTCATATCACAAGGGGCAATATAAAGTGACGTTCTTTCGCATTGAGATTTTGTGCATCCAACCATAAAAGCGCATGGCAACCTCTGCTTCCCTCTACGAAGGGCCTATCTTTTATTATTATCTTCTACCTTATGCAAGAGTCACGGTGATCTTCACCTTTCCTTTTTCATTTTATCCTTTGGCAAGCCCAGCATGTTGGAAAGAACTTGATATATATATATATATATATATATATATATATATATATATATATATATATATATATATATAATTGGATGTAGGGGAGCATGAGTTATTATTGTTGACATTACCCTTGAGGTAAAAAGGTTGCGGGGCGAAACTATAAGCCCCTATCTTTCTCTATGTCTGATTAAAACTCCATAACCACAAGTATTGCGTGAGTGTTAGCAATTGTGAAAGACTACATGATAGTTGAGTATGTGAAGTTTGCTAAATCAAAGCTCTGACATAGACTCTTCCTGAAAATAGGATGAATTGCAATTGTTTGATGACTGAGAATATTGTTTGTTAGCTTTCAAGAAAGTTTATGACCCATACTTTAACCTTGTGACTTGCTTGTTACTTGATCATGAAAAGTTTTATGAGATGAGCTATTGTTATGATATGTAATGATGCTAGAAAAAGTGATTGGAATTGTCATTGATCAAACTTAAGCACTTACTAGCATTCCACATCAAAAATTATCTTTTTTATTATTTACCTACTCGAGGACGAGCAGGAATTAAGCTTGGGGATGCCTGATACGTCTCCAACGTATCTATAATTTTTGATTGCTCCATGCTATATTATCTACTGTTTTAGGCAATATTGGGCTTTATTATCCACTTTTATATTATTTTTGGGACTAACCTATTAACCGGAGGCCCAGCCCAGATTTGCTGTTTTTTTGCCTATTTCAGTGTTGCGGAGAAAAGGAATATCAAATGGAGTCGAAACAGAACAAAATCAACTGGAGAAGTTATTTTTGGAAGGAAAGCCACCGGATAGACCTGGAATCTACGTCAGGAGATACGGGAGGTGCTCACGAGGGTGGGGGCGCCGCCCCCCCTTAGGGCGCCCCCCTGCCTCGTGGGGCCCCCGTAGCTCCTCCGACGTACCCCCTGCACCCATATGTACTCTCGTACCCTAAAACTTCCAGAACGGAGATGAGATCAGAAGTTCCGCCGCCGCAAGCCTCTGTAGCCACGAGAAAGTCAATCTAGGCCCTCTCCGGCACCCTGCCGGAGGGGGCCATCATCATCGGTGGCCATGGAGGAGTATCCCGGAGGGGCCATCATCACCATGGAGGCCAAGGACCAGAAGGTGGAGGCCATGGAGGAGGAAGCACAAGGGGGAGAACCTCTCCTCCTCTCTTGGTGGCGCCGGAGTGCCATCGGGAGAGGAATCGTCGCCGCGGTGATCGTCTTCATCAACATCAACATCAACATCACCATCCTCATCTCTTTTACGCGGTCCACTCTCCCGCACACCGCTGTAATCCCTACTTGAACATGGTGCTTTATGCCACATATTATGATCCAATGATGTGTTGCCATCCTATCACTACTAGGGAAAAGGTAGCAGCAGCGCGAGTTTTAGGCCTATCAGCAGTGCGGGTGCCCGCGCTACCAATAAGGCGCTACAGCTAACTCTTAGTAGTAGCGCTTCATGTACCCGCGCTACTACTATTGACTATAGCAGCAACGCTTTTCAAGAACGCGCTGCTATTAGTTAGCTGTAGCGATTTCCTGGTCCCGCGCTACTGTTATATCTTTCACCGTTTCCCCATTCCAGCTTCGATAAACTGCAATTTCCAGATACTAGGTACTACTAGATATCAATTTCATAAAGCATTATAGGTACTAGGTAGTACTTCCTCGGTTCGAAATTACTCGTCGTGGTTTTAGTTCAAATTTGAACTCAAACCACGACGAGTAATTTGGAACCGAGGGAGTACTAGATAACAATTTCATATATACTCAACAAGCATCCTCAAGCAGTACAAGGTGACATCGACGACAATCATCATATTTAGTTCTAGATGATATCGACGACGATCATCATATGTAGTTCTACATGATGTCGACGACGATCATCATATGTAGTTCTAGATGATATAGCCACACACACATATGTAGTTCTAGATGACATCGACGACGATCATCATCCTCAAGCCTGGGTGGTGGGTGTTTCTGATAGTAATTAGGATGGCCTGTCCAACACGAAGATTCTTGCCAATGAGGAATCTCTTCCACCCAACCGAGTTCAAGTGTGTGCGACCATCTGTGTCCATGCAGTAAGTACAGGTGGTGACGGAGCCCCTTGCGGTAAGGCGTAGTCCAACTGAGCCTTCTTCATCAGGCTCGATACCACAACTCACAGATAGGTTCTTTGGCAATCTTTGAATAAGAAAAACATATCAATTAATAAATAGACTCACACATACTCTTGCAAATATATTTCTATTAAGTCTAGATTTCTACACTATCAAAAGACACAGTACTACGCATTTGTACTAATTAATCATGAATTCTACTAATAAGTATATATGGATTATCTATACTATTAATAGTTCCTTGGATTCTACACTAATAAGCATGTGATCAGACTCTACACTAAAGTATATCATCGACTAGATTCCACAAAGCATATCATTGGACTCTACACTAAGCATATCATCGGATTCACTAAGCATATAATCGGATAATTTGCATTTGTAAGTATAACAATAAAGCATATATATATCATCAAATTACTACATGCAGTACGTATAACATACCATTTCATGCCGATCGACCATGGTACTTGTCAGGCGGGTCACGAATGGCACCCCGACAAAGTCATCACGTGGCGGAATTATGTCCCATAGGTTGCACACCTCCTCCTCGCTCAGCCTCATTCTTTGAGCTATGATGGCTTCATGAAGTGGGTTCTCATCATCTTCATTGAGTGGGTCCTCATTATCTTCATCATCTTCGTCATCTTCATCATCTTCCACCAGGTTGATATAAATGACAACCAGCTTGGGTCTTTCTGCTCTAAAGGAGAATCTGATCAACTCACCACCAGTAAGACGCATGCGAGCGAGGAAACGGGCCCATCCATCTCCTCCAATCTACGACATACTACGTCCTTTCTCGACCTCCATAGTGTACGGCCCCCCAGGAGCCTCAAATGTCACAGTGTCTCCTGTCAGCTTGTTGAATTCGAACCTCACATTGCATGGGACGATCTGTGTAAGAAAAGCAAAATGACACAATGCAGTAAAGCCAACACTAAAAATAAAATAGTTGTTACATCTCATCTAATTTCTTACCGCCGCATGACGAAAACTCGGATGGAAGTAGATGCCGAACAGCTTGCCAGTTGCAAGGCTGCTAGCGCACCTTGACTTGCACAGTCGACATAGTGGTGCTGATGGTGGCGCCATTTTCCTAAAGCAATATGAGCAAAGGATTAACGATTCACTTCACAGGAAAGAAAAACAGTGTTCTAAATCAACTAAATCAAAATGTTCTAAATCAACGAGCCTACTAAATCAACTAAATCAACTAGCCTACTAAATAAACTAAATCAAAATGTTCTAAATCAACTAAATCAACTAGCCTACTAAATCAACTGAATCATATCAACTAAATCAAAATGTTACATATGAAAGCCTACTAAATCAAAATGTATCAGGGAGGAGGGACAAGGAGGGGCGACTCGAGGAGGGAGAAGATAGTAGGACGGAGGAGGAAGGCGGAGCGAGGAGGGGCCGGCCGACGGCGAGTGGAGGGAAGACGGATCGAGAAGGAAGGCGGAGCGAGGAGGGGCCGGCCAGCGGCGAGTGGAGGGAGGACGGAGGAGGAGGCCGGTACCGAGTCCAGCGAGGAGGATGAGGTGACAGCGGCGCAGATCGGGGGAGGGGCGATGGGGGATGACCGGCGGCGCGGGGGGTGAGGAGGAGACCGAGTGAGTGTGTGTGAGTGTGATCTGTGGATGAGGCTAGTGAATGGGGGGAGATGGAATGGCATAGCAGTAGCGCGCTATATGTGAATGCGCTACTGCTAAACGACCTATCAGTAGCGCTGTTTAGTTTAATACGCTGCTGCTATAACTGGCCTCGCGTCGGCGTCGTGCGAATTTTAGCAGTAGCGCTTCTTGGAGTGCACGCGCTACTGATAAACTTGTTTCAGCAGCGAGTTTCTATAGCCCGCGCTACTGCTACTTAGCAGCAGTGCCTGATTTTAAAGCGCGCTGCTGGTAAGATTCTGTGTATAGGCTTTTCCCTAGTAGTGTATGATGTTTTGAGTAGATATCTTTTGTCTTTGGGTTGATTGATGATCTAGATTGGTATGAGTTGTGTGTTTTACTTTGGTGCTGTCCTATGGTGCTCTCCGTGTCGCGCAAGCGTGAGGGATCCCCGTTGTAGGGTGTTGCAATACGTTCATGACTCGCTTATAGTGGGTTGCTAGAGTGATAGAAGCTTAAACCCGAGTAAGAGGGATTGTTGCATATAGGAATAAAGAGGACTTGATGCTTTAATGCTATGGTTGGGTTTTTCCTTAATGATCTTTAGTAGTTGCGGATGCTTGCTAGAGTTCCAATCATAAGTGCATATGATCCAAGTAGAGAAAGTATGTTAGCTTATGCCTCTCCCTCATATAAAACTGCAATAGTGACTACCGGTTTTGTTAACAATTGCCTAGGACAATTTCGCACACCGATCCACCATTATTCCACACTCGCTATTTATAATACTAAGTAATATATTCTAACTTTATGATAACAACACCTACTTTTATGTTTTAGCTCTCCGTTACCATGCAAAGTTATCCTCTTCATACCCACAACATAGTTTTATTTCTCGTTGCTAGTTGGAAGCGAACGTCCGGTGCACGTAGAGTCGTATCAGTGGTAGATAGGGCTTGAGAGAATATTGATCTTACCTTTAGCTCCTTGTGGGTTCGACACTCCATACTTATCACTTCCATCTTTGGAAAGTGCTACGATGATTCCTTGCACTTGGGGATTATCAGGCCATCATCATCACCGTCATCTTCACCAACAACTTAACCGCCATCATCACCAACTCTTCCCCCCTCTATGCAGCGGTGTAACCTCTCTCTTACCCGCTATAATCTCTACTTAAACATGGTGCTCAACGCTATATATTATTTCCCAATGATGTATGGTTATCTTATGATGTTTGAGTAGATCCGTTTTGTCCTATGGGTTAACTGATGATCGTGATTGGTTTGAGTTGCATGTTTTATTATTGGTGTTGTCCTATGGTGCTCTCCGTGTCGCGCAAGCATGACAGATCCCCGCTGTAGGGTTTGCAATATGTTCATGATTTGCTTATGGTGGGTGGCGTGAGTGACAGAAGCACGGACCCGAGTAAGTAGGTTGTTTGCGTATGGGATAAAGAGGACTTGATACTTTAATGCTATGGTTGGGTTTTACCTTAATGATCTTTAGTAGTTGCGGATGCTTGCTAGAGTTCCAATCATAAGTGCATATGATCCAAGTAGAGAAAGTATGTTAGCTTATGCCTCTCCCTCAAATAAAATTGCAATAGTGATTACCGATCTAGTTATCGATTGCCTAGGGACAAATAACTTTCTCGTAACAAAAAGCTCTTTACTAAAACTAATTTAGTTGTGTCTTTATCTAAACAGCCCCTAGTCTTTATTTTTGTGCTCTTTATTTTCTTGCAAACCTGTCAAAAACACCTAGAAAGTACTTCTAGTTTCATACTTGTTTCCGGTAAAGCGAACGTCAAGCGTGCGTAGAGTTGTATCGGTGGTCGATAGAACTTGAGGGAATATTTGTTCTACCTTTAGCTCCTCGTTGGGTTCGACACTCTTACTTATCGAAAGAGGCTACAATTGATCCCCTATACTTGTGGGTTATCACGCTGCAAGAGGGAAGCAAAATAGGGGAGGCCAAGGGGGGCAGGCTGTCGCGAGAGCTACGATAGAGAGCGGGCACGCATGCATGAAGTGCCACTACTACGAGCTCCTTGCAACATTCACTATCCCCGCCAACCGACCATAGCATAGGACCACGACATTGCTAGGACGCAACCCAGAGCACCCCCTATGAACCTGCATCGAGCCGATCGTGAATGGCACGACCGTGCTACCTGGACGCTCACCGGCGCATGAACACCACGCTCCTACGGCCTTTGGGTGATTCGGAGCGTTGTAGGAGGGAACTAAAATAGGGGAGGCTAGGGGGAAGATTGTCACGAGAGCTACGACAGAGAGCGGGCATGCGTGCATGAAGTGCCCCACTGCCAGCTCCTTGCAGCAGTCACTATCCCGACCAACCAACCACAACATAGGACCACGATGTCGCTAGGACGCAACCAGAGCACCCCCTATGTCCATGCACTGAGCCGGTCGTGAATGGCACGCCCGCGCTTCCTGGACGTTCACCGGCGCACGAACGCCACGGTGCTGTGGCCGTTGGGATGCTTCGGAGTGTTGCAGGAAGGAAGCAAAATAGCAGAGGTAAGGGGGACAAACTACCGCGAGAGCTACGACAGAGAGCGGGCACGCGCACATGAAGCGCCCCACTACCAGCTCCTTGCAGCAGTCGCTATCCCGACCAACCAACCACAACGTAGGACGATGAGACCGCTAAGACGCAACCCAGAGCACTCCTTGCGTGCATGCGCCGAGCCAAGCGCTAATGGCACGACCACGCCACCTGGACACTCACCAGTGCACGAAGCACAACACCGTGGTCGCCAGGTGCTTTGAAGCACCGCGAGAGGGAAGCAGAATAGGGGAGGCCAATGACGAGCAAATTTTCGGTGGCAGCGACTAGGGTTGGGGGCGTCCGCCTGTGTCGCTCGAGCGGGAGTGTGTTTTGTTTAACACATCACAATCAAAGTCAGACATACACGAGCATACACTAAACTATTCCCTTTTTCAAACTCCACTTCTTTTCATATAGCAATCCTTTATCAAAGAGAGAACAATATCCGTTTCAGAACATTTCTAGCAGATTCCTCACTCGACTATTATCAACCTGACTGCAATCTTTTTCTGTCAGTAAGGATTGCACTAGAGCACCTTCTACTTCTAATAGGCAATGAACTATAGATAGAGAAGAATCATTTTGAGCGAGTACATAAGAAACGACCCACTTTTTTTCATCGGTTCCAGGGGAAGACCAAAGATCTTGCGCGGCAAACGCACGCACGCACACCCTACCCGTATGAGCACCTCCGAGGCACTGAGCCGACACGTCATTCTGAGATTGACGAAGTCGCCACAGACGCCTTCGTAGTCGATGAAACGTCGCCTCCCACTGAACGCACATCATCGGAAGACCTAGAATAAATCTAGAAAAATACAAGTGCCAATGTCAAGTCTGGGACTTGAACTTTGGTTGGCTGGGAATACCACAGTCCTCCTAACTATTCAACCACAGATTGGTTTGCGCTGTAGAGTGTGTTGACAAAGCCAAACACATTGGCTATCAATTGGTTGCCTACCAAACTGCTTTGCCAATCTCCGTAAAGATTGCAATTGTAAGCAAATTTAAGCATCACCAAATGTTATTTTATTAAGATGGAAGTGTTGCAGTTTTTCAGCGATCTCAGTTAAGTCCAAGTTTAAAGCATCCATACCATAAAAACCGAAGGAATATGAAACCATGTTTTGCATAATTCATTCCCGCAACCTTCCTTAGCTTATAAGTGAGCAACACAACTGTCAAATGTTAACTTGCCAAAATATTGACCAGACAATTTTTGGCTACAAACAAAGCATGCCCTTAGGGCATGTCCAAGGCGGTCGCTAGTAGGGAGGCGTCAAGATTTATTTCCTCGCCGAAGGGTAGTTGGGCCCTCAATTCCTGGTGCCAGACTAGGCATCGGCATAAAAACTGAAAGCGGACGCTTGTGCCTTTTTTTATGTGAGGGTAAAGAGCTGGTGCAGCGGTCTGTTCTTCTTTGGCACCCGAAAATTAGCATCTGACGTAAAAGCACAAAGCGCCCAGTGATTTTTTCATACACCTATAAGCACTTGTATAGGCGTTTTGCATTGAAGATGCCCTTATAGTCACACTGGAACCCGGGAATGCAAAATATACAAAATCATATCATTTTGATATTTTTTTTGAGAATATCATTTTGAATACTAGAGGAACAAAAACCACGGGAATCGCTATGCATATAGCGGCACAGAGGAAGAAAATTGCAGGGATGTTGAAATCAACTCTTACTCATACTCACCGGAGGAAAAGAAAGAGAGAGAACTGCTTTGCTCCTCTTCGTGCTTTTGTCAAAAGTTGTGCGAAAAATCGCTGTCCTCTAAAAATTTATCTGCTGCAACCAAAAAGACATAAATTACACTCGGACGTGTGGAAAGTTTGTAAAAGCGGCTGCCGCGTGGAAGAGAGGCCAATGAGGCAGCGAATGGGACGTGTGATTTTTGTGCGTGTTCCCGACCAGGGGACCCATCTGGCCGCCTCTGCGGGCCGCGTGCGCCGTCCGATGGAACCCCGCACGAATCTCACAGCGACCTCGAAACGAACTGCTCCTCATCAGAAATCTCATGCTCGAAACGGAAATCTCGTGGGCTGACTGAGCATCAGGCGCCCTGGCCTGTCCCTATCCTTTCTGTTGGGGCTGCCACTGACAGGTGGGCGCCGCCGTCCATCTGAAACCTTACACGTGGGAACGATGAAGAAAAAATCATTGGCCTTCTCAAGTTCTTTTCCTTTTTTTTCCAAAATATTTTTCTTCTTTTTCTAAAATGTTTTTATCTACGCACATAAATTGATTTGATAAATAGTACTACTCCCTCGTCCTAAAATAAGTGTCATGGCTTTAGTAGTTCAAATTTGTATATAGTCAAAAGAAAAGTCAAACCAACAGACAGACAGTCCTTCTGGGGCATGTTCTTGTCATCCATCCTGAATTACAGGGTGTAAAGGAAGATAGTAGGTAATTTCATTTAATAAAAAAATTTGCCAGACACAAGAAGGTGCTGAGGTTGCAATCATATTAAGAAATACTATAGGCAGAGAAAAAAGCCAGCTACTGTTTGTGGTTGGAGAGAATATAGTATGGAAATAATTTTTTTTTTTTTAGAAAAGCATGAACATATATCCATGGGCAGCTAACCTAAATACTCCTATTAAAGCATCCATGGCTGGACTAATTGAGCTCAGCAGTAGTACAAGGGAGCCTGCTGCTGCCACCACTTGCAAATTAAAATACTCATCCTGCCCCTCTCTAATTAGCAAGCACACTCTTGTGTTTTGACTGATTCAAGCCAAGATGGAGACATAATTGTATGCTAATCCTCAACAAACCAGTAACTCAATTTATTCTTTTAACAAATAAAAGCCTTGCAATTATATTCTGTTTATCCATCTGTGCAACTAGTTCAAAGTGGACACCACGGAATAATTGGCACCAAAGCACCCAACATGTATTCTAATTCTCTGCAAGGTCATTGATTGGATATTTTATTGCCACATGATGACTAATGGAAAGCCTTCTGATCCCAGAAACTCAAAATAGATGGATACATGAAGGGCATGTCCCTCCAATCCTCTAAATCCTAGAGAGGACCCCAGCAAGAGAAGCCCCCCTCTCTCCAAGAACCCTAGGCGTCCGTGCGCGCGATGATTATACAAAACTGGACACATATAGCTCAATCTCGATCTTGTTTTCTCCACTCCGCCTCTTATCTTGTTTCCTCCATTTTACCGCAGTGTGAAAGGCCGGTCGTGCCACGGAAACCATCGCCGCGTTGGATAGTTCATTCCTCCTGCTCGACCATCCTCCGAACGTCCTCGATCACCATCCACGACTCGTGCCCGCCGATCACCTCGGCCTGCTTCCGGGAGTCGCTCCACATCTTTACAGGACAAGAAACAGCGGCCTCAGGATACACAACGCCGAGATGGAGACCATAAAGAAAGAAACAAGCTTTACTTGTACCTGTATGGAAGGCATCTTCTGCTCGAGTCCCGCATAAAGGATCACATAGATTGGACAAAAGAAGGCATTAGCGCTTAGATAAATATATCCACTTGAGATCCCAATATAGGCCGACGTGTATTTAATTGTTGCAGGACAAGATAACGATGAAGCCAAACGCATGATGGGGCCATCCTTGGTATGCTTTGTTGTTACCAAAGCTACAGGATATGTGCATACGGCTAAGAAAGAAGCGCCTGGGTAGTAGGTACAAGTTGCAGGAAGCCGGCAACTGAAAGCAAAGTTTCCAGGGGCAACACACAGGAACATTTCCTCCAAAATAGGGAACAGAGACCAAGAAAGAACGCCGAGAAGTTCTAACCAAAAGATACAAGAATGAAAACGGGTTTGGACTGTTTGCTAACAAGAAAGCACACTTGAGCGCCAAGAAAAGGTTCTGATATCATTGTTCGTTAATGAGCGGCAAGCACCGCAGAACCAACTCAATACATGGCAGATACTTACCGTTACTCCTGCACGGTTCACGAGCTTCTGTGGAACAGCATTGACGTCGACGCAGTAAAACCGGATTCTGCAGAGCAAATAATGACTGAGATCATCAGTTTGTCGATAACAACTCCAGAGGCGTAGTACTTTGTCAACATGGCAACCAAAGCTCTAACCTCGGATAGTACTCTGCCGCCAACTTTTCCAGCTTAGGCTTCAGATATATACATTTCCTGCACCAACTCGCCGTCCTGCATATTGCAAATGTTGGTATTTATTCTCAACCCAGACTGTAAGACACCGTGGGATAATTTTGACAGTCAGACAACTACTTGAAATACATCTGGCAATCCATTTACGGAACCTACTGCCGAAACTGATGTAAAAAGGTGATAACTGCACATTAGTATTGAAGTACTTTTCTACAAGAGTATATATGAGGAAACATCTTGTAGCAATGATACTGTATTTATGTGTAAGCGCCATGCGGATCCGCCTAAGATATGAACCAGGAGAAGAAACACTGAACCTAACCACTGGCTACAACAACAGCAAAATAGAATGTGCAGGGTGAGCTGCTTATTGTTGCGTTTCGGGAAAACGAGTCTTCCAAATACACATCACACAACCACCAAGATTTGGCAGAGTTTAGACGCCGGTACCGAAACAAGTCGCTAGAAGGATCGCACACGACAACGCGCTTTGTGGGTAAAACTGAAGGTGAGCTCTCCAATCACCACTCAGAGCTGACCAAGAGCTACCCTAGACAGGGTAACTAGATGAGCCCCTTTTCATCCAAGATGCGAGATTTCTACCCCCATAAGGCCACACAAGCATGAAGCATTGAAGCCTAATCCAAGTTAGCTGAAGCATGATTCATGATAACCCATTTCATCCTGTCCTAATCGGGACCTAGTTAAAATTCAGAGTTTACCAGAACACGACGATGGGGACGCCGCGCTGCTGGGCGTCGGCGAGGGCCTGGTTCAGCTGCTCCTCGCCGCCGATCGGCTCCAGCTCGACCCACGCCGGCCCCTCCTCCTCGTCCTCCATCCCCATCCCGGTCCTCCCCTCCGCGGTCGCCGCCGTCAGACCCGCCCAGCGAGGCCCCGGCGGCAGCGAGATCGAGGCCCGCCGAGCGGGCGCTCTGGAGAGGAACGCGAGGCGGTGCGGGAAAGGCCTTGGCCTGAGAGGGGCGCCCCGGCACGCCGCCGCGTCCCCGCCGCCGGCCGCCACTGCGTAATAGGCGGAGGTGGTGGCCATTCTGTTTGGGCTCGTCCGGTCTGGGCCGGGCCCGGGTCCGGTCGCACCCAACCCATATCGACAGCGAGCCAAAGTCAAACCGACTGGTCTGGTCTAGCCCCGACTCTCCTCACTCCCACTCCCACTCCCCACCGCCACGCGCGTCGCCGGCTCGCCGCCATGTGCTCCAGCGACGAAGCGAGGTAGCATGGCGCTGAGGACGGCGCTCCCGGCTCTCCCCCGGGCCTTCGCGTCCCGGGAGCTGCTGGCCACGCGCGCCTCGTCGGCCCTGCTGGAGGAGGATGGCGCCGCTCGCCCCAACACCCGGAGCGCCCGCGGGGCGTTCGACGGAAGTCCCGGCCGGGACGCCGCGGCGGGGGCCAGCTCCGGCTCCAGCCGGGACGCCCTCGTCGAATGCGCGCGGCGCGGGATGGGGCGGGAGGCGCTGGGCCATTTCTCGGCCGCGCGGCGCCTCGGTGGCGAACGCGTCGACGGCGCCATGCTGTCCTGCGCCCTCAAGGCGTGCGGGGCGATGCCGGGCGGCTGCAGGGCCGTCGGGGAGCAGCTGCATTGCCTCTGTGTCAAGTGCGGGCTCGACCGGGCCGACGTCGGCGTCGGCACGGCGCTCGTCGACGTGTACATGAAGTGCGGCGGCGGCGTTGAGGATGGAAGGGTGGTGTTCGAGGGGATGCCGCAGAGGAACGTCGGGACGTGGACGTCGCTGCTCACTGGTTATGCCCAGGGTGGCGCGTACTCGGACGCTGTGGCGCTCTTCTTCAGGATGCGCGCCGAGGGGGTATGGCCTAACCCGTTCACGTTAACGAGCGTCCTCTCTGTGGCGGCGGGCCAGGGCGCGCTCGACCTTGGGCGGTGCGTGCATGCTCAGTCGGTGAAGTTTGGATGCCGCTCGACCGTGTTCGTGTGCAATTCCCTGATGAACATGTACGCGAAGTGTGGGCTGGTTGAAGAAGCCAAGGCTGTGTTCTGTGGGATGGAGACCAGGGACATGGTGTCGTGGAACACATTGATGGCTGGCCTTCTGTTGAACGGGTGTGAGGTGGAGGCCCTGGAGCTGTTCCATGACTCGCGAGCAAGCATGGCGAAGCTGTCACAGTCGACCTACTCGACGGTGATCAAGCTATGTGCAAACCTCAAACAGTTGGCCCTGGCACGGCAGCTCCACAGCTGTGTGCTAAAACATGGGTTCGGTTCAGATGGCAATGTCATGACAGCCATTATGGATGCCTACAGCAAGTGCGGCGAACTGGATGATGCTTTCAACATATTCTTGTTGATGCCAGGATCGCAGAGTGTCGTTTCATGGACTGCTATGATAGGCGGGTGCATTCAGAACGGTGACATTCCTCTTGCTGCCTCACTCTTTAGCAGAATGAGAGAAGACAATGTCAAGCCAAATGAGTTCACCTACTCGACGATGCTCACAACATCACTGCCAGTCTTGCCTCCCCAGATTCATGCCCAGATCATCAAAACCAACTACCAGCATGCACCATCTGTCGGAACTGCACTTCTTGCCTCATACTCAAAGCTTGGGAGCACTGAAGAAGCCCTCTCTATATTTGAAACCATTGACCAGAAGGACGTTGTTGCATGGTCTGCAATGTTGTCGTGCTATTCCCAAGCTGGCGACTGCGATGGTGCCGCAAATGTGTTCATGGAGATGTCCATGCAAGGCATGAAGCCAAATGAGTTCACTATCTCTAGTGTCATTGATGCATGTGCTAGTCCCACCGCTGGGGTTGACCAGGGTAGGCAGTTCCACGCTGTTTCGATCAAATACAGATACCAGGACGCTATCTGCGTGGGCAGCGCACTTGTCAGCATGTATGCAAGAAAAGGGAGCATTGACAGTGCTCGAAGTGTCTTTGAGAGGCAGACAGAGAGAGACTTGGTGTCATGGAACTCGATGATATCAGGGTATGCGCAACACGGTTACAGCAAGGAGGCCCTTGATACATTCCGTCAGATGGAAGCTGCGGGCGTCGAGATGGATGGCGTCACATTCCTTGCGGTTATCATAGGATGCACTCATGCTGGTCTTGTACAAGAAGGCCAGCGATACTTCGATTCCATGGTTAGAGACCACAAGATCAGTCCCACCATGGAGCATTATGCGTGCATGGTGGATCTCTACAGCCGCGCAGGCAAGTTGGATGAAACAATGAACCTTATCGGAGGCATGCCATTCCCAGCGGGTGCAATGGTATGGCGCACACTGCTAGGCGCATGCAGAGTTCACAAGAATGTTGAGCTTGGGAAGCTGGCCGCAGAGAAGCTGCTATCGCTTGAGCCGCTCGATTCGGCTACATACGTGCTGCTTTCCAACATCTATGCGTCCGCAGGGAAGTGGAAAGAGAGGGATGAAGTGAGGAAGCTCATGGATTCTAAAAAGGTGAAGAAGGAAGCTGGATCCAGCTGGATTCAGATCAAGAACAAGGTCCATTCCTTTATAGCCTCCGACAAATCGCACCCTCTGTCCGACCAGATATACACAAAGCTGAAGGCGATGACAGCCAGGTTGAAGCAGGAGGGTTACTGCCCGAACACGAGCTTTGTGCTCCATGACATGGCAGAAGAGGAGAAGGAGGCCATGCTGGTCACGCACAGTGAGCGGCTGGCTCTTGCCTTCGGTCTGATAGCTACACCACCAGGGACGCCCCTTCAGATTGTCAAAAACCTGCGGGTCTGTGGGGACTGCCATGTGGTGATGAAGATGGTGTCGGCGGTTGAGGACAGGGAGATCATCATGCGAGACTGCAGCAGGTTCCACCACTTCAAATCTGGTGCCTGCTCTTGTGGTGATTTCTGGTGATGTAGAGCAGAACAAACTAACAGTGGATACAGCAGACTGGCAATGCCATCCACAACAATGTGACCTGCAAGTAGACTCTGAAGTAGTTCATGAGTATGTGTTGTCTGAAGCCCCAAATGTCAGCTATAGGAAGGTACAAGCTTACAGGTAGTGGTTCTGTGCCTGTTTGCAGGTAAGAGTATACATGAGCCGTCATACAGTTTCTTCTATACTTGTTTTTGAAAGAGCAACATGAGTCATATGGATCGTGTATCTTACACTGACGGTTTAGATGATATAAAACACAACAAGGAAGCTAAGCATACGTGTTTATGTTTTTACCTGCTTTGGGCATCTAAACCTTCAAGCCTATACTGAGCCATTGTCTATCTAAATGGAAGAACACCAAAAAAATTCAAAAAATTAATAATAGTCTGTTGTTGCATTTGGACTGAACCCCACTTGTCATTCTTTCCTTTAGGCGAGTGCAGCACCCGACGTAGTATATTATATTGTTCATCCTGATTTTTGTCTCTGTTATGGACTCATCATTTATTGACCGAGTAAGTAAAGAAATCCTATTATTTGTTTCCTTGTGTTCAACATGATTATGCATATCAACTTGTACCATTCTTTATTTGCAAACCCCAGCAGACCATGCCAGTTTCCTTGATACTCAAAGCAATTTGACCACCATTTGGGATTGGTTCTAACTTCAGCGTTTGGCATGGCCTGTTGATTTATTTATTTTTGCAGGATTGCTGCCTACTTTTTGCCAAAACGGGTGGGTGACCAAACTAATGGTGAACTAATGATCCGCTCTTATATCTATGGGTGTGGGACAGGCCACCATTGGCAATTCAAATTTTGTGTGAGCCATGTTTTCACAGCTGTTTGGTTAGAGACCATTTTTTTTGTGAATGCGCCTGCACTTTTTGATCATGAGTGACAAAAGGGTAAAGCAGTGGTGTGCATGACTAGGAATCCAAACACAACGTTTTGTTCTCATCCATCCAGATAGATTAAAAGAGGCACACTTTGATGATGCAAACCAAACCATACTGAATTCCAGTATGGTCCGGTACGTACATGGGACATGGCATTGCGCATGTCAATAGCATGAGATCTGTATTCAGACGAGCAGAACTTCGACCGCGACCGGATTCAAAATGCCTGGAGGATGGTGGAGGCCGATCTGTGGAGGTATGGCTTGCTTTGTCTTTCGCCTACTTTCTGCTCCCTGCTATTTTTTGTATCCTAAAGTAATAATTAAGCCCTGCATGCTCAGGCTGTAGGGGATAGCAACCATGGTCACGGCCCTTGATTCTCTTCATCTTCCCAGAAGAATATTTCCAATGCAACAAAGGGAAATGGCGGTCAGGTTTGGCGGAGGCTGAATCTCCCCAATTATTTTTGCTTCTCAAGTGAACTCCGGAGTTTTCACCTTCATTTGATTGCATCCCATTTAGATGGCCTATGTGTTTCCCGCAAAAAAAAAAAAAACTTCAGCGCAGTGTAGTCGGTTTTTTGGCATGTCGTCGTAGTCTATTTGTTATCATGAAGTTGGAGTTGCGGCGGCAAGGTCCGGGCGATGACCGGCGACGGGTCCTCCAGCTTGACAATTCTTCGTGGCGACTACCCTGCATCTGTCTCCTTTGTAGCTCGCCTTCAGAATCGGAGTTGCCTTGTTGTCAGCACGTGTGGACGACTGCTTGGCAGATCTTAGCGTGACATCTTGCAACTGTTGCAGTGAGGGCTTTGCCGATGGTCATGTGCGGTGAAGTCGGAGTTGCTTGCTTGAGGAGGACTAATGGTTGTGACGCTCGTGTGCAATTTCGATGGTGTTCTTCAACGTGGTGTGTCTAGTGTATATGTCGCGTGCTAGATCGGTGGTGCGTGCCCTCGAGATTGTCTTGTTCTATGACAATCGCCGCTATGGGTGTTTGTCAGTTTTCGCCTAGTCTTTCACTAATTAAATGAGCACCATTCTTCTTAGCCAAGAAATGAGGCAAGATTCTGCCCCCGTTTTCAAAAAGGAGGTTGCAGGGGATGCTCGAAATTCCATCGGCATCAATTAGCTAGAAATTGTCCCACTATGGCCTAAACTGGTCTATAGGAGGAATTAAACCGAACTGAAATTTACACACACCATAATTAAATTATCTGGCTATGGCCGGAAACTAAGCTGCTACACTTCTTTCTCTAGAAACCACTGTACTATGCAACCCGATGGTTGATTTATTTCAGTCTTGTCGGCGATGCACGTTAAGTTAGAAAAGACGTCCCCGTCAGCAAAAGAGCCTTATATGGCGAATTCATCAATCTTAAGATGTTGTGCCGGCTCGTTATCTCGGATATGTGCATGTGCGCATTCATAGAGGTGATTTTTTTCATTGTTTGGATTTGCTTACGACATGCGTCACGTGGTATAGAGGTGATTGCATTTACGTGTATATAAGCATTTGTATTATACCGGGTTTTAAAAACCCGATGATAAGCTTACGCATTAATCCAGCTCTTATAGACATGTGTACTAAAAAAGGGTGTAAAACCGTACAGCGTCTCATAAGAAGAAAAGAAGTTCTAAAAAAAATCAGAAGAAAAGGAAAACAGACTTTGGGCTTGGCTGTTGGATAGCAATCGGAAGGTCTATAAGAGCAACTCTAGCAGACCCCGCATCCTCCCGACCCGCAAAATGTTTTTGCAGTTTGCAGAAAAACGTCTTTGCGGGTCGGCGCGGACGGCCGCAGTTGCAGACCCTGCATAATGAACCCGTAAAAAAGATATTCCCATAATATGCTTTTTTACAGGTTGGGGTTGCGGCGTTTGATCTGACGCATCTCCTCCCGGCCCGCAAAACTTAAATTTGCAACTCAATTTGATCTAGCATATTGCATTGCTTTGACAACATTGGATACAAAAAGCATCACCAAATCTTTGCTAGAATAGCAAGACCAAAGAAAACAAAACTACAAGAATGCATTTTAGAAGATTTCCAATGTTCATAACTGCTCCCACTAGTTGGACTAATATCTTCTCCATACATTCGTTGTTGATCTGTGGATTCTTGATTTTGCATTCTTCTTTCTTCATCTTTGGTTCGGATGAAGTAGATGTTGCTTCCCCTCTAGTTGCACATGCAGCCGCATCATTGCCTTCGATTGTACTAAGGAGTGCACTAACATCTATTAAATTTCTTTCTATCAACAAATCAATGTATTGCCCTTCCCAAAACCAAAATGAGCATCCTTCGTCCTACACAAAAGAATGAGCAAGCTCGAAGTGAGCCACCGCAATTTAGCTAAAGAATGATCTGTGAAACGAGCTACCGCAAGTGCACGTACCCCGTTGTTTTCGCATTTGAAGAACACCCATCCGGGGTGCTTCGGCGTGCTCGAAGTGAGCCGCAGCACTTTCCGCGTGCAGTCGTCGCACTCTATGAGCGGCATCGGCAAGCCACAAAGACGCTGCGCGAGCGCCGAGCCCGGTGGACGGCCGGACGAGTACGGCGGGCGGCGACGGCGGGCGGACGAACTCACACCTGCATGCGGCGATGCGCCCTTGCCTGGGCTGCGGGAGAGGCTCCCCGACCACTCCATCCCTGGGGCAGCAACCGGCGGCCGGAAAAAGCCAAATCCAGCAGCCCGCCGACGCAGGGGGGGAGGGGGGAGGCCTCATGCACGTGGCGGCCTTCCGGCGTGCTCCTGCCGGCTGCGGTCGCCGGAATCTTGGGCGGCGACCGGCGGCGGCGCGAGAGGGGAGAGGCGAGGTGGTTGGTGGGAGAAAGCGCGGGATCAAATGTCCCCCCATCAACCGCTTCCGCTTATATGCAGGGCACCGCAGCCGCGATGGGGAAACCCACGTTTTCCCGGGTTGGGCTCGGGATTTTGCCGCGCCCCCTAAAAATTTTTGCGGGCCGGGGCGGGATGCGGGGTCTGATCAGGCGGGTTTTTCCGCCCCGGCCCGCATTTTGGCGGTTATTTTACGGGTCGGGGCGGGATGCGGGGTTTGCTAGAGTTTCTCTAACAATTCACCGAATTGGCACAAAAGCGAACATCCCAACCCTTCCCTAACGGTCGCCTCCACCCCCTCCCCTCCCGCCCCGTACCCCACTTTCCCTTTCTTCGCCGCTGCAGCATTGACGGAACTATCATTATTTCTTTTAAAAAACAAGTATATAGTACATCATTAAACAATATGGTTTAAAAATTATTTTGTTAAATTTGTACATTGTGTATCCTTCACATATATTATTAATTATATTGTCAAATTTGTACACTGGTGCTTCAAAAACAAGTATATTGTACTCTAGAATTTTCTACAGATATATTTTCCTAATCATATAATATAACCACTATTATAATATTTGTGAAAACATATGTTTTAGAGATATCTAACATACATATGTATAAACTATACATAAATTACACCAGTATTTAAAAAATCATTAGAAAGCAGAAATTAAATTTAGCGCAACACTTTAATATTATTCAATCATATATAATAAAATATATAATAAATAATTAAATAATATTGTTAAGTATGTGGAATAATAAATGAAAAAATATATACTCCTTCCATAAAAAAAGTATACACTTAACATGGTAGTATAGTAAATATAAAATTTTAGTATAAAATATGTATATATAAAGAGGAGTGAAGCAATAGGGGAAACTGAAATTCGTGACTCGAATTATTTTATGGAGATATGTACAGCCAAATAAAATGTTGGCTCCGTCACTGCGCCGCTTGAGCCGGAGCCGCCGCCGGAGCCGGAGTAGAAGCCGGAGTCGGAGAAACGCCAAGAGCAAGAACAACAATAGGTGATTATCTGAAGACCTCACCCTCTTCTTCATCCCTGGCCGGGTGGATCCTTTCCCTAGCAAAGGCGCCCGAGGGGAACATCGACCTCGTCGAGGGAGGGGTCAACGGGGGCGCTCGGGTCGTCGGCGGCGCCCCCGCTACCGGATTCCTTCCTGACGATGCGGGAAGCGGCACGTCAGGGTCGAGGTGTTGCCGCCTGGTCATTGGCGCACCCTCCCATACCAAGGTAACTTTTGTTTCTCCTTTCGGGGTCTTTTCTGCATCGTCAGGTGGACTAGGTGTGGTGACGCCTTAGCCTTTGTTTGGTATCGCCAGATAGCCTAGGTGATTTCTTCTTTATGATGAGGTACCACATGTGCACTCTCCCACTGGCCAATAGATACTTTATGTATGCTGCGATGTACGATTACATAATGGACATCTTGAGAAACACCGATCCAGAAGCATTTCAGTATGTTATTAGTGGTTTGTGTATCCCGTGGACTAGCACATCCAATGCCAGCATAATTCATACCTCGCATTCTATTAGAAAAAGTATGCCTCATTGTTTATTGTAGCAGAATCTTGATTATATTGTTACTTTTTATGTCATTGTTTATTGATGTTTGCCGCTATTTACAGTTTTACACTAAATTTTGGTTTGCCACTATATTGTAACGATAATACACCTTTTGGCTACTTCATAGGGGAGGATATGACCCGGACGCAACTCTCACTCCTGAGACAACAGACCCCCGGATTGTACCCCTACGCTTCCACCGAAATGGTCCATCGCATCCCCTGGACCGGAGGATGCAGCTGACCTGACTGCTGATTATGGGATGAGAATATCAAGGCGAGATTTGGGCCATATTCTGTATTTCCAATTCGTTCACCTGATGATTTCAATGGAGACGAGCTCCACTTCCTCGGAGCGCTATGTCATCTTGATTTTCAGGATCTTTTTCCTTTTCATGTGAGGAAGAACTAGGTGTCAACAGCTCTACTGTACAATTGTATATTTGTTACCTGGATGACCTGGAAAGCATAGTAACTCACTGCCCTTTCATCACATTGTATAACACAAATGATTCTTTCTCTGGTTTGTTTTTGCAGCTCAAACCAAATGGTTGTCCGTACAGTCGTATATCCTTTTACCTATATGTCATGGTCTAAGCCTCACTTGCTTAATGGGTGCGAGTGCTGTAGTTTATGGAAGCACCATCAGGGTTTTTTTTCCTGTTTTTATATAGTTGCAAAAGGAATAGTGAGAATGTAGAGGATATGTTCATCTTGCTTTATTAGTGACCAAAATGGCCAAAAGATTTATATTTGAAAATGTTAGAAGCTGAACATGTTCCCTGAAGACCTTATAGATTTGGTTTGTGCATCTTTATTGTCAACAACTTGGTTGTGAATGGTAGGTACTCTATATGTCCTAGATGCCAGTTCGATTTGTTGTGATCACTACTTGTGAATGGTAGCTACAGTTTTGTTTGTCGTTCTGGAGCTGGTTTGAAACTTGGTTGTAAATATGTAAATGATTTGCTACATTTTGCTTCTACCTGGTTTCCTGTCAAGAAAAGGGGACAACAAACAACCACTTGCATTGTCCTGCTGCTAATTGACTGAATCCTGCAACTAGAAGGGCTCATTGCACCCGCCGCCTTCTCATGAGAGGATGGACAGCATCTTCTGCTGCTTCACATTCACCAATCGCCAGTTAAGACAGATATGCAATCTACCTACCTACCTACCTATCTATCTATCTATCTATATGGGTGCGCGCCACGCACCAGAGAATTTCGCACGGAGGCAGTCACAAGTGCTCGTGCATGAGCCTAATTTTTTTGTTGATTCAGTATATACAATTAAGTTTTGCCAAGGCTGGATCATCAACTTTAACAGCACTACCAGCCTAGGCACGTTGTAACAATTTAAATGATAAAGTTGCAAAAATGCAATCAACTTGTGGTGTCAACATGCAAATTTTATCTATAGGTTGCGCAGTAGATGATTTTTCAGGCAACTTATTGCGGAGGACGGAGGAGCATATTACATATCCCGCGGCCCACGCGACGGTGGGCGGTGCCTTAGGCAAGGAGCTGAGGATCGCCGGCGGCCTGGCGTCCATGTCGACGGCACAGAAGTGGCGGTCCCCTCAAAAAAAAAAGAAGTGGCGGTTCCCTCAGGCAAGGGGTTTGTCCGCCAAAAAAATAAATGCACGAATATATTTTAAACACACGTTTGTACAGCTAAAAAAATTGTACGCATTTTCTAAAAGATGGAAACATTTTTCAAAATTACGTGATCATTTTTATAACAATGTTCAACACTTCAATTTATTTTTCATTTTATGTCCTATTATTATTTTCATGACCTTTTTTTGTTTTCACTTTTGTCCCTCTTCTTTTAATTGCTCGGGGTAAAATATGCGATTTTTTTATGAGGAAGATGACCACTTTTTAGGACCGGACCTATTTTTAAATATATGTGAACTCTCTTCTAAAATTACATGAACATTATGGGAAATGCACGTTGAATAAAATTTTCAAATACAACATGAACATATTTGCAGGCAACGTGCTAGAGCACCCGCGGACCGACCTTGACCAGATCCATCTACGTACTACTCGGCCTTCTACCAGTTCGGTCCAACATCTCCGGGGTAACATCCTCATGACCAATTTTTTGTTTATGTACTGACTAGCAAAAATACTCGTGTGTTGTAACGGGTACAAAATAAATTATCCAAACAATAGTATACCACTAAAACTTGCAAATAACCCTAAAAAAACTAAAACTTGCAAGTAGAAAAACAATATTCATATTACTCAGCGTTTTTTAAAATAAATCTGTTCTCAAATAAAAAATATTTTCTGTACTAAATCTATAAGAGTAAATGCCATTTCTTTACCCCAAAATATGCCCTTGTGACAGGGAACATCACAATCGAGATTCTGTCAAATTTTTACCACTAATTTAGAGAGTCCTTACACATCCCCCCTCCTCTCCCCCCCCTACCACCTGCTTTGGTGCTGATTTAACATGCTACGTGGTCGGTTAATTTAACATCCTAATTTTTTTCTCCCGTTTTAGATGATCGAACCGAATCGATTTTCCGTTCAGGGATGAGTCCTACATGTCAGCAGGAGCACAATGAACTAATAAATCTTTACCTACCAATAAAGTGTGGATTGCTTCTGCACATTCGTTGTTAGTATTTTTGCAAAAAAGACCCTAAAATTTACAGGACTCAACCCGCAGTCCACCGTAGCCCGACCGTAAGTGCAAAAAAAGAAGTTTCATATGCAACCCTAACTCACCCGTCGTTGACACTGCTGCCGCGCACAGGAACACGAGGGTTCCCTCTGCTGTCGCCGCCGCACCCCCTTCCTCCTCTCCTCGGTGGTCGTCATAGTTCACTAGCGCCGGCGTGCTTCCGTCCTCCTCCTCTCCCTCTCCACCGTGCTCTTCCTACCGCCAGGCGCCACATGCTCGTCAGCCAACGGTCATTTGGCAGTTGAAAAGAAACTCATAATACACGCTGGCGCTTAGAGCATCTATAACCGGACTTCTCATACCCGCATCAAACGCCCGGGCGGGCTGCCCGATCACTGACCGGACGCGAAACTGCCACCCAAACACGGTTGCCAAATCTGGCCCAAACATCCAGACTGACTGGACTCCCCATATACAACCCGTAAGTAGGGCGGATATGGGGACCACGGGATGCGCCCGCCATGTCGAATCCGGCCCACTAACGCCCACCTAACCTTATGCACTTCGGACAAAACCCTAGCCACACTCCATTCCTCCCCCGCACTACCCAAACTCATCTCCGCGCGGGTTCTAGCGTAGTCCTTCATGTCGCCCACCGGAGCTCACCCCTTTCAGTCCCGAGGAGTAGATGGGCGTCCGCCCTGCTCACTGGCGCTCCCGAGAGGAGTGCACCCTCCCGCGGTCTTCATCGATCCAGTGGGAATCCATAGCCCAAATGGCGCTAGGATCCGCCGGGGCCGGTGAATAACGCCACGTGACTGCGGCCTCACCGGAATCGGAGACCACCACATGGCAGGACAACCTCGTTGCGCCGGCGGAACCGTTTAGGTGGCACCTTGTCCCCGCGGCCTCGCCGGAATCGGAGACCATCACATGGCAGGGCAACCTCGTTGCGCCGGTGGAACTGTTTAGGTGGCGCATCGTCCCCGTGGCCTCGCCCGCCGAAACAGAGGCCATAAATTAGAAGAAGGCCCAACGTGCCAGCCGCGCGAGGCTGCGGGCGCGCCTTCAAGGGGAGGCGGCTGCGGCAAACCGCGAGATGAAGGCATCGACGGTTTCGGCAACCCACGAGGCAGAGGCAGCGGCTGAAGGTCAAAACAGGCCCGTCTATGCCATGGTCGAACTGCCCCACAAGGAGGAGAAGGACAAGAACAGCGACGGGTCAAACAACTCCGGCAGCGAGCAGGTCCGCCTCGATCAGTTTTGGTTCTTCGCCCGCTACTGCTGCACGTAGGACGACAAGGGCAATGAAAAGGGCCGCCGTGGATGAACTTCTTCCGTATCATTCGTAGTTAGGAGAAACATGTTAATATTTGGTAGTCCGATGGTATGTGTAGATGCTTTTGCAAAAGAGGAGCGTCATCACCCGACTAGGGTTTGCCCCATATACACAGCAAGCAGGGGACGAATCGTCGACCAATCATCAAAGAATAAAGAAACAAAATCCAGCTTAATGACGAAGCGTCGCCGCCGCCCCGTCGGGAACCCGCCGCGCGCCGCCGCCGCCGCCCCCGCCGCCGTCCCCCAAGTCGGGAACCCGCGGCCGCCGGTCGCCTCAGGAAGCAACCGGCTGCCGCCCGCCTCCGCCGTCCACGCCGTGAACCCGGGGCCGCCCGCCCCAACGACCCACACGCTGCCTGCGGCCGGTGCTCCCGGGGGCGGCTCCCACGGCGGCGTTCCCCCGCCCCCGCCCCCGTCAGCCCCCGCCAACAACCCGGCGGCCAGCGCTCCTCCGCCCCCTCCAGCCCCAGTCAACACCCAGCCCGCGCCCGCCACCAGCACCACATCCGGAAGCAGCCAGAAGAAGAAGAAAAGGTGCAAAGAATGCGACGACCCGGGGCACGCCAGAGCAGATTGCCCGGCATCGCCATGCTTCCGCTGCTCGGGAACAAGGCACACCATGGGCGGCTGCACCACGCCCGCCGGGCCGGTGTGCTTCCGGTGCTGCGACGCCGGGCACTACTGGAAGGATTGCGTGAGCCAGGTTCTTGGCGCGCGGTGCAAGACGTGCGGCGGAGCCGGGCATGGCGATCCTAGCAATCCCAAGCATGATCTCAATTGCGCCAGCCCGCAGATAGTTCTTGTGTGCACGTCGTGTCGCAACCCCGGGCACCGGCCGCGCGACTGTCCTCAGAGATCTGAAGAGTACGCCGGGTGGCGAGGATTTGGTGTCTGTCCAAACTGCCGGCAATCTGGCCATGTCTATCGTGACTGTCCTTCTTTGCAGTGAATTATACTTGTTCTTGTCGCCATTTCTAGTATCCTATTGTGTTCGTTGATACTTGAGTGCTTGTATGCTAAATTATTATTAGTTGTGGCATTGCATTTGGCAGAGAAAAAACAAAGCACTGATTTATTTTAGTTATTTACTACTAAAATGCTGCTCATTTATTAAGGAAAGGAAATGTGCCGATGAAGTTGAAGGTAGCTGAGCAAGTTACTGCTAGTAAGATGCTTGAAGCTTGATGTTATCTTGTGCAAGTGTGAGAAATTGAAGCTAAGTGATGGAAGGAAGGGGCTTACATGATGGTTTTTTCAAAGTGTTTATTAATCTATTTGATCATCTGTTATCATGGGAATGAGCTCCCGCGCAAAGCGTATGTCGAGATTGGCTAAATCTGTATTGCGCTTCACATTGCACATTGGTTGTAAAGCATAATGCGCACAAGTTAACAAAGTGTAGCGCGTGTGTATCGAAGATACCTGCTTCGTCTTCTTCATCTTATTTTTACGTAGTCAATTGCATTTGCTTATGAAATGGGCCATAAGCAATTTCATTTGTCTGAAAAACTTGACACTGTAACTTGCACTTGATCATACGTCACATCGACACAGCTAATGGCAGCATACAGGTTGAGTAATTGCTGTGCTTGCCTCGAGGCTTCGTGCGTCTGATCTTCACGGCGATGAAAGCCTCGAGGCATTTCAGATCTATGGTACTGTAGTTTTTTTAGAAGTAATGATACTGTATTGTTTGTAATATGTGAAATCTCTGTTCTTGTTGGGCAGCTGCTGTCCAGCGCTCCAAGGAAAACCACAGAGGCTGGAAAGCAGGTGCCTTGTTTGATCATCTGTTGCGGGAATCTTGACGCCCGTGCATATGTGAAAACAATAATACTGCAGTAAAAGGCCACGGTTTCTGGGCATAAACATGCCAGGAAATATGCATGCTTAACTGAATTTTGAATGAATGTATCAGGTCATACATCCTCATCCTGGATATTACAGTAAAAAATTACTGCAAAACAAACAACTGGTCATCTTTTCACCATCCACTATAGTCTTTTTTATAGTTGCCGAGATGCATCACTGCAGGTAGGGTCAGAATAACAGAATCAAGAAAATCAGACAAAGCTTTCTGCCTTTCTTCCAAGTTTCCAATTTCCATTCCCTTTTGCACACCTCAAATTGTGACACATATTCTGGTTACATTTGCAATTGAATGACTCAGCTAGTACACAAGAAAACTCGAAACTCAAACTACTTTACAGCATACACACACATATACTTCGAGGTGAGGTTTACATGATTTACAAGATCGTGAAACTGCCCGAGCTCTTCACCTCTGCCTGGGTGACAACAACACAATGGCAGAAATGATCAATCTGGTCAGCTGATAAATTCGCACGTCTACGTGTTTGTGTTTATGCAGCAATGCTGTTCTTCGTCTTTGATCAGTTGTTTGTATTCTGGAACTCGGTGCCATCCTTAAGATGTCCTGTCGCAGTGGGGCAAAGCCAGCAGAAAATATTTGGGCCCATGATCTGTACAAATAAGTCGAAGGATCAGATACCTAGAGCACCAACATAAGAAATGGTGAATAAAATTGAACTCTGTAGACCATGGTAAATTTTCAGCACCAGATTCAAAGGCTTAGAAACTGAAAATTCGATGATGGCATAATTAAAAGTCTGATTGCGTTTTTATTGTTGGTGCTGCATATACATAGCCCTACCATTTGAATATTCTTCCTCGTGCCTTGATCAAACCGATGGCGGTAATTCTGCCCACTCTTTTTTGCAAGCCACTTCGCTCTAACTGCCTCTCGATACTGATGACGAGGTGGCAGTAAGTTATCAAACAATGGTAAAGCCACCAACTCACAATGACATGAATGCACACCTGGAACAGTAACTTACCTCTATGGTTGTCATGTTATGACATATGAGATAGATGTGCCAGCATAACAAAGAACCTATTGTCAAGCACAAGGAGAATAAGACAACACCAGCCAAGATCTGCATTTTTATGATAGATCATTATTTGGTCCTTATAGTATGAAGCCAAACAATAAACAGAATAAATTGATGCAAACTAAAATAGAGAACAAATGTAGCACATGTTTGTTCGCGATGTTACAGCTCAGTTAAAGAATCATACAAGTTCATCTTACTTATACAACTCTGTCATTTGAATGGTTTACAATAACTAGCATATTTGTACTGGTGGTACAATCATGTTCTTTAATTTTAATGGTAATGCTCTTGCTAGACCAGAATTGAAGAGTTCCAAAAGCCAAAAGGCTCTTCAGCAAGTTAAGATTCTTCCATCTGTCCTGCAGCTAAGTTACCAGGGTCCTTCTGTTTACTTTCCATGGTTAATAATCAGTTTCCATGAGTTAAAATTCATGAAAACACCACAAACGCACAAGTTTTTTTTTAAGATCCAGTCTTAGATAATATAGCTAAGGATTTTACAAACATTTCCATTTGGACCCTGACAGCATAACCTCCAGCTAAAAAATACGGATGGGTGCTGGGGCTGGTGCATCTGTATCCGATACGAGCATCCGATGCGGATTCAACCCCGATAGGCGGTCGATACATATCGGTGAGGCATTGGCGATTTAGGCAATAAAAACAAAGATTTTAATTCCCGAAAGGATATCTTAGTCACTAGGCAAGAAAGCTTGATGGGAACAAAAAGGATACAATTAGTTCAGAATCAAAAAAATGTACAATTTCAAAGGAAAGAAGGAATGGCAAGTTTCCCTCCATTGAACATCAATCAATCTAGAGGATCCAACGGATAATGCAAATCGAAAAATCAAGCCCGCCTATAAATGAAATAAATGAAACTGAAAGTTCAGTACGAACTGGTAGAGCGAGAGCAGCTAGTTTAGAAGGAAAAGAAAAAGGGCGCCTACTCAGTGGTAAGTTAGGTCATTCCTTTCTGGCTATCAGAAAAGAGCATTGAACACTGACGGCTAGCCCATACATGCAAACACAAGAAATCAAACCAAACAAAGACACTTAGCATAGGAGTAGATCGGAATCAAACTAAGACAAAGAACACCTGACATGAAAACAAATGTCTCCAGACACTTATTGAATTTAAACCAACCTTAGAAAACTAAAAAGAGTCTACGGACTCTTCTATTCTAGCGAGATGCTAGACGAATAAAGAGCACTTGCTGCTCCACCCGCAGCGCTTCCTGCCTCTCCTCCAAACCCTCTATGCGCTCTCTGGTAGCGCGAATGCGCGCTTCTTTCTTTGCAGGATCCATTGTTCTAACACTTCTCAACTGGTTGTTTAGCACTCTACGGTGCCCTTCAATCTCATTTTTCAGTTGCTCCGTTTCGGTAGCAATTGCAGAAAGCCTGTTTGCGGTTGCAGCATCCATAGCAATGCTCCGAAACCTATTGATAAGGAACGCGTTCAAGTGTATGGAATAATCAAACCTTTCACGTATTTGTTAACATAGCGTTGGACGATTGATTCCTCTCTTTCTCCATGGCCTGCTTCCCATAACTGGCCTTACTAAAACTTACGAAATGCTAATTTGACCTAAATTTCCGGTTAACTGCTGACTTTCTTTGCTAGCTCACCCGAAACTCTGTCTTCAGGAGGAAAGCTTGCTTGAGTACCTTACTTGAAAACAAACCGCTTGAGCTGTAACCGAAACAGAAAGGTTTGATGAGCCGCAGATACCTGCAAGATAGGGCCCAACCCAGTGTATTTCTCAACCTAGCTATCCTGATACACCTGTCCAGCGTCATATGCCTCTCCGGTTCATTTCACTCCCATCCTCCTGACTTAGATGGAGGCTCACTCGGCGGTGGTGTCAGCTCACTCGTCGGTGGCGAGCCGGCAGCAAGCGTGTGTAATTTTCCTGCTCCTCATTCCTCCTCATCTCTCAAACAACAGCTGCAATGGCAAGATGGGGGAGTGCTCCTCGCATCATCCCAATCTGAGGATCCAGCAGAAGACCAGCATCTCGCCAGTTGTGGACTCCTTGCCTCCTCCCCCTCTCAGGTTCCAGGAACAGCTCGCGGGCATGCTCCCTACATCCTACCCCCTCAGGGTCAAGCAGTAGCTCACCGGCGGCAAGCCGGTGGTGGGCTGCTCGCCTCATTGCCCTCAGGTTCAACATCAAGGTATTCTGTGGTGCTCCCGCTCCTCTTCCCTCCCCTCTCACCTACAGATCCTATCTATGGCAGCTCCCCTCCCTGCAAGCTACAAACTTCCTCCATTTTGGTGTTATTCTGCATACTATTTCTATCTAAGCTGCACCTTTTGCTATGTTTAGGAACAGAGCACAGCATCAATCTAATCTACTGTTCCTAGTAAAGGTCTATTTATCGAATTTGTAATTGTCAAGCATATCCCAATAAGGGCACATTTCAGAAATGCCTCTGAGTTGACCCAATACCGATACGCGTATCTGTACTGCAGACTAGACTCCCAGCACAAGACTAGTGTGATGGTTCCTGTCCCTGTTAGTACCCGAATCAACCCGTGGGTTTGGCTAGTGTATCATCATAAAGATACAACTGGACAGAAATGTTCTTTGACATTCATGACAGAACATGTAAAAAAGTCAAATATTACTGACATTAGGCATAATAATGCCAATATGTAGAAGATAAATGAAAGAATCTTGCCAATGGATAATGGCATGGTAACTAATATTCAAGGTAGCTGGAAGAGATTGCTTACTATACAGTGAGCTTCTAATTCAGAACAATTGTCAGGTCACTTACATGGATGATCTTCACATAATGAATACTGAAGTCATGCTCTGTTCGTAGAAGATCACATACAAATATCACCTGCAATATACTTTGACACGGACATGAGAAATGTTCGTTGGAAATATGCCAACTTTTGTTCAATGTATTAACTTACCGACGAATAAAGGGACCCAATGGTTGCATTCAGGACGCAGATGATAAAGGCTTTGTAATTTGTATAGCCTACACAGTTGTTAATCCAAACACAGTGGTGATCCTGACATTAAAACCATACCCGAGCATTTTCAGCACAGCTTCATTTCGTAACTAACAGAATGAACATAGATAGCCGCACCTACCATTTTCAGGATACACCTTTTGCAGACCTTACAATGGTGGGTTCGGGCAGGCTTGTGGATGCAACACTTGTCACAATACCTTGATTTCAGTCCCTGTTGTGACCAAATATCGAGCTTTATCAGGGAGCTCTCCAATATTCAAAATTTTGTTGCTCCTAAATTTTAGTTGTGGCAACAACTACTAGCAGCTCTAAGAATAGATGAAATCAAGAAGAGAAAAAACACAATGGATTCACATTGGAGACGCTGATCTACTGTGATATGAACTAGGTGTCAGGTTGAACTCACTATGGAAGATACTACGTCTATTTAAACTTGGAGACGCTGCAATTGAATCAAAAACCTAAATTCCAAGGAAATCTAACAGGGGGCGAAGAAGAAGGCGAGAGAGATCTGGGGCCTGTACCTGCGGGTCCTCGACGTCGGGGGAGAAGGCAGAGGGCACGGATCCGGGATCGGCGGCCGCGGCGCAGAGGAAGGAGAAGAAGCAGGCGGCGAGGAGGAGGGAGAAGGCGGCCGCGTGGGCGGCGCCGGCCGTCGTGCCGAGGCCGAGCCAGTGGTCCAGCAAGACGAACACCGTGTAATAGTACACCAGCGCCATCAAGGAGACGGCCGCCACGAGGGCCGGGGAGGTCGCGGCCGCCGCCACCGCCGCGGCGACGCCCCTCCTGCGCGCCATCTCCGGCGAGGTCGCGCGCTTCGTCCCCTTTCTTCTCGGTCTCGGGCCCTTCCCGAGCTCCCCTCAGGCCTCTATTCTTAATATTTGGGCTTGGCCTCCAGCATAAACACTAATGGGCTGCTCAATCTCGTTCAGATGGCCTTTTAATGTAGGTCCTTGATGGGCCACAGATACTATCTCTATCTCTTCTCTACGACTTTACAAAATAATGCATGGTTAATTCTTTCCACCATCCCCTTCGTCCAATCTTCCCCGTGTGATAATCAATCACCTCGATTAAATGACATTCAATCACCTTCATTTACTTATCTTATGCACTAATTCTACTTTAATTCTTTTTTTTACCAAACTTCTCATCAAAATCTAAGATAAATCACGAGCAGAATTTGATAAAAAAGTTATTTACACAATGGCATAAATATATACAGGTAAATCACGAGTTAACGTAATGTAATATTTGTTGCAAGAGACGGGGATTATCTTAGTGATTTGAAAAAAAATAGTCAAACCATCTTAGCTGCAACCAATTTTTCCTAGCAAACGGTCAAAGGTGATGTCCTCGATGCCATCAACCAATGTTTCGGTCTGGATGGGAGCTTGATGCACCACCTCAACCAGATGTTCCTAGTGCTATTGAAGAAAAAAGACGCTACTATATATATTTCAGATTTCTGGCCTATTAGTTTGGTGCATAGCTTTCCCAAGCTTCTGGCTAAACTACTCACGGAAGAGAGCCCCTATTTGGGTGCTATGCACTGGCGAATGAGCTAGTGCGCACCCGCTTCCCCACGTGCCCTTTTGGGCTGGGCCACATGCAGGAGCATGTTTTTATCTTTTTTTCATTTTTGTTTTGCTTTCCTCTCCCATAAATAATTTTATATTTCAAAAACATCCAAATTTAAAATAATTGTGAATTTTAAAAAGCATTCAAGAAATCATAAAATGTTCGTGCCTTAAAAAATGTTCGTGTTTTGAAAAAATGTTTGTATATTCAATCATGATTTTTAAATAGAATTTCAGGAAATAATATATGTTCATGATTTTGAAAAAAAATGTATTAAAAAATATTCATGAATTTCAAAAAATGTCTATGAATTCAAAAAATGTTCATCATTGTTTTAAAATGTTCAAAATATACAAAAAATGTTTTAAATTACAAAAAAGGCTCATCGATTCAAAAAAGTTTGCTGATTCAGAAATAAAGCTTGTCCAAACTATTTGTGAATTTCAAAAATTGTTCCCCAATTTCAATATTTGTTTGTCAATTCAGAAAAAATGTTCACCGATTCAAAAAAAATATTCGTGTGTTTCATAAGAAAATGTGCACAATTATAAACATGTTCTTGATTTTTCAAAAAAATGCTCTCTAATTCAAAAATTGTTCATGATTGAAAAATTAAGAATTTGTAAACATTGTTCACGAGTTTGAATTTTTTTCAGGATTTCTTAAAAATGTTCATGAATCAAGAAATACCTTATGATTTTATAATTGTTCATGAATTTGCAAACAATGTTCGCAATTTTCAAAAATTCATAATTTCAGAAAAATGTTTTTAAAATAAAAAATGTACATGATTTCATAAAATGTTCCCAATTTAAAGAAAAAAATAAAAATAAAATAAATGAAAAATGAAGCGAACAGGCGAAAATGAAATAAGAAAGAAAAGAACAAAAATGGAAAAGCCAGAGAAAGTAAAGAAAAAATCCCCAAAAAATAGGAAACTGGAAAGAGCTAATTGGCCAGCCCAAACTATATGTAGCGGCAGCGCGGGGGGGGGGGGGGGGGGGGGGTACGTGCTCAGTCGCTAACTGGCGACCTACACGCCAAATTGGATTCCCTATCGCGAAATATCTAGTGCCTTGCTTTCCTGGGTTCATATTCATCAAGGGTCGTCTAGAAGGGTGTGCAAGACGTGCGACCACACAACGCCCCAAAAAATTAGCCCCCCCCCCCAATCTTACACTTGAAGTGGGGGTGGACTCGGTAGGGCGACCTGCCTTGATTTTTTTATTCAACCTTTATACATAATGGAACTGAGGAAAATGTTTCATGCTTGTAACAGCGCCATGGAAGACTTGCTCTGAAACTCGTTCGTGATGGAGAAGAAAGAAACGAGGAAGAAAGCATGAAGCGTTGGTAGTGGGCTCATGGAGTCATGGGCCAATAATGTTTCTTAAGGGTCATGGCCTTAGTGGGTTAGATTGTAAATTTTTTTGAAAAGAAGTTAGGTTGTATAATTCAATGTTAGTAGCGACGAGAGCATGCGCAAATCGATCCAATTATTGATAAGATTGGATTTTCCACCTTGGAGAAGATTAATTATGAACATGAAATTGAGAATTTCATTTCAAAATACAAGAAAGATGATGATTTTCACTGTAACATGAGGAGCACTTTAACATTACCACTATTTTAGCATTATTATTTATCTTACTAAATATTGTATGAAATAACATGCATTTTGAAGCTATATAACGAAATGAAAATTTGCTTGTGTTATCTAATATTCTAATTATTGGGCCTCATTTTACATTTCGCATCGGGGCCTCAAAATTCTGGAGACGACCCTATATCCATCAACCAGGTCGCGTTTATGAAGGGTCTCTCAAAATTCTGGATAACTGCTCTCTGGTCCAACAGATGGTGAAACTGCCACATCAGAAGCAGATCCCTTCCCTCCTACTTAAACTCAATATTTCGAGGCATTTGATTCAGTTGCCTAGCACTTCCTCTTGGATATCCTTCGCCATCGAGGGTTAGATGGACTAACTTGATCACATGCTACTGCGTACCTCCCCTTCTCGAGTATGGAAGCCCATCGGACCCGATCGCACATGCCTGTAGTCTCCAACATGGCGATCATGTATCGACAATGCTCTTCCTCATGGTCATTGACGTCCTTGATGCTTTGTTCACATAGCTTGACCACAACCAAATTCTCCTTCCTCTCTCATAATGGGTCATCAAACACAAGACGTTCCTCACTAACGATGACGTGGCGTCCTTCCACGAAAGATCTTCGAGGCACGCGTGCCAATGAATAGAGAAGAGTGCAACTGTGCCCATTAGACGCAGTGATGTGGATTTAGAAGCTCAAACCTAGAAGTTCTCTGGCGCCATCCAATAATTCCCAATTAAATACCTTGGGCTCCCGTTATCTCATTTTAAACTTCAGAAGGCCAACCTATCATCGGTGGTGGAGAAGTTTCCTAACCAACTAATGAGTTGGAAGACGGTGTTGATCCCTCCAGAGTTTAGGGTTTAGGGTTTACCACATGCTGGCTCTTGATCTACCATTATGGGTCCTTTGCGTTGCCGACAAGATTCTGTGTGGTTTTGTTTGGGCAGTTTCCAATTGCATTAAAGGGGCTAGTGCTTGGATATGAGAGAATGGGTGCATTCCAACGAGGTTTGGTAGCATTGGCTTGCATAACCTCCAAGAACTCAATGATGCCCTTCGCACCAAGTGCCCGTGGGCCACTGAAATCTCTGATGCCCTCCATAGTCTTCCCTCAAGATGTTGAGCACTAACGATGGATTGGCTATCTTTTGTTCCTCATTTCGCCTTGAGCTGCACGACGGGTGTCCATTTTGTTCTAGCAGGATCTTTGGGTGGAGGGCACCAACAATCCAGAACTAGTCCCTAACATTGTGGCTCCTACAAACCCGCGCTCTCGCACGACGTACTACCAAGGAGCCCCCCAACTCCTCCTAGATAATAGACATGCAAGGCTACTTCTCTGTTGCGGCAATTATGCAGTTCATTCAGATCTGGCTCAAGATTGTCCACCCACCTCCTCCTGGGCCCGGATTCTTAGGCTTGGAAGTGGACACCTTCCAGTATCCATTCTACCATGATGACATATGATGTGCCTTTTGTTGGGCAGACTGATTGTGGTTGGGACCACCTAATAAGGCAACCATGGGCACCTATGAAGTACAATTTTTTTGCTTGGTTGAATGTTCGGAACCAAGTGTGGCCATCTAACCGCGTGGTGATGAACCATAAGTATAGGGGATCAACCATAGTCCTTTAGATCAGTAAGAGTGTCGAACCCAATGAGGAGCAGAAGGAAATGATAAGCGGTTTTCAGCAAAGTTTTTTCTGCAAGTACTGAAAGTAGCGGTAACAAATAGTTTTGTAGCAAGGTAATTTGTAACAAGTAACAATAGTAACCAAGGTGCATCAAGGTGGCCCAATACTTAATATAGCAAAGGACAAGCTGAAAAGTTCTCTTATAGTAAGCAAAGTGTTCTCAAGGACACATGGGAATTGTCGCCTAGTCGTGTTCATCATGTTTAGTTGATTCACATTCGCTACTTTGATAATCTGATATGTGGGTGGACCGATGCTAGGGTGTTGTTCTTATTTGAACAAGCAACCCTCTTATGATTACCCCCTATCGCAAGCATCCACAACTACGAAAGAAGAATTGAGATAAATCTAACCATAGCATGAAACATATGGATCCAAATCAGCCCCGTACGGAATAACGCATAAACTAAGGTTTAAGCTTCTGTCACTCTCGCAACCCATCATCTACTTATCTATCCCTAATGCCTCCCCTTAGGCCCAAGTATGGTGAAGTGTAATGTATTCGATGTTTTTATTCACATGACACCACTAAAGGAAGAACAACATACATATCATGAAAATATCGAATGAATACCAACTTCACATGATTACTTATAAGTTATAACAAGACTTCTCTCATGTCCTCAAGAACAAAAGTAACTACTCACAAATCATATTCATGTTCAAGATCAGAGGTGTATTGAATTTTATTAAGGATCTAAACATTTAATCTTCCACCAAATAAACCAACTAGCATCAAATACAAGATGTAATCAACACTACTAGCAACCCACAATACCAATCTGAGGTTTTGAGACAAAGATTGAATACAAGAGATGAACTAGGGTTTGAGAGGAGATGGTGCTGGTGAAGATGTTGATGAAGATTGGTCCTCCAACAATCAGAGGATCGTTGGTGATGTCAATGGTTTTGATTTCACCCTCCCGGAGGAAAGTATCACCAGGGGAATTGCTTCACCGAAGAGCAAAAGTGCTCCTGCCCAGGTTCCGCCTCGAGACGGCGGGGCTTCGTCCCGAAAGTCTTCTTCTGATTTTTTTTCTAGGGAAAATAGCATCATATAGGAGAAGATGGGCCCTAGAGGCCTGCTGGTGGAGCCACAAGCTCATGAGGGGCGTGATGACCCACAAGTATAGGGGATCTATCGTAGTCCTTTCGATAAGTAAGTGTGTCGAACCCAACGAGGAGCAGAAGAAAATGATAAGCGGTTTTTAGCAAGGTATTCTCTGCAAGTACTGAAATAAGTGGTTACAGATAGTTTTGTGATAGGATAATTTGTAACGAGCAACAAGTAACAAAAGTAAATAAAGTGCAGCAAGGTGGCCCAATCCTTTTTGTAGCAAAGGACAAGCCTGGACAAACTCTTATATAAGGAAAAGCGCTCCCGAGGACACATGGGGATATCGTCAAGCTAGTTTTTATCATGTTCATATGATTCGCGTTTGGTACTTTGATAATTTGATATGTGGGTGGACCGGTGCTTGGGTGTTGTTCTTACTTGAACAAGCATCCCACTTATGATTAACCTCTATTGCAAGCATCCGCAACTACAATAAAAGTATTAAGGTAAACCTAACCATAGCATGAAACATATGGATCCAAATCAGCCCCTTACGAAGCAACACATAAACTAGGGTTTAAGCTTCTGTCACTCTAGCAACCCATCATCTACTTATTACTTCCCAATGCCTTCCTCTAGGCCCAAATAATGGTGAAGTGTTATGTAGTCGACGTTCACATAACACCACTAGAGGCTAGACAACATACATCTCATCAAAATATCGAACGAATACCAAATTCACATGACTACTAATAGCAAGACTTCCCCCATGTCCCCAGGAACAAACGTAACTACTCACAAAGCATATTCATGTTCATAATCAGAGGGGTAGTAATATGCATATAGGATCTGAACATATGATCTTCCACCAAATAAACCAACTAGCATCAACTACAAGGGGTAATTAACACTACTAGCAACCTACTAGTACCAATCCCGGACTTGGAGACAAGAATTGGATAAAAGAGATGAACTAGGGTTTTGAGAGGAGATGGTGTTGGTGAAGATGTTGATGGGGATTGCCCTCTCCCGATGAGAGGAGCGTTGGTGATGACGATGGCGATGATTTCCCCCTCCCGGAGGGAAGTGTCCCCGGCAGAACAGCTCTACCGGAGCCCTAGATTGGTTCCGCCAAGGTTCCGCCTCGTGACGGCGGAGTCTCATCCCGAAAGGTTGCTTATCAATTTTTCCTCGACGAAATACCTCATATAGCAGAAGATGGGCATCGGAGGGCCAACAGGGGGCCCACGAGGCAGGGGGCGCACCCAGGGGGGTAGGGCGCGGCCCCACCCTCGTGGCCAGGTGGGGCCCCCTCTGGTGAACTTCTTCCGCTTAATATTTTTTATATATTTTGAGAATCACTTCTGTGGAGTTTCAAGACTTTTGGAGTTGCATAGAATAGGTCTCTAATATTTTCTCCTTTTCCAGCCCAGAATTCCAGCTGCCGGCATTCTCCCTCCTTATGTAAACCTTGTAAAATAAGAGAGAATAGACATAAGTATTGTGACATAATGTGTAGTAACAGCCCATAATGCAATAAATATCAATATAAAAGCATGATGCAAAATGGACGTATCAACTCCCCCAAGCTTAGACCTTGCTTGTCCTCAAGCGGAAGCCAATAACGATAAATATGTCCCCATGTTTAGAGGTAGAGGTGTCTATAAAAATAAAATACGAACATGAAGGCATCATGATTACGTTCATAGCAGCAACAAATATAGATATTGTCATATGATTTCTTATGTTCAAGTGATGATCTATGCACAATGCAAAAAGTATGAATCATAAGCTTTATTGAGAACTAACAAACTATAATCTCAGTCATTGAAGCAATTGCAATTTATCATAACCTCAGAAAGAGTCTATGTCAGGGCTTAATAGCAAGTCCACATACTCAACTATCATTTAGTCTTCTATAATCGCTAACACTCACGCAATACTTGTGGTTATGGAGTTTTAATCGAACACAGAGAAAGATAGGGGCTTATAGTCTCGCCTCCCAACATTTTAACTCAAGGGTAATGTCAACAATAATAACTCATGCTCCCCTACATCCAATTAGATATATCTATCAGGATCTTTCCAACATACTGTGCTAGCCAAAGGATAAAATGTAAAAGGGAAAAGGTGAAGATCACCATGACTCTTGCATAAGGAAGAAGATAATAGTAACATATAGGCCCTTCGCAGAGGGAAGCAGAGGTTGCCATGTGCTTTTATGGTTGGATGCACAAAATCTTAACGTGAAAGAACGTCACTTTATATTGCCACTTGTGATATGAAACTTTATTATGCAGTCCGTCGCTTTATTTCTTCCACATCACAAGATTTTATAAAGCTATTTCCTCCACACCAATCAATTATACATATTTAGAGCAATTTTTATTGCTTTGCACCGATGACAACTTATTTGAAGGATCTTACTCAATCCATAGGTAGATATGGTGGACTCTCATGGCAAAACTGGTTTAAGGGTTTTGGAAGCACAAGTAGTATATCTACTTGGTGCTGAGAATTTAGCTAGCATGAGGGGGAAAGGCAAGCTCAACATGTTGGATGATCCATGACAACATACTTTATCTCAGATATAAGAAAACATAACCCATTACGTTGTCTTCCTTGTCCAACATCAACTCTTTAGCATGTCATATTTTAATGAGTGCTCCAAATCATAAGAGATGTCAATGATAATATATTTATATGTTAGACCTCTCTTTCCTTATTACTTCCTATTAATTGCAACGATGACCAAAGTTATGTCTGCCAACTCCCAACAACTTTCAATCATCATACTCTTTTTATGTGAAGTCATTACTCTCAATAAGATCAATATGAACTATTTGTTTCTTTTTATTCTTTTCTTCTCTTTTCTTTTATTCACTCAAGATCATAGAAAAATAATCAAGCCCTTGACTCAACACTAATCTTTATTATATATAGCTCACAGACTCGATTACATAGAGAGATCATAAAGCAAAACTCAAAACTAGATCATGCCATAAACTTTATTCTACTAGATCAAGATACTACTAATAGGATCAAACTAAGAAAAATGGTAAGGATAGGAGTGTGATTGTGATACGATACCGGGGCACCTCCCCCAAGCTTGGCAGTTGCCAAGGGGAGTGCCCATACCCATGTGGTTATGTCTCCTTCTTTGTTGTTGGTGAAATATTCTTGGCGATGATACCGCTCAGGATACGATTCTCCTCCTCGAGCTTATTAACTTGCCGCTTGAGGTCCATTATTTCTTTACGAAGCTTTCCTGTAACTGCTAAGGATCCTTGTACCCAAGGGTGTTGCATAGCTGCGGGAGAACAAGTGACACTCCTCTTCATATTTTCATAAGAAAGAAATCTAACATTGGAAGGGATAACCGAGTTTGGAATAGCTGAGCTGTGTAGTTCCCCCATCGTGAACCAAGCTCGGAAGCGAGAAGTGACTTCTTGATCCTCCATGGCATCTACCCTCATCAAGTCAGCCTCCATCTCTTCCTCCGTTGCTGGCCCAAAGTGGTCAGCGTTGCTGTTTGCCCTTGGTTCCGATGCCAGATGAGACACCCGGCTCTCCCTAACTGACTCTTGAGAAGACATCTTGCTCTAATCTACAACAACAATAACTCGAAACAAGAACAGAGGATAATTGTGTGATACAGGAGTCAAAACTTTCAGGAGAATATATAATGAATTTTTACCAACCAAAATATGTATCATGCAAGAAAACGGAGTCCGGAAGGCACACGAGGTGCCCCCGAGGTAGGGGGCGCGCCCAGGGGGGTAGGGTGCGCCCTCCACCCTCGTGGGGCCCTCGTGTCCTTCCCGGACTGCTACTTATTTTTCTATTTTTCTAAATATTCCGAAACAGAGAAATATTGCCTTAAAAACTGTTTTGGAGTCGGTTTACTTACCGTGCCACACCTATTCCTTTTCGGAGTCTGAGACATTCTGGAAAGTGTCCCTTGTGTATTCCTCCGGGGTTATGGTTTCAATAACATTGGTTTCAACATTTATATGATTACCTGAGATATAATGTTTAATTCTTTGACCATTCACCACCTTCAAATTTGTGCCTTCGAAGTTGTTGATTTTTATGGCACCTGAACGATAGACCTCCTCGATAACGTAAGGGCCTTCCCATTTAGAGAGAAGTTTTCCTACAAAAAATCTTAAACGAGAGTTGTATAGCAATACATAATCACCTACGTTAAACTCACGCTTTTGTATCCTTTTGTCATGCCATCTTTTAATTTTTTATTTAAACAAGTTGGCATTTTCATAAGCTTGGGTTCTCCATTCATCGAGTGAGATAATATCAAATAACAACTTCTCACCGGCAAGTTTGAAATCATAGTTGAGCTCTTTAATAGCCCAGTATGCCTTATGTTCTAGTTCGAGAGGTAAGTGACATGCCTTTCCATAAACCATTTTATACAGAGACATACTCATAGGATTTTTATATGCAGTTCCATAGGCCCATAGTGCATCATCAAGTTTCTTGGACCAATTCTTTCTAGACCTATCGACAGTCTTTTGCAAAATTAATTTGAGCTCTCTATTACTCAATTCTACTTGACCACTAGACTGCGGGTGATAAGGAGATGCAATTCTATGATTAACATCATACTTAGCAAGCATTTTACGGAAAGCACCATGAATAAAATGTGAACCACCATCAGTCATTAAATATCTAGGGACTCCAAACCTTGGAAAAATAACTTCTTTAAGCATTTTAATAGAAGTGTTATGATCAGCACTACTAGTTGGAATAGCTTCTACCCACTTAGTAACGTAATCAACAGCAACTAAAATATGTGTATATCCATTGGAGGCAGGAAAAGGTCCCATATAATCAAAGCCCCAAACATCAAATGGTTCAATAACAAGTGAATAATTCATAGGCATTTCTTGACGTCTGCTAATATTACCAATTCTTTGACATTCATCATAAGAAAGGACAAACTTACGCGCATCCTTGAAAAGAGTGGGCCAATAAAAACCAGATTGTAATACCTTATGTGCAGTTCTATCTCCAGCGTGGTGTCCTCCATAAGCTTCGGAGTGACACTTGCGTAGGATCTGTTCCTGTTCATGCTCAGGTACACAACGTCTAATAACACCATCTACTCCTTCTTTATAAAGATGCGGGTCATCCCAAAAGTAATGTCTCAAATCATAGAAGAATTTTTTCTTTTGTTGGTATGTGAAACTACGTGGTATAAATTTAGCAACAATATAATTAGCATAATCAGCATACCATGGAGTACTACGAGAAGTATTTATGACATTTAATTGGTCATCAGGAAAGCTGTCATCAATAGGTAGTGGGTCATCAAGAACATCTTCTAACCTACACAAGTTGTCTGCAACGGGGTTCTCAGCTCCCTTTTTATCAACAATATGCAAATCAAATTCTTGTAGCAAGAGAACCCATCTAATAAGTCTAGGTTTAGCATCTTTCTTTTCCATTAGGTATTTGATAGCAGCATGATCAGTGTGAATAGTTACTTTAGAATCAACAATATAAGGTCTGAACTTATCACAAGCAAATACAACTGCTAAGAATTCCTTTTCAGTAGTAGCATAATTTCTTTGAGCATTGTCTAAAGTTTTACTAGCATAATGGATAACATTTAATTTCTTATCAACTCTTTGCCCTAGAACATCACCTACAGCATAATCACTAGCATCACACATAATTTCAAAGGGTAAATTCCAATTAGGTGGCTGAACAATAGGTGCAGAGATCAATGCTTTCTTAAGTATTTCAAATGCTTCTACACAATCATCATCAAAGACAAATGGTATATCTTTTTGTAATAAATTAGTCAGAGGCCGAGAAATTTTTGAGAAGTCCTTAATGAACCTCCTATAAAATCCGGCGTGACAACGAAAACTTCTTATACCTTTGATGTCTTTGGGATATGGCATCTTCTCAATAGCATCAACCTTGGCTTTATCAACTTCTGTCGGTGTCAAAACCGGCGGATCTCGGGTAGGGGGTCCCGAACTGTGCGTCTAGGCGGATGGTAACAGGAGACAAGGGAACACAATGTTTACCCAGGTTGGGGCCCTCTTGATGGAGGTAAAACCCTACGTCCTGCTTGATTAATATTGATGATATGGGTAGTACAAGAGTAGATCTACCACGAGATCAAGGAGGCTAAACCCTAGAAGCTAGCCTATGGTATGATTGTTGTATGTTGGAGTTGTCGTTCTACGGACTAAAACCCTCCGGTTTATATAGACACCGGAGAGGGTTAGGGTTACACAAAGTCGGTTACAATGGTAGGAGATCTGAATATCCGCATTGCCAAGCTTGCCTTCCACGCCAAGGAAAGTCTCATACGGACACGGGACGAAGTCTTCAATCTTGTATCTTCATAGTCCAGGAGTCCGGCTGAAAGTATAGTCCGGCTACCTGGACACCCCATAATCCAGGACTCCCTCAGTAGCCCTCGAACTAGGCTTCAATGACGACGAGTCCGGTGCACAGATTGTCTTCGGCATTGCAAGGCGGGTTCTTCTCCAAATTCTGTGCACCTGTCGAATAATGTCCGGCTTTCATAATGTAGCGCTCCTTGGCTTCCACGCCCAATAATGGCCGACCTCCACGTGTCAAACGAATACGAAAAGTCTGGGTGTTTTCACATTTACACCCCTAGCCACGTAAATGAGCTGCCTATTTAAAGGAACGGGGATTTAGATCCAAACCACACCTTCTCCCTTTCGCGAGTGTTCATCAGAGCGCATCCGACAAAGGTCCATTCCACCATGGCCAGCCATCACAGCTCCTCATCTCGCCCTTCCAGCCCTAAGCCAGGAGACTGGGAGAGGTGCTCCGTCCCGCATAGCGAGTTAGTATCGCTCCAGACCAAGGGATTCCTCCCTTCGGCCTATATGGTCCCGGTTCGAGCCGGACTCGCCACCTATAATGACGGACGGCAGGCGGAGAGCGCCCCTACTCCCTCTAAAGGAGAATGGGTATGCCTGGTCCCTTATCTAATAAGGGGGCTCGGATTTCCAATTCATCCGTTTCTCCGGGGGCTTCTGGAGTTCTACGGCCTCCAGCTGCATAACCTCACGCCTGCATCTATTTTGCATATCGCGGGCTTTGTCGCCCTTTGCGAGTTGTTCTTAGGGGTTGAGGATCACTTCGCGCTGTGGAAGAGGCTATTCTGCCTGGTGCCCCGCTCTCAGAGGGGGTCAATATATAAAGTGGGCGGAGCCGAAGTATGGCGCATCGCCGGGACCGGATATTTATCCGGAACCCCAAAGAAGGCGTCCAAGGACTGGCCTTCGGAATGGTTTTATATAGAGGATGTCCTGCTGCCGGATCCCGTTCGGATCGGCCTCCCTGAGTTCAACAATGTTCCCCTGAAGAAGCGCCTAAGCTGGCGTCCACGGAGCTCTCAGAAAGAAAGTGATAGGGACGTCCTTTACCTGATGGGCCGGATAAGACTGCTAGCTCATTCCGGACTAACCATGATCGGAGTCATGGCCGCATGTATCATGCGGGGGGTGCAGCCGCTTCAATATAGAAGCCACCCCATGTGGGATTTTAACGGGGAGGATGACGCCACTCGTTATGGCCGTAAGGGGCCGGACTCAGCTGCCGCTCTATTAAAGATCTTGTCCTCCTTGTATAAGGGAGAAGAGGAGGAATTCCTCCGCGTCAACCCACAGGGTGGATTTACTATGTACAACCCTCCAAGCTGGGTAAGCGGACAATCTCGCTTGCCCATCCGTTTTATATTCCCGTGATTAAATATATAGTCTTATCAAGTCCTACGCAGGAACTACGCCAGGAAGTGAAGGATATAGACAACCGTCCTCCACAGCCCGAGGATCCCGAACGGTCCCTCGATCCGGCCTCCGAAGAGGATCCGGACATTTCGGTGGAGCTGATTGACGGGGTGTTTCATCAGTTGAGCAGGGACAATGCCCTGGTGGCCATTAAGGCTGATTACCCGGGGCTACTCCCGGCCTCCTAGGTAGCTGAGACCGGAGTCCCTGCACCTCAGAAGGAATCCGTCCTTGTGTGTTTTCAGTTTCCTGACAACAACCGTATTTTGCAGGGAGATTCTTAAGGCGGGAGGCTGAGCCTGCGGCGGCTAGCCAACAAGGGGCAGTAGGCCCCCGTGGGGTAAAAAGAAGTGAAGTCCGGACTGAGGCACCGGTGCAAAGGTATAGCGCGCCCTCTTGATCCCAGGTTGTTATTCCTTCAAGGAATATTAATACTTGAGCTCCGTTCAGGACAAAGAGACCTCGCCGGACTGTGTCCGGAGAGGTTGCCAATTGTGCCTCCACCAGCCAGGCTCCAAAGCCCGGACCGGAGGCGGAGGCGAACACGAGGCGCGCACCGGATGTTCCTCCGACAGAGGACGCGGACAGGCTGTCTGCCACCCCTTCCGAGGTGGAAAGTGCCATGAACCACAGGCGTCGCCGGACAGTTCTTCGCGACGCCTGTTTCTCCCAGGAGGCGTTGGATGCCTTCAATTCGGGAGATGCATATCTCCGTGCGGCTCAGAATGGTCTAGCCAGAGCCACGGAGCAATATGTAAAAGACATACGAGTGAGAAAATTTTAATGGTTATATATGCCAGTAGCCCCTGAGACTTGAAGCAGTGAGAATAACTGATTTAAGGATCATGCAGGTTCTTTCAGAGAAGAATACCCAGTTGTCTCAGGAGCTGGAAGAGTGCCAAGCCCAACTTGAGGCCGCACTGGCCGCGACAGAGGAGCCTAAGGAGACCCCCTCTGGTACTGCATGCTTCAAAAAAGATAATTGTGAAGTGCGGCATATGTGCAAATCTGACAAATGAAATTGCAGATGGCGCCGGACTAGATCCGGACAGGCAACAACTCCTACGCCGGCTAAAGGCTGGCGAGAGCGTGCTGACGAAGGTGAGGTGGGAGAAGAATGATCTTCAGGATGCCAACACCAAGCTGGGTGTTGAGCTGAAAGATGTTCGAGCCTAGCTGTCGGACTCCGTTAAGGAGAATCGACGACTTCGACGCGGCATATTTAGTAAGTGCTTGAACGAACTCTCAAAAAGAAGTTCGGCGAGGAAGTCGACTAACAGAATTATATCTGTAGGTATGCTAACAGGTCATCCTGCGGAGGAGATGCCCGATTCTGCGGGTGACCTTCTTCCCGAGCTCTCGCAACTGCACGAGCGAGTTCGGCAGGCGATGCAAGGCGTTGCCCAAGCCTTATGGCCATCCCTCTCCATGCCCGAGGGCCTTGGAGAGCTTGCCGAGAAGCTGAAGGGAGCGCGGCGGCGCTTCCGTTTGTGGAAGATATCAGCCTGCCGTCAGGGCGCTAGGGAGGCCTGGGCTATGGTGAAGACGCGGTACACAAGGGCTGACCCAAACCACATGGCTGAGGTCGGACCTGTGGGGCCCGATGGGAAGGAGATCCCTGTAAGCTTAGTGTACGGCCAGGTAGAATTGGCCGCAAAGTATTCCCAGCAGGACTGTAAATTAGACAGCCTATTAGATGGTATTGAAGAGGAATACAATTAGTCAGAGTGACTGTGTAATTTTAATTGACATATGTAATGCCTTCTAGCCGGATTGTAGATCATTTGTCGTTGCCGACCTTTTCGCTTCGACCTCGGGACCTGACGGTCCGGAGTGTGTCTGAATACCCTAGCGGTTATATGAAAACCGGGGTATGCATGGAGACCAGGCGTAGGGGTCATTAGTGCTTTATCGGACAAGTGCCCAACTAGTTATGTTATATTACATGGTTAGTAAGAAACATCTTCCAGAGATAATAGTTCCGTTAGGGGTTCCTTTCTCTGGGAGGCATGCCCTAAAGTGCATGTCCGGACTGCAAACGCAGGAAAAGCATCTGGGGGCATATGTATAAATAAGTAAAAAAAGGTCGTCTTTTAGTTCACCGACCGAATATTCCCTTAAGAACGCTAGCTTTCGGCTTCACCCAGTCTGAGGTACACATCCGGCTGATCCGGCAGTAACAATCACAGAGGTGCTCCCTTTACCACCTAGCCGAACAATCGGGAACGTAGGGGTAAGCACAAGAGCCAGGCAACCCAGCTTGGCCAAAACTTAAGTCATATCGATGCATATAATGGTGAAGAAAAGGTACATGCGGAAGTTTTACACATGTTTTGGGCGTGAAGCCCGTATAAATAAGCTTCTATTTAAACAAGCCCCCAGGTGTAGTGAGCGCAAGTAACGCTTCACTGGTTGAGCCTTTAATGGCTATAAGAGAGAGAGAAGAAGAAAAAGAAAGGGTGGAAGGAGAGAAATATAAGACAGAAAATGTAAAAAATGGACAGAGGAAGGAGACGAACACAGAGTCCGGCGCTAGGCGTAGAATCTTCGGAGACGGGCTGCGTTCCATGGGTTCGGCTCGAGTCGGTTATCCGAGGCATCTCGTAGGCGGTATGCTCCACCAGTTAGGACTTGGTCGATTATGAAGGGACCTTCCCACTTGGGCTTGAGTTTGTCCTTTTTCTTGTCCGGCAGGCGTAGAACTAATTCGCCAACGTTGTAATTTTTGGCCCGCACTTCTCTGCTCTGATATCTTCGAGCCTGCTGTTGATAAAATGCGGAACGGGCTTTTGCCACGTCGCGCTCCTCCTCCAGGATGTCCAGACTGTCCTGCCGATCGAGCTTGGCTTCTCTTTCTTTGTACATGCGCACTCGAGGTGAGTCGTGAATTATGTCGCAAGGCAGAACTGCCTCTGCGCCGTACACCATAAAGAATGGTGTGTATCTGGTGGTGCGATTTGGCGTGGTCCGCAGCCCCCAGAGTACGGAGTCGAGCTCCTCTACCCAGTGTGTGTTAGATTCCTTGAGGGACCGCACTAATCTGGGTTTGATGCCGCTCATGATAAGACCATTTGCATGTTCGACCTGGCCGTTAGTTTGTGGGTGATAGACGGAAGCGTAATCGAGCTTGATGCCCATGTTTTTGCACCAGAGTTTTACCTCGTCGGCCGTAAAGTTCGTGCCGTTATCAGTGATGATGCCGTGGGGGACGCCGTAACGGTGTACGACCCCGAATATGAAGTCTATCACCAGTCCGGATTCGGCCGTCTTAACAGGCTTGGCTTCTATCCATTTGGTGAACTTATCCACCATGACCAGTAAGTATTTTTTCTTGTTAGTTCCCCCTTTAAGGGGTCCAACCATGTCAAGCCCCCAGACCGCGAAGGGCCAAGTGATGGGGATGGTTTGGAGGGCGGTGGGTGGCATATGGCTTTGGTTTGCAAAAAGCTGGCAACCGACGCATCGTTGGACCAAGTCCTGAGCGTCTGCCCGGGCCGTCGGCTAATAGAAGCCTGTATGGAAAGCTTTGCTTATAAGGGACCGAGCTGCGGCGTGATGACCACCGAGTCCGGCGTGAATTTCAGCCAGCAAGTTCCGCCCTTCCTCTTCGGAGATGCACCTTTGAAGGACTCTGGTAGTGCTTTTCTTATAAAGCTCTCCCTCATGGACTTTATAGGCCTTGGATCGCCGCACTATGCAACGTGCCTCATTTTGGTCCTCTGGGAGCTCCTGCCTATTAAGGTAGGCTAGGAATGGTTCTGTCCACGGGGCGATGACGACCATTATTACTTGGGCTGAAGTTGTGATTTCATTGGCAGAGCCTCCGATTATGTCAGATTGTTCGGCGTCGGACAGTGCGGTTGGGTCCGGGCTAATATTACCATGTTCCCCTTCCCATACTACGGATGGCTTGAGCAGCCTTTCCAGGAAGATGTTGGGGGGGGGGGGACCGCATCGCGTTTTGCGCCGATGCGTGCGAGGACGTCTGCCGCCTGATTGTTTTCTCGGGCTATATGTTGAAATTCGAGCCCCTCGAACCGAGCTGACATTTTTAGGACGGCGTTGCGGTAAGCTGCCATTTTTGGATCCTTGGCATCGAAGTCTCCATTTATCTGGGATATCGCGAGGTTCGAATCCCCGCGCACCTCTAGGCGTTGAATGCCCATGGATACTGCCATCCGGAGACCATGTAAAAGGGCCTCATATTCGGCGGCATTGTTGGAGTCCGTGTACATAATCTGGAGTACATATTGAACTGTATCTCCTGTGGGGGATGTCAAAACAACGCCAGCCCCTAGTCCGACCAACATCTTGGAGCCGTCAAAATGCATGATCCAGTTTGAGTATGTGCCGTACTCTTTGGGGAGTTCGGCCTCCGTCCATTCTGCGATGAAGTCAGCCAAAACTTGCGACTTGATAGCTCGCCGTGGCTTATAAGTTATGTCGAACGGGAGGAGCTCGATGGCCCATTTTGCAATCCGGCCCGTTGCGTCGCGGTTGTTTATAATATCGTTGAGAGGCACTTCCGATGCTACTGTGATTGAACACTCTTGAAAGTAGTGTCGTAGTTTCCGGGATGCCATGAATACCGCGTATGCAATCTTTATATAATGTGGGTACCATGATTTGCATGGGGTGAGGACAGTGGACACGTAGTAAACCGGCTTTTGAAGGGGGAATTTGTGTCCGTCCGTTTTCCGCTCGACGACGAGTACTGCGCTGACAACTTGATGGGTTGCTGCAATGTACAATAGCATAGGTTCGCCGGTGTTTGGCGCGGCCAGGACTGGTTTTGTTGCGAGTATGGCTTTTATTTCCTCGAGTCCGGTCGTGGCGGCATCCGTCCACTCGAAGTGTTCGGTGCGCCGAAGGAGGCGATAGAGGGGTAGCGCCTTTTCTCCCAAACGGGAGATAAAGCAGCTTAGAGCCGCCACACATCCGGTTAATTTTTGTATTTGTTTGAGGTCCTTTGGGATATCCAATTGTGACAAAGCTCGGATCTCGGCTAGATTTGCTTCGATTCCTCTACCGGATACAATGAAGCCCAAGAGCTTTCCGGCTGGAACGCCGAAAACGCATTTTTCCGGATTTAGCTTGATGTCATATGCTCGGAGGTTGTCAAATGTAAGCCTCAAGTCGTCTACTAGAGATTCGACATGTCTTGTTTTTACGACCACATCATCCACGTACGCCTCCACTGTTTTGCCGATCTGGTTTGCCAGACATGTCTGAATCATGCGCTGATATGTTGCGCCGGCGTTTTTGAGTCTGAAGGGCATTGTGTTGAAGCAGAATGGGCCGTATGGTGTGATGAATGCCGTTGCGGCTTGGTCTGACTCTGCCATCTTGATTTGATGGTAGCCGGAGTATGCGTCGAGGAAACACAACGAAACGTGTCCTGCAGTGGCGTCGATAATTTGATCTATGCGAGGGAGAGGGAAGGGATCCTTTGGACAGGCCTTGTTGAGGTCTTTGAAATCGACACACAGGCGCCAGGATTTGTCCTTCTTTGGTACCATCACCAAGTTTGCTAGCCAGTCCGGATGTTTTATATCTCTGATGAATTCGGCCTCCAATAGCTTGGCTAGCTCCTCTCCCATAGCCTGTCTCTTGGGTTCGGAGAAACGCCGAAGGGCTTGTTTGACAGGTTTGAATCCTTTTAGGATATTTTAGCTATGTTCGGCCAGCCTGCGTGGGATTCCTGGCATGTCTGAGGGGTGCCAGGCGAAGATGTCCCAATTTTCACGTAGGAATTCTCGCAGTGCGGCATCTACATCAGGGTTAATTGTACCCCGATGGAAGCTGTTTTATTGGGGTCCATTGGATGAACCTGGAATTTGACTATCTCGTCCGCTGGTTTAAAAGAGGTGGACTTGGATCTTTTGTCAAGTACCACATCGTCCCTGTTTACCGTGGAGCGAAGCATAGTCAGTTCCTCAGCCGCTAGGGCTTCGGATAGTGCCTCGAGGGCTAATGCGGCTGTCTTGTTTTCGGCGCGGAGTGCTATGTCCGGATCACTAGCGAGAGTGATAATTCTGTTCGGCCCGGGCATCTTGAGCTTCATGTACCCATAATGGGGTATTGCTTGGAAGATCGTAAACGCTTCCCGCCCTAGCAGAGTGTGGTATCCGCTACTGAATGGGGCCACCTGGAAAGTGACCTCTTCGGACCTATAATTATCCGGCGTGCCGAACACCACATCTAGTGTGATTTTTCCGGTGCAGCGCGCTTCCCGACTGGGGATTATTCCTCTAAAGGTTGTGCTGCTTCGCTCAATGCGGTTCCAGTCTATTTCCATTTTTTGAAGGGTTTCCTCATAAATGAGGTTCAATCCGCTGCCACCATCAATGAGTACCTTGGTGAGCCGAAAGTCGTCCACGATTGGACTGACGACCAATGCGGCTGGTGCTCGAGCTGTTCGGAATTTAGGTTCATCACTGGTATTAAAAGTAATAGCCACGTCACTCCATGGGTTTATTGTTGCTACTTGCTAGACTTCGGCGAGGCTGCGGAGTGTTCTTTTTCGCATATTATTTGATGCGAAAGTCTCGAAGACTGTTAAGACTGTACTGGTGTCCCTGGGATGGTTTTCTGCGGCCCCCGGGATTAGGAGGTCTTCGCCGATTTTGGCCACCTGCCGGAGTATCCAACATGCTCTAAGGCTGTGAGTTGGTGTGGCGTCCTTTGTGCTATGAATTTTACAGGGTCCGTTAAGCCATCCTTCCAGTACGGTTCCATGCCCTGTTGAGGGTTTTGGTTTTTTGGTTTTTAACCCGGGTGTCTGACGATGATGCACCCTTTTATTTCGGACGAGGTCTCTACTCAGGGCCGGATTGCCCCAAAATTTTATTTCGGTTTTCCAGGCGCTCTCCATCGCACAATACTTCTGTACTATGGACGCCAAGTCAGCGAAGTGTGTAATATCACGACGACTTATGGCGTTGAGGATTCCCTTGTCCGTGCAATTATTGCAGAAGATTGAGATTGCGTCTTCCTCGCGGCAGTCCTTTATCCTGTTCATAACCAGGAGGAACCTCACCCAGTAATGATGTACTGTTTATTCGGGCTTTTGCCTTACTTGGGATAGATCGCTTATGTTTGGGTGGGTGGGTGGAATTGAATCCGAAACCTCACCTGATCTGAGACTCAGAGGCCAAGGAGTTTCCGAACTCTGAAGTTTGGATTCTTGGATGTTGTCCAATGAATCTAGCCTGTCGCCTGATTCTAAGTTTAGGTCTTGAGTTACATCCTTCCCTCCACGGGTATCCGTCTTGGAGGGATCGGGAATCCGGACGTAGCTAGTCCTTAAGATAGATGAGGGGTCGCCGCCCTGCGCCTCTACCACGACAACATGATGGGTGACTTGGGGAGAATTAATCTCTCTTAGATCGGGTTTAAGCCCAACCTGGCCGTAATCCGTAGTGACCCCCAAGGCGGCGATGCGATCCAAGAGCTCGTTTACGAAGGAGAGCTCCATTGGATCCAACTGCTCGACGAGTTCCGAGCTGACGTGAAGATTGCTTTTGATGACCCGAGAGGTCACCGTCGGTGCAACAGCCGAACAGGCGGTCATAAGAAAACCACCTAGCCGGAGAGTTTGGCCGACAGCCAAGGCTCCCTTAATAACGGCGCCGTCCTTAAGGACGGGGAGAGGCATCCTTCCTGATCGCGACGGCACAGAGGAACTCTCAATGAAAGCACCAATGTCGGTGTCAAAACCGGCGGATCTCGGGTAGGGGGTCCCGAGCTGTGCGTCTAGGCGGATGGTAACAGGAGACAAGGGAACACAATGTTTACCCAGGTTCGGGCCCTCTTGATGGAGGTAAAACCCTACGTCCTGCTTGATTAATATTGATGATATGGGTAGTACAAGAGTAGATCTACCACGAGATCAAGGAGGCTAAACCCTAGAAGCTAGCCTATGGTATGATTGTTGTATGTTGGAGTTGTCGTTCTACGGACTAAAACCCTCCGGTTTATATAGACACCGGAGAGGGTTAGGGTTACACAAAGTCGGTTACAATGGTAGGAGATCTGAATATCCTCATTGCCAAGCTTGCCTTCCACGCTAAGGAAAGTCTCATCCGAACACGGGACGAACTCTTCAATCTTGTATCTTCATAGTCCAAGAGTTCGGCTGAAGGTATAGTCCGGCTACCCGAACACCCCCTAATCCAGGACTCCCTCAACTTCAATACCTCTTTCAGAAACTTTATGCCCCAAAACAATACCTTCATTAACCATAAAGTGGCACTTTTCCCAATTCAAGACAAGATTAGTTTCTTCACATCTTTGCAAAACTCGATCAAGATTGCTCAAGCAATCATCAAAAGAGGATCCATGGACGGAAAAGTCGTCCATGAAAACCTCACAAATCTTTTCACAAAAGTCAGATAATATAGCCATCATGCATCTTTGAAAGGTAGCAGGTGCATTACATAAACCAAAAGGCATACGTCTATAAGCAAAAGTACCAAAAGGGCATGTAAAAGTAGTCTTTGATTGATCCTTAGCCGACACAGGTATTTGAGAGAAACCAGAATAACCATCTAGAAAGCAATAATGTGTACGTTTGCATAATCTTTATAGCATTTGATCGATAAAAGGTAAGGGGTAATGATCTTTCTTAGTAGCCTTATTTAATTTGCGGAAATCAATTACCATCCTATAACCTGTAATAATTCTTTGCGGAATCAATTCATCTTTATCATTAGGAACAACAGTAACACCTCCCTTCTTAGGGACACAATGGACGGGACTTACCCACTGACTATCAGCAACGGGATAAATTATACCTGCCTCCAGAAGCTTTAGTATTTCTTTTCTTACCACTTCTTTCATCTTAGGATTAAGCCTTCGTTGATGATCATGGACTGGTTTGGCATCTTGTTCCAAATTTATTTTATGTTGACATAGAGTGGGACTAATGCCCTTAAGATCATCAAGAGTATATCCAATAGCAGCACGGTGCTTCTTCAGAGTTTTCAATAATCTTTGTTCTTCATGCTCTGAAAGGTTAGCACTAATAATAATAGGATATATCCTCTTTTCATCGAGATAAGCATATTTAAGATTACCAGGCAACGGTTTAAGTTCAAACACGGGATCACCCTTGGGTGGAGGAGGATCCACTAGGATTTCAACAGGCAAATTGTGTTTCAGAATAGGTTCCTGTTTAAAGAATACTTCATCTATTTCCCTTCTTTCATTTGAAAACATATCATTTTCATGGTCTAGCAAATATTATTCTAAGGGATCACTAGGAGGTACGGCAATAGAAGCAAGACCAATAATTTCATCCTTACTAGGTAATTCTTCTTCACGGTGTTGTCTACTAAATTTAGAGAAATTAAACTCCTGAGACATATCACCCAAGCCAATAGTAACAACATTCTTTTCACAGTCTATTTTAGCATTAATGGTGTTCAGGGGTCTATCAAATATAATGAAACAAAAGCTATCTTGTGGGGAACTAAGAACAAGAAAATCAGCGGGATATTTAGTTTTTCCACACAAGACTTCAACATCTCTAACAATTCCCACTGCTGATATAGTATCTCTATTGGCAAGTTTAATTGTAACATCAATACCTTCTAACTCAGCAGGTGCAATTTCATGCTTAATTTCTTCGTATAAAGTATGCGGTATAACACTAGCACTAGCACCCATATCACATAAGCCATGATAGCAATGATCTCCTATTTTAACAGAAATAACAGGCATGCCTACCACAGGTCTATGTTTATCTTTAACACAAGGTTTGGCAATTCTAGCGGTTTCATCGCAGAATTGAATAACATGCCCATCAATATTATCAGACAAGAGATCTTTAACAATAGCAATATTAGGTTCAACTTTAACTTCCTCAGGAGGTGTATAAGTTCTAATATTGCTTTTACGAACCACAGTTGAAGCTTTAGCATGATCCTTTATTCTAACCAGGAAAGGTGGTTTCTCAACATAAGAAGTAGGAACAATAGGATCATTATAAGTGATAGTCTTTTCTTCAACTTAATAGGTGAAGCTACTTTTACTTCTATGAGAGGATGATATTTAAACCACTTCTCCTTGGGGAGATCAACATAAGTAGCACAAGATTCACAGAAAGAAGCTACTATTTCAGAGTCAAGTCCATATTTAGTGCTAAACTTACGGAAAATATCGGTATCCATAAAAGATTTAACACAGTCAAACTTAGGTGTCATACCTGACTCCTTACCTTCGTCGAGATCCCAATCTTTAGAGTTGCGTTTAATTCTATCCAATAAATTCCATTTGAATTCGATAGTCTTCATCATAAAAGAGCCAGCACAAGAAGTATCAAGCATGGTGCGATTGTTACCAGAAAGCCGAGCATAAAAACTTTGAATAATCATTTCTCTTGGGAGCTCATGATTGGGGCATGAATATAACATTGATTTAAGCCTCCCCCAAGCTTGAGCGATGCTTTCTCCTTAGCGAGGCCAAAAATTATATATATAATTGCGATCACGATGAACAAGATGCATAGGATAATACTTCTGATGAAATTCCAATTTCAATCGTTTGTAGTTCCATGACCTCGTATCATCACATAGCCTATACCATGTCAATGCATCTCCCTCCAAAGATAAAGGGAAGACCTTCTTCTTAACAACATCATCGGATATACCTGCAAGCTTAAATAATCCACAAACTTCATCCACATATATTAGGTGTTCATCAGGATGCTGTGTTCCATCTCCTGTAAAGGGATTATCTAGCAGTTTTTCTAACATACCCGAAGGAACTTCAAAGGGAACATTTTCATTTTCAGTAGGTTCAGTAGGTTGAGGATCAACTCTTTGCTGTATTAGTCGGGGTGAAGATACCCCGAACAAGCCCCTCAGAGGATTACTTTCCATAGTAACAAGTGACAGTAAATTTCAGCACACTATATAAATTTTTCCTTACCAAATTCCACCTACCAAAGGCACTTCACTCCCCGGCAACGGCGCCAGAAAAGAGTCTTGATGACCCACAAGTGTAGGGGATCTATCGTAGTCCTTTCGATAAGTAAGAGTGTCGAACCCAACGAGGAGCAGAAGGAAATGATAAGCGGTTTTCAGCAAGGTATTCTCTGCAAGTACTGAAATAAGTGGCAACAGATAGTTTTGTGATAGGATAATTTGTAACGAGCAACAAGTAACAAAAGTAAATAAAGTGCAGCAAGGTGGCCCAATCCTTTTTGTAGCAAAGGACAAGCCTAGACAAACTCTTATATAAGGAAAAGCGCTCCCGAGGACACATGGGGATATCGTCAAGCTAGTTTTCATCACGTTCATATGATTCGCGTTCGGTACTTTGATAATTTGACATGTGGGTGGACCGGTGCTTGGGTGTTGTTCTTACTTTAACAAGCATCCCACTTATGATTAACCTCCATTGCAAGCATCCGCAACTACAATAAAAGTATTAAGGTAAACCTAACCATAGCATGAAACATATGGATCCAAATCAGCCCCTTACAAAGCAACGCATAAACTAGGGTTTAAGCTTCTGTCACTCTAGCAACCCATCATCTACTTATTACTTCCCAATGCCTTCCTCTAGGCCCAAATAATGGTGAAGTGTTATGTAGTCGATGTTCACATAACACCACTAGAGGCTAGACAACATACATCTCATCAAAATATCGAACGAATACCAAATTCACATGACTACTAATAGCAAGACTTCTCCCATGTCCTCAGGAACAAACGTAACTACTCACAAAGCATATTCATGTTCATAATCAGAGGGGTAGTAATATGCATATAGGATCTGAACATATGATCTTCCACCAAATAAACCAACTAGCATCAACTACAAGGGGTAATTAACACTACTAGCAACCTACTAGTACCAATCCCGGACTTGGAGACAAGAATTGGATACAAGAGATGAACTAGGGTTTTGAGAGGAGATGGTGCTGGTGAAGATGTTGATGGAGATTGCCCTCTCCCGATGAGAGAAGCGTTGGTGATGACGATGGCGATGATTTCCCCCTCCCGGAGGGAAGTGTCCCCGGCAGAACAGCTCTACCGGAGCCCTAGATTGGTTCCGCCAAGGTTCCGCCTCGTGACGGCGGAGTCTCATCCCGAAAGGTTGCTTATCAATTTTTCCTCGACGAAAGACCTCATATAGCAGAAGATGGGCATCGGAGGGCCAACAGGGGGCCCACGAGGCAGGGGGCGCGCCCAGGGGGGTAGGGCGCGCCCCCCACCCTCATGGCCAGGTGGGGGCCCCTCTGGTGAACTTCTTCCGCTCAATTTTTTTTATATATTCTGAAAATCACTTCCGTGGAGTTTTAGGACTTTTGGAGTTACATAGAATAGATCTCTAATATTTGCTCCTTTTCCAGCCCAGAATTCCAGCTGCCGGCATTCTCCCTTCTTATGTAAACCTTGTAAAATAAGAGAGAATAGACATAAGTATTGTGACATAATGTGTAGTAACAGCCCATAATGCAATAAATATCAATATAAAAGCATGATGCAAAATGGACGTATCAACTCCCCCAAGCTTAGACCTCGCTTGTCCTCAAGCGGAAGCCGATAATGATATATATGTCCCCATGTTTAGAGGTAGAGGTGTCTATAAAAATAAAATACGGACATGAAGGCATCATGATTACCTTCATAGCAGCAACATATATAGATATTGTCATATGATTTCTTATGTTCAAGTGATGATCTATTCACAATGCAAAAAGTATGAATCATAAGCTTTATTGAAAACCAACAAACTATAATCTCAGTCATTGAAGCAATTGCAATTTATCATAACCTCAGAAAGAGTCTATGTCAGAGCTTAATAGCAAGTCCACATACTCAACTATCATTTAGTCTTCCATAATTGCTAACACTCACGCAATACTTGTGGTTACAGAGTTTTAATCGGACACAGAGAAAGATAGGGGCTTATAGTTTTTCCTCCCAACCTTTTACCTCAAGGGTAATGTCAACAATAATAACTCATGCTCCCCTACATCCAATTAGATATATCTATCAGGATCTTTCCAACATACTGTGCTTGCCAAAGGATAAAATGTAAAAGGGAAAAGGTGAAGATCACCATGACTCTTGCATAAGGAAGAAGATAATAGTAACAGATAGGCCCTTCGCAGAGGGAAGCAGAGGTTGCCATGCACTTTTATGGTTGGATGAACAAAATCTTAACGTGAAAGAACATCACTTTATATTGCCACTTGTGATATGAAACTTTATTATGCAGTCCGTCGCTTTTATTTCTTCCACATCACAAGATCGTAGAAAGCTTATTTCCTCCACACCAATCAATTATACATATTTAGAGCAATTTTTATTGCTTTGCACCGATGACAACTTATTTGAAGGATCTTACTCAATCCATAGGTAGATATGGTGGACTCTCATGGCAAAACTGGTTTAAGGGTTTTGGAAGCACAAGTAGTATCTCTACTTGGTGCTAAGAATTTGGCTAGCATGAGGAGGAAAGTCAAGCTCAACATGTTGGATGATCCATGACAACATACTTTATCTCAGATATAAGAAAACATAACCCATTACATTGTCTTCCCTGTCCAACATCAACTCTTTAGCATGTCATATTTTAATGCGTGCTCCCAATCATAAGAGATGTCAATGATAATATATTTATATGTTAGACCTCTCTTTCCTTATTACTTCCTATTAATTGCAACGATGACCAAATTATGTCTACCAACTCCCAACAACTTTTAATCATCATAATTTTTTTATGTGAAGTCATTACTCTCAATAAGATCAATATGAACTATTTGTTTCTTTTTATTCTTTTTCTTCTCTTTTCTTTTATTCACTCAAGATCATAGCAAAATAATAAAGCCCTTGACTCAGCACTAATCTTTATTATATATAGCTCACAAACTCGATTACATAGAGAAATCATAAAGCAAAACTCAAAACTAGATCATGCCATAATCTTTATTCTACTAGATCAAGATACTACTAATAGGATCAAACTAAGAAAAACGGTAAGGATAGGAGTGTGATTGTGATACGATACCGGGGCACCTCCCCCAAGCTTGGCAATTGCCAAGGGGAGTGCCCATACCCATGTGGTTATGTCTCCTTCTTTGTTGTTGGTGAAATATTCTTGGCGATGATGCCCCTCAGGATACGATTCTCCTCCTCGAGCTTATTGACTTGCCGCTTGAGGTCCATTATTTCTTTACGAAGATTTCTTGTAACTGCTAAGGCTCCTTGCACCCAAGGGTGTTGCATAGCTGCGGGAGAACAAGTGACACTCCTCTTCATATTTTCATAAGAAAGAAATCTAACATTGGAAGGGATAACCGAGTTTGGAATAGTTGAGCTCTGTGAACCCAGCTCGGAAGCGAGAAGTGACTTCTTGATCCTCCATGGCATCTACCCTCATCAAGTCAGCCTCCATCTCTTCCTCCATTGCTGGTCCAAAGTGGTCAGCGTTGCTGTTTGCCCTTGGTTCCGATGCCGGATGAGACACCCGGCTCTCCCCGACTGACTCTTGAGAAGACATCTTGCTCTAATCTACAACAGCAACAGCTCGAAACAAGAACAGCGGATAATTGCGTGATACAAGAGTCAAAACTTTCGGGAGAATATATAATGAATTTTTACCGACCAAAATACGTATCATGTAAGAAAACGGAGTCCGGAAGGCACATGAGGTAGCCACGAGGTAGGGGGCGCGCCCAGGGGGTAGGGCGCGCCCTCCACCCTTGTGGGGCCCTCGTGTCCTTCCCGGACTGCTACGTAATTTTTCTGTTTTTCTAAATATTCCAAAACGGAGAAATATTGCCTTAAAAACTGTTTTGGAGTCGGTTTACTAACTCTTGAGAAGACATCTTGCTCTAATCTACAACAGCAACAACTCGAAACAAGAACAGCGGATAATTGCGTGATACAGGAGTCAAAACTTTTGGGAGAATATATAATGAATTTTTACCGACCAAAATACGTATCATGCAAGAAAACGGAGTCCGGAAGGCACATGAGGTAGCCACGAGGTAGGGGCGCTCCCAGGGGGTAGGGCGCGCCCTCCACCCTTGTGGGGCCCTCGTGTCCTTCCCGGACTGCTACTTATTTTTCTATTTTTCTAAATATTCCAAAACGGAGAAATATTGCCTTAAAAACTGTTTTGGAGTCGGTTTACTTACCGTGCCACATACCTATTCCTTTTCGGAGTCTGAGACGTTCAGGAAAGTGTCCCTTATGTATTCCCCCGGGGTTACGATTTCAATAACATTGGTTTCAACATTTATAGGATTACCTGAGATATAATGTTTAATTCTTTGACCGTTCACCACCTTCGGATTTGTGCCTTCGAAGTTGTTGATTTTTATGGCACCGTAACGATAGACCTCCTCGATAACGTAAGGGCCTTCCCATTAGAGAGAAGTTTTCCTTTAAAAAATCTTAAACGAGAGTTGTATAGCAATACATGATCACCTACGTTAAACTCATGCTTTTGTATCCTTTTGTCATGCCATCTTTTAACTTTTTCTTTAAACAACTTGGCATTTTCATAAGCTTGGGTTGTCCATTCATCGGGTGAGCTAATATCAAATAACCTCTTCTCACCGGCAAGTTTGAAATCATAATTGAGCTCTTTAATAGCCCAGTATGCCTTATGTTCTAGTTCGAGAGGTAAGTGACATGCCTTTCCATAAACCATTTTATACGAAGACATACCCATAGGATTTTTATATGCAGTTCTATAGGCCCATAGTGCATCATCAAGTTTCTTGGACCAATTCTTTCTAGACCTATTGACAGTCTTTTGCAAAATTAATTTGAGCTCTCTATTACTCAATTATACTTGACCACTAGACCACGGGTGATAAGGAGATGCAAAATGGACGTATCAACTCCCAAGCTTAGACCTCGCTTATCCTAAAGTGAATGCCGAACTCGATAGTCATGACCACATGCATATATATATATATATATATATATATATATATATATATATATAGAGAGAGAGAGAGAGAGAGAGAGAGAGAGAAGTGCCGATAAAACAAAATAGGGGCATGAAAGCATCATGATCATTATCATAGCAGCAATATAACATCAGAAAACTTCTCATGATCAAGTAACAATTCATTCACAAGCTAAAGTATGAACCATAAACTTCATTGAAAACTAAGAAACTATGATCTCAGTCATTAAAACAATTGCAGTTTATCATATTTCCAGATAGAGTCTATGTAAGAGCTTTGTTTAGCAAGTTCACATACTCAACTATCATTTAGTCTTCCATGATTGCTGACACTCACGGTATATTTATGGAGCAAAAGTTTCAGTCAAACACATAGGAAGGTGGGGGTTTATAGTTTTCACCTCACAACTTATTTATCTCGAGGATAATGTCAACAATAATAACTCATGATTACCTATATCCAACTAGATATATGTGCATATGGATCTTTACTTACCACATGATGCTTGCTAGGTGGAGAATAAATAAGAATGGAATAGGGATGACCATTATTGACTCTTGCATAAAAGTAAATACAAGAAAGTAAAAGATAGGCCCTTCGCAAAGGGAAGCAGAGATTGTCATGCACTTTTTATTTTAGGATGTGAAAACTCTTAATTGTAAGGAACATCACTTTATATTGCCCCTTATGATAGCAAACTTTATTATGCAGACCGTCACTTTTATTTCTTAACCATCACCAAGTTCGTACAAATCTTATTTTTCCCTTACAATAAAAGATCATACATATTTTGGAGAAATTTTTATTGCATTTTGCATCGGTGACAACTTACTTTAAGGATCTTATTCAATCCATAGGTAGATATGGTGGACTCTCATGGCAAGAAATTGGTTTGAAGGGTTTGGATGCACAAGTAGTATTTCTACTTATATCAAAATTTTGGCTAGCAAAAGATTATGAGCAAGCATCATATGCTAGAGGATCCATGACAATATAACTTATATGTGAATATAAGCAAACATAAGTCATTACATTGTCTTCCTTGTGCAATGTCAACTACTTGATCACATAGAGGATATTTGACGGGGGCTCACAATCATAAAAGGTGTCCAAGATAGTATATTTATATGTGAGACCTCTCTTTCTTTATTAATTCTCATGAATTGCAATCAATGGCCAATGCTATGTTTTTCAACTTTCAACAATTTTTATCAATTATACATTTTTCTGTGAAGTCATCACTTCCCATGGTATTGGCATATGATCCTCTAATACTGCCATTTCGCATCATGTTTTCGTATTGATATTTATTGCATTATGGACTGTTATTTCACTTTATAATACAATTCTTATGCCTTTTGTCTCTTAATTTCCAAGTTTCACATGAAGAGGGAGATTGTCGACAACTGGAACTTTGGATCTGAAAGGGCTATATCGGAGACACCTTTTCTGAACAACTCCAAATGAGCTGGAAATTGACGAAGAATTATTTTGGAATACATAAAAATTATTGGCGCAATAACTACCAAAGGGGGACCTAGCAGGCAGCCACAAGCCTGGGGGCGCGCCCAGGGTTTCAGGATGAAGCTCCGTCGTCTCGAGGCGGAACTTGGTCACGAGCACTTTTTGCTCTCCGGTGGAGCGATTCCGCCGGGGGAACTTCCCTCTGGCAGGGGTAAATCAAAGCCATCGTCATCACCAACGATCCTCTCATCATGGGAGGACCAATCTTCATCAACATCTTCACCAGCACCATCCCATCTCAAACCCTAGTTCATCTCTTGTATTCAATCTTTGTCTCAAAACCTCAGATTGGTACCTGCGGGTTACTAGTAGTGTTGATTACATCTTGTAGTTGATGCTAGTTGGTTTATTTGGTAGAAGATTATATGTTCAGATCCTTAATGATATTCAATACCCCTCTGATCTTGAACATGAATATGATTTCTGATTAGTTACTTTTGTTGTTGAGGACATGGGAGAAGTCTTGTCCTAAGTAATCATGTGAATTTGGTATCCGTTCGATATTTTGATGATATGTATGTTGTTGCTTCCTTTAGTGTTGTCATGTGAACGTCGACTACATGAGACTTCACCATATTTGGGCCTAAGGGAATGCATTGTGGACTAGTTATTGGATGATGGGTTGCTAGAGTGACAGAATCTTAAACCCTAGTTTATGCACTATTGCGTAAGGCGTTGATTTGGATCCATATGTTTCATGCTATGGTTAGATTTATCTTAATTCTTCTTTCATAGTTGCAGATGTTTGCGAGATAGGGTAATCATAAGTGGGAGGCTTGTTCAAGTAAGAACATCATCCAAGCACCGGTCCACCCACATATCAAATTATCAAAGTACCGAATGCAAATCAAACAAACATGATGAAAGTGACTAGATGAAATTACCGTGTGTCCTCAAGAACACTTTGCTTATTATAAGAGACCTTTCCGGTCTGTCCTTTGCTACAAAAGGGATTGGGATACTTTGCTGCACCTCTATTACCCTTACTACTTGTTTCCCTTACAAATTACCTTACTATCAAACTATCTGTTACCAATATTTTTAGTGCTTGCAGACAATACCTTGCTAAAAACCGCTTGCCATTTCTTTCTGGTCCTCATTAGGTTTGACACTCTTACTTATCGAAAGGACTATGATTGTTCCCGTGTACTTGTGGATCATCAAGACTCTTTTCTGGCACCGTTGTAGGGGAGTGAAGCGCCTTTGGTGAGTGGAATTTGGTTAGAAAACATTTATATTACATGCTTAAATTTACTGTCCATTATCACTATGTAATGTTGAATCATCATATCACTTTTAGATAGAAAACAGAGTACATTCGGCGCCTGAGGGGAACCTGTTGGCTCCGGCTTCTGCACCAGCTCTTGCGGCGGTGGCGGCGGCAGCAACTCCAGCTCCTCAATGCAACGGCGGAGCCAACATTCCAAATTTAGGTGTACAAATCTCTAAAAAATAATTTGAGTCACCAATTTTAGTTTCCCTATTGCCCTGCTCCTATTGATATATATTTATTTTATACTAAAATTTTATACCTACTATACTACTATGTTAAGGGATGTACTTTTTTATGGGAAGGATTATATTTTTTCATTGCTTATTCCGCATACTTAAAAATATTATTTAATTATTTATTATGCATTTGTATTGTATATGATTGAGAAATACTTAAGTGTTGCACTGAATTTAATTTCTGCTTTCTAATGATTTTTTATACATGTGTAATTTATGTAGTTTATACATATGTATGATACATATCTCTAAAACATATGGTTTCATAAATATTGCAACGGTGGTTGTATTTTATATTATTAGGAAAATATATCCGTAGAAAACTCTAGAGTACAATATACTTGTTTTTGGAGCACAAGTGTACAAATTTGACAATATATTCAATAATATATGTGAGGGATACACAATGTACAAGTTTTAGAAAATATTTTTTAAATCATATGGTTTAACGACGTACCTATATACTCATTTTTGAAAATAGATAATGGGCGTACATCTGTACACCCATGTCCTCATCTAGCTTCGTCCATGCTATGGCGGTAGTAATGGGGAAAGTGCGATACCGGGCGGGAGCGGGAGGGGGCGTAGGTGAATGTTAGGGAGGGGTTGGGCTGTTCGCTTTTGTGCCAATCCGGCGAAATTTTTAGACCTTCTGATTGCCACCCAACGGCAAACCCCAAAATACGTTTTCCTTTTCTTCTGATTGCCACCAGTGACCATTTCCTTTGCAGTAGAAGCACTCAGTTTTAGGCTTGGGTTAGCTTTGGGCATCTTCACGGGAGTGGCAACTTGCTTGCTATTCTTCTTGAAGTTCCCTTTCTTTCCCTTGCCCTTTTTCTTGAAACTAGTGGTCTTGTTAACCATCAACACTTGATGCTATTTCTTGATTTCTACCTTCGCCGATTTTAGTATCGCGAAGAGCTTGGGAATCGTTTTCGTCATCCCTTGCATATTATAGTTCATCATGAATTACTAATAACTTGGTGATAGTGACTAGAGAACTTTGTCAATCACTATCTTATCTGGAAGATTAACTCCCACTTGATTCAGGCAATTGTAGTACCTAGACAAGCTGAGCACATGCTCACTGGTTGAGCTATTCGTCTCCATCTTGTAGGCAAAGTACTGTCAGAGGTCTCATACCTCTTGACGCGGGCATGAGTCTGAAATACTAATTTCGACTCTTGGAACATCTCATATGCTTCATGGCGTTCAAAACATTTTCGAAGTCCCGGTTCTAAGCCGTAAAGCATGGTGCACTAAACTATCAAGTAGTCATCATACTGAGCTTGTCAAACGTTCACAACGTCTGCATCTGCTCCTGCAATAGGTCTGTCACCTAGCGGTGTATCAAGGACATAATTCTTCTGTGCAGCAACGAGGATAATCCTCAGATCACGGACCCAGTCCGCATCACTGCTACTATCATCTTTCAACTTAGTTTTCTCTAGGAACGTATCAAAAAATAAACAGGGAGCTGCATCGCAAGCTACTGATCTACAACATAGATATGCAAAAACTACCAGGACTAAGTTCATGATAAATTAAAGTTCAATTAATCATATTACTTAAGAACTCCCACTTAGATAGACATCCCTCTAGTCATCTAAATGATCATGTGATCCATATCAACTAAACCATGTCCGATCATCACGTGAGATGGAGTAGTTTTCAATGATGAACATCTCTATGTTGATCATATCTACTATATGGTTCATGTTCAACCTTTTGGTCTCAGTGTTCCGAGGCCATATCTGCATATGATAGGCTCGTCAAGTTTAACCTGAGTATTCTGCACATGCAAAACTGGCTTGCACCCATTATATGTGAATGTAGAGCTTACCACACCCAATCATCACGTGGTGTCTCAGCAAGAAGAACTATCGCAATGGTGCATACTGAGGGAAAACACTTATACCTTGAAATTTTAGTAAGGGATCATCTCATAATGCTACCGTCGTACTAAGCAAAATAAGATGCATAAAAGATAAACATCACATGCAATCAAAATATGTGACATGATATGGCCATCATCATCTTGTGCCTTTGATCTCCATCTCCAAAATACCGTCATGATCTCCATCATCACCGGCATGGCACCATGATCTCCATCATCTTGATCTCTATCAATGTGTCGTCACATGGTTGTCTCGCCAACTATTGCTTTTGCAACTATTTCTATCGCATAGCGATAAAGTAAAGCAATTATATGGCGCTTGCATCTTATGCAATAAAGAGACAACCATAAGGCTCCTGCCAATGGCCGATAACTTTAACAAAACATGATCATGTCATATAACAAATTATATCACATCATGTCTTAACCATATCACATCATAACATGCCCTGCAAAAACAAGTTAGACGTCCTCTACTTTGTTGTTGCAAGTTTCACGAGGTTGTTACGGGCTTCTGGAAAGAACCATTCTTACCTACGCATCAAAACCACAATGATTTTTCGTCAAGTGTTTTGTTTAAACCTTCAACAAGGATCGGCCGTAGTCAAACTTGATTGAACTAAAGTTGGAGAAACAAACACCCGCCAGCCACCTGTGTGCGAAGCACCTCGGTAGTACCAGTCTCATGAATGCGGCCATGTAATGTCGGTCTGGGCCGCTTCATCCAACAATACCGCCGAATCAAAGTAAGACGTAGGTGGTAAGCAGTATGACTATTATCGCCCACAACTCTTTGTGTTCTACTCGTGCATATGACATCTACGCATAGACCTGGTTCTGATAGCCACTGTTGGGGAACACGATGTTTGAAAAAATTTACCTACGATCATGCAAGATCTATTTAGGAGATGCATAGCAATGATACGGGAGGGTGTGTCCATGTGCCATTGTAGACCGAAAGCGGAAGCGTTTAGTAACGCGGTTGATGTAGTCAAACGTCTTCACGATCCAACCGATCCAAGTACCGAACGTACGGAACCTCCGTGTTCAGCACACGTTCAGCTCGATGATGTCCCTCGAGCTCTTGATCCATTTGAGGACGAGGGAGAGTTTCGTCAGCACAACGGCGTGGTTTACCGATGCAGGGCATCGCCTAAGCACTACGACGATATGACCGAGGTGTATAACTATGGAGGGGGCACCGCACACGGCTAAGAGAAGACTTGGTGTGCCTTTAGGATGCCCCCTCCCACGTATATAAAGGAGGGGGGAAGAGGAGGCCGGACCAAGGGGGGGCACGCCAAAGGGGGGAGTCCTACTTGGACTCCCAGTCCAAGTAGGATTCGCCCCCCTTCCTATTCCAACTAGGAGAAGGAAGGAAGGAGGAAGATGGGAGAAGGAAAGAGGGGGGCGCCGCCCCCTCCCTAGTCCCATTCGGACTTGCCATGGGGGGCGCGCGGCCTCCCCTTGTGGCCCTTCTCTCCTTTCCACTAAAGCCCATTAAGGCCCATTAACTTCCCCGGCGAATTCCCGTAACTCTCCGGTACTCCAAAAAATACCCAAATCACTCTGAACCATTCCGATGTCCGAATATAGCCTTACAATATATGAATCTTTACCTCTCGACCATTTCGAGACTCCTCGTCATGTCTGTGATCTCATCCGGAACTCCGAACAAACTTTGGTCATCAAATTACATAACTCATAATACAAATCGTCATCGAACGTTAAGCGTGCGGACCCTACGAGCTCGAGAACTATGTAGACATGACCGAGACACATCTCTGGTCAATAACCAATAGCGGAACCTAGATGCTCATATTGGCTCCTACATATTCTACGAAGATCTCTATCGGTCAAACCGCATAACAACATACGTCATTCCCTTTGTCATCGGTATGTTACTTACCCGAGATTCGATCGTTGGTATCATCATACCTAGATCAATCTCGTTACCGGAAAGTCTCTTTACTCGTTCCATAATGCATCATCCCGTAACTAACTCATTAGTTACATTGCTTGCAAGGCTTATAGTGATGTGCATTACCGAGAGAGCCGAGAGATACCTCTCCGATACACGGAGTGACAAATCCTGATCTTGCTCTATGCCAATCCAACAAACACCTTCGGAGAGACCTGTAGAGCATCTTCATAATCACCCAGTTACGTTGTGACGTTTGATAGCACACAAAGTGTTCCTACGGTATTTGGGAGTTGCATAATCTCATAGTCAGTGGAATATGTATAAGTCATGAAGAAAGCAATAGCAATAAAACTTAATGATCATTATGCTAAGCTAACTGATGGGTCTTGTCCATCAGATCATTCTCTAATGATGTGATCCCGTTCATCAAATGACAACACATGTCTATGGTTAGGAACTTAACCATCTTTGATTAACGAGCTAGTCAAGTAGAGGCATACTAGGGACACTATTTTGTCTATGTATTCATACATGTACTAAGTTTCCGGTTAATACAATTCTAGGATGAATAATAAACATTTATCATGATATAAGGAAATATAAATAACAACTTTATTATTGCCTCTGGGGCATATTTCCTTCAACTACGACACGTCCGCGCCTATACTACAACACGTGCCCTTCCTTACATGGCCATGGTTCATCGCTGCAGCCTGCAGACAGACCGATCGTATGTACGTACACGTTCGCGACAAGAATGACAACGCTACGTATGCTTCGACCAGGTGGGTCCCGACTGTCGGGCACTTCCTTGTGTGCGAAGATGTAGCTGGTGGATCCCAGCAGTAAGGGGGAAAACGTCTTTTTCGCGTAATACGGTGGCCCGTCCAGTGGGTTCCTGCTGTCAGGTGGAGGAATCATTATTTTCCGTGTAATAAGGAGGCACTTCCTTGCTACGGCCGTGGACCCAGCTGTCAGCCTCTCCACGTATAGTACTCTTCCGATGGAAGTCGTTCGTTGACAACATTAACCACGCCGCGTCGAGAGCACCAAGGCGGTGGACGACGGTGAGGCCTAGGAAGGGAACAACGCGGGGCCGGGGAAGACGCGGCAGTGGATGCCCACGCGGAGAGGAGTACGATGGTTCAATGGTTCGGCTTCGGTGTGAGGCTGCCGTCGCCACAGAATATCAGGGGGTGTGGGTGAGTAGAGGGATGGCCTAACCAGCGGTGGGAGTAGTAGGGGGCGGTGAGGCCTCTGCGGCAGCATAGCCGGCCACGGGAGGCAGGAGTAGACAGCACGACCGGCGCTGGTTTGGGCGGCTGGAGCAAGAAGACCAGAGGTTGAAGAAGCACTATGACCAGGGGCGCAGCTGTTGATCTGTTCAAGGTGACCACTCGAATTGGCGCGTAGAGCGAAGCCGCCGAACACAAAAAGTTGACCGGGGAGGAAGATTTCCCTGGAAACAACATCATTGTTGATGATCGTGTTGGGGAACGTAGCAGAAATTCAAAATTTTCCTACGTGTCACCAAGATCTATCTATGGAGAAACCAACAACGAGGGGAAGGAGAGTGCATCTACATACCCTTATAGATCGCTAAGCGGAAGCGTTCAAGTGAACGGGGTTGATGGAGTCGTACTCGTCGTGATCCAAATCACCGATGACCAAGTGCCGAACGGACGGCACCTCCGCGTTCAACACACGTACAGCCCGGTGACGTCTCCCATGCCTTGATCCAGCAAGGAGAGAGGGAGAGGTTGAGGAAGACTCCATCCAGCAGCAGCACAACGGCGTGGTGGTGGTGGAGGAGCGTGGCAATCCTGCAGGGCTTCGCCAAGCACCGCAAGAGAGGAGGAGGGAGAGAGGTAGGGCTGCGCCAAGAGGGAGATCAAATCGTGTGTTGGGCAGCCCCAAAACCTCAAGTATATATAGGGGAAGGGGAGGGGCTGCGCCCCCATCTAGGGTTCCCTCCCTAGGGGTGGCGGCAGCCCCAAAACCCATCTAGGGTTGCGGCCAAGGGGGGGAGAGGGGGAGGCGCACCAGGGGTGGGCCTTAGGGCCCATCTGCCCTAGGGTTTGCCCCCTTCCCCTCTAGGAGGCGCCTTGGGCCTTGGTGGGGGGCGCACCAGCCCACCTGGGGCTGGTCCCCTCCCACACTTGGCCCACGCAACCTTCTGGGGCTGGTGGCCCCACTTGGTGGACCCCCGGACACCTCCGGTGGTCCCGGTACACTACCGGTGATGCCCAGAACTCTTCCGGTGGCCAAAACCATACTTCCTATATATAAATCTTTACCTCCGGACCATTCCGGAACTCCTCGTGACATCCGGGATCTCATCCGGGACTCCGAACAACATTCGGTAACCACATACAAACTTCCTTTATAACCCTAGCGTCATCGAACCTTAAGTGTGTAGACCCTACGGGTTCGGGAACCATGCAGACATGACCGAGATGTTCTCCAGTCAATAACCAACAGCGGGATCTGGATACCCATGTTGGTTCCCACATGTTCCACGATGATCTCATCGGATGAACCACGATGTCAAGGATTCGATCAATCCCGTATACAATTCCCTTTGTCTATCGGTACGATACTTGCCTGAGATTCGATCGTCGGTATCACGATACCTTGTTCAATCTCGTTACCGGCAAGTCTCTTTTACTCGTTCCGCAACACATCATCCCGTGATCAACTCCTTGATCACATTGTGCACATTATGATGATGTCCTACCGAGTGGGCCCAGAGATACCTCTCCGTCACACAGAGTGACAAATCCCAGTCTCGATTCATGCCAACCCAACAGACACTTTCGGAGATACCCGTAGTGCACCTTTATAGCCACCCAGTTACGTTGTGACGTTTGGCACACCCAAAGTATTCCTACGGTATCCGAGAGTTGCACAATCTCATGGTCTAAGGAAATGATACTTGACATTAGAAAAGCTTTAGCATACGAACTACACGATCTTGTGCTAGGCTTAGGATTGGGTCTTGTCCATCACATCATTCTTCTAATGATGTGATCCCATTATCAATGACATCCAATGTCCATGGTCAGGAAACCGTAACCATCTATTGATCAACGAGCTAGTCAACTAGAGGCTTACTAGGGACATGGTGTTGTCTATGCATCCACACATGTATCTGAGTTTCCTATCAATACAATTCTAGCATGGATAATAAACGATTATCATGAACAAGGAAATATAATAATAACCTATTTATTATTGCCTCTAGGGCATATTTCCAACAGATCGAACAAGCCATCGAACCTTCTGTCGACGACACCGTGGAACTCTCAATGAAAGCACCAATGTCGGTGTCAAAACCGGTCGATCTCTGGTAGGGGTCCCGAACTGTGCGTCTGAGGATCAAAGGTAACAGGAGACAAATGGGATTCGATGTTTACCCAGGCTCTTAATGGGGGTAAAACCCTACTTCCTGCTTGATTGACTTTGATGAGTATAGGGGTTACAAGAGTTGATCTACCACGAGATCGTAATAGCTAAACCCTATATGTCTAGCCTATACGAATTCTGATAGCCTCTACGGACCAAACCCTCCGGTTTATATAGACACCGGAGGGGCCTAGGGTTGTACAGAGTCGGTTTACAGAGGAAGGAAACTATACATCCAGACGCCAATCTTGCCATCCATGCAAAGGAGATTCCTATCCGGACACGGGGGAAGGTCTTCTACCTCGTATCTTCACGGCCCATCAGTCCGGCCCATATCACATAGCCCGGACACCCGTCTAGGACACCCTAGTTCATCTCTTCTGTTCAATCTTTGTACCGGAACTATAGATTGGTGCTTGTGGGTAACTAGTAGTGTTGATTACATCTTGTAGTTGATTACGATATGGTTTATTTGGTGGAAGATTATATGTTCAGATCCAATATGCTATTTAATACCCCTATGATCTTGAGCATGATTATCATTTGTGAGTAGTTACATTTGTTCTTGAGGTCACGGGAGAAATCTTGTTGCAAGTAATCATGTGAACTTGATATGTGTTCGATATTTTGATAGTGTGTATGTTGTGATTCCCTTAGTGGTGTCATATGAACGTCGACTACATGACACTTCACCATATTTGGGCCTAAGGCAATGCATTGTGGAGTAGTTATTAGATGATGGGTTGCGAGAGTGACAAAAGCTTAAACCCTAGTTTATGCGCTATTCCATAAGGGACCGATTGGATCAAAAAGTTTAATGCTATGGTTAGAATTTATTCTTAATACCTTTCTCATAGTTGCGGATGCTTGCGAGGGGGTTAATCATAAGTAGGAGGTTTGTTCAAGTAAGAATAGCACCTAAGCACCGGTCCACCCACATATCAAATTATCAAAGTAACAGACGCGAATCGTATCAACATGATCAAAGTGACTAGATGAAATTCCCGTGTACCCTCAAGAACGTTTGCTTATTATAAGAGACTGTTTTGGCCCGTCCTTTGCCTCAAAAGGATTGGGTTACCTTGCTGCACTTTTGTTACTACTATCATTACTTGCTTGTTACAAATTACCTTGCTATCAAACTACTCCGTTACTTACAATTTCAGCGCTTGCAGACATTACCTTGCTGAAAACCACTTGTCATTTCCTTCTGCTCCTCGTTGGGTTCGACACGTAAAGGCTACAATTGATCCCATATACTTGTGGGTCATCAGTGACCAACACCTAAAGAGTTTACTAGTGTCAATAATCTAGTTCACATCGCCATGTGATTAACACCCAAAGAGTACCAAGGTGTGATCATGTTTTGCTTGTGAGAGAAGTTTAGTCAACGGGTCTGCCACATTCAGATCCATATGTATTTTGCAAATTTTTATGTCTACAATGCTCTGCATGGAGCTACTCTATCTAATTGCTCCCACTTTCAATATGTATCCAGATCGAGACTCGGAGTCATCCGAATTGGTGTCAAAGCTTGCATCGACGTAACCCTTTACAACAAACTCTTTATCACCTCCATAACCGAGAAATATCTCCTTAGTCCTTCTTAGGTAACTAAGCATAATTTTGACCGCTGTCTAGTGATCTACTCCTGGATCACTATTGTACCCCCTTGACAAACTCATGGCAAGGTACACAATAGGTCTGGTACACAGCATAGCATATGCTACTTCTTGAGCTTGCGTTGGGTTTTCCCTTGAAGAGGAAAGGGTGATGCAGCAAAGTAGAGATAAGTATTTCCCTCAGTTTGAGAACCAAGGTATCAATCCAGTAGGAGACAACGCACAAGTCACCGAATACCTGCACAAACAATCAAACAACTTGCACCCAACACGATAAAGGGGTTGTCAATCCCTTCACGGTTACTTGCAAAAGTGAGATCTGATAGAGATAGATAAACGAAAAAGTAAATATTTTTGGTATTTTTGGTTTATAGATTGGAAATTAAAAGATTGCAAAATAGTAGATTGGAAACTTATATGATGGAAAATAGACCCGGGGGCCATAGGTTTCACTAGAGGCTTCTCTCAAGATAGAAAATATTGCGGTGGGTGAACAAATTACTGCCGAGCAATTGATAGAAAAGCGCAAAGTTATGACGATATCTAAGGTAATGATCATGAATATAGGCATCACGTCCGTGTCAAGTACACCGAAACGATTCTGTATCTACTACTATTACTCCACACATCGACCGCTATCCAGCATGCATCTAGAGTGTTAAATTCATAAAGAACGGAGTCATGCATTAAGCAAGATGACATGATGTAGAGGAATTAACTCAAGCAATATGATGAAAACCCCATATTTTCATCCTCGATGGCAAAAATACAATACGTGCCTTGCTGCCCCTACTGTCACTGGGAAAGGACACCACAAGATTAAACCCAATGCTAAGCACTTCTCCCATTGCAAGAAAAACCAATCTAGTTGGCCAAACCAAACCGATAGTTCGAAGAGAATTACAAAGATACCAAATCATGCATAAAAGAATTCAGAGAAGATTCAAATAATATTCATAGATAAGCTGATCATAAATCCACAATTCATCGGATCTCGGCAAACACACCGCAAAAAAGTATTACATCGAATAGATCTCCAAGAACATCGAGGAGAACATGGTATTGAGAATCAAAGAGAGAGAGAAGAAGCCATCTAGCTACTAGCTATGGACCCATAGGTCTGTGGTAGACTACTAACGCTTCATCGGAAGGGCAATAGAGTTGATGTAGAAGCCCTCCATGATCGAACCCCCCTCCGGCAGGGTGCCGAAAAAGGTCCCTAGATGGGATCTCATGGGTACAGAAGGTTGTGGTGGTGGAAAAGTGTTTTCGTCGCTTCCCCTATTGGTTTGGGTATATATGGGAATATATAGGCGCAGAAATTAGGTCCGGAAGTGCATGAAGGGCCCACAAGGGTGTGGGCGCGCCCTACCCCCTGGACGTGCCCTCCGTCCTTGTGGCCTCCTCGTGGCTCTTTTGACTTCATCTGCAAGTCTCTTGGTTGTCTTCTGGTCCAAGAAAAATCATCACGAAGGTTTTATTCCATTTGGACTCCGTTTGGTATTCTGATACATCTCCAACGTATCTATAATTTATGAAGAATTAATTCTGTTATATTATTATTCTTGGATGTTTTACAATCATTTTATAGCAACTTTATATCATTTTTTGAGACTAACCTATTGACTCAGTGCCTAGTGCCAATTGTTATTTTTTGCTTCTTTTTTACATCGTAGAAAATCAATATCAAACGGAGTCCAAGCACCGCGAAACTTTTTGTGGATTTCTTATGGACCAGAAGACATCCAGTGGGCTAGAGAAGCACCTGGGGGTGCCCCAAGGGGGCACAGCCCACTAGGGCGCGCCAGGAGGCCCAGGCGCGCCCAGGTGGGTTGTGCCCACCTCGGTGGCCTCCCGCACCCCCTCTTTACCCTATAAATTTCCAAATATTCCAAAAACCCTCGGGGTTAACCTAGATCAGAAGTTCCGCCGCCACAAGGCTCTGTAGCCACCGAAAACCAATCTAGACCCCGTTCCGGCACCCTGCCGGAGGGGGAAATCATCTCCGGTGGCCATCTTCATCATCCCGGCGGCCACCACGATGAGGAGGGAGTAGTCCACCCTCAGGGCTGAGGGTTTGTACCAGTAGCTATGTGTTTAATCTCTCTCTCTCTCTCTCTCTCTCTCTCTCTCTCTCTCTCTCGTGTTCTTGAGATGTCACGGTCTTGATATATCGCGGGCTTTGTTAATATAGTCGGATCATATGATGTTTTCCCCTCTCTATCTTGTTGTGATGAATTGAGTTTTTCCATTTGATATTTCATTGTTAACGGATTGAATATTTTTATGGATTAGGGAGCACTTGATATATGTCTTGCATATGCATACTCATGGTGACAATGGGGTATCATATTGATTCAATTCATATGTGTTTTGGCATTCAGCTCGCGGATTCCCGCAGTGACATTGGGGTGATCTTTGCATAGGGGTTGATGCACGTTCTCGTCTTTGTTTCTCCGGTGGAAATCTTGGGGCACTCTTTGAAGTTCTTTGTGTTGGATTGAGTATTATGAATCTGAAATTATTTGGTGTTATTTTAGTATGAACTCTTGGATACATCGATCGAAAAGAATAGCTTCGAGGTGGTTCCGTACCCTACAAATGATGTCTTCTTATGTTCTCCGCTAGATAGGAACTTTGGAGTGTTTCTTCATCACACTTTGAGGGGTGGTTATATGATCCAATTATATTAGCACTGTTGAGAGATTGCATTAGCGAAAGTACGGATTCTAGGCCTCATTTTCAAGCATTGCAATACCATTTTTGTGCCTGTTTACTATTTGCTACCTTGTTGTTTTTATTTATTCAGATTATAAGAATATATTTCTACCATCAATATTACACTTTTATCATCATCTCTTCGCCGAACTAGTGCACCTATACAATTTGCCATTGTATTAAGTGTGTTGGGGACACAACAGGGTCGTTTGAGAGAGAGACCACCTTCATCCTACACCTCCCACATATTGATAAACCTTAGGTCATCCACTTGAGGGAAAATTGTTACTGTCCTACAAAATTCTGCGCTTGGAGGCCCAACACGTGTCTATAAGAATAAAGTTATGTAGTAGACATCATATTCCTTTATGGTGAATTATTTTGGAATATATAAAAATTATTGGCGGAAGGAATACCAAAGGGGGCCCACCAGAGACTCATGAGTCTCTGGTGTGAGTCTCTGGTGGGCCCCCTTTGGTATTCCTTCCGCCAATATTTTTTATATATTCCAAAATAATTCTCCATAAACTTCCAAGTCATTTGGAGTGTGGAGAATATCTATCTGTGTTGTCGCTTTTTCAGGTCCAGAATTCCAGCTGTTGGCAATCTCCCTCTTCATGCGAAACTTGCAAAATAAGAGAGAAAAGACATTAGAATAACATCATAAAGTGAAATAATGACCCAAAACATAATAAATAACAGTATGAAAACATGATGCAAAATTGACGTATCACCTGGCCAAGAGAGGCCTCCCACATCAGACGTGCCCACTATGTTGCCAACACGTGGAGACTATCGAGCACCTGATGGTGCAAGGTATGTTTGCGTGTGAGGTTTGTGAGCAAGTGTTGCACTGGATCGGTCTACAGAACCATGCGTCGGTCGCAACTAGTGAAATCCTATCATGGTGAGCAACCCTCCAACATGCCATCCCTCCTAAGCTATGAAAATACGTTAACTCGGTGGTCCTGTGCACTCTTCAGAGCATCTTGCTCAAGAGGAATCGTCGAGTGCTCAAAACCGCCTCCATGCTCGCAAAAGCGATCGTCCATAAGATCCGTGCCTAGTGCTATGAATGTAAGAAGGTGGGAAACAATAGTCTTAGGGAGAGTGGTCATGTAATATATCTACTATTAAAGGGAAGTATTCGGTCGTGATGGTATGTCTTGGTTTGGTTTCATATGTTTGTTGGTTTCATGTGAAACGTGAAGAGTATCATTCTTTGGACGGGAGGATCACACTAATTATGGAGAGTATCATTCGTTAGATGGAAGGATCATGTTAGTTGTGGAGAGTATTATTCTTCGTATGGGGGGATCACATTACTTATGGAGAGTAACTTTTTTGGATGGAAGGATCACATTAATTATGAAAAGTATCATGGAGAGTTGGACGACGGGATCGCTAGAATATGTATGCCCCGTTGCAACGCATGGGCAATTAGCTAGTTTTTTTAACTTCGGAATCTTTATTAAATCAAAGTATTGTTACATCATCCAGCAACCACCTAACAATCAATGCCGGTGGTTCCTCTATCCATGTGGAAGGTGGGGTCGAGGTCGCTCTAGCCTAGCTAATTCGTGAGAGACAACATTCGCCTCCTTAGGGCAGTGGGCAATTAGCTAGTTATACAAGGGTGGATGTGAGGTTTTCTAGGTTGCCGACTTGGAGCGCCGAGCCTCAACCATGTAAATGTGCATTGCTTTCTATCTTAATATATAGACACGCACATCTCATGTGTGTTATAAAAAAAATGTAACTCCAAACTTCAAATGTAGCTAAGTTCCCACATAAAATAAAATAAATGATTTTATACACATGGATGCAAAAGAAAAATAATAAATTCGCACATGTTTATAGATATGTTCTACATATGTGTAAAATTTCATTAAGAGATACTTTAGCATGTTAGCAACATTTTTATGGATTTGTAATAACAGTAAAACAGTGCAATCTGACAGGGCCTCTTCTCTCTAAAATGTTATTTGAAAAGTTCCAAATGATGCATCTTATCTCTGTTCTCACTCTAATCAAAGTAACATATAAACATGAAATTAATGCATTTCTTTCATGAATGGCGTCTAAAGGCCTCTTCTCAACAAGTCATGCACGCCCCTTCCCAAAAGAAAAGGACCCTGATAAGTGCCACGCGTGTGGCATGAACACATGGCAACTCCGAACGTTTTTATGGCAAATTTAGTGACGCGAGAATGACAACTTTAGTTGTCAAGCATGACAACTTTTTTTCGGATGGCAAATTAATGTTTTTTTTGTTTGTTTTTTTACTTTTTGAATGGCAACTTTAGTTATAAAATACGTTAGGGCCAGAGTGCTTCGTGGCACACATGTGGCACTTATCATTTAGGAAAGAAAATGAGAAAAATAAGCCGTACATGACATTGTGATTTTACTTTATTTTTATGCTTTCAGATCACGCGGATTTCAATAAGGACCTAAAAACCCCACTTATAGAGTGCATATCTTTATACGAGGTACATGCAACACCACTCTATATATCAATTTTTTTTGCGGGTGACACTCGATATATCAAAAAAAAAACCTTGCGTGTGACGGCCGATATATCAATTTACAGTAGCAAAACATCGCGCATAACTAAAATTATCCGGGCGCAACAAAAACGTGTGGTGAGCGAGCATCCAGGACATGAACAGTGAGTCTCCACAGGCCGCACCAAATCGAGTACACACGCAGCCTCCTCAAAATAAAAACCCAGTACCAGATGCATCCACATCTCAAATAATGCAACCGTCCATGCATGGTACCTACAGTACCATGTACCACGTACCCGTGCCATTGCCGCCTTGTCTCGCCACCATTGCTATCGACCACTCAATGGTGAGGTGACATGTGACATCCTCTGTGTGTCCGGGTGTGTTAAGGAGAAGCGTGACAAACACACACACTGTAGGATCAGCTGCCAAGTAGCAGTGCTACTGCTACTAGCCTACTACTACTACTCGAGAGAGAGAGAGGGCGAGACTGAGGAGGCAGTGCTGACTGGGCCGTGGGGCCGGGGGCGGCATGGAACAGTACGCCGGCTCGTGAGAGTCTGGTGGGCAGGCCGGCAGCGGGTGGTGGTGCGGTGTGGTGGCGGGCCCATCTGCATTGGGCTCAATGGGATCGGTACTAGGTTGTTGCCCACATCGCGGGCACCAGGGCCCGCCACCACCACCCTTTTTCTCAACCCGCGCACCCATCATCCGTCACATTCACGCCACTTTCCCACGGTTTTTCTTCCTCCCCTCCATGCATGGGTTTTCCTTCACCTAGTTTCTAAGTTTCAACCCTTTCATTCACTCCAATTCAACCACAAAAATGATGATGATTCTGTAGTTTTCCGAGGAACGGAATTCCGTGCTTACAAAGCAGGTTTGGCGGCTGAATTTTCACAAATGGATTACGCCCATCCCTATCTAGATAGTCTATTTTTGCTCCGAGCATCTGTCGCTACACGCAGAATAAAAATAGATGCATGACACGTGTTGATTTTTTGCTTGATGACTAAATATGTTGATGCGGTGGTGACTAGACTAGCTCGACGCCGTCCAAGAAAACCGGGGGCGCACACATACCTGGTGCGCGAGGATAAACCACCTATCTCTTGTCTCCGGCCCAGGTATTGACCATATCGACAAATAGGTGAATGCAAGGAAAATGATAAGGCCACCGGTAGCTTCCGTCGGAAAGCTTTCCCATGTTTCTCTTCCCCCTTTTTAAGTTTCAACTCTTTCACTTCAATTCAATGAGAAAACAGCGATTACTATGCTTGTTGCGAGGAAGAAAATGGTGATTGTATATACATAATTTATGAGGAAAGTATTTTTTTAATGTAGAAATTAGACATTCTAGATTCCCCTTATACGATGGATTGCACCCTAGGACCTATTGGGCCATTTCCTTATTTCACTCAAGCATCGTGCCATGCAAGCGAGTAGATGTATTCTTTTTTCTTTGCTAGAATGAATTTGTTTGCCAGGTTGACGGCTAGAATAGAATAGGTCCACATTTATAAAAAAAACAAGGACCACGCTTGCGCAAGAAAAATCACTTGCTTCACATCTCCACCCAAGGTATTGACCACATTGGTATTTTTATTTTTGACGGGGTATTAGCCACATCGTGCAATATGTGACGCATAGAAAGCGACAGAGCGAATTGTTGCTACAGGTGAAAAATCGTTGTTAGGTTACCGACTATTATTGTTCAGATTCCCGGCTCGCAAGCATCCCACAAGTTACGATGTTGATTGGACGTGATTTTACTTCACATGTTGTGTCAGTCTATGCAGCTATGTGTCGGTCGTCCTATGCATGGTTTATTGTCCTCTCTTATCTTGAACGGCTAACTGGATCTAGAATTCACTATGTGACGATTGTACGTGATTTTACTTCACATGTTGGGTCAGTCTATGCGGCTATGTGTCGGTCGTCCTATGCATGGGTTATTGTCCTCTCTTATCTTGAACGACTAGCTGGATCTAGAATTTACTATGTGGCGACACACGAACCCACATGTTATTGTCCACTGATCTTTTGTACGACTAGATCTAGAAATGACCTTAACATTTTCTTTTCAAATCTCACATACAGGAGTTCATGTTCAACACAAATAGTGTAAAACAGTACCCCTTAATCAGCCACCTGAGGGGCTCGTCCTTTGGTGGAGCAACCTTCCTAGTTTTTACCCTTTTGGTGAGGTAGCTGCACAAGTAGACGTGCCGTGCAATCATGTGTGCCCTTTCTCCTCGTACCGTCCTCTGTTTCATTGCACTAAACAATTCCTTAAGACTAGTGGTGAGTCTGGTGGGTGTTGGAACCAAGGATTAGCTACAGCTACTTCTTGTTTATCTTTAGGGCTCAACTCCATAGAATCCAGGGCACCTTAAACCTCTGCAACTTTTAAGGTTTTTTCCCCACTCTTATCTGTCATAGACTAATCACAAATGACTAATAAATACGATAAAGGTTGCTTTCGATGTAGAAAAATGTTGCTTTTGGTACAACTAAACATAGGTCTTATCTTTGGCTCTTTGCACACTACCTTAACTTTTGCGCCTCATATTTAGGAACACCAGCTTTTTTTTTACTAGGAACCGGCTTTCTTCTTTCTTTTCTTATTTTGCCAACTACCTAAAGCCCTAGCTCACTTATTCCTTGTCCATGTGATGTGCCCAGCCATTTGACTATGTTTGGAGGAAGAATCAATACATTTTAGAATACAACAAGCTAGCAGGTTACCTTTCAGGTGAAGTTCACCCTACCCTTTGAGAAAGGATAACATAATTTTACAATAAAGTAGTTTAACGTTACTAGCTAGGACGAATACATGAAGTTACTACCTAGTACACCTGAAAGTATATTTATTTCGAAAAGGAGACACCTTCCAGGATGTAGCTACTATGCAATGTAATGAATTCTCTTCTCTTAATTATTTCAAAATTAATGGCGCACAATTGCCTCGTATCAAATAAAATGGGGTGGGGAAAACTCCCTTATTTTTCAAACAAGATTCCAAATGAATACCATTTGGACTCTCACAAGTTTATAAAAATCCCACTTTATCAGACAAGGCCGAAAGAACCATGAAACTTTGATCATAGTAATTTCTCGAAATAATCCAAGGCATCATATCATGCATAGCTATACAACCATCATAAGTACAGAAGACAGCAAAATACTGCCAGTTTAAAAATAATGTATGGTTTCAACTCCAAGCTGGATTTAACCTTTCAATTGCGCGAAGGGGGCACTGATCCAACATAATAAAAGGTACATTTTATATGGTAAAGCACATGCCAACAACTAGCTAGTAGATCGATACAAACACTCCCAAATTAATCAAGGCTGAGTCATCCTAGCTAATTAGACCCAAATGACTTTATACTTGCAAAATTAAAGTGTTTATGATTACCCCGCATGCTCATTAACTTTTAGGAAGAAAAAATATCATTAAGCGCACTAAATCCTATAAACTTGCATATTACTTGACCACACACTTAGTAAAGCCTCAATTAAACACACATAATTTCCTTGTATCCCTCCCTTTATCAGGGTGAAACACTGAAACAAACATGTCTTTCTTTTGCAGTGAAGTGCTTCTAGGCCTACTTTCAACTTGCTCTCAACCATACATTATCTGTGGCATCCATTAATTATTGGATATATATGTTAAGCATCTCCCTGATAGTTAATTCCTTAATTACAAACCAGTTCGTACCTACCTGAGATGAAGCCAGTCTAGGAATCTTTGGGGAAAGGAGGCAGACCAGATGCTGGGTTTTATAATTTTCGTCGTAGGCGTGAACCATAAAGTAATCGCTCTGCTCATGATCGATCCCTGCAGCAAATCAAAATCATATTCGGGGTCCGTACAGCCCTTTGCATAATCTAGGTTTGGCGTCTAATGTTGTGTCACCGAGAGCACCAACTTTTGATGTCATCCATGTGTGTGCTCTTATCTGCCAAGTCAGGCAATGAAATTAATCGAACACGCTAAGAAACTACATTCACACTTTGTCTATCTAACCTTAATCGATGGTGCGCATTTTTTTGTAGTAAAGAAGATGTTCATCATTTGATACAACAAATTAGGAGTACATTACATGGTCTATTTGATTTTCCCACGATGCAACAACAATCAATTAAACCCTCCCAAAAATGTTGAACGCGTCATAAGAACAGCATTTACAATTTCTTTACTGCCAATGTATGCATTTATCTGTGTATGTAAAATGGTGGGGTTCTGAACATGGTGTGGGGGAAGTATACACTTATATCGGTAGCAGAGGTTGTCTCTGTAAACTAATTATGAATGGATGCTTTGATGAGCAGCGGCAAGTTGTACTGACATGTATACTAGTGGTAATGGTAAGAAGATAAGTTGACTTAAGGAGTGTGAAGATGTCGGCATGATCCACGGCTAGCGTGCCCAACACACAGCCACGGATGCACGGCTTTAATTAGCCCTAAGCATCCTGCTTAGTTTACTAATTAACCACCACCCTCATAATGTGAAGGCCAGCTGTGCCATGTACTTGAGATCCGAGCTCCAATCGCGACTCACTCAAACAAGTGAACTAAAAAGAATACTTTAATTTATGAAAAAATTATACCAACCGGTTGCACGAAAAATTCGGTATCGCTTGTACTATATATATGTCTGTTTGGACGTAGTGCCATAACTCCGCAACCAACATCGGACGCGGCTAATATAAATTTCTCATTTGAAAAACCCCTCTCTCTCCATGTTACTCCGGCTTGACGGTGTTGTGAAAACTATACATCCGCGGCTTAGCCACGGTATAGCCGCGCGCCTCGCCTCTACGCCAGATGTACCCGCGACATAGTTGTATACCGTACCAACCATAGTTTGTAACAAGAGTGGAGGCTAGGGCCCTCTAGCAGTGGAGGAGAAGAAAAGCAACAGATTAAGGTTGTGGTGATTGAGAGGGGCAATGATTAACAGTGGTGGAGTAGCTAGTGTTGTTTCAGGGCAGATCCATGGAGAGGGAGGAGGGATTAGGGTGTGGCTGTGTGTGGTGAGAAGGAGGGCTAGGCGTGCATGTTCTTCCGGGGCCGGGGCGGGGGACCGTCCATGGTGGCCATGGCAGCAAGCAGTACAGTGCCACCGAACAAACAGCTCAGGCTGCTCTCTGCAGCCACCAATGGCCGCCCTGCTGCCCTGACCTGCCATTGCTGTTGCAACCTGCACCGGCCCCCAGTTTTCCTTTTCTCTTCATTCATATCCACGTCTCTTCAAAAAGAGAAAACATATATCTACTACCAGATCACATCCGTACTACATACTCTAGTACTATCTTCTTTTCCTTGAAACAATGATGCATGTTCTGGTACAAATTTTGTTGTGGACTATAGATACTAGTATAATACTACATCTGTAACATAATATAAGACGTTTTTTGACAGTACAAATGTCTTATATTATGATACATAGGGGGTAGATATCAACTCAAAGGAATAAAGATGTGAAACAAAACCTAGCTGGATATGTCTTTCTCGGGGTCTGCTAGCCAGGTGACACGCACGCACATCCATGTCACGCCATCACCTTCACGTCAGTGAGGAAAAGGAAATGGACCTTAGCTTTATTAGACACGGACTGAGTTGCTGCTTGTGCCAGTCACCATCTTGTGAGTTGTGAGTGATGACTGGTATTTGCAATTTTTCTTCCTAAATTGATACTTGCACGCACAAGCTAGACACCCCCACACCCCCTACAAATTGCAAGCTTTTGAACATGCCCCTGTCCCCTCCACCCCTAGCTACTCCTATTGGCATCAATTTCCCATTCGCGACAATTTCCAATGGGGATTAATTATACCACGCATGGATAATCTTGTATTCTTGTGGTCAAATGATGCATCATGGATGGGCTAAAAATATCCCTACTAGGTCTTATTGTAGTTGTTAGTGGGTGTTTATAGAATGACAAAACTCTGTATGCATGATTCTTCCCCATGGTTAGTCGTACCAAACTACGTCTCCAATGTGATTGCCTGTAATAATTTAGCGGCTAAATCATGTGGTGTGAAAAGGACTACCCATCCGACTTCGATCATGACAAATCATGCATACAACTATATTGTGTAGTATCATAGGTGGCTACACAGACAAAAAAAGCATGCTACACTAGTATTGTGATCAATTGTCGGTTATTAGCTTTCTCATGAAATGTTGTCTATTTTAGAGTGTATGCATTAAGTGAAATGTTAAGATTCATAATGCTCCATGAAGCGTCTAAAAGAATGATGCTTTCGACACTCCCACTATCTCCAAAATGTAACTTCATCAGCCATTAAATTCCACTACAACACAAAACCTGATAAAAAATAGTTATATATCATGAAAGTTCATATTTTTAAAAATAAAATAAAATGTGAGTATGATTTTTCACACATCCAACCCAAATATTTTGATTAATAGCAGTGGTAAAAGTTTTAGAAATGTTTGTCAGAACCAGTGTGTAAAGTTGTCATTACTTTTAGGGTCCCTTCGGTTCAAAGGAATCTTACATAAGTTTGGAAAGAATATACTCCTTATGAATCCTTTATCAAAAGATACTCCTTAGGAATCTTTCCAAATGACTCTTTTGGTTCATAGGATTGGAAACCACAAGAATAATTGTATGTTTTGTTTGTGGGTGTAATAATTTTATGTTTTAGTTTTATGCAATTCCAACAAAAAATTCCACCAAGTGCAACCTCATGGGAATTTTTCTTTGCTTGTATGACAACCATGGCATCCTTCAAAAAAATTCTCGTGTTCTTTTCCTACGGTGCAATCAAAGAAATTTTAGGTATAGATTACTGTGTTTTGAGTTCCTTTAGGCTATGTTCGGTTACTAGGGATTTGGCCCCCCTAGCTAGGGGATATCCAATCCATGAGGGGGTTGGGTTGATCCCGCCCCTTCACCATTCCTTGCAGGGATTAATTTCACACATATATTGTTTTCCCTGTCAAGACCACAAGGTTGTGAGGGGATTGGATGTGGTTTATATCCTTGCCGGGTACTCCCTCCGTTCGAAAAAACTTGTCATTAAAATGGACAAAAAATGATGTATCTAGAACTAAAATACATCTAGATACATCCTCTTTTATTCATTTTGATGACAAGTATTTCCGGACGGAGGGAGTATAACCGAATGCACTGTATGGCATAGACGGGGATAAATCCCATGGCCTGGGCGATCCCTGCTGACCCACGGGCTTTTGACCCCAAATCCCGGTGGGGGCGGGATTAACCAAACGAAGCCTTAGGACTCAATGTGCCATACTGCCATGACATCCCAATCTCCTATTTTCGGTATTCCTGCATTTTTACAATCTTGCGAATCAAAGAGGCCATAGAGACTGGAGGGGGCGTCTTTTCTCGCGTGTGGTTGCACAAATGTGTGAGTGCGGTGTTCGGGTAGCGCGCCTTCATCACCGGACTCCTCTCTAAAAAGTTTCCGGTGCGGTATATTCCGCGAAGTCATTATGATTGCGATTATATAATGACTAATTAAGGAAGAAGAGGAGAAGGAAAAGGGAGGGAGTGGGGAGTGAGTATGTGGGTGGCGCTGTCATGTGCCCCCTGCGAAAACGATGTAGAAGTGGACCAATCCGACGCCCCCCTTTGGTCTCGCCTCAACCAGCAACAGCTCCCCCCCTCCTCCTCCTACTCTTCTCCATTTATTTTCTCCACCTCTCTCTCTCTCTCTCTCTCTCTCCACTGGCCAGGCTTTCATCGCCATGGGAATGGAGCTCAAGAGCACCACCACCCAGCGGAGCTACAGGGCCACCTAGAATTAAGAAAGGCTAGCTGGTCAATTAACTCCCCTGTGCACATCTTTCTCTCTTGCTACGCATAGATCCAGCCCATGCCGGTACCACTATTCCTCTCTCTATCTAGGGTTTTTGGTGCTCCGCCCCTCTCTACCTTGTTCTTGCCAGCGTAGGGCTATATATAGCTGGCCGCCACCTCCCCTTGCTAGTATTGTGGAGGTGGCCGTGCCAACCAATCGATCTTGACCTAGCTCTACCTCTCCCTACCTCCGTCCTCCGTGATCTACTCCACCGGCCGATCAATCTCTACTTGTAGAGAATTCACCCCTCCCCATCCTCCCAACTCCTCCTCCTACTTCTTCTTCTTCTTCTTCGAGTGCGGCGACGCGGCGCGGTGCGGTGCGGTGGAAGGCAGGAGGGAGAAGAGGTAGATAGATCTATTGGGCCGGCCGGCCGCCGGCCTCCTAATTCTTTTCTGTGTTTTGTTCCCTTGTTTATTAGGTGCCTCTGCCAGTTTTCCCTTTATTAATTTCTCTCCATCCGCCTCCCTTTGTCTTGATCCATTGCATGAGAGAGTAGTATATTTTTCCTATTTTTCTTCTTCTTCCACTTCCTCTTGTTCTTCCCCACGTACCACAATAATCTCGCCATGGAAATACATGGGAGGAATTACATGGCCGGAGCAGATGGAAGATATCAGATCACAGTCGGTTCTTGCAGGTGCAGCACCACCAAGATTCACATCGGATCCGTCGTAAAATTAAATTTATGCGACGCGCCAGGTGATGAGAATCTTGATGATGCTGCATCAGCAGGCACTCGACTCGACTCATCCTGCTGGAGAGATCAGTGAGAAGAATCAGCTGCTGATCCGCGGTATGTACCTAGTTTGAGCCTCGATTCATCTTAGTATTCTCGCCTTAATTCCCTCGCAAATATTCTCTCCCCGGCCGGGTGGAGATCAGTGAAGATCAATTTGACCCGGCCCAAATTGACCGACCAATGCTTTAATTTTCTCTGCTACTGGCTGGCCATTTATTTATTTTTGTCTCTTCTTAATTGCATTGATAGCTTATTGATTCCACAGGATTTACAGCTAGTGCAAGGTAGTAGTAGTAGTAAGTAATTTGCCCTTGTCTTTTTGTGCATTAGTTGGTCCTCTTAATCTCTAGTAATGCTCTTTGACTTTTGACATCTGCATCTTCTCTTCTGATACACAGTAAAAACTACAGCTATTTTGATGTTTTAAGGGGAGTTAAATCCCGTGATTTTATGATATACGCCGTACGATGTATGATCGAGCTTGTTTGGAAGTTTCCATTGTGACAAGTAAGCACATCAGCACATATATTAATTATTGGCACCATGTGTACACTTGTACAATGGACGCTTCTTAGTAGCTTCCAAGCTTGTGACAAGTAAGCAAGCTCATACGTTTGCAGTGTTGTTTCTTGTACATATATGAATGGCTCGATCTCGATCCCCCGGTTTTTTTTCTTCCACCTAGGATGCTTTCATGCATGCATTAGAAATACTAGGTACAACCACTAATCAATTAACAAGTACTAATGATTCCCTACTCAATCAGTGCTAATTTGATGAGTTCTCAGAGAGGGGACACAAGACATATGAACACAAAGCTTTTGAGTCACACACACACACAGCTTGGGACTTTGACAGGCACTAGTTAATAGCATGTTAATTCCCCCAGCCAGTACTTCCCTGAACAAATATATATACTTTATCTCCTAACTGTACCTAGCCAATGGGCTTACTGCACTGACGACAGCATGCACCTGATTGACGCAGAGATATATGCTCTCTCTGCGTTTATATTCCCCATCATGTCTTATATAGTTGAGACGGTGCTGCGCAGCTCAATCATGCATATTCATCAGTTATATATGTACACATTTCATTCCATTTCCTTGCTAAAGGGGGGACATGTCCAAGAATGACACACATGCATGCATGCACTTTGAACTTGTTCAGTATATATGCTTGCAGCTTCAATATTCTCTTGCCAGTACTTACAAGCTGTATTTTCTTTGTGCATGCAGTCCAAATAGTATAGGTTTCCTGCCAGGGGTATGTCCAACATGCATGTACTAGCTAGTCCAAGATGTAGTTTCAGTAACCACAAGTGATCGGTTTAAAAAAAGTAATCACAAGTGATTGACAATATTTCTGATCTATGTATTCCTGGTAATTATTTTGTCCTATTTGGCGTAGAGATGCATATATTTTCCCTGAGGGCCATATTGACTGTGACGAGTAAAAGATCACCTTTTGTTTTTTAACATGAGATCACCATAACCTGACAATCGACAGTAACTAATGGAAGAAGTGCACCGGGCCTCGATCTGCACCAACTAGAGATGCACGCGACCGAACGCCTACATAATGAGAGTGGCAACCCCCGATCTCGAGATGGATCGCCGGATCGACATGGTCGATCTTTTGATGCTATTGTGTGGTGCTCATGTGCTGTGAAACCATGCATGCATGTGTAACCACACCAAAGGTAAACACATATGATCCAGGAGGTGAATGAATGGGAGGACAGGATGCATCAAGAACTACAGTAGCTGGATGAATTGGGTGGACCATGGCATCCAGAGGTAGGGGGTATTCGTAGTACATTGCTATTATTGTGCCAATGGGAAGGGGACCAATATAGTGCAGGCTCAGCAGAGAGGAGAGGGACAAGCCTTGCAGCTTGCAGCAGGACGGTGGTACAACTGTACTGTCTGATCAAAGGTGACGGTTTTTCCTCCTTTTTTTCATCTGAAACCATCACTTTTACCTGTCGTGGCTGTTACTTTGGCATTCTGCTTGAATGAATCAAGGCTGCAACCGGCCAAGTGGCCTGCCGGCACCACAGATCACTGCACCTAGACTCCTCTCTGGCTAATCATCCGGCCAGTTTCATCTCTCATTTTGACATATATCTCTGTCTGCATATATTTCCCAGCTTCTTAATTAGCTATCAGTATATAAGTACAGCCTTACACATCTCGCCTTCATCATCTATATAAACACAGCCTTGGGTAGTTTAATTTCTCAGCAACTGTAGTCTACTGATTAATTACCTGGTGGGTATAATGAAGAGCAAATTGATCAGCTGTATACTAACTGAAAGGTTAATTGAGCTAGGTAGAAAGAAACCCACTGAAGGCTGTTGGAACGCAGTTTTGTTTTTGTATGCTAAACCTGTAGTGCACTGTACACATATATACTGTTGGAGTTTAATGTGGCATATACTGGTGAGTCCTTTTATACAGAGATTGAATAATTTCAGTGCCAGTGCCATTACATGGTAGAGAGAGAAGAGTGAGTGAGCATGAGTAGTGGGTTCGTACGAGTTGAGACACATGCATGACTATATACTGCAACTGCAAAACTCCTATTGGCACTGCTGCTGCTTGGCACATCCATCAAGATGGCCTAGTAAGTGGAGCAGCAGTAACATCTACCAATGGAAGAACGAAACCTGCGTGCTGCTGTCTCAAGGAAGGAAAACTTGAGACTAGCTGCTGCATGCTGTCTGAAGAAAAGCTTCAGATCGATCGATCGATCGACCATAGCTGGTGCATGCCATCGTCTGCATTTTCTCCCTTTTGGAACCAGATCCTCTGCATGTGTGTACGCATGACTTGGCTGCAACTGCAAGCACAAACACACATGCATATATGCGGTGCCATCTACGCATCACTTGCTGTCAGATATAGCTAGCTAGCTGCATGTGTGTGCCATCTCTGTCTTTCAGAGTCGAGAGTACGTAGTGCTCGATGGAGCGCACGATCGATCGACAGAGCTAGCCAGCTTTGATCAATTTGCTGGGATGAGATGCGTGCATATGCCAGCCATTAATCAACAGCCAGAGCTACTAGCTAGCCATGGCTGAAGCTGCAGGGTGCAGTGCAGAGGCACGATGCGATCGGGGTGGTCACGGCGATCGACCAGCTAGCTAGCGTGCGAGCGTACGCACGCACGTACTACTTTTCAAGGTGGATGGACCACGCACTGCCCAGCATTGCCATGCCATGCACGTAGGTACATGTGCCTTCCATCCGACGGTCATCGACGGGGTGTGTCTCGATCCGACGGTGCAGCTGGAATTAGCTATATCTACACATTCTGTCGATGCCATCGACTGAATGTGTCCCGTGCACCGGCCTGTAATTCTGCACTACTACAACATGCAGTGCATGCTGGTTCAGTAGATTGGATTTGTGGGAATGATCGTTTCTTAGTGGACTGATAAATAGTGGGTTTGACAGAGACATAGCAAAACCGTTGTTATAAGTTGTATCCATCATCTCTTCTCACGGAGAGGCATCACCTGATTCGGCTGAAAGAAGCTGGGGGAGATGAAGGAAGCAGTCATTTGACTAGGGATGTGCCATAGGTGGAGGGAGAAGAGCTATGGTTAGGACTTATGAGTGGGATTGTAGGAGTGTGTCTGGAGCGGTTAGGATGACAGTGTTAGTCGACTAGGACATCCACTAGAGGCGGAGTAGGGGAGTTGGCGGCGGCGTCAAACGATTCAACTGAAAGAAGGTGTGGGAGAGGAGGAAGTGGTCACCGGATTCGGGATTTGCCGGAGGCGAAAGGAGGAGGAGAGACGTGGTTAGGAGTAGGATTGTAGGAGTCTCCCTAGAGCGGTTGGAATGATGGTCTTAGTCGATGACAACATCCGCTAGAGGCGGAGAAGGGGAGTGGGCAGCGACATCAAACGATTCTGCTGAAAGAAGGCGGGGGAGGAGGAAGTTGTCATTGGATTCGGGATTTGCCCGAGGTGGATGGAGGAGGGGAGCCATGGTTTGGAGTAGAACTATAGGAGTCTCTTTAGAGCAGTCACAATGATGGTCTTAGTCGACGAAGCATACACTAGAGACAGAGAAGGGGAGTTGGCGATGGCAACAAACGATCCAGCTGAATGAAGGTGGGGGAGGAGGAAACGGTTTTTAGGGATTTGATAGAGGTGGAGGAAGGAGGAGACCCATGGTTGGGGTTAGGACTATAGGAGGCTCTCTAGAGCAGTTAGAATGATAGTCTTGATTGATGACGGCAACCACTAGAGGCGGAAAAGGGGGTTTGGTGTCAACTTCAAACAATTCGGATGAAAGAAGGTGGGTAGAGATGGCGGAACCGGTCACTAGAGTAGGGATTGGGCGGGGCGGGGGGGAGAGGAATTCATGGTTATGAGTAGGACTATAGGTGCCTCTCTAAAGCGGTTGAATGATGGTAATGGTCGACGATGACATCCACCAGAGACGAAGAAGGGGAGTTGGTGGCGGCGGCGACAAACAATTTGACTGAAAGAAGGTGGGAGGAAATTGATAAAGCAATCATTGAGTAGGGATTTGCTAGGTGTCTCGTCAGTATTGCGCTAGCAAGCAATTTGGTTATGAGTTGAGCTGGAGATAGAAAGCGGTGGATTTATGAACATAGGTTTGATCATAGACATTACTAAGTTTGTACAGATATGATAGTTGAAAAAAAGAAAAATAATAACTATGAAAATAGATACTTTCATAATAAAGTGCATATCGATAAGTACATAAGCACATTTAGTCGAGCGGTCTATTTCGGCTATCTCTCTTAGAGCCGGCTCTTTTGGGGCTTATGGGTGGCTGCCAAAATAAGCTCTGCCGCTGCAAACCCGAGACACAACCCCTTGCTCGCGCTCCTCGTCGCCGATGACTCTTGCTTGCTGCTGCAAAGCAGGCCCCACTAACGCCACCACTCGTACTGATGCTAGACACTGCAGGATCATCATGGCATCAGCGTTGTTGCAAAGGACAGCGCGGCGACGATACCAGCATTGACGGTGTTGCGCTTGTCTATGACGCAACGTTGTCCACGCTGCGGAGCGCCCTGTGCTTCTCGTCTGCCCTAAAGGGCCTAAACGGCAGCGAGCTGCAATAGCGTCCATGTTTAACGAACTGCAACGTATCCCTGATGTGTTTGGTACACACGCCATGTTGCAAACGTCGACATGCGGTCCGATGATCACCGAGCGCAACATGGCATACGTTGCAAACAGCAAGCACAATATGATCTATGTTACATACCGGCGGGTCACACTGAACGGCTAATCGGATGGGGTGAGAATCCAAATGGCTGGGAAGGCAGTGGATCTTCTCCTTGCGTGAGCCGGCCGGCTGACCCATAGCATGGCCCTAAAATGTACGGCTCAATCATCGCGTGTATTCCCTAAAAAAACACGTGTGGCGCCGAGCCGCCGACAGCCACCCTAAAGTACGTACGTTGCGTCGCGCGGCCGCGCCGGGCTGTAGCAAAGTCGCACGCTGCCACGTCCATGTACGTGAACGAACGAGGGTACGCGTACGGCGTCCGTACGCGCGCGCATGCATTTGGTTTTGCTGCCTGTTTAATCACTGATGATGATCCCGATCCGATCCATCCCGTACGTACCTGCAGCATCTAATTCTCTTGCTCGACCGGGCCGGACGCTTCACGTACTTACGTACGTGCGTGGTACCGACTGACAGATCTAGTTGATGAAAAGCTTCACTGCCACATGTCCAGTTTTTTCTATACATACGTACGTATCTACATGAGGCGTCGTACGTCACGGTTGATGATTGAAGAGCGTGCGTGCTCGCTCATGGATTCACACAGCCGGTGCCTAACGTACTGGTCGATCCGATCGCGCGCGGTTTGATCAAGACGATGATGGATTTGATTTTTGATTTTTACTTTTTTGAGGCCCGATGATGGATTCGATGGATCGTCCATATGCCGCCATATGCTCCGTACGTGCCCACTAACTCCTCGGCCCATGCATCATTTATCACCGGTCCTCCACACTGAGATTTGGGACGAGACACTGCCTGTGCTACAGTAGCTTGGATGCGGTGGTACTACGGTACTGCGCCTCGATCGATCCAAGCAGAGCACGGGTAACACTAGGCATGTGATGCGGCATGGAGAAACCCCTCGGTCCAGCCTGCTACAGGAAGGAATAGGCATCTCCGTTTGCAATGAAAGACAGGTAGTACAGCTCATAACCAACGTATTAATCATGCATGGCCAGCAGCCACGTTGTTTTCAGGCTGAGGCCAAGGGGCTTCTCTTTGCTTCTTTTCACTGGGAAGAAGTTCCTCCCTTCAGGCTGAGGTGAAGGGGGCTTCTCTTTACTTCTGAAATACCAAAAGTTCTTCGACTACATCAGATTAACATTTTCTTTAATGGAACCTCGTCAGAGGGCGGTGAGCTTCCGCATTGCGTTAAGAAGAATATATTTGGTCCATTTAATTGGAAAAACCAGACCCAGAATCCGCACTGTTCCAGACCATCATTTTGACAGGTACTTGCAAGGCCAAGGCTTCTGGCGACCTATATTCAAACCTAGGACGAAATTACGAAATGAGTTCACATATACATAGCAGGATTCTTCAATTGCTCCCGGGCTCTTATGTTGAAGATACACCAAGTCAAAAGAGATTTCAATGATGGTGCTCCTAACTGTGCCAAAGACAAGCTGAAAATGCTTTCTAATGCGCCTCCTACCACATAATGTACTAGCTCATCTTATAGGGGTATGCAATGCGAGTGTGAAGCTATGGGAGACAAGCTCCTTGGAGCCTGTTTTTTTATATAAAAAAATGGAAAAGATATTTCCAAGTTTCAAAAAAAATCTGCGGAAACATAGAACTGCGAATCTGTAAAATTTCGTTGAAAAATATTGTGATTCGTATGCTACAAAAAAATCCCAGCCTAACAACAACAAAAATGTTGGCCCTTTTTCGTGTGTGTATTTGTCTCTTTTGCATGCCCACGTATGAAATTATGTTCTTATAAAAACTCATGTGCATAGTATACATGAAGCCCAACCTCTGTTGTTGCAAAAAAAAAACTGAAAAAATGCACGGAAAATAACACTTTTGCGTGTCGAGCTGCGTTCTCTATGGTTGCACAAATCTTTATTGATTTATATATGGTGTTCTGTTTTGGAAAAGAAATGGACCGAAGCAGAGGAACAGCGACAAGAACAAAAAAACCGCCAGGCTAAATCTCGCAGTAAACAAGATGTAGTCTGGCCACATCTCTAGCGCCCGGGATCGTGGGCCTGTGTAGTACTGTAGCAAGATTATATGTTTCATTTGTTTACGGATTTTTTGGTTTTTATCAGTTTTTTGAATTTTTTTCATTTTTATACATTGTTTTCTTTCGATTTATATTTTTTTAGGTTTATTTAGTTTTCTTTGTTTCTTTCTTCAGTTTTCATTGGTTTTTATTCTTTTTTCCTTTCTCTTAACACACGACTAGATTTTGCATATGCATTGTAGTATTTTTTTCCCAAAAAACTACGAGGGACGAGCTCCTTGGAGCCTTTTTTTAAAAGGCCCAAAAAGATATATTCAAGTTTTTAAAAAATTCTACGAAAACTTAGAACTGTGAATCTGCAAAAGTTCGTTCAAAAATATTGTGATTTGTAAGCAACAAAAGAAATCCCAGCCCAACAACAACAAAAAAAAAGTCAACCCTTTTTCGTGTTTGTATTTTTCTCTTTTGTATGCCCACGTACGAAAATATTTTGTTAAAAAAATCTTGTACCTAGTATACATGAAGCCCAACCTCTGTTATTGCAAAAAAGACTGAAAAATGCATCGGAAAATACACTCCTTCGTGACGAGCTGTGTTCTCTATGGTTGTACGAATGTTTATTGATTTATATATGGTGTTTTGTTTTCGAAAAAAAATGCACTGGAGCAGAGGTACGACGACAACAACAAAACACGCCAGGCCCGGTGTAGTACTGTAGCAACATTATTTATGTTTCTTTTGTTCACGAGTTTTTTTGGGTTTCTTGAGATTTTCTTTTCGTTTTTATTCTTTGTTTATTTCTTCAGTTTTCGTCACTCTTCTTTGTTCTTTTACTTTTCTTTTCATTTAACACATGACTACATTTTGCATACACATTTTACATTTTTTTTACACGATTAGCATTTTTTGCTATATATATTTGTTTTCATGTCTACTTTTATTATACATATTTTACATGTTTGGTATACATCTTAACACATTTTTCATATATGTTTAACATTTTAAATACATGATTTAAATTTTTTACTAAATATTTCTTTTGATTTTTTTCAAACATGTGTTAAACATTTTTTTCAAATACATGTTAAAATATCTTTTGTATGATATGAAACATTTTTTCTGAACTATGCGAGCATTATTTTACATTGGATAAACATTTTAGTAAGTGTCACAAACATTTCGTTTCAAATGCATGAACATTTTTCGAAAAATAGTATAGACTGTTTTGAACGATACAAAACATATTTTTGAAATGCGTGAACATTTTTAAATCTTCATACATTTCATTTTATTAATAGAAAAAATTCTAAAAGTAGAGCAAACATTTCTTTGACACTGCATTTACATTTTAAAAGTAGAGCAAACATTTTTCAAAAGCATAAAAAAATATGTGATGTTAGCATGAGGATACCACATGGTAAGTGGGTCCGCCCACCATCGGCTCGCTGCAGGTGAACCTTGCATTGGGGTCGCTGGGGGCGATACATAGTGGCTCCCCAACAAAAATGGAGCAATTATTTAACGGGTACCCACTCGGGGGGAGGGGGTTTATTCTAACGGGAAACATGGGTAGTGCCCCAACACGTCAAGTGGTAGCCCCTCCCCCCAACTATACCACATGTCGTGTGCTGGGCTTTCGGTTTTTTTTTAGGGGTGTGGATTTTGCTTGTGTTTCGTAGGTATCCTCGGATTTTTTTAAGGGCAGGGGGGGGAGGTTTACTCGCATGAGTTACACCAAGCAAAAAAGCACCACTGTGCTTCCACGTGAATCGCAACTGTGCTTCACGAAAGTGAAAAATGCATAGTTGGTGAGCCACAACGGTGCTTCCCGGGAAGTGAATAGAACAGGTGTACTTCCCAAAAAAAGCACAACTATTCTTCCCGGTTTTCATTTTTTCGATTTTCTGGGTTTTTTCAATTTTCATTTTTCCCAATTCCCTTTTTTCTGTTGTTTTTTTCGGTTTTCCTAAAAAAAAAGTTTTTCCAAATCATTTAACATGGGATCTAGTTTTTGAAGATCTCGATGCGAGAAACCCAACCGTGAAAACAGTTCGTGACTTCGATGCACGATTCAATAGATGCAACATTTCCAAAAAATTCAATCTTCGCACAAAAAAAACATAGAAATCAGAAGTCGTGACAAGTGCTGCACATAGTGTGTCATTTTTCACCATCAGAGAAGGTGAAAGTAAGATTTACAAAGAGTACCCTTTAACTAGTCATTTGGCAAAAAAAAAAAGGCAAGCAAAGCGGGTAACTACCCAAATCCTCCAAGGAGGCGCAGCAGACCACCACCAAGTAGTAAAATGAAAGGAGGCGCAGCAGACCACCACCGAGTAGTAAAACTGTGTGTAGTACTGTTGTTGTTTAGCTGTTGAATCAGCTTCCAATGACTTTTTACTAGGCTGTGGTTCAAAAGAATCCGTCCAGTTCAAGTGTTCAACAGTGGTCGGAGAAAGAAGATGGTGCCAAACTGTACGTAGCCTTTGCGCATCGCCCGCCGCAGCCTTCCTCCTGAACCTGTGGCGGTACATCTGCAAAGGCAAGCAGGCTCGCAGTTTCCCCTCTTTTGCTCTGCGGTCCAAAGGCTTTCCTCTGGCCACTCCGTGCAAACTCGACTGCTACAGTGTGGTCTAGTAGTGCGCAGAACAGCACAGATTTCTTTTCTGAAGATAAAAAAGGAAAAGAGAGTTGCTGCAGCATGCAGTGCAACACCTCACACACATGCCAGATTGCCAGTGATGAGTGATCTCTACTGCCCGACGATCTACGTCCATACTGGCCTCCGTGATTCCCACCATGCCAAGCCCAATTGCAAGCAGTGGCCCATGGATGAACCGGAGGGCCATCGTCGTTAGCTTTCTTCATTAGTTTTGGAACAAAAAAACACGGCACTACCAGCCCCTCCTGGAAATAGAGGCTCATGAATTTAGTAATTATTCTACAATTGAAACTGGAGTAGATCACTATGAACCGGAGCTAGGCAGCAGCAGTTCAAGAGAATCCATCCAAATCATGTGGTGCTCGGGACAAAGAAGAGGTGCCAAAACAAAAAAGGAGTCGTCTTTGGAGAGCCAGCAGCCTTCTTTTCTTCTGCAGACTGCGGTTTTGTGATGGTACATCCTCTTTTCTCTGGGAGGCCCAACACCAACACCACACCACTCTCAGCAACTGCAGACTCGACTACTAGTAGTGCCATGCTGGGTACCAATGCTGCATGCAGCATGCATGCACACCTCACTCACTCACTCACAATTCCAGTCATCTCCACTCAACTACCTGACGATCTGAGATTACACAAGCATGTTGGCTGGCCTCAGTGCAGTGCCTCTCAACCAGGAACCAGCCAACATCATACTGCAATTTTGATTTTGAGGTCCGAATACCGGATGTCTAACCGATGGCCACTCAGGACGTACAGATCATAATGCAGTACCATCCATGATCCATCCATCACAACAACTTCAGGCCATCTCCACCGCGCGAGCCCAAACGGACGTCCGTTTTGTCCGGTTTTTGTCCCTTTGGGTAGGGATTTGGGGTCTGGGATGCGGTGGCCGTGCGCCCAGCGCGCGGCCGCATCCTTTTGCCCCATCCTGTTCGTCAGGGCCAAGAATTGCCCAAATTTGCATTCAAACTAGTTTCGAACCCAAATATTTGTCTAAAAATTAAAATAATTTTACAACCCAATTAAAATTGTCTTTAATAAAATAGTTTTACAACCAAATCGAAATTGTCTTGACTGAACATCAAATGGCCAAATACATCTATTGGTTGCCAACGTGCTCCCACACATGCTCAATCAAGTCATTTTGAAGATTCACATGAGTGTGCCAATCACGCATCTCACGGTGGAATTGGGCAAACTGTTCAAATGTGGCCGGGTCTTGGTGCAGGGGCTCAATATTTTCACCTTGATAATCAAATCCTTGGTCGAAGATACTCTCATCACGCTCGTTCTCGACGATCATGTTGTGCATGATCACACAAGCAGTCATCACCTCCCAAAGCTTCCCTTCATCCCATGACAGTGCAGGGTTTCGAACGATATCCCACCGGGATTGAAGCACACCAAAAGCACGTTCCACATCCTTTCTAACACTCTCTTGCATTTGGGCAAATCTCTTTCTCTTCTCACTTTGGGGTTTCAAGATTGTCTTCACAAAAGTTGACCACTGAGGATATATACCATCTGCTAGATAGTATCCCTTGTTGTAATAGTGGCCGTTGATCTCAAAGTTGACAGGTGGGGAGTGGCCTTCTGCAAGCCTCGCGAAGACTGGAGAACGCTGCAACATGTTGATATCATTGTGAGAACCTGCCATGCCGAAGAAAGAATGCCATATCCAAAGATCTTGTGATGCCACTGCTTCCAATATGACAGTGCACCTGTTAACATGCCCCTTGTACTGGCCCTGCCAAGCAAATGGACAGTTCTTCCACTCCCAGTGCATACAATCTATGCTGCCAAGCATACCTGGAAATCCTCTAGCTGCGTTGGTCGCCAACAATCTCTCTGTATCAGCGGCAGTTGGCTGCCTCAAGTACTCTGGCCCAAAGACCTCGATCACAGCCTGGCAAAACTTGTACATTGACATCAGACATGTTGTCTCACTCATACGCACATACTCATCCACCAGATCGCGTGGAATTCCATATGCAAGCATGCGGATGGCCGCGGTGCATTTCTGGTAGGAGGAGAATCCAAGCTTGCCAAGGGCATCCGTCTTGCACTCGAAGTATGGCTCATGAGCCACCACTCCCTCTCGGATACGATTGAACACATGCCTTGCCATACGAAAACGGCGACGGAATTTATCTGGCCTGAAGAGCGGGGTGTTGGCAAAGTAATCTGCATAGAGCAGGGCGTGGCCTCTCTCCCTGTTGCGGTTCAGGTTGGGAGCACGGCCAGGGACTGACCCCCTGTACCGAGGAAGCTGCCGTTGAATATGGTCGTGAACGACCAGTGCAGCCACCACAAGATCGTCATCATCCGACGACGAATCGTCCGATGAACAAAGGAAGTGATGGAAGAAAAACTCGTCTCCACTGTCCATACCTTTGTTGGCAAAAGGTCGAACACCTCGCGGTCGTGGTGGCGAAGAGGCCGCGATGATCACCTCGACGCAGAAGGGTGGTTGCCGGCCAGCTACAGGCCGCTCTGGAGCTCTCGTTGGAATCTGCCCCGACCGCCGTGGTACGTCGCCGGTAGTCGTGTCCGCTCTGCCACCGGCAAGGACGGCCACGGCCAAACCTCCTCCGATCGACGACCAAAACTACGGCGGAAGCACGGGCGTGGTGGCGGCCATGTCGAGACGTGGTTTGGTATGGACGGCGGGGGGGCTGCGCGGTGAGGAGACGGCCGGAGAATAGCGGCGGCGCCGGCGGCGGGGCGGGGTGGGGAGAGAGGGTGAAGCGTTGGGAGCGGAGGGACTGCTAGTGTCCCCGACAGACGGGCCAGGGGAGGACAAGCGTGCGCGTCCCGCCCGTCCGCGCGCTGTCCGTTTCACCCCAAAACCAGCGCAAGTTTGGGCCGGTGATAGGTCGAAAGCGGACAAATGTCCATTTGCTCCTGGACGCTGAGCCGACTTTTTTGTCCCTTTTACCCCAAGCGGACGGGGCCGGACAGGATAGGGTCGCGCGCGGTGGAGTTGGCCTCAGAGCATGCACAAAATTCAGCAACTTGGCATGCAATTCTTCGGTCCAAGGCCAAGTCCAAATGCATGCCGGAGAGAAAGAGGAAGATGCGAGTTCCCAAAAGTAGCCTTTGCGCGTCGCCCTCGCAGCCTTGTTCTGGAGTTGTGATGCCACGCACATCTCCTGCAGATGCAGCAGCATCAGCAGGTCCTCTCGCTGTTCCCTCTTTTGCTCTCCCGTCCAAACGACACAAGCCGCTTTCCTCTGGCACCAAACCAGCACCAGCACACACACCCACTCCGCGCAAACTCGAGTACTGCCAGTGTGCTCCAGTACTCTCTGGGATCACAACAGGCAGAACAAACAAAACATTTCTTATCTGAAGAAGCAAAAGAAAGATGCTGCTGCAGCATGCACACACACCTCACTCACATTGCCAGTGACCTCCACACTGCCTGACTGACGATCTACAAAAAACACAAGCATTGATCACAATGCAGACGACGATCTACCAATACACGAGCATTGATCGTAATGCAGCAGTACCTCCAGCCAGGAACCAACCAACGCGACACGGTTTTGAGGTAGTACATTTCACGGAGATCATGCATAATGATGCGCGTGCAATCATTGATCATAATGCGGTACCATCCATCACATCACATCACAAGAGCTTCAGAACATCTACTACATGCTTCAGCAGTTCACCCCAAAACCGATCGATTGCGGCAGCCAGCCAACGGTTCCATCAACAAGCCATCATCATCACATTGCCAAACATGGCCAAGAATCTGGTAAGAAGAGCTTGCATGCACATTGCACCCCCGATCCAACCCAAAAAAAACAGAGTAATAATTAACCAACGACTGAATTCCTCGTCGATCTGCCCGGCAGCCTGTACCAAATCCAGGTTTCTCCCCAACTTACTTGCTATCTATCTACTATCTGTCTGTCAGTCCTCCGATCGTCCGCCGGCGAGGGTCACTCACATCACATGACGGCGCAGGCGTTGGGGTTCTCGTCGCTGAGCAGGAACTCGGTGGCCTGCATCGCCTGCTGGTCGTAGAAGGCCGTCTTCCACAGCTGCAGCTCCGCCGCCAGCGCCTTCTCCGCCGCCTCCTTGCACTGCTTCCCGTCCCCCTGCTTCCCGTCGCCCCCCTGCTGCTGCTGCTGCTTCCCGTCCTTGTTGCACCCGTCCTTGTCCTTGTCCCCTTTGCCGGGCGGCACCACGTCCACGGGGCGGCGCAGCTTCTTGCGGAGCTTCTCCGGCAGGGCCTTGGCGTCCATGGTGCCCGTCACCTTCACCTGGTTCTTGGCCGGGTCCATCTTCACCTGCTCCACGCCTGCAAGGCACAATGTAGGTACGCGATCAGAGGTCTGCGTGCTCGGCGATGTACAGGGAATTCCGTCGAACACCTAGCGTGCGTTCACCCTGTCCGTCTCTGAAGAAAAATGTGGCGTGCATGCAGGATGGGCCAAGTGGAACAGGAGCAGCGCATGCGTACCTTTGATCTTGAAGAGCTTGCAGCGGATGCGGTGCATGCAGCCGTCGCAGTGGAGGCCGGCGGAGCCGATCTTGAGCACCACCGTCACGATCACCGGCTGCCATCAAACCAAACCGAGCAATCAGTCGAGCAGAGCAATCTCATCATCAGCATACTGGATACGCATTGCAAACAGACGAACGCGTGCCAAAATCGATGGAAATGGATCAAGGACGCACCACCGCGGGTTTCTTGTTGTCCTTGCCGCCCTTGCCCTTCCCGGCATTGCCGCCGCCGCCGCACTTGTCGTCCTGGTCCTTCTTCTCCTCCTCCTTCTTGCCCTCGCCGTCGGCGCACTTGTTCTTGTCCCCGCCACCGTCGGCGCACTTGTCCTTGTCCCCGCCGCCGCCCTTGTTGTCCTTGCCGCCGACGAGCTCGACCTTCTTCCTGGTCTTGGCGGCGACGCGGTCCCGCAGCTTCTTGGCGTCGAAGCGGCCGACGACGGTCATGGACCCCTTGTCCACCTCCATGGCCACGCCCTCCACCCCTGCAGCGACAGGCACGCGCAGCCACCGGGCCGATCGATCATCATCAGAAACCGCAAGAAACGGAGAGAAGTAGGCGCAAGGAGGAGATGAGAGGATCGCGTTGGTACCTGGGAAGCGGCGGACGGAGGCGCGGATGCGGTGCGCGCAGCCGTCGCAGTGCATGTCGACCTTGAGCACGGCGGTGACCACGGGGAGCGGGGGCGGCGCCTTCTTCTCCTTGTCCTTGCCGCCCTTGTCGTCCTTGCCGCCGCCACACCCCTTCTCCTTCTCCTTGTCCTTGTCCGCCTTGTCGTCCTTGCACCCGCCGCCGCCCTTGTCCTTGTCCTTGTCGTCGGCGGGCTTCTCCTTGGCCTGCCCCTCGCAGCCGCTCCCGGCGTCGGCCTCGGGCTTCTCCTCGTTCTGGCCGCCGCCGCATCCTCCTCCTTCGCCTCCACCCCCACCGCCGCTGCGCTTCTTCTTCTGCAGCACGGGACGAGACACAGGTAAGACGATGGTCAGAGCAAGAAAGTAAGGTAGGAACAGGATGCGATTCGGTCGAACAGATGGTCGCCGGCCGTCGCGGGCACGTACCTTGGCCATGGCCGCCGCGCGCGCGTGTCCGGCCGGCCCTGCTCCGATCGAGAACCTTCTTCCTGCTCTGCGGCTGCGATGGGAGTGGGTGAGGGGGTTGGGTTGGGGTTTTAGCTGGCTATAGGCACGCCTGCGTACCAACTCGGCCGAGGTGGCAATGGCAATGGCATCCTCCTGCCGTCTGTTCGTACCGGTGGAATGGCAGTGGAATCTACCGCCTCCTTTCGGACCCACCCGCCAGTCCAGCACAGAGCTCTCCGCCTCCTTTCGACCCCACCGGCCAGCCACGCGGCACGGCACGGCACCGGGAAAAACCGCTGCGACGGCGTGTGGCGTGGCTGTCACCGTCAGTGGGTTCCCAGTTACCGTGCAGCAGGATGGACAGTGTGCGTGCGTGCGTGCGTACGTACGTGGCGGCCGTGGATCGCCGTGCGGCGCGGCAGGATCGCCGTGCTGCGACACGGCCAACGGGATGATCAATGCGGAATTGATGCATGGATGGATTGATGTCTCGTCTCTCTCCAGCCCGTCCGGCAGGCCAGCCGGCCGGGCGGTTTACGCGTGGCGCGCGCCATGCCACCGTGCTTTGGCAGGTGCTGGCTGGGTCTGGCTGGCTGGGTGGTGTACGGCCGGGTTACATGCTGGCGCTGCTGCTGCTGCTGCTGCGGCAGAGCGGACGAACTCCACCAGGGAAAAGGAAAAGGCGAGCGGAGGACTGGAGGAGACTGTGCCTCTGCGCGTCCGCTGCGACTGCGCCACGGCGGTCACGGCCCAGCGAGGCAGGCTCGTAGTACGGCCGTCGCCCATCTCGCAGTCTCCTCTGCGTGCTCCGCCTGCCCGTACGTACGCACGGCGCCTACACCTCCCACCCCAGGGCACCGGCCCCTCCTCCTCTGCTGTGATTCGCGACTGTGGCAGCGGCGGTGGTGGTGGGCTTTGGCTTTACCTAGGGCAGCGATCGACGACCGCGGTCCGGTTCGAGCAAGACCAATCAGGACCCGTCCACCGGCGACGGGAACGCACCCTGCATCGTTTTCACTCGTCACGGCTCACAGCCCCATCATGGTCGCTCCACTACCAACCTTCTTGATCCAAACCAAGACCATCAAGGTTAGGCCAACTCCACCGCGCGATCCCAAACGGATGTCCGTTTTGTCCGGATTCTGCCCGTTTGGATAGGGCAATGGATCATGTCCGTGCGTGTCCCGCATCCGTGCGTCCAGCGCGAGGCCGCATCCGTTTGCCCCATCCTGTTTGTCAGGGCCAAAAATGCCCATATTTTCATCAAAACTAGTTTGCACGTCCAAATATTTGTCTGAAAATTAAAATAGTTTTACAGCCCAATTGAAATTGTCTCTAACAAAATAGTTTTACAACCAAATCAAAATTGTTTTGACTAAACATAAAATGAACCAATACATTTATTGGTTGCCAATATGATCTCACACGTGCTCAACCAAGTCATTTTGAAGATTCAAACGAGTGTGCCAATCACGCAGCTCCCGGTGGAATTGGACAAACCGTCCAAATATGGCCGGATCTTGGTGCAGGGGCTCAATATTTTCACCTTGATAACCAAATCCTTGGTCGAAGATACTCTCATCACGCTCATCCTCGACGATCATGTTGTGCATGATCACACAAGCAGTCATCACCTCCCAAAGCTTCCTGGCATCCCATGACAGTACAGGGTTTCGAACGATACCCCACCGAGATTGAAGCACACCAAAAGCATGTTCCACATCAGAAGCTGCTACGTCGCCGACAATCGTATCCCCTCTGCCACCGGCAACGACGGCGACGGCCAAACCTCCTCCGATCGACGGCGAAAGCACGGGCGTGGTGGCAGCCATGTCGGGACATGGTTTGGCATGGACGGCCGGCGGCTGCGCGGTGAGGAGGCGGCCGGAGAATAGCGGCGGCCCTGGCGGCTGGGCGGCGCGGGGAGAGGGGTGTAGGCGTTGGAAGCAAAGGGACTGCTAGTGTCCCCGACAGGCGGGCCACGAAAGACAAGGGCGTGCAGCGAGCCCGTCCGCGCGGTGTCCGTTTCACCCCAAACTCGGCGCAAGTTTGGGCCGGGTATGTGTCGAAAATGGACGGAATCCGGACATATGTCCGTTTGAGGCCGCACTATTCGTCTGTTCTACCCCAAACGGACGCACCCGAACAAGATGGGGTCGCGCGGTGAAGTTGGCCTTAGCAACATGCTACTCCTACAGTCCTAGTGCCAATTAACGGACGGGCGGGGGTGCTAAAATGTGGGACGTAGTACAGCCAGCAACATGCCAACATGGCAACGTGAATATAAAGAATCTAACTTATCGTATATTCAAAAATGGACTTTACAAATGACATTTTTTTTAGAATAAAAAGATGTGTTTGTTGTCACACCCAAATGATACATGCAAATCTGCAAGTGAAGAACAAGCATTCTGTCATTTGCACACAAAAAAAGGTCGAACGCCGAATGTTGCTACCAAATCTAATACTTGATTTGTTTTTACACTGACGAAGCACTCTTATCGCATATGGCATGAAAATTATCAAGCACACTTACCACACTACTGATATGAACATCTACAAAAAAACGGAATTTTAAAATTTTATTAACTATTTATCTTGATTTTACTGTTCATTAGGGAGCATGTGCTCCCGGGTTCCCGTCCCTAACCTACCACCATTTGAGTCCAATACAATATATACACCGCACCCCATTTTGTAGCCATGCGTCTAACTTTTTTGGGACCTCAATATCCACGTGGCATTCCATCTGAGCAGGCCACGTAACAAAACGAATGGTTCCCTGAGAACCAATCAATCGAGCGAACGAAAAGCACTCCCTACGACCCAGCTTCCAGTGCGACTCACAACGGCACTGGTTGGGCCACCGAAAATAGCTCAGTCTTGCTTTGAGTAATACATAAAAGGCTTAAACTAGTATTTGAACCTGACTTTAAATAGCCAAAAAATAAAATAGCATGATGTACGTATATAGTAAAAGTGACATCAAGTTCAGCATGGATCTGATAAAAAATGACTCAAACTTATATTTGCAAATAGAACTTAGAATGAAAAAACAAAACAGCTGGTGAGAGGTATGATTAAACGTAACTTTGGCCAAACTAAAAATGACACGCATGGGAATTTACAAATTGCCATTAGGACCTAAGTTTCCAGTATGTTTCACGAGATAGTGCAAAATAATTTGAAAAAAGAAAATTTGTGACAAGAGTATCATGATAACAAATTTGCCATCGTTGTACAAGAATGTGAATGTGCCATGGTGCAAAAATCTAAATTTTTTTCATCCTATTAAAAATTTCCCGTCAAAAAATAATTTGCCATGATAGAGAACGAAAAGCAATATTCCATGAATTTTTTAGTCAATTTTCCATGGCTTAAAAAAAATTGCCATGGTCCTTGAAGTAAAATTTTCCGTGGTCCAGTTTTTTTTTTGCAATGGAACAAAAGAAAAAGTCATGGCAAATTGCATCTATAGATCATGGCAAAAATGTGGCGGCCGTGGACGGACGCCGTGCGGTGCGGTGCGGTGCGGCGCGGCAGGATCTGCGCGTCCGCTGCGCCACGGCGGCCACGGCCCAGCGCGCCAGCCTCGTAGTAGTACGGCCGTCGCCCATCTCGCAGTCTCCTCTGCGCGCTCCGCCTTCCCGTACGTACGCACGCACGGCGCATACACCTGCCACCCCACGGCCCCTCCTCCTCTGTTGTGATTCGTGACTCTGGCAGCGCAGCGCTGCGCTGGTGGTGGGCTTTGGCTTTTACCAAGGGCAGCGATCGACGACCGTGGTCCGGTTCGAGCAAGACCAGGACACGTCCACCGGTGACGGAAACCGCAACTTGTTCCGTTTTCACTGCTCACACCTCATTATCGCTCCACTATTTCGCTTCGTGATCGAAACGAAGACGACCAAGGTCAGCAAGATACTTAGAGCAACTCCAACCGGGCGACGCGGGCTTTTTCCGCATTTTGTTTGTTTGGGCCGGCCAGCCGGACATGCGTTTCGAATTTTTGTTTTGAGTCGGCTGTTGACGAGAGGCATACTCAGTTTGGCCCGCATGGCTGAAATAAACTTAAAAAATATAGTTAAACATAAATGGGCGGTCAACTGCTGGCCAAAGTCCACTTAAACAGTAATTAAACATTAAAAATACCACACGCTGCCCTAGTCGTCCGCCTTGCCCTTGCCCTTGCCGTCGTTGTCGCCGACGGTGAGGTGGATGAAGATGGGAGGAGGCCCAGCCCACCTGAACGCGGCTTGATAGGCCGCCAGGGCAGCCTCCTCCGGCGTCTGCTAAGGCACGGCATTGCAGCGAGGCGGGCGCGCTCCTCCTCCTCCTCCTCCTCGCAGTCCCACTGCATGCGCCGCTCGCCGTCGGCGCGCTCCTCCACCAGCGTGTGTTGCCTCCAGTGTTTGAGGTACGCGGCCTCCTGCACCGGCGTTGCGCCCAGCCAAATAGGGGGGGCGGCGCTAACCCACATGCGCAACGGTCAGTCGGCTCGGCCTTAGGCATCGGGGGGTGAGCAGTGGCGACGATGGTGGCACCACATAGTCGCCGACCGCAGAGAGGACGAGGGCCTTCGCCCACCTCGCCTTGTAGTCTACCTCCTCTGCCTTGCGCCGCTCCTCCTCGATGGAGGTCTTCATGGCCACCGCCTGGTAGGCAGCCTCCTCCTCCTCCGGCATTTTTACTATATACATGAAGAACAAAAAGGAAATTTGCCATCAAAGAAACTAAGAAAACCGTATCATGTATTGTTTAAGCCATGGTAGATTTGCCATTGTGCTTGATGCATAGTGCCAAAAAATCAAAAAAAAAGGAGAATAGTGTATCATAATAAAAAAATTGCCATTGTCTGTTTCAATTTGCTAGGATTTAAAAAAATATGTATGTGTCATGGTGCGAAAAATAACCCTTCCATTCTATGAGAAAAATTGCCATGGTTCAAAAACAATGTTGCCATGATAGAGAACGAAAAATAATATTCCATGGATTTTTAGTAAATTTTCCATGGCTTAAACAAAAATAAATTATCCATGGTACATGAAAATTAAATTTGCCATGGTCCTTGAAGTAAATTTTGCCATGATCTAGTTTTGTTTTTGCAATGGACCAAAAGAATAATTCGTGGCAAATTGCATCTGTAGATCGTGGCAAAAATGCGGATTAAATTTTTATGAGTATATGCATGAAGAACAAAAAAGTAATTTTTCCATCATAGAAAACAAGAAAAGTGTACCATGTATTGTTTAGTAGAAATCGCCATGGTACATGAAGTAAAGTTGCTACGGCAATAAATTAAGTTCACATGGTCTTAAAAGAAAAAAAACAAATCCATGTGATTAGACGCACCATTTGTACACACACAAAATGCAATAGATATTTTGTAGATCAAAACTTCTTACATCTGCCATGTGACTATTCCAAAAATGTTTCAAATTTTGCTATGATGTACGAGGCGCGGTTTTTCCAAAATTTGACATATGATCAGACACACATATGAGCATGCCACGGTAATATCATGTCCTAGGGACCAAGTTTTCATAAAATTTTCCATTTTACTGCTACAAAATTTGTCTTTTCTTTTGTTTGTCATGATGTAATAAACAAATTTGACTTCGTTTGTACGGGCACATTGTTAGCTAAAACTCCTAGTATGTCCACAACAATAACATCAAAATTTGGGGGCCTTCTAGATATTTTTTTTGTTTTTTCTACGAAAATGTTACCATGGCATGCTCATTGACACACTTTGCACAAAAAAATTGCAATGATAAAAAATAAATCATGAGCATGAAAAATTGCCATTTTGTTGTACCAAAACTCACATGCATGGTAATATTTTGCCATGGTATTACATGGCAAATTTTTCGAAAATGATAATCTATGGTGCAAGGTAAACTAAGAACAAGTTTGTTCATGTAAATTTTGGGAATTTGAGTTATAAGACACATGGCAAATCGGTGAGTAAACAATACTTTCTTGAATTTGTCCGTGTCATTTGTCAAAACAACTGCCATGTGACTTTACAAAAAATTACCATTTGACAAAGAATACAACTTTATCTAAATGAAAATTACCGTGTTTCATCACACACAAAAAATTCTGAATTTTTCCATATGATTTTTCTAGAAGTTGCCATGTCATTCGACGAAAGTTCCAGGTTAGTATTTACAGTTACTTATGCCATGGAACAACAAACTAACAATTCAAAAAAAATTGTGTTATTACTAGAATCCTCGCACTTTTACCATGGGCAAATTTGGTACATGGAAAAAATATTGGACACAAAAATATTTGTGCCATGACAAAGGTGCCGGAGGCCTTGGAGGCCATGCCTATGAGGTCACCATCCGGTACCTTGCGTAGTTTTTTAGTTTCTTTAATTTTCAGCTGAACTCATCCATTTTGCATGTAATATAATGAACTTGCTTGACTCTTTGTTCGGTTTTCATAATTTTTGTGCGCTTGTTTTATTATCCATTTGAATTGTGGGAGTGATTCCTGCTATGGTCGGTTCCGCTAGCGTTGTCTGCGGATGTCAAGCGCGTCTGTTTTGATGGACCATGTTGGACATACCCTTAGGCGTTGTTTGGATATGTGATATGTAGAGAACTGGTTCTCCACGATGTAACAAACTAAAATCCTGTTTGGCGATTCTATCTAATCCATGAATATAGAAAATCTGGTTTTTCATAATCCAGGATTTCTTGTATATGGAAAAACGAGGATTAGTTGTTTTTCTAAAAACGTGATATGCATATACTCGATCGCTAACTTTTTCTCTGCGCCCGTTCTTTTCTCAACAAACTCGTTGATGCGTGTGGGCGAACAGCCTATCCAAACCAAACGAGGAACGTGACAAATCGATCCTAAGTTTTCTGTAGTCCAAACATCTTTTTTCATAAACTAGTTGCACATATAACAATTGATAAAACCGATTTTTACTAAAAATTGGCTAAAAACCAGTTCTATATAATCCCGTTGCTACCCAGACAACGCCTTCCCATCTCAAAGGTGTCACGTACAGTGGTGGAGGTACATGCACTGCTGAGAGGGGCGTTGCACCCCCCCCCCCCCACGCCGTCCTTGGATATTTAGTGAAGAAAAATAAAAAGAAAGGCAAATGTTACTAAGAAGATTGCATTCATTTGGCCCCCTCAGCATACGTGTACATCTCCTTGCCCTCCCTTTGATTCTCTCCTAGCTCCGCCACTGGTCACGTAGGTCCTCGAACTATGAAAATCATCATTCAAATACTAAAAAGTACGATATGGGTATCATCCAGGTCATCGAACTATTCCAGAGATGTCATATGTGTGCACGATTATTACACTTCAAGGATTCTCGAGGGCTTGAATGACACTTTTCATGGTTGGAGGACTTGCATGACACCTCCACAATAATTCGAGCAACTAGGATGCACTTCACTCCTTGAAATTTGAATGTGGTATCGTTTCACGCACGTACGCAAAAGCAGCTAGCGGATCGTTTCCTCTGCCTAGAAATATTCTTAGTCGCATCGCACGGGAAGCAGGGTCCGTCCAGTTTTTTTTTTTTTAGACGGGAAGCAGGGTCCGTCCAGATTTATGGATGTGGCGAAAACGAGACAAGCTTTCGCGGCCGGTCCTGCCTGCCTGGCTTCTTCTTGTCTTGTGCATGCGTCCATCCATACATCCATGCATGCATGCCTCTGCTGCCTCCCTAGTCCCTATGAACCGAACTCGACTGACGACGGGGCCCGCGTGCAGGCGCACTGTTCGTGTGGACCTTGCAGTGCCCCGTCGCCCTGTCCGCAGCACGCAGTCCCGCACGGTCACTTGAGCGTCTGGATTTGCAGCTTGCACTGACGGAACGGACGGGCATACACCGGATCGGGGTCGAGTAGATGATATCTTACCGGACCGCCGGCCCAAGAACGACGACGGATCCCAGGCCGGTCGACGATGTCCCGACGGATTTGGTGGCCGGTGCCGGCGGTGCGTCGAGCGTCGTCTCTCGCTCTCGGTCCAGCCGGCCGGGGCAATGCGGCACCGGCCAGTTTGAACGCATCTGTTGCAAAAGGAAGGCGCCGATAATAAGTGGAGCGGAGACACCGCTGCGCCAGTGATCTCTGTCCCGGTACGTGCTCCTGTGCCAGCTCCGGCGAGCCACACTAGTAGCACCAGACTACCAGTCCAAAAGAAGCAGCAGATGGATGGACCAAAAGTATCAACAAGCATCAGCTTTTCTGCCTTGGCCGCTTCCGCCTGCCTGCCCTGCCCTGCCCTCTGAACCCAATGCAGCGTCTCAGCAACTGACTGTGGCCCCTGGTGATTGCAGGCGGTGGGGATACGGCTGCCGTGCAGGCACTGTTCGTCCGTGTACCGAGGGGCCTGGGCCTCACCCCTCAGCCTTTCCCCGTTGCATGCTGGTCGCTCCTCTCTGTTCACAGGGAGACAACCAGTGGCGGAGCTTAGTGGAGTGCAAACTGGGCCATCGCCCCCCTGCACATAAGAAAACTACTATATATCCTTTAGTATTGGCCTCATATTTTCAGTAAAAATCAGCCTAAAGCAGTCTTTTGTGCCCCCCAGCCCATTTGCCCTCTCATAAATTCAATCCAAGCTCCGCCACTGGAGACAAGACGACGAAACCAATAGAGACAGATGAGATCGTATACACAAACCCTCGGTTTAATTTCCGTCTCAGCAAGCTCGCTCGCCTAATTCGTATCTTCTCACCATCCAAGCACTGCTGTTTTTTTTTTGAGACAAACCAAGCTTTATTCATTCATAATTCACAGAGTGTGGGATACAGTTTGGGTTATGGGATTGGCCATACCATACATGGCGTCCCAGCCCTAACGAAAGAGAATGCTTGGCTAACTTATGAGCTTCTAGGTTCACTTTACGACTCTCAAAAGTAAAATTACACTGAAATAAACTAGAATATGCCTTGATCTTAGAAATGATTGCTCCATACGCTCCTTTTGATGAAGTGTTGATATCGTTCACCACCTGCTTAGCATCCGAAGCAATGACCACTTGGTGTAGATTTAGATCCTGCGCCAATGCAAGGGCTTCTCTGCATGCAATGGCTTCAAGGGCGGCCGGATCATCTACTCCGCTCACAACCAATGAGGAACTGCCCAGGTAGGTACCTCGATCGTCCCGGCAAACTGCCGCGGCAGCACCACCTCTTCCTCTCCGCACTCCTGCATCTGACATATACCTTTGCAAAACCTTCTGGAGGCGCTTTGGGACGTAGCATACGGGCCCCAACTGCTCCATTTGGCTGTCTCGGGTGTGGTGCCTTTTCCTTGATCATCTCGAGCTCACTTATAAACCTGGCGACGAAAGCATGGATTGATTGAGGGCTCTGGAAGACTCCCTCATGAATTGCTTTTGCGTTGCGTTTTGTTTTGCGTTGTTGCTGCTGCAATGTGCGTTGTGCGTTGTGCGTTGTGCGTTGCATTGTGCGTTGCGTTTTGTTTTGTTAGTCCAACTCCAACGCATGATTCCATTTCGTCCGCCGGTCCAGCCCATTTGGGTAGTAACGGAGCGGCTTAACGCACGAGAGCGAACCTTAAAATTTATCCGTCTCGTGTCCGCTCCTCTTTACCCAATTTTCGCGCAAATTGGACCGGTTTTGCGTCCAACCGGACAGTGGAGAACACACACGGGGGCCCTGCGTGTCAGCCATCCAGCTACTCCCCAAAACGTCCTTTTTTATGGCGAAGCCGAGGACCGGCTCGTCCACATCCGCTACCGCTTCGCTTCGCTTCCACACCCATCACTGTCCCGATTAGCCCTAGAGCTCACTGGCGGCCACCGCCGCCAAGCCATGGGAATGCGGAAGAGCCAAGGAAACACGACTGCGAGGCGAGGTCGTCTTTAGGGCCGTGTGCCGCATGCCGCAGATCCGCCACGTATGTCATGGTGGAGGTGTGCCAACAATTGAGGCACTTTCACCCCATTGCCTTGGCCGTACGCCCATCTTCCGAACGACTGGCATCTGAGCCCAAATCAGGTGCCACCGTCGGCCATTCCTGCGAGTGGCCGCTCCCGGCTTCTTGAGATCAACTGCCTCATGGCCTTGTTGCCCTTTGGGCCTCGTCGATGAACCCAGGTACACCATGGACTTCTCTATGCGTGAAACATGGTTCCCGGATGAGCACGACCTAAGGCAGCAGACTTTCTTTTGCCGGATGTGCTCAGAGCCGGCCACCGGCACGCTCTAGGGGACCCCATGACCGTGCTCCTAGCTATAACCGCCCGCGTGGGCCTGCAAGAGAGCGCACACGTCCTCCCTCGCCCCCTCCCATCGCCACCACCACATCAGGCCATGATGACCGAAGAGGAGGAGTTGGTGAGGAAGGTGCTCAAGGACTCGGCGGTCGAGTCCGAGCGCGCCGAGTAGGACGGCCTTGACTTGTAGATGGCATTGTCGGCAATCGACAACGTCACCATCCCGGATCTCGAGGAGATGGAGGAGCGAGACGGCACGGAGCTACGGTGGAACTTGGTGTTGGTGGACCAGTACTGGACGTGGACTACGATAGTGGCCATCACGGCCGGTGGAGTTGGGGGGCGGGAGCCGTGTAGGTAGGGCTGATACGTGGTCACAGCCCCTCGTGCCACTGCAGGCGCCGCGGCCCCTGCAATGCAACCACCACAGCGGTCGCAGGCGCCACTGTCCTCAGCAGTCGCTGGCGCCACCGCACGAGGAAGACGGTGGCGACGACATGCAGTGAAGACGGTCACGAATGACGGCGACAACCGATCTAGGGTTTATATTAGAGTTTATATCAAATGTATGATGGATAATTCGGCCGGTACTTTTGGACTAAGTTCAATTTATTAGTTTAAGTTTAAGTTCGTGCCTTTTTTGCCAAGAAATGTAGGTCAAGCGTCGGAGTTGGGCTTACCGTGTACTATCACGACATGCCCGTGACTGTTCTATCGATGGAGAAAGAGGGGAAGAAGGGGGAGGGTCCAAATTGTTTCAGGGGCCTACGTGCTGTCCTTCTCCGCTGGACCTCCGGACAGGACAGGACAACAGAACTTTGGACACAAGAAAACGACGACGGTGAAGCAAGTGTAGAAACTCCAACGATTTTCATTCATATGCATATAGGGAACTCCAACAATCTCTCAACCGCAAAATATACATGAGCAAAGAACAAAGGAAGCAGTACTATATCTGCTCCCTGGTATCACTGCCACTACTACCACTGCTCGATCAACCGGCCGATTACTACTGATTAACTGAACTGAGATTTACTACTACTAGCACAAAAGGAGTAGGCATATGTATACGCCATCGTCGTCTGGTGCTCCGGTACGATCCGATGTACTCGCTCGTCTCCGGCTCGCTCGGCCCACGCGGTGTGCGCGCGCGCCGATCAGTAGCCCTGGCCGTGCCAGGCCGGCGAGCTCGCGCCGTAGTAGCCGCCGTGGCCCTGGGCCGGAGCCTGCGCCGGAGGAGCGTACCCGTAGCCGCCGTACGCGCCCCAACCAGCAGCAGCAGCCGGCGCACCCTGGTAGTAGGATGCCGCAGAGGAGGGCTGCCACGGGTACGCCGCGCCGTAGCCCCCGGCGCCACCGCCGCCGTTCCACCCGCCGCCGAGGCCGAGCAGCTGCTGGTGCTGCTGCTGGCTGGCCGCCCACGCGGCGGCCGCGGCGCCCTGGCCCCCGTACTGGTGACGCGCCGACGCCTGGCCCCCGTACTGGTGGTGCAGCTGCAGGTCGGCGAGCAGCGCCTGGACCGCGGCGGCGTCGACGTCCGCCTTCTTGCGCTCCTTGGTGGGCGGGAAGACGAGGTCGACCTTCTTGCCGGTGGCCTTGCGCAGGGCCTTGCGGAGCCGCTCGGGGTCGGCCGTGGCCAGCACGCGCACCTCGCCCGTGGCCTCGGCCGCGGTCTGGTCCACCGCCTCCACGCCGGGCGCCAGCGTGAGGTCCCGCACCGCGGCGCGCAGCCTGTCCGTGCACCCGTGGCACTTGCAGTGCATCGCCACCTTGAGCGCGAACTCCCTCGCCGCCACCTTCTCGACGCCGCCGTTGCCGCCGCTCTGCTTCTTCCCCATGGCAGACTTCTCTGTCTCTCTCACACACACACGCACAGCAAACACCGAACGAGATGAAAGAAAGTGGAGCAAATGAGGAAGCAGGGGAGTGGATGGAAGTGTGGCGAACCGAGGAGCGCCGAGGCGGGATTATATAGCCGACGAGGCGAGCCAGGGTAGTGTACGTGTACTAGCACTAGCAACCGCGTGGTGGGAGAGAGAGAGAGAGAGTGAGGGCGCGTGAGTGTGGACCGATGGGTCAGGGTCAGTCAACCGGAGCAAACCGGGTGGGACGCGACGGAGCTTTCCGTGTTCGTACACTCGAGTAGCTCATCTGTCGCCGTCCGGTCCGACGTGATTTTGATTTGTGAGGTGACTATTCACGTCGGTCACTCACTCTGCTAGCTACTGCATGCACGGACTGCACTGCACTGCTGCCCCAGCCAGCTCACGGGGTGGAGTGAAGTCGAGTATAGGAGGACTGCTCTTTGACCGCCGGTCCGGCCGGAGGATTCATCGGTTCCTTCGTTGGGAAGGAACAACACACACAATTTCCAAACTCTGAACGTGCATCATGGTCTATTTGCAGTATGGAGTGCTACTCCTGCTTCATACGTACCGAAAATTGACCACTCGTTGGAGTAGCACAAGGAGGAGTAGTAGGTAGTACAACTGTGCAAGGACGACAGGCTGATTATAGCAGCTCACAATGCGCCTCCATCGGATTAACGAACGAAAGGTGGTTTCTTTTTTAAGAAAAAGAAAAGGATGGTTTGCTCTGCTGCCATACTGTAAATAGACAACTTATTAACCACCCCTGAGGCAAAAAAGATTAGTATCTCCTTTCTGAGAAAGAAGGAACCTCTGGCAAGCAGAGCAAAACGGGGCGCAAATGAGTGTCCATGCGCAAAGTCTGGTGAGGCAAGGATGCATTTGCCTGTCTTCATTCATTGATGGCAAACCAAAATCTTGCTGGGTTGCCAAATCTGCATTGTGGATTCTGGCACCGGCCAAGGCATGCGCTTGCTTTTTGACCGCACCGGGTGGGTTCGATTTGGACGGGCTGCTCACTTGTTCACGCGCCCTGCACGTCCTTCACTTCGCTGTGTCCCAATGGGGGGAGTGTGGAGGAAAGATTGTTGATCCGCGGCCACGTGGTGGCAGGCTGCAGGCTGCAGGCTGCTGCCACAAGACGAGCGGAGAAGCAAATCAGCCGCAGCAGCAGAAGGGAAGGAGCTGCGCAATTCGTCGCTCCACTAAAGACTCAAGCCCATTGACCCGACTCACCCGATTCGCGTTCCCGGCCGCCTCCGCGTGATCCATCGTTCGATCGGGCACGCTGATTGGCCAGTGCTATTGCCGGGATGCGTGCCATCCCCACCCCAACCAGCCCATGTTCCAACATCTATTCACTTCGTTTTTTACTGGACTTGACGCGTAGGACACGGCTTCCATGCATGCATTTCAGTTCCTTCCTACGCTATTCTTTTTTGGCACTTGCTTTTCTTTTTTCATGCACGACAGCTCCTTCCTACACTATTTTTAGGCACTTGCTTCTTCTTTAGTGACATGAGATGAGAAACAGAATCAGCTCTCAAGGGCATCTATCTCTACCTGCCAGGACCCTGATTATGATAGATACATAGATATACCACTTGTTCATAGGGAAACATACCTCAAAAGCCTTTTCTTTTCTTTCATTCAGTTAGTAAACCAGTCAGCAAATGCTCCGAGCATCGCCACACAAGAGTCGCATTATTATTTTTCCAAAATGGTAAAAATGTGACATCAAAATTTTAGCCATTCGGATCAAATGCCTTTTGTACCGTTGGATCATCTCGCGCGGGTCTCAAAGCAAAGCTCATGCCACTTCGGTGTTGCAATAGTTCGCGCAACCGAGCGAACATTCACGTCACCCCCTTTCCTCCAATTTACCTCTTGATTGTCTTGCGGTTGTTCCACATGTCCTCCTCTATCATCGACTCGCTCTCCTATTCCAACGAACGAACACGACGACAACCCCGCATTTTGTTGTGTTTTCCGGCTGTTGCCGACAATTAATTATTCAAGCGTGTGGTGAGGGGCGAAGGCCATGATGGTGGACGGGGCCGCAATGGTGGTGGCAGAATATGCAGGTTATTGATGGCCGGTGTTGCGTGGCGGTGGTCTAAGAGGCGGTGCGGTAGATAGAATCGCCGGGGCTGACTGAGTTGGAGTGGCGGCGAGATGGCCGTTATGGAGCGGCACGTCGACAAAGGTGCTTGAGGTGGAGTGAGTGGAGTTGTGACTCGGGTTGGCCCTGGAAGGCGACGTCCAGCGCATGGCCGCTGGCGCGCAGGGCTTTACAACGACGCAACCATTAGCGCAAGGGTGTGCATTCTCTGCTCCTGTTTTGTATTGAATTCTTTTGAATATAATTTTTTCGTCTCGCATTTTGTTATGAAATTGCAGAATTTTATTAAGCTCAAACGATGTTTATGCTTTGTTTGTAGTTTTTTTATAGTAGGCAGCAATCCAGAGGAGGACCAGCGGCTCAGATAATGCTATCATATTGTAGTACGAGCCATAAGCAATTTTCATTTTATGGCATTTTGTATACCCTAGAGCACTATCATTTTCTATAGCAGTTTTTTTTTCATTTGCCATGATCTTTTTTAGATGAAAAATTGCCATGTCGGTTGGTATAGAGCAATTTTTTCAAAGAGCATTTTTATACCTTTGACATGACCCATATATCATTAAGTAAAAATGTCATGTCACTTGTACTTTTTGTTCTCCTAAGTTCCCATATGCTTGGCAAATCTAGATTGCCAAGGTTGGCAAACAATTGAACAAGCATATCTAGGTTCACAAAACACGGCTAATAATTCAATCAAAATATCAAGCTCTGTCGTCAAGTTTTATTTGTTTATAATTTATTTGCCATGCTAAAAATGTTTATAGCTGTTGTCATGTCACCAATATTATAGCTTTTGCCTTGACACCAATACAGTTTTTTCCCCCAAATCTGAACGTGAGGCATTGTCTATTTACAGTATGGAGGGCCACTCCTACTTCATATACGTACTGAAAATTGACCACTAGTTGAAATAGTAGCAAGTAGCTAGTGCAGGGATGAAAAAACAAAGGGAAAAGAAGAGGAAAAAACTTATGACGCCGAGAGACAACTTAACCACTCCTCTCTATATGAGACCCTGAGGGGGAAAAGATGATCTCCTTTCTGAGAAAGAAGTAGCCTTTGGCAAGCAAAACGGGGCGCTGTGTCCATGTACATTGCCTATCCTCATTGATGGCGAACCAAACGTTTGACACGCTTGGGTTTGCCAGAAACTGCATCGTAATTCTGGCACCGGCCAAGGGCACGCCCCTCACTTTTTACCAAACCGGGTGGGTTTGATTTGCATGCAGCCATGCAGGGTTGTTCTTCTTGTTCCACGCGCAATGCACGTCGTTCGGTTCAGTGTGTCCGTCCCAATGGGATGGGGGAAAGATTCATCCCAAGAAAGAAAGATTTGATTCGTGACCACATGGCATGGCATGGTGGCAGAGCAGGCTGCTGCCACGAGACGAGCGGAGAAGCAAATCTGTAGCAGCAGCAGCAGCGGTAGAAGGAGCTGCGCAATTCGTCGCTCCACAGAGCAGGAGTAAAGTAAAGACCGAAGCCCATTGACCGGACTCGCTCGAGTCGCCTCCGCGTGACCCATCGATCGTTCCATCAGGCACGCTATGAGTGGCCCTTGTTGTTAACTTCTTGTTGCTGAGATCTCATCTCCTTTCCACCCCAACCAACCCATGTTCCAAAATCAAATGCTTCGTTTTTTTTACTGGACTTGACGCGTAGGACTTGGTTTCCATGCATGCATTTCAGTTCTTTAAAGAGATGAGATGAGAAACAGAATCAGCTATCAAGGGCATCAACGCACCCACGTAATCTGTGTCTACCTGCCAGGATACTGATAGATACGGAAACATGCCTTAAAAGTTTTTTTTCTCTTTCATTCAAACAAATAAACATAATTGAAAGCTTTTTTTTTACGAGAAAATTTCCGATCTATTCATCTTCAATCATGGCAGTACAACGAATACCAGAACCAGATCCGTAGACCACCTAACGACGACTACCAGCACTGAAGCGAGCCGAAGGCGCGCCGCCGTCATCGCCCCTCCATCGCCGGAGTCGGGCACAACTTGTTGTAGTAGACAGTCGGGAAGTCGTCGTGCTAAGGCCCCGTAGGACCAGCGCACCAGAACAGCAACCGCCGCAGATGAAGAATAGCGTAGATCAGAAAGATCCAATCCAAAGACACCCGAACGTAGATGAACAACGACGATATGCGAGCAAATCCACCAAAGAGAGATCCACCGGAGACACACCTCTACACGCCCACCGACGATGCTTGACGCACCGCCGGAACGGGGGCTAGACGGGGAGACCTTTATTCCATCTTCAGGGAGCCGGCGCCGTCTCGTCTTCCTGAGCAGGATACAAACCCTAACAAAACTGAAAAAAAGACAAAAAACGAAGCCCTCCCGCCGGCCCTTGCCGAGATCCACCACGCCTCCATGGCCCTAGGGCCACCGGAGAGGTGGCGGACCTGCGGCGGCGGAAACTCTAGCTTTTTGTGGAAGAGGAGGAGGCAAGCCGTGTTCAAGGTTGCGTCGCTCTCATTAGCCGATCGTGGAAGAAAAATGCATGCACAACAAATCAACCAGCAAATGCTCCGAACATCGCGACACAAGAGTGACAATTTTCATTATTATTTATTTGAAATGCTAAAAATCTGACATCAGAATTTTTTCTGATCAGATCGAACGCCTTTTGTACTGTTGGATTATCTAGCACCGATCTCAAAGCGAAGCTTATGCCACTTCAGCGTTAGAAGAGTTCGCGCTACTGAGCGAACGTTCACGTCGCTCCCTTTCCCCATTTACCTCTTCGTTGTCTTGCGACCATTCCTCATTTCTCCTCCACATGTCCTCCCTTGTCACTGATTCACTCTTCTATTCCGACGAACGAATACGGTAGCCCGGCATTTTGTCGCCGTCTCCCGGCGTTTATTCAAGCATGCGGTGCGGGGTGTAGGCAGGTTAGGTTCGGGGTGGTGCTGGTGGCCAGGGCCGCATTGGTAGTGGCCGGATCTACGGGCTATTGGTTGCCGGTGATGCGCGAGGTGATCCGCAGGGCTGGCGGAGTTGGAGTAGCCGAGGATGTAACGAGACACGGGCCATGGACAAAGGTGAGGATGTGGATCTTGTTGTGCATCTCGACGCGGCGCGGGGAGGTGTGCTTGATGGCGGCGACGCGGCCAGAGAAAGAAGCATGGCCTTTGTAGACGACAACCGCTTGTTTGGATGCGCTGTCGAGGGGAAACTAATGTACCATGGCAATCAAATTTGGCATGATTTTTTTAGACCATGTAATGTTTTTACCATGGAAAATTTGATTTACGGCGATGACTAATCCACTTAACAAACCACAACAAATTTTACTTTTAAAACCATTTAATATTTTTTGGACCATGGCAAAATTTACTTTTAAAACCATTGAAAATTTTATTTTTTGGACGATGGCAAATTTATCGAACAATCCATGGTAATTTTCTCTTTATTATGTTTTTAACAATACATGGCAATTTTTCCGAACAATCCATGGTAATTTTTTTACCATGGAAAATTACCCTTTTCTATCTATCATGGCAAATTTATATATTTGGTACAATGGCAATTTAATTTGTTGAACATGCAAAATTGGTTGAACAAGTCATTGCAAATTATTTTTCGTACACCATTGCAAAATTTATTTTTGAACATTTCCATGGCAAATTTGCTCCACGAGATGTTTTTGATGTACAGCATTGCAAATTTTATTTTCGGTACATCGTTCGTTCGGCCCGTGTGCTGGGTTTGGTAGACACAGCGCATGCATGCGTACCCACGGAGATGTGGTACCGTATTTTGGTACGACACAGGCATCATCGCACGTACATCGCGTTGGCACACGTTCACGGTCGGGCGGCAAACCATGCATCCCCTGTCTTGTGAATTTTGGGTAGGATGATGGATCCTTTTTGTGGCACCGACCGACCGACCGACCAAGAATTGGCCATAGCAGAGGAGGTGGAATTGGGTGGATCCTTCCTTCCTTCCTTCCTTCCCTCCTGCGCGTCGTGGTGCTTCTCCCAACACCAACAGGATGGATGCATGAGGCACAAAGAAGGAACCGCGCAATTCCTCACCACGGCACTGCGTATCACACGGGGCAGCACGTTGACCCGGGCTACAGTGCGAGTCGTCGATCGGGTCGGGCCATGCATGTGTTGCGCCGCGTGAGCCTGATGATGATACACCAACACCAGCACCGCGGAGGCGTTGTTTCGTTTCTTTTTCTTTTGTTGTCCCCGGCCGGCCGGCGCATGCATGTTCCACTTCCAAGTCTAACGACCTCCTTCCTTTCTCTTCTGTGCAGCATGCTAGTATGATGGATCGGCGACGCGGCCCGAGCCGACCCGACCGTGGTTGACTGACTGACGCGCCGTCGCCAAGAAGTCGCGGTGGACATCACAGTACGTTCCGGTGAAACGCGGGTTGAACCAAAAAAGACGCTGCCGCTGGCGCTGCCCCACTCTCCTCCTGCGTCTCACCTCAGCTCAGCCCAAATCAGCTCACAGTTGGCCATCCAGGTGGCTCTACACTTGCACAGCCTGCACTGTTCGTTCGTCGTATACCCTGCCTCGCCGGCTCGTCCCTCCCCTGCTAATCAAATCATTGACCCCTGGATTTGGTGGAATATGATGGATGTATTATTGAGCCTCGAGAGCGAGCATATATTGAGTACAAGGCTTGGAGGGCAAGACGCCTCTCCCACAGATAAGATAGAAGACGGATTACAAATCCTAGACTACCAAACATAGGTAACCCAAATATATCTCTAACATTCCCCCGCAGCCGTAGCGGCAGCGTTGCGAACAACAGGAGCGTCACGGACGGTCAGACTGGAGAGAATAGCAGCCGACGGGCTGACATCCCCCCGCAGTCGTCGCGGGAGCGTCGTTGACGGTGTCGCGTCACGGACGCGTTGACTGTAGAGGAAGCCGATGCGTTGCTCAAGCGGATGATAACCCTTCGTGCCCATGTCGAGGTAGCCGAGAGCGTAGGGTGGTGTAGCCGTGGTCGAGGTAGCCGTGCGAAGAATGCCGTGGTCGATGTCGAGTCGGGGTGGCCGGTGTCGAGGGAGTCGCCGTGGAGCCGGGGGCGCAAGGAGGTGCCGAGTTAGTCATAGGCATAGTGGTGTCGAAGTAGTGATGCCGCGGAAAGAAGATATTGTTGACGACGCGTCGCGGCGGATTTGCCAAAGCCCGGGGACACATCATGGACGAAGGCACGCATCGGTGTTACCAGTACCGGGCATGCGTAGACGGATGAAGACGAAGTTGACGAAGCGCCACAGCAGGCTTGCCAGGCCCGGGACACGTCGTGGACGAAGGCACGCATCGGTGTTGCCAGCACTGGGCATGCGTAGACTGAGACCTGCACGGGCTGTACACCATGTCGGAGAAGTTGGAGAAGCCAGCGGAGAAGGACTCGACGACGGTTGCGGCATCCATTGGCGCCGGGCTGATGTCGCCCGCGGTTGTCGGAGTAGATGAAGTGGTCGGGATAGATGACGGCGACGCTGGCGACGAACTGGTGCTGGACGAAGATGAGGAGGGGTGGACGGGTGGCTGCGGCGGCTAGGTTAGGAGCGCGGCGGCGATGATCGAAGTAGGCGAAGAATCCTGACAGCTTACCGAAGACCGTCGCGGACGGTGGCGTTCTCGCGTCAAGGGTGATGGCACGGCATACCACGGGAGATCGACGCACGGTGACGACGGAGTGGACCGCGGGCCCGAAGGGGCGGCGCAACGGCGGTGGGTAGGTCGGGGAGACGGTGGAAAGACCTAGGGGCGGCAGCGGGGACCGCGGGCCGCGGCGTGACGGCCTGAAGGGGCGACGCAGCGGCGGAACCCGGGTCGGTGCAACCGCGGGAACAGTCTCAGGCTGCAGCGTGGACCGCGTGCCACGCTCACTACGGCCCGACGGAACGATGTAGCGGCGGCGTGAGGGTCGGTGCAGCCACAGGGACGACCTGCAGCGGACGGCCTCGGGACGGCGATGGACCGCGGGACGTGGCACTATGGCCTGAAGGGCGATACAGCGGTGACACGGGTCGGTGCAGCCGGGAGAAAAACCACGGGGCGGCAACGCTGCGGCCCGATGGGGCGACGCTGCGGCAGCCCGTTCCTCGATCGGTGGAGGTGCGCGTTGAACTCGGGACGGCTTCACGGGGCCTGCAAAGGCGTGCGGAACCGACGGACCAGATTGGTCGCATGGCGTAGATGAGACGGTCCGCGGCGGTGGACGGGTGATAAATCCGATCGCGCGCGAGGTTAAGGTAGCTGCTTGGTGATGGGATCGAAGTAGCGGGCGGCGAAGACAGCAGGTGCGTACACGCAGTCAACGCCTAGCATAGAAGCGGCCACGCAACACAAGCACACATGCGTACACAGCTCGTATGTGTAGGTGTCCAATCCATGCAAAGGCAAGGACCATCGTGGTGCACTAGCGCACGGGAGGCGCCGCGGATGGAGTTGTGGTTGCAGGAGTCCCGGACGGGCGCGGATGGAGTCGTGGTTGCAGGAGTCCCGGACGGCGATGACGGCGGGCGCGGAGAGCGACGTGCGGATAGACGTGCGGACGTCGGCAGCTCCGGGCCGCCGCGTAGTCGATGCTAAGTCGGAGTAGAGGCGCGATGTAGATGACAAAAGACGGCGGGTGACGCAAACCGATCTTAGATCGGAAAACCAAAGAGTAAACACAGATTAAGATGACCGGCGAAAGAGAGAAAAACCCGGAGCAAGGGCTTGGAAAAAAGACTCTCTAGGGCAGCCAGTCAACACGACCGGCGGACGAACCCTAGGTACGGACGGGGTGGCCCCGGCGGCGGTCATGAAGGCCGACCGCCCCGGGGGCGGCGCGTGGGTGCGGAAGCGGCAGCGGCTGATAAGGTTTAAGATCGATTAGGCTGATACCATGTTAGAAGGGAGATAGGGATTTGGTGGAACATGACGGATGTATTATTAAGCCTCGAGAGCGAGTATATATATTGAGTACAAGGTTTGAAGGGCAAGACGCCTCTCCTAGAGATAAAGTAGGAGACGGATTACAAATCATAGACTATCAAACATATGTAACCCAAATATATCTCTAACAGCCCCATCAACTATGTAGGAGTATCTGTCTACAAATCTTTGTTTTTTAAAAATTAAAAAAATGAAGTCCAGTCCATATGTTTTTCCCAAAAATAAAATAAAATCCAGTCCATAAATCTAGCATCGCACTGCATTGGATCACAGTCGGTCACCATCACAGTGCGCATACGAACGTGTGTGTCACTGTCGAGCAATTGCGGTGTGCACTACTGGAAACGAAGGTGACGTCGTGGCGTCATGTTCAGCACTTGCCTTTTCTCGGATCAAAGCTGTGTATATACATCGTCCTAGGTTAGCTATGACAACGACACTCTCGGGACGTGAGTGACTTGATGAAAAGATCATGCATGCATGTCCATTAGGAGAGGATATCTGGTGCTACGGGAGCAGCTAAGATTAGGTGCTCCAGGAGCTTTTCAACCGTTAGATCTGAGATCCGAAGGCCAAGGAGAGAGCTCACGCTTTTATTCAAAGAACACCCCCAGAAATTTGGTATTGCAAATCGGGTCCGGCGCATCTGTAGATGACCGTTGGATTTCAGATCCAATGGCCGAGAAGCTCTTGGAGCACCTAAACTAATGTGCTCCCGTAGCATCTGATATTTTCCCTGTCCATTAGAGCAGGAACGCTGTAATGATAGTATCAGGGTAAGATCAAGTCGGGCCCGATCTGTTGGGCGATGCATACATGGTATGGTTAATTCTATGTTGCCCGTTGCCCTTATCTGCTAGTCCTAATTTGTTGCTAGGCAGCTGGCCACTGGTCTGGTGACTGTTTCCTCTCCGCTCAGCTCAACCCAAGTAGTAACACGCACGGCACCGCACTGTTCGTTCGTAACTTAATTTGTGTACCCCAGCTAGGTCCAGTCCTCTCCCCATTGACACGTACTCCCTCCATTCCAAAATATAGTGCCCCCGCGCTTCCCGAGGTCCAACTTTGACCATAAATTTAAACAACTAGACTGACAGCGACGGGAAAAAAATTGTATAATTGAAAACTTTTTTCGAATACGAATTCTTTGATATAACTTTTGCTCCCGCCGTAATCGGTCTTGATAGTTGAATTTACGGTTAAAGTTGAAGCACGAGGATAGAGGAAGCACTACATTGTGGAATGGAGGGAGTACTAGTAAATAAAACGAGAGTTGATCAAAAAATTGTTAGGTTGATCTCTCCACCGAGTGGGCCCAACGGCCCATCGGGCCCTGATCTATTCGCGCCCTGATCGGGGGCGCCCAACCCTCTTATGGTTGGTGGGCCCCTGTGACCTGCGATATATATAGAGAGGTGGGGGCCGGGGCACACGGTACAAGGTTCACCGCGCCGCCAGACTCCCCACCGATATCCCTTCCGATCTAGGGCAATCGCAGTGCTTACGGGAAGCACCATTGCCACCTCTCCATCTCGATCTCTCTGCGATCACCGGCCTCTACTTCACCATGGCCGGCTCTGGATCGAGCTCATCCGCACCCAAGGAAGGTAGGTTACCGGAAAGATCTAGCCTACCACGATCCAAAGGATCTAACAATGGTATCAGGCCATGCTAGGCTATGATTTTCGGTGCAAAGTATAAACCGAGAAAGGAAAAAGATCCCTCCCCCTAAAGAACCCTAACCCCAAACTGAAAAGGAGGGAAAAACAAGGGTAAAAGAAAAGTTGCGCCGCCGCACATGGCCGCGCCGTTCCTCTCGATCCCGAATCGCATCGGCAAGCCGAGGATCCGGGAAGAAGAACTACCCCACACGGGGCAAAGGGCATCGCGAACAAACCGCTCGACGGCGGCGCGCTCACCGCAAGGAGGACGCGCAGCCGGCGAGGGGGATGACCATGACGCCGCCGTAGAGTGCTCTGCCGTCGTCGAAAACGAAGGGGAGCAGAAAGGGCAAAGTAGCCTCGCGTGAGGGGAAGAGAAGGCCGTCGGGCTTCTCTTTTTTTCTCTCTGCTAGGTGGCGGTGGAAGGGGAAATGGAAGGGGAAAAGGGAAGGCGGCTCTCGCGCGGCTCGGTGGCTGCACGCCGACGCCGGCGGAGCCCCAACCTGGCTGCACGGGAGCAGAGGGCTTGGCCGCACCTCTCTGTCGCTCTCTATCACAGGATGGAAGAAAAGAGAGAGGGAAAGGAAAGGAGCACCACGGCGCGGCGCGGCGCGATGGCCGTCGCCGACGACCGGGCGCGGCGCGGTGGCTCGGCGACCTGGACAGGGGTCGCCGCCGCAGAGGGAGACAGAGAGCGGGGGCGCGCGAGGAGAGAACGAGAACGAGGCGAGCGGCGTGCGGGGGAGGAAATGAGCTAGGGTTCCCCCCACGACGGCGCTGGCTGGTTTTGATCCAGCGATGCGCACGGTCCGCCGTCGGATCTCCACGAACGACCCGGATCGGAACCCTAACCCCATGTGGGCTTTTGGGCCGAAAAGTGGCACGGGCCGGAAGCGGCGGCGCGGGCGCTGCCCACGCGCGCCAGGCCGACGCTGGGGCTCAGCTGCCATTTCTGTTTTAATTTTTCAGTGTTTTGTCCATATTTTGGGCAGATTTTAAATAGTATTTTCTGTGCATTATTTTTCCAACGAAAATTATGTTCAGAAAATAGGAAAGAAAAAGTTGCAAAGTTTCTGAAAAAGAAAAATAGAAAAGTCTCTGAAAATAAAATTGAAATTTTCAGAAAAGAATTAGAAGTTCATGAATTTATTTTCATGTTTTCTGCTGCGTAAATATTTAATAGTGTGCTTTTATAAAGAGATAAAGTTTAGAGAGAATTATTTTTTATAGAGCACATTAAAGTGATTATTCGAATTAATATGATCATGTTATTTTTACAACCAACGTTGTTAATAACATGATCATGTTTTATTATTGAAATTTAAAGGTGCTCTTTTAAAAGTGAATAGAACTAAAGTAAAATATTAAATTGTTGCTTCACTAATGCATTTTTAACCAACCGGTTAAAATTGCTTAGAAAGTAAAAGAGTACAATTTTTTTTTGAAATAGAATATTGTAAAGTTTCCACTGCAAAGTAAAAGTTTTATCATCCAATTAAATTGGAACCAACGGGAAAATTTAATTGGAAGAAATGTTCTTAGCAATGTTTTTCCCCTATGGGCGAAATAAGATCACATAGTTTCCGCTATGACAAAAGAAAGATATTTGTTTTAAAGTTAAAATATGGTATTGTTATTTTCTGACCAACGTTGAGGATAACAGTGCTATAATTCTATGAGTCTTATGTTCAAAGTTTAAATCTCTGGTAAATTTTGTATCAAAGTGATCAATTTTTTGGAGAACCGATAAAGATAAAAAAAATGCTCTTGAACTAGAGAAAAGTATATTTCTTGTTCCCGCTGCAATAAAGTTGATGATGATGATTATTTCTTAGCAAAGTTGTTTAATAGAAATACTCATCACATTGTTTATGAGTTATATGCATTATTTTCATTTCCGCCCAATGGTGATATGGAATTAATGTAGAAGGATGATGTTTATTCTAATTCTGCCACAAGAGTGATTTAGAATATAAAAGAAAGTTTCAAAAGTATAATGTGCATTTTTTAACCAGACGAACGTAGGGTTATTTTTATGCCCATTATTGTTGATTATTGGCTAAATTTTCTCAGACTAAAAGTTTTCCATGCTTTCATTCATGAAAGCGAATGGCTGGGTACCAGTGACCCGAAAGATGACCAAGAAAGGTCATAACGTGAGGGAGTATGTTCTCTCTAAAGAATGGCATAAAAAAAAAGAGATAGATCATTGAGAGTATTGGTTGATGAATGTCTTTCATGTACTCTCTATGAAGAAGATTTTTGAGTCAACATGATTTGAAATGAAACAAGCAACATGCGTGTTTAATTTGACCAACGTCGGATCAAGCATGTGTGTCAAAGAGCATTCGAATTTATTCCTAAATTTGATGGTTGAATATGCAGTCAAAAGAGCCAATTGTGGCACCTTACGGGGAATTACCCGCATGGTGGGAAGAGATGATTATGATAAAACCTGCATGGCGGGAAAAGTCTGGGAAAATACCTGCGTAACGGGGTAAAGTTGATATAATATTATGTCAAAAATCCCCTATGGCGGGAGAAATTCTGCAAGAGAAAGATATGATAAATGTGCTTTTAATGTATCCCACTATGGGAGAAAAGAATGAAGTAGCTGAAAGGCGCAACCGTACACTTATGGATACGGTGCGCAGCATGATGAGTTATTCCAACTTGCCATCGGGATTATGGATGGAGGCGCTTAAAACCGCCATTCACATTCTCAATAGAGTACCAAGCAAGTCGGTGCCCAAAACACCGTACGAGCTATGGACAGGAAGGGTGCCCTCCCTACATCACTTCAGGGTGTGGGGGTGTCCTGCTGAGGCCAAAATGTTTAATCCAAACATTGCAAAGTTAGATCCTAAAACAGTAAGTTGCCACTTCATTGGCTATCTAGACAGATCAAAAGGTTTTCGTTTCTACTGCCCAGACAGATATACAAAGTTTGTACAAAAAAGACATGCAGTCTTCTTTGAGGACGAAATGATGAGGGGGAGCTTGGTAGCTCGGAAAATTGATCTTGAGGAGAAGAGGGTGCATGCACCTAATCCGATGATTCAGGAGCCTTTTTTGTCACTACCAGTTGCAACTCCACCCATGAAAACTTTGGGGGTAGACCCGGAACCTGTCCGTCAGGAGCCGACTGAACCCGTTGTTGAGCATGAAAGGGAGGTGCGGCATCAAATTTTAGAAGAAGTGCCAGAAGTTGAGGCACAGAATGTGCCAGAAACTGAGGCCCTTAGAAGGTCTACAAGACCAAGAAAGTCAACTATTTCTACTGACTTTAAAGTTTATAACACAGAAATTGTTCATATGGAAAATGATCCCACCTCATATGAAGAAGCCATGAGAAGCCCTCATTCATCGAAGTGGATGAAGGCAATGGAAGACGAGATGAAATCGATGAGTTCCAAAGATGTTTGGGACTTGGAGGAAATTCCTAAAGGAGCCAAAACAGTAGGCTGTAAATGGGTCTACAAAATTAAGTATGACTCCAAAGGGAATATAGAAAAGTATAAAGCACGTCTCGTGGCAAAAGGATTTACACAAAGAGAAGGGATAGATTACAATGAGACATTTTCTCCAGTCTCATGTAAGGATTCCTTCAGAATCATAATGGCATTAGTTGCTCATTTTGATTTAGAGTTACATCAAATGGATGTTAAGACGGCATTTCTGAATGGTGATTTAAAAGAAAAGGTCTACATGAAACAACCCAAGGGTTTTATCATGGAAGGCAAGGAAAATATGGGATGCCGCCTGAAGAAATCCATTTATGGATTAAGACAAGCCTCTCGACAGTGGTATCTAAAGTTTAATGAAACAATTAAAAGTTCTGGATTTAAAGAAAATATTGAGGACAATTGCATTTATGCAAAGTTTAAAAATGGGAAATATATTTTCCTAATCTTGTATGTGGATGATATCCTGCTTGCTAGCAGTGATGTTAGTCTACTACAAGAAACAAAGAAGTTCTTATCCTCAAATTTTGACATAACAGATCTTGGTGAAGCATCATATGTCTTGGGCATAGAAATTCACCGAGATAGAAACAATGGAGTCTTAGGACTATCGCAGAAAGCATATTTAGAAAAGGTTCTTAAAAAGTATAATATGCATGCGAGTAAAGCCACACCTGCTCCTATAGTTAAGGGCGATAGTTTTGGGAAATTCCAATGTCCCAAGAACCAGTACGAGATCGATCAAATGAAAGCAGTACCATATGCTTCGGCAGTTGGCAGCTTACAGTATGCACAAGTGTGCACTCGCCCTGACTTAGCTTTTATCACCGGGGTACTCGGTAGATATCAAGAGAATCCAGGCATGGAGCACTGGAAGATGGTAAAGAAAGCATTGCGTTATGCGCAAGGCACGAAGGACTACATGCAAATATACAGGAGAAGTGATTCCCTAGAGATAAAAGGGTATTCAGACGCAGATTTTGCGGGGGACAGAGATGATAGAAAATCCACGTCAGGATACGTCTTCACTCTCGCTGGGGGAGCTATTTCATGGAAAAGCTCCAAACAGTCGATAGTTGCATCATCCACGATGTATGCAGAATTCATAGCATGCTTCGAAGCCACGGGGCAGGCGATATGGCTAAAGAAATTTGTACCCGACTTGAAAGTGGTAGATTGTATTCACAAACCACTAAAGATGTACTACGACAACCAACCTGCAGTATTTTACGCTCACAACAACAAGTCGAGTAATGCTGCCAAAACAATAGAGATAAGGTATTATGTTGTGAAAGATAAAATCCAGGATCAAACTATAAGTCTCGAGCATATAAGGACAAAAGATATGCTTGCGGATCCGCTAACGAAAGGCTTACCACCCAATGTGTTCAAGAAACACTTAGCCGGCATGGGTTTAAGGGAAAGCCTTATGATTCCTGGATAGGCCCAAAAGGAACAGAATTTGCTTCTGATCATAACGTATGTTGTAGCTGTATGATTCTAACGGCAATTAAGCTGTGACGATGAAACTTGCTCTATGTACCAATATGTGATGAAACAAATAAACTAGAAAGTATAAGGTTAAAAGTAAAAGTTGAGATCAAGGGGGAGAATGTTAGGTTGATCTCTCCACCGAGTGGGCCCAACGGCCCATCGGGCCCTGATCTATTCGCGCCCTGATCGGGGGCGCCCAACCCTCTTATGGTTGGTGGGCCCCTGTGACCTGCGATATATATAGAGAGGTGGGGGCCGGGGCACACGGTACGAGGTTCACCGCGCCGCCAGACTCCCCACCGATATCCCTTCCGATCTAGGTCAATCGCAGTGCTCACGGGAAGCACCATTGCCACCTCTCCATCTCGATCTCTCTGCGATCACCGGCCTCTACTTCACCATGGCCGGCTCTGGATCGAGCTGATCCGTACCCAAGGAAGGTAGGTTACCGAAAAGATCTAGCCTACCACGATTCAAAGGATCTAACAAAAATAAAATAAAACGAGAGTCTGCACTGCAGTATAGTTTCAACGGTCTGCACACTTATGTATGTGTATACGGAACTTACCAAATACACAGGCTTATTCTGGCTAGCTACTATACTAGCACGTAGACGTAGTATTAACTTAGTAACGATCGATCAGCTCGCCATTATAGCTCATGGCACATATAAGTGTATAGGTATATATGTAAAGTCGGTCGTGTCGTGTCGTCGTCTAGTGCTCAGGTCTGGCTCGCTCGACCGATCACTTGCTGGGGCCGCCGGTCCACCACGGCGCGCCGGGCACGTAGGGGCCAGGCGGAGCCGTCGCCGGAAAAGGGTGCCCGTATGGTATTGGTACCCAAGCAGGGGGCGGCGGGCCCGGGTAGGGAGGAGGGTACCCCTCGACGTAGCTGCTCCCGTACCGAGGATGGCCTGACGCCGGCGCCTGGTCGCGGAGCTGCGGGTCGGCGAGCAGACCCTGGACCGCGGCGAAGTCGACGAGCCGAGGGTCCTCCTTGCCGCCGCTCCAGCGGCCGGATGGCTGCTGCACCTTGGGCTTGGGCGGGATTACGACGAGGTCGACCTTCTTCTTGCCGGTGGCCTCGTGGAGGCTCCGGCGGAGGCGCTCGGGGTCGGCCGTTGCCAGCAGGCGCACCTCCTCGGTGTCCTCTGTCGCCGACCGTTCCAGCACCGCCACCACGCCCGGTGCCAGCGCGAGGTTGTTCAGGGCGGAGCTCACCTTGGGCGTGCACCCGTCGCACCGGCAGTGCATGGACACCTTGAGCACGAGCTCCCTCGCGATCGCCTTCTCCCCGCTGGCTCTCCCCGCGTGCCCCATCGACTGGTTGCTCTCCGTCTCTGGCTCTCTCTCACTGTCACTCACCGTCACCGAACGAGATGAAGCTCGAGCTAGTGACGAAGCAGAGGGATGGATGAAGTGGCTATATATAGAGGGAGACCGGAGACGAGACCACTGGACGTGACGAGGAACATTGGCAGGTGCAGTGAGGGGGTCGCCTACGTACACAAATATCATAATTTTGCTTACGCGCGCGCAAAGATCATAATTTTGCTGGTAATTTCCACCGAACAAGCGCTCGTAATTTTCTCCATCGATTGCTTCATCGGCAAGGAGCGAACGAACGCGCAAAGACCACAACTTTGCTTGTAATTTCCACTGAGCAAGCCCGATCACAATTTGCTAAACTATCTCAGCAATAGTGCTAAACATACAAAGAGTTACACCCACCCAGCACTCGCCACATTCGTGCTACCAATAGTCGACAAGGGAGGAAGTCGGGACAGGAAGCAACCGCGTAATCAATCATCAGACCACATCGATCGTAGTAAGACGGAGCAGCAGCACGTACGGGACACGGCCGCGGCCGGCCCCCGTTGCATTGCATGCATGTGCATGTGGCGCCGCGTGAGTGGTGAGAGCTGAGAGACATGCAGCAGCAGCAGCGCCACGTTGTAGGGTGGGGCCTTCCCTCCCGTCGCTTATTTACGTAACGGCTTTGCTTCTCTTCTCCATGGCCATGGCCCATGGGCGAGGTTGACGCCTGCTTGACTTGACGGTTGACGCCAAGGACTCGGGGTCGCACACACCGCGTAGAGGGCACTGCAGCAATGAGTGATCAGATCTCCAACTCCAACCCATGTTTCCAAAATCTAGTACCACCGGCTTGACGCGTTGGACGACCTGCCTTCCGTGCCGGTACAGGACGGAATATCTCCAACGAGGGGTTCGGATCGTCTACAGTCAAGTACTTACTGTACCAGTACTGTAGCTGATGTAATCCACCGTCCATTGCAATCCGATGGCTTGCCTCCCTCTTCCTCCGCTCACACTTTGCAGCAATGGATGATGATGATCCTACGTACACAGCGACGACGACGACCGCCGGAACTGCACCGGTAAAGAAGAAAAATGGGGTACGTCATTATCGATTCTCATATCGATTGCATGGGCCAGCGTGAATCAGCTTGCCGTGGCTAGGCTCTCCATAGTTGGGTCATTGGTTCCAGCCGCAATGGCTATTACTGCCATGGCGTCGTGCGCCAGGATGTCCAGCTGGGGCACCCACCCTGTGAACTCAAACATCAGCTTGTTGCCCTTCAATGCTGCAGCTGGTAGCTCCACAATTTGCTCTCCACAGAAAGACGCCGTGGTTCCAAAGGACATTTAGAGCACCGATGCCGGCGGCTGCTTTTCGAACCAGTTCATACACTCGTGCAACTTCTCGCCGGCGTCCGAGCGCTCGCGTCCAGCAGCGGATTCAGGGGCCGAGCTAGATCTCTTTCAACTTCAGAAGTTCGGATACTCAGCAAGTGCTTCGACGAACTTGCCTTCAAGCGCGCGCGCGGGGCACGGGTTCATGATCAGACCGGCAGTGGCCATGCCTCCCCCTTAGGCTTTGTTCGGTTACACCCTGCCTGGAGGGGGTTGGAGGGGATTTGGGGGGGGGGGGGGGGATTTGACTTACAGGGGAATCAATCCACTTCAATCCCTGTCAAACCCCTTTCAATTCCCTGTCAACCGAACGCAGCCTTAGGGAGTAGGCGCCGTCGGGACGGGGTCACGGGGATCGAGGACTCGCATGTTTCTCATGCAACTGGGAACTGGGTGGAGCTGATAGCCGAGTCCTGCCGTTCCCAGCCATGCACGCAGACCATCTGTGTGAACAACCGCTTGCTTGCCGGGACACTTCAGGAGGTTGTCGGCGTCGGAGGAAGACGAAGGAGTAGAGCCATCGGATTACAACAGACGGTTGATTTATGCACTACAGTACCGGTACAGTAAGTACTCAACTGTAGAGGAGCCGAACCCCCAACGAGACCCTCCATTTTCGTTTTCGTTTACAGTCCAGCTAAATTTCAGTCGACTGTGACTTGGTTATCAGGTAATGTCTCAGTCGATGCTATATTCGTGATATATTACATTGAGATTCGTGCAGATTTTTTTCAATATTTTTTTCTTTCTTAGATGTTATGTCATTTAACTGAGATTTAGTTAAATCTTAGTAGACTACTAGATCATTGATGGCGCGCGTTGCCGTGCCCGTCTATTTATACATTAAATGATACGGGTTTTTGTAAATATTTGGGCACATGGAACATATTATAGTTGTGCAAACATAACCATATATTAGTCAATAATCAGCGAAATCTCATATATACTCAGGAAAAGGCAAGGTTTACATATCCAAATTGGCTTGTATGACAACATACACAACAATGTATCATGTATGTAGTAAATACAAACAATCAATCAGCCAAGACAAGCAACATAAAAAATAAACAGTAATAAATTGCACTTGCACTCGGTTAGCTCTTGCCAGATGTCATCGTGACTACCACAATAATTTACTAAATCATTCTTCGGCCTTCCATTCATTTGAAGCTAGGAAAAAGACTAAGCCCCAGCCGGGTCTCATGCCCGAGAGAATCGTGAAGTAGAAAGCCACAGAGAAATAGATCAACATTGATCCATCCAAGCGAGAGGTGTAAGGATCACGCTCCTTTGCTCATAATCACTTTCTCTACCCAGCCATCACCTATGCTCTCTTGGGTGGATGAAGAACCATAGTGATAGATTGGACCAAAAATATTAAAGTTCTTGATTCAGTCACATCATACTTTGTCAAGCAGGGGAGGTTCCTCCTCAAAACCATCTAGGAGAGTAAAAGAACAACACGTAGAAATCACAGCTGAGAGAGAAACGGAGGCATCAGTTGAGGAGTAGAGGAGGAATACACGGACTTGTAAAGTTGTTGGGGAACCAGAGTGGCGCGGAATGGTGGCGGCGGTGGATCCATCCCAATCTCCCCCGCCGCAGCAGAAGACGGATCTTTGCTTCCTGTTCGCGCTGACCTGCACGCCAAGAACACAGAGGGAAAACTTGGATTAGCACCAGGGAAGAGGTAGAGTGGTGGATCCAGTGGCGGCATCCTTCTCCGTAGCTGGTGGCGTCCTGGGAAAATCGATCTGAGTAAGGTAGAGAGCAGGGGAACAAGAGAAGACGCGTACTGGTGTTTGGTGGGGGCAGGCCCGTCCACCTGGGGGGCCAAACTGGGCGACCGCACAGGGCCCCCAAATTTTTGGGGCACCCAAATGTGCATATACTAGTCAGCCCAGGAGGGGAGTGGAAGGCCCGTCAAAGCAAAGCCTGCTGATAGCTCGAGCCCCATACGCCCACGCCTGATTCCTGTTTCCCTTTTCCTCTGTAACCGATCAATCACCCATCGTTGCGTGGTGACTATTCCAATTCCCCGATCGGTGCTCCCGCTCGCCGTTCGCCGGCAATCACGCATGACCAGCCGGACGCCTGCCATACTGCTCCACTCGACCGCTCCCATAAAGCTACGAACGACCGGCGCCCAATCATCAGATTTTTTTTGAGGGTATCCCAATTATCAGATCGTCTGCCTCTACCTATCCTTTCTTATCTGTTGGGTAAGTAGATTTGTTGAAATTTAGATTTCTTGTACTCTTTCTATTTTCCCTACTCTTTCTATTGTCATCCAGGCTTTACATAGATTGATAAATCTATTTTTGGATGTACTAACTCGTGCATCAAAGATTATTCAAGGTAGCTGATCGTTCAGATTTTAAGGTCTGATCTTTTTTCATTAGTACCACCTTTGCCTTTTTTAGTTACTACTCCCTCCGTCCCATAATATATGAGGTGGAGGTAGTATTTGATATCTTTCTAAATGATATACTGGTTAACACATATCTGAAGTTTTATAATGGAGTGAGAGCATGCTTTACCTATACTAGTTCATCAATTGCATGCATTTCCAAAATTTAAGGGGTCAATTTACATCGCGCCCCGGGGCCCCAAAATCCTGGAGACGGCCCTGGGTGGGGGTGCCTTCTTCGCTCGTGCGAGAGAGCGACGTCGTGGCGACGACGGCGGCGACGCGAGTATGGGGTATGGTCGGAGGTTGGGGAGAGAGAGACGAAAGGACATGGGATGAGCTCGCGGGCTTGAATGGGCTCCGAGCGGTAAACAGGCCCGGTTAACCAGAGGCTGCCGTTTTTTCCACCAGAGTAGCAGCCCCTTAGGACAGCGGCCCAGTTAGCGAGAAGTGGAAGATCAGACGGTCAGGATGACCCAGATTATTGATCTAACGGCCAAAATCTCCAAATGCGTGAGAGGGCTGGGATTAGGTGCGGTTATACTGTCCTAATTGACCTAGCCACACCCTTTCATTTATCCGGCCGAACAACCCGACCCACATAGAAAATCTTCACCCAACGAGACCTCACCTCAATTATTATTTTTGAGTAACACGAGACCGCCCCTCATATGACTGAGTTGTCCGGCACGCCATTTCCACCCACCCGTGTGGATTTGAGGCCTCCCGAACGCGTCCGCAACATCGGACCGGACCTGACTGGCCCATCTTGACCCCACAAAATTCCATTTCTACCATACCTTGGATCAACCCTAACCATTTCTCCCACTGCCCCCTTCGCTTCCAGCCCGCTCTCCGCTCCTCTCCGATCACCTCTATCCATCTTCTCCATGTCGAGCAGCGGATCTGAGCTCATGGGTCCAGATCCAGCAACGGCGTCGACTGGGAGCTCGCTGTCTTCTCGGACGAGGAGGAGATAACCCTTCAGCTCTCGCGCTCCGCTGCTCCCTGGTCCAAACACGAACTCCAATGCCGGAGCCGCCCGACCTAAATCCATTAGCCGTCTCCTTTAGCGCCACCCCGACGCGGATCTAGTAGCACATGCACGTCCAACAGTGGAGAACGTGTTCGCGCCTCCCCATATCCGCTCTAGATATAATCTAAATACGAGGGGCGCCGATCAGCCCGAACACGGCGTATGAGGCCGGTACGAGGAGCGTATAGAGGGGTTTTGGGGCACCCGACTATAGATGCTATGACTACGTGTCATGGCGGATTGGATCGATTGAGGTGCATATTTGAATCGCACGTGACGTGGCGCCAAGACGTGGCCTTTTCTGGAGTCAAAGGTGTGTATCTATCTAGTAAATATTACTTTAGTGATCTAAACCATTTCATATTAGTTTACATAGGGAGCTAGAGCAGTTTGCATGCATGTTCATCTTCTCGAAGCTAGTGAGTGCGTTACCGCTGCTGATCAAACAAGCATCCGAGTTGGAACACTGAACACCCGTGATATATAGTATCTGAATGAGATCAGATTATCCGCCCGCCCTTCTGGATGATGCGTGCATGGTTGATTCTATGTTGCTAGGCGTCTGGCCGTGTAGCACGCGCATGCCCAGGGCCGGCCGACGCTTTTGCAAAGCGAACCACCGGCGGCATACAAAACAGAGCAGCAGCTGCTGTAGCAGCAGATGGTGGCATGGTGCCTGCTCAAGTCAGCCCAACTGACAGGTATGCACGGCGGCGCAATGTTTCGTTTCCCACTCGACGCGCCACCGGACACGTAACAATAGTTCTTTACACAAAACAAGGGTCTGCACTGCATTAGCTTCAACGGTCTGCACACATATGCATTTGGAACTTACAAAATACTCTACTAGGTTATTCGGGCTGGCTACTATACTAGCACATGGTATTAACTGGTAATAATCGATCTGGCCGGCACATATATGTTCAACTGACTGTATTAACTCGACCTGTACTGTCTCGTGATCCGGTCTGCCGTACGTACGTGCTCGTCTCCGACTCGCGCGACCAGCTCTGCTTAGCTCCGCCGCTCCGTCCATCAGAAGCCCAGTCCGCTGTGCCACGGCGGCGCGCTGGGGTCGCAGTTGCCAGGTGGAGCCCGCGCCGGTCCGTAGTTCGCTCCCCAATCAACGGCCGGCCAGTGGGGTGGCACCCACGGATACGACGCCTCGCCGTAGCTGCCCCAGTCGAGATTCGGTTGCTGCTGCTGCTGATGGTGGTTGCCCGGCAACGCGGCGGCCGCGCCATCGTCGACGTACTGATCACGATGGCCCCGCAGCGGAGCCTGGCGCTGCAGGTGAGCGAGAAGCGCCTCGAGCTGCGGGTCGGCGAGCGGCGGCTGGACCGCGGCGGCGTCGACGAGCCGAGGGCCCTCCTTGTCGGAGCTCTTCTTGATGGGCTTGTTGGGCGGGATTAAGACTAGGTCGACCTTCTTCTTGCCGGTGGCCTTGTGGAGCCTCCTGCGGAGGCGCTCGGGGTCGGCCGTGGTGATCAGCCGCACCTCCTCGGTGGCCTCCGTCGCGGACCGGCCCAGCACCTGCAGCACGCCCGGCGCCAGCGCGAGATTCCTCACGGCGGAGCGCACCTTGGGCGTGCACCCGTCGCAGCGGCAGTGCATGGCCACCTTGAGCACGAGCTCCCTCGCGATCGCCTTCTCCCCGCCGGCGTTGCAGCCGCTGGCTCTCCCCATCGGGCAAACCGGACGACGGAGGATCGAGTGGCTCCCTCCCCCTCTCAATCACTCGCCGGAGGAGCTGAAACTCGAGCTAACGAGGCGGATGCAGAGGCGCGGACGCGAGGGCTGTATATATAGAGCGAGCGAGACCAGAGAGGCCACCGGACGTGCATGCATGATTGGGTTTATTACGCTAGCTAGTACTCCATCCGGTCCTTTTTACTCTGCATATTAGGTTTGTCCGAAGTCAATCTCATCTAACTTTGACCAAGTTTATATAAAAATTTATAGACATCCACATAACAACACCAATATCATTAGATTTATCTTGAAATATATTTTCATATTATATTTATTAAATATTATATATGCTAATAATTTCTAATATAAGTTTGGTCAAACTTAGCAAAGTTTGATTTTCGGCAAATCCAATGTGCAAAGTAAAAAGGACCGAAGGGAGTAGTAGTAAATCTCACTCGTGTTGGCATCTCGCGAACCAGAACCGCCCGGCACTGACCAGTGGCTAGTTTTGGAGTAGCCGTACGTACGTACGTACTACGTAACACATAATTTGTAGAAAGAGGACACGTCGATTGACTGGGAGCACATTTGTGACGTCAGATGAAGATGCGTCACTACCGGCGCCTCACTTGTAGGGCAGGGTACCTAGACCTATCTAGACGCCGCGACGCGTGGTTGACTTGACGCCAAGGACTTGCCGTCCCGTTCACACACACTCCGCCTGCAGCTGCAGTGAAGATCTCATGCCCAGGCCATGTTCCTAAATTAAGTGTAATTCATTCCTTCTTTTCTTTTCTAGTACTACTACTAGTAGTTGTACCTGTTTTGCACGTGAATTGTGAGATATCGTTACAACACAATGTTGACACTTACATAAACTCGTTGAAAAAGGAAACCTTATCTGTAGTGCTCCGATATGTGTATATAACACATTATTTGTATGGACCTTAAAGGTTAAATTTCATGAATATGCCAAGATAGTGTTGCAACATTTGGTTGAAATTCTCTGAAAAGATATATGGACCGTAAAAAAGGATTGATTAGAAGTCTTTCACCTTGACTAAACATTCACAAGTAATCTCGTAAATGGATACACTTTTGTTCAAGTGAGAAACTCTAATGGGGCAAGAGCATGCATGGTAGATTCTAGACTAAATGATAAATGGATACACTTCTATTCAGGCGAGAAACTCTAATGAAGCAAGAGCATGCATGGAAGAGTCTAGAATAAATGAGAAGTGTGTAAAGATAGTATAAGTACAATGGTGTACTAAGTTTTTAATTATTGGAAACTTCTAGATAGTGCACATGGCAAAATCTGATCTAATTGATAGGAAATCGAATGGTCAGTAACGCTCGGATTTGCCACCTCTTGACCGTCAGATTGAGTTCATCCAACGATCTATGTTCAAACTTATTCGCACATTATATGATGGTATAGAGGTATAGATATTATAGATCTGTCGTGCATGTTCTTCACATCTTCTCTACCACATACTCCTATCGTCATGTGTCGATGTGACCTGGCCACCGCTCAAAGGACTGGGCCTCCCAGGGAGCCGTCTCCAGTCACTTCCCAGCTACCATGGCTTTGGCCTTTGGCTGATGCTGCGGTTTCACGTGACGACAGCTTTTGGGTAGACCCTCTAGAGAAGACGGGAGATGTGCATGCTGGGCAAATGGGCAGCCGACCAGTGTGAAATATTGCTCCTGAGGTAGCAAAGCATATGCATTCAGGCGAGGCTGGATGACAACGATGCCATGGAAGAAGAAATGGCTGTGTCTAGTGGGCGAGGAGGAGAGGCCGTAGAGCAGGAGGAAGACGAGCACGCTGGGAGAGCGAGGCAGATGCAGCGCTTTTCAGCCGTTAGATACCAAAATCGACGGCTCGCATTGTAGGGATTTGCCACATCCTAGGCATTGCATTGGATGTGCACATCAGACGTCCTATATTTACAGTTATTCCCACACTATATAGTGGTATAGATGGAGACGGGGGCACTTTTGCAATACCCAGCCCGTTGACCGTGAGTCAATGGAGCCATGCATGTGCCACGCCGCGTGATGCACCCACCAGCAATATCACATGGCCATGGACGGGGACGGGGCCGGCCAGAGACCCTCCCTCCTCCTTGCCGCCCGATCCATCCCCCCTCCCCCCTCCCATTGCTTGCTTCATCGGCAAGGAATGAACGAACGAACGCGCAGAGATCAAGCTCAATTTCCCTAGCCGCTCTCACCGAACTAGCAAGCCGGATCACAATTTGTTGGCTCTCTTGTCTCGCGGACCACTTGACATTAGGCGCTACGCGAGAGATCTTGGTCGATCTTAGGCGTGCGTATGATAACACGGATCAATCACATCGGCGTTGGCCGGACCGGACCTGATGCAGAGAAACCATGACATGACACAAGTCCCCCTACGGACACCTAATAAAGTTAGTAGAAAGTTGGGTCATCTATTTTGAAACGGAGGGAGTACGTCTCAGTCCCAAGCGTAGTTGTCTGACTCGCTTGACGCCAAGGTCGTGGCTTCCTTGCCTTCGGCGAAAATAAGACCAAGTCGGGCGAAAAAGGCGATCTAGGTTTTGGCCGCTGCCGCCGCCGGCGGTGCGGCCGCTGATCCTGCGATTGCAATGGAAGTGCTCATGGGCTTCTTCATGCAATTGCTTTCCAGGACTCACGAGAGAAGGAGAAGTGAAGCGTGGATGCGTTGCTCCCGGCTGATGTGTTGATGCGTTGGACCCAACTACCTCCAAGTTGATGCCGTTAAGGCGTTGCTCCCGGCTGTTTCAAAGGCTTTGACGGCTACGCTGTTCATGTCCCAGCGCTCGTTCCACGGTGCTGGTTTTTTTGTCCCGGCACAGTTCCACTACTAGGTGCTGTGATCGATTTTGTCCCGTCGTTGTTTTCGGCAACGATCGGTTTTCTATCCTGCAGCTCTGGCTGATCCCTTGGCAAGGTTTGTGCAGTCTTGATTTCCGTCTACTCTGCTCCTTGCGAGTTAGGGTTTGGACGTACGACATTTTTGACATGTTTGACGGGTGGGTGATCGCCGTGAATAATGGAACTTATATGTTGGAATTGTCGTGTCATGGCTAGTGCCGCGGCAGAAAGAGCGCTTCTGGACGTCCAGAAGCAGTGGGGGGCGGATGTCGTCTTTCTGTCTGAGAGATGCATCTGAACAAAGCTAAGGCAGAAAAACTCCGAAAAAAGTTAAAGATGGACAACATGGAGGTGCATGAAAGTAATGGGGCGAGTGGTGGTTTGCTTCTGTTTTGGCGGAGACCATTGGCAATTCAACTCAGAGATAAGGATAAAAATTTCATAGATGTTACCGTGGGAGATGACACGGATGAGGTTTGGTGGTTTACAGGGTTTTATGGTGAGCCGAAGTGGGAAGATAAACATCTATCATGGTCATGTTTGCGTGATCTACATCAACGAATAAAACTCCCGCGGTTGATAGCCGGCGATTTTAATGAGATCTTATACTCCCATGAGAAGAAGGGCGGTGCACCGAGGCCAATGCACATGATGCAAAATTTCAGAGATGCCCTTGTTGATTGCGAATTGGAGGACATGGGTTGTAGTGGTGATTTATATACTTGGAGGAGGAGGAGGCTTAGAGAACGCCTTGACAAAGCGGTATGTAATGGTCAGTTCCATGGGCTTTTTCCTGAGGCAAAGATTACTAATGCTGCACATACCAAGTCTGATCACAGATCGATATTCATTGATACGGAGGGAGATGTAGAGGGGGACCATCAGCGAACGCATCAGAGGTGTTTTGAATCTAGGTGGCTGCAAGAGGAGAATGTTATGCAAATTGTGTCTGAAGCTTCGGATCGAACCAATCCGTTGGCACCCATTGCAGAGCGCACAGCAAGTGTACACGCCACCATGCATGAATGGGATCGTTCGATCTTGAAGGCTCCCCATCGGCGATTGAAGGAGCTGAAGACGGAGTTGGAATTGCTGCGGTCAGGCCCTCTCACTGACGAGGCGGGAGATAGGCAGAGAATATTGCTAATGGAGATAGAAGAAAATTTGGAGAAGGAAGAGATCTATTGAGTACAACGTAGCCGTGCAAACTGGCTAGAATTCGGTGATGGGAATACTAGTTTCTTTCATATTTTTGCATCGGCTAGGAAGAAAAGAAATTACATTAAACACTTGCTTGATGACTCAGGTGTATGGAGAGACAACAATGAAGCTATGCGAAGTTTGATTAGTGAGTACTTTCAGCATCTCTTCTCTGCTGAAGTTAATGTACCAGAGATGAATGTTATAGCTAAAGTTAAGAGGCGTGTTACGGATTATATGAATGAGTCACTTATGGCTCCGTACACAGAGGAGGAGGTCAGGAAAGCTTTATTCAGTATTGGTGATTTGAAAGCACCGAGACCGAACGAATTACATGCTATCTTTTATAAATTTTTTTGGCACCTGCTCGGAGGAGATCTAACGAAGGAGGTTCTTACGGCTGTCAATATAGGTACGATCCCAGAAGGTTGTAACTCTACTACTATCGTGTTGATTCCCAAAGTGGACAACTCTGAGAAGATCACCCAATTTAGGCCTATCAGTTTATGTAATGTGGTTTATAAGGTGATCTAAAAAATGCTCGCAGCACGCCTGAAGGTTTTTCTTCCAGATATAATCCGTGAGACACAAAGTGCGTTTATGCCAGGGCGCATCATAACTGATAACGTCATTGTGGCATATGAGTGCTTACATACGATGAAGAAGAGAAAGAAGAGGAAGTTTGGAACATGTGCAATCAAGTTAGATATGCACAAGGCATATGAAAGAGTTGAGTGGGTATTCTTGAAGGCCATGCTCACCAAATTGGGATTTCATGCTCAGTGGATTCAAATGGTGATGACTTGCGTAAGGTCGGTTGAGTATAAGGTTCAGTTCAGCTCAAATGAAACATTGCCTTTTTCACCTATGAGAGGTTTGAGACAGGGGGATCCCCTCTCCCCATATCTGTTTCTCTTATGTGCTGAAGGACTGTCGGCCCTTATTGCTCATGAGGAGGAGGCTCGTAACTTGAATGGTGTGCAGGTGTGTAGAGATTCGCCAACGATTTTTCATTTATTTTTTGCTGACGATTCTCTTATTCTTATGAGAGCAGACGCCCACAATACAAACACCCGGTGTGGGATTTTAGATGAGTACTGTGCAACCTCAGGTCAATTGGTGAGTGAATCAAAATGCTCTATATTTTTCAGTCCTAACACAAATGTGGAGGTGAAGGCGGAGGTATTATCTGGGCAGAATTCCTCAAAGTTCATGCATCGTTACAATAACGTCCTGTGCATAGCAGCTCTCTTCTTGGTGGAGTACCACGGTAGCAAGCGACCAGTGACGGATGGTAGTTTTGCATAGCAGTGGTGGAGGTATGTGTGTTTATGGGGGGCTGTGCCCCCCCCCCCCCCGGCACACTCCATTATGGGTTGATTCTCCTCTTGTTGGAAAATGACACCTTCGCAGCTGGAGTGACATTTGTAATGAACGCGGATAATCACATCTACATAAACTGATATGTTCAAGGCTTGTCGGTTATTTAATGACCCGGGGATAGAGAATAAAGTCAAAATCTGAAGTTTTGTTAACCGATGCACACGAATCTGTTGATTGTGGGCGTCGTACCGTGCAAATTACAGTTATTTTTAGGGGGCCTACTATTTTCCAATTGGCCATCAGGTTCGTTTACAGCCTTTGTCACGAATGTATATTATTTGGTTGTAGCTACCAACCTGTATGGTGCAATGCACGTAATGCACATTTAACGCGTCATTCTGTTTGGAGAAAATGAAAACGTAGGATTTGGGAATAGTGCATGAAGTTGATAGGATGGCACTTTCATCCTAAGGAATTGCCGTGCCTCGGTCCTACACGCAAAATGAGTTTCAAGTGGATGTGTAGATTTCTTCAAAAGCATAGAAAATGAACAGTAATCCTACGAAATTCCCTTATGCGTTTCCTACAAACCGAATTCATCTATAGAAAATTTTCCCCCTGAAATTTTTGTTCATATGCTTTTTCTGTATAAATTCTTCAAACCGAGTGAGGCCTAAAAGAGAAACAAATCCCATGTGATGGCCGCTCCATTCCGAAGACAAAGGGTCTGAGAGAATTATAATCGGCAGGATTGCAGTTGCACACGCCTCGTCTTCTTGCCCCAACTCTGCATCCCCGGGGGGCTTGCAGGTCTCGTCTTCTCGCCCCATCTGCTCATTCACAAGTAAGTGCTCTCCTATTTTATTCTGAAACTGCAAATGAGCACGGTGGTATGCTAAGGTACTCGTTTTTGTTAAACAAGACATGAACTCACCGCAGGCCCACGTGTCAGAGACACAAAACCACAAGTTCCATCAGCACTCTGCATGTTAGCCCGGCATAAACTTGAAGAAGATGCGAGACTAGACGAAGACGAGACCCCTGGACGTGACGAGCCAACAAGATTGCCAGGTGTAGTGAGAGAGTGTGGTGTGTAGGCGGGGGAGTCACGGTCGCGACCAGCGGGTCAACGTGGTACTAAAAAAGAGCAAAAGACCCCAGCTCATGTTGTGTTTAGTAAATTCCCAAAAAAAGAGAACCCAGCCGCCAGCCCACTGACTGGAGTTTGGTGAGGTGATAAGAGCCGTGCATGTGGTGATTTGGTGCGCCGCGTGAGGAGGATAAACTATCACACACCACCCCACATAAAAAAAATGCTAAACCAACGGGACTATTATGATATTATTATGGGTCCCGTAAAAAATCAATAATATTATGGGTCGTTCCTCTAAATTCTCTCCACCCTTGAATTTCAATTTCAGGGGGCAGGGCCCTTTTCTCTAAGAAAAGGTGGGTGGGCCCCTCCCTCCCCCTAATCCAATCATAACCTACCAAGTCACCTATCACTCTGTAAAAACCCCGTAATATTTTGTTGATGTAGAGTAGCATTGTTGCACCCCACATCAACATTGCGACGTTGGGGACTCTGGCGCATGCATGTTCCAGTTTCAAGTTCTAAATGAACTTCCTAAAAGAAAGTAAGAAATTGGTAATTGTTGGCATTGCCGCCATGTTTTGGACTATATGGAGGTATAGGAATTATATAATCTTTGAGAAAAAATTATCCAGTGATCCTATGGCAATGGTTGGACTAATCTACCATTGGATTGTCGGGTGGTCCATTTTGATAAAGGATGAAGATTGAAGGGTGCTGACACCAGGGGCAATACTTGTCGAACGAGTAGGAAGTGAGGTGTACCGACCTTCTCAAGGTTGGTGACCGGGTGTCTTTTTTACTTGGAACCCGTGAATTCCATTACTCAACTGGCACAACAACATCGCTGGTCATCAACGCACTTGCATCATCTGGTACAACCTCCACCCACTGTCAGTGAAGTTCCTCACCACTACTCCCTCCGTTCCGAATTACTTGTCGCAGGTATGAATGTATCTAGATGTATTTTAGTTCTAGATACATCCATTTCTGCGACGAGTAATTTGGAACGGAGGGAGTACTTCCCATTGCAGCAAGTGCATGGGCTACTTTATTACAATTGCGGGGAGCAAATAAAAGATAACCTTATTAAAACTAAGGCGGTTAGCCTAGCGAATGTCTCCTAAGATAACGCATAGGTAGTGATTTGCAGGGCCGATTGGCAGTACGACTCAATGACTACATTTGAGATGCCCTTGATGGGCGCCCTGAGGTCATTGAGCATGTACTGACTGCATTTCTTGCTGAACCTAGGGAAATGTTTGAGAGGGGCCAAGAATTTATGACCATATTCATGAACGCATCCATATAAACAAAAATATGGGTCCAATCTCTTCGTAGTTCGTACACTAGATCATTAGGGGCCAAAGCCCCTCCAGCCCTACGGTCCTATATTATAGACGCCGTACAAAACTTGAGGGGGACAAGAATGTACGACCATATTCATGAAACAACAAGCCAAGCATCCGGGCTTGTGGACTCCCACGATGATGGCTCCTGGAGTTTAGTAACTTTGTGGTTTATTATCGGGTTATAGCTGATAGCCTATTGTGACCGATGGGATAGCTCATGTTGTCCAAAGAGCCTATTGTGACCATGGCAAAAAAAAAAAGTTGCAAACTTAATTATTAGACATGATACTTTTATTGTAGTTAGCATGTCAATTTTGTTACTTAGAGCATGAGAATTTTATTGATTAGACCATGGCACTTTTGTGTCTTACAAAATATATTTTTTGTTTCTCTTACCAGGCCAGTTTTATTAGATGTACCATGGCAATTTCATCTAACATACCATGATAAATTCAAGTTTTTTTTACATCTTATCAGATTATTCATATGGCAATTCTTGCTTCTCTCACAAGCTTTGCAACGCAAAATTTGCCATGTGAGCACTACATAAATGTTTATAAGTTTGCCATGATTTTTTAGAGATACTAATTTTCTCCTTAGTCTACCTTGAAAACTCCTAATTATTATATTTTTGCCATGATCTAGATATTTTTTTGTTTAAGTTGCCATGGAACCATTTTGAATATATCATGGTAAATTTATAAATTATAGGATGGTAGTTTTTATAAAGTATAGCATGCCATTTTTTATAAACTAATCTCCTATTATACATTAGCTCCTGCATCTGCTAATCTAATATTGGGAGAATATCAGGTGATACAAACACTCAAATGCTCCCATGATATCAGTTAAAATTATTCAAATCTAGATGTGTCAAAAAACACAAAATAATTTATGAATGTTCACAAGCCCAAAATTCCAGCTCGAAATTCAAAATACACATTCAGAAAAAAAAAACAAATCTAGATGTGAATAGTGTTACCATTCATGATTTTTTTTTCTTTATTGACACTATTCATGATGATTTGTCTTTTTGTTTCTCTCTGTAGATTTTAAATTTTGATCTGAAATTTTTAGGGGTTGTAGAGACATATGTTGTGAACATTCACGATTTCTTTTGATTTTTTTTGACTCATCTGGATTTCAATTTTTTTAATATGGTATCATGGGAGCATTTGAGTGCTTGCATCACCTGATATCTCCCCCTACTATATCTGCACGTGTGCTAGCTGGCTGGCACCCTTGGCCATGGGTGGGGAGAGCCTCCTCTTTGGCCGCGCGATCCATCCTCCCTTGGCTCGCTTCATCGGCAAGGAGCGAACGAACGGACTTGCACTGAGGCAAGCCGGATCACAATTTGCTTCCTCTCTCATCTCGCGAACTGCCCGACATTAGGCACCGTGCGAGAGATCTTGGCCGATCTTAGGCGTGCGATAACACGGATCCATCACATCGGCGTTGGCCGGACGTACGAACCTGATGAGGACCCCAGGTGTGCATGGTTGACTGACTAGCTTGACGTGCATCTCGCGGCTTCCTTGCTACTAGCCCGAGTAGTCATTTTGCTGGCAGCTCTCACTGAACAAGCCCGATCACAATTAGCTCCAACTTAACGCCAATGCCAATGCTGGTGATCATACAGAGCCTCGCGTCAGTTCGTTACCATCACAACATGCGTACCAACGTGACACGGTGGACCGATTGTGGTGTGAAGTAGAAACGCAACAACGTACGTGACGTGGCATGCAATGTTTAGGACAAGGCCTTCTTCCAAATGAGTCAAAGGCGCGTATCTGATCTACCTAGCCGGCTGGCTAGCTAGGATAACGGTTTTTAGACTATCATCAGGAGGGTAGAAACCCCCCGGTTCGATTTTCATTAATGAAACCAGAGAAAGCAAGTCTCAAACATACATGCAGGGAAGCATGTTCAGAGACAAATAAAACTACCAAGATTCACTTATCACAGAAGTTCAGAGATATACTAGCAGCTAAAGGAACATAACAACATCACACTAAAACTTGATGAGTTCATCTCACGAAAAGATCGCAACAACACTTTCGGCAGTAACTTAATTAGAAAGTCCATATATGCCATTGCGGTAACAATAGCACGTACGTACTTTAGACAAAACGAGAGGGTGGTTGGAACTTGATTAGAAAGTCCATATATGTTTGGCGTAGTAACAATAGTCGTACCTAAAAAAGGTGTGGCTAGATCTTAGTTGAGTCTTAATTAAGTGACAGAACATATAAAAAAACAAAAAAAATATTTTTTTTGACATAGATCTTTTATTTAAGATCTCACAAATATAACATCGGCTAAGACTTTATTAAGTCTCAGACGATTGATCTCACAAATATAGCCGACTAAGAGCATCTCCAATAGACGGTCCAAATGTAAAAATATCTAACTTTTGGACCGTCTAAGGCAAAAAACGTTGCTCCAACAGACGGTCCATATGTAAAAAAAAATTAGACCATGGCCTCCCGGTGATGTAAAATACAACACCTCGCGGTGCAAATTTGCATCACGAGATACAACTGGTCCGAATTCGGCGACCGCCCGCCAACGCCCGACCGCCCTTCATTTCATTTCACAGTCGCGTCCGTCCGCCCGCTCGAACACCAGTCAGCTGGAATCCGCCGCCGCCACCGCCCAAATCCCCGCCGCCGTCGCCACCACCGCCCCAAATCTCCAGCGCCGCCCTCCGCCGCCCTCGCCCCCGTCGCCTCCTGATACGTCTCCAACGTATCTATAATTTTTGATTGTTCCATGCTATTATATTATCTGTTTTGGATGTTTATGGGCTTTATTAAACACTTTTATATTATTTTTGAGACTAACCTATTGACCCAGAGCCCAATGTCAATTCCTGTTTTTTCCCTTGTTTCAGTGTTTCAAAGAAAAAAGGAATATCAAACGGAGTCAAAACGGAATCAAACCTTCTGGAGAAGTTATTTTTAGAAGGAAAGCAACCCGGGAGACTTGGAGTCCACGTCAAGAAAGAAACGAGGGAGCCACGAGGTAGGGGGGCGCGCCCACTCCCCTAGGGCACGCCCTCCACCTCGTGGGCCCCTCGTGGCTCCCCTGACGTACTTCTTCCTCCTATATATACCCATATACCCTAAAACGTTCGGGGAACAGAATAGATCGGGAGTTCCACCGCCGCAAGCCTCTGTAGCCACCAAAACCTAATCGGGACCCTGTTCCGGCACCCTGCCGGAGGGGGGGAACCCTCACCGGTGGCCATCTTCATCATCCCGACGCTCTCCATGTCGAGGAGGGAGTAGTTCACCCTCGGGGCTGAGGGTATGTACCAGTAGCTATGTGTTTGATCTCTCTCTCTCTCTCTCTCTCTCTCTCTCTCTCTCTCTCTCTCTCTCTCTCTCGTGTTCTTTCGGTGATACGATCTTGATGTATCGCGAGCTTTGCTATTATAGTTGGATCTTATGTTGCTTCTACCCCTCTACTCTCTTGTAATGGATTGAGTTTTCCCTTTGAAGTAAACCTATCGGATTGAGTCTTTAATTACTTGAGAACACTTGATGTATGTCTTGCCGTGTGTATCTGTGGTGACAATGGGATATCACGTGATTCACTTGATGTGTGTCTTGGTGATCAACTTGCGGGTTCCGCCCATAAACCTATGCATAGGGGTTGGCACACGTTTTCGTCTTGATTCTCCGGTAGAAACTTTGGGGCACTCTTTGAAGTACTTTGTGTTGGATTATATAGATGAATCTGAGATTGTGTGATGCATATCGTATAATCATACCCACGGATACTTGAGGTGACATTAGGGTTTTGGTTGATTTGTGTCTTAAGGTGTTATTCTAGTATGAACTCTAGGGCTGTTTGTAACACTTATAGGAATAGCCCAATGGATTGATTGGAAAGAATAACTTTGAGGTGGTTTCGTACCCTACCATAATCTCTTCATTTGTTCTCCACTATTAGTGTCTTTGGAGTGACTCTTTGTTGCATGTTGAGGGATAGTTATATGATCCAACTATGTTATTATTGTTGAGAGAACTTGCACTAGTGAAAGTATGAACCCGAGGCCTTGTCTCCTAGCATTGCAATACTGTTTACACTCACTTTTACCACTTGTTACCTTGCTGTTTTTATATTTTCAGATTACAAAAACCCATATCTACCATTCATATTGCACTTGTATCACCATCTCTTCGCCGAACTAGTGCACCTATACAATTTACCATTGTATTGGGTGTGTTGAGGACACAAGAGACTCTTTGTTATTTGGTTGCAGGGTTGCTTGAGAGAGACCATCTTCATCCTACGCCTCCCACGGATTGATAAACCTTAGGTCATCCACTTGAGGGAAATTTGCTACTGTCCTACAAACCTCTGCACTTGAAGGCCCAACAACGTCTACAAGAAGAAGGTTGCATAGTAGACATCAAGCAGTTTCTGGCGCCGTTGCCGGGGAGGTGAGTGCTTGAAGGTATATCTTTAGATCTTGCAATCGAATCTTTTTGTTTCTTGTTTTAGCACTAGTTTAGTTTATAAAAGAAAACTACCAAAAAATGGAATTGAGTTTACCACATACGCTTCATCTTTTTAATATCTTTCATGAGTATGATGGAAAGGAAAATTGTGCCAAAGTGTTAGAAGAAGAATGCATTAAAATGTTTGGCACTAAATCTTTGAATGATGAGCATGATTGCAATGTTGTTAGTATGATTTCCTTGAATATCCATGATGCTAATGATATCGAAAGCCACAAGCCTGGGAAAGCTATGTTTGATGTAGATGATATTTTTTGTCCCCCAAGCTTTGATGAGCAAATTTACTATGATGAAAGCATGCCTCCTATCTATGATGAGTATTGTGATGACACGTATGCTATAAAGAATAATGATAACCATGAAACTTGTCATCTTGATCTTAATTTTCAATCACATGATAGTTGTTTTGTTGAGTTTGCTCCCACTATTATTCATGAGAAGAATTTTGCTTATGTGGAGAGTAGTAAAAATTCTATACTTGTAGATCATGAAAAGAATGCTTTAGGTGCTGGTTATATTGTTGAATTCATTCATGATGCTACTGAAAATTATTATGAGGGAGGAATATATGCTTGTAGGAGTTGCAATAATATCAAGTTTCCTCTCTATGTGCTTAAAGTTTTGAAGTTATGCTTGTTTTGCCTTCCTATGCTAGTTGATTATTGTTCCCATAAGTTGTTTGCTCAAAAAATCCCTATGCATAGGAAGTGGGTTAGACATAAATGTGCTAGTCATATTCTTCATGTTGCTCTCTTTATGTTTCAATTATTATCTTTTATGTGAGCATCATTGAAATCATCATGCCTAGCTAGGGGCGTCAAACGATAGCGCTTGTTGGGAGGCAAGCCAACTTTATTTTAGTTTATTGCTTTTTGGTTCTGTTTAGTAATAAATAACCCATCTAGCTTATGTTAAGATGTGGTTTTATGTTTTATTTAGTGTTTGTGCCAAGTAGAACCTTTGGGAAGACTTGGGTGAAGTCTTTATGATCATGCTGTAAAAAACAGAAACTTTAGCGCTCACGAGATTAGCTAGAACTTTTTACTGGAGAGTGCGATTTAGTTGATTCTTTTTGCAGATTATTACTAGACAAATTCCTCAGGTCCACCAATTTATTTTAGAATTTTTGTAGTTATATAAGTATATGTTTGATACAGATTACTACAGACTGTTCTGTTTTTGACAGATTCTGTTTTCATTGTGTTGCTTGCTTATTTTGATGAATCTATGGCTAGTAAAATAGTTTATAAAGCATAGAGAAGTTGGAATAGAGTAGGTTTAACACCAACATAAATAAAGAATGAGTTCATTATAGTACCTAAGTGGTGATTTATTTTCTTACTAACGGAGCTTACGAGTTTTCTGTTAAGTTTTGTGTTGTGAAGTTTTCAAGTTTTGGTAAGGATTCGATGGACTACGGAATAAGGAGTGACAAGAGCCTAAGCTTGGGGATGCCCAAGGCACCCCAAGGTAATATTCAATGATAACCAAGATCCTAAGCTTGGGGATGCCCCGGAAGGCATCCCCTCTTTCGTCTTTGTTCATCGGTAACTTTACTTGGAGCTATATTTTTATTCACCACATGATATGTGTTTTGCTTGGAGCGTCATTTTATTTTCTTTAGCCTTGCTTTCTGTTTGAATAAAATACCAAGATCTGAAATCCTTAAAATGGGAGAGTCTTCACATAGTTGCATAATTATTCGACTACACATGGATCTTCACTTATATCTTTCGGAGTAGTTTGTTGTTTGCTCTAGTGCTTCACTTATGTCTTTTAGAGCACGGTGGTGGATTTGTTTTATAGAAACAATTGGTCTCTCATGCTTCACTTAGATTATTTTGAGAGTCTTAAATAGCATGGTAATTTGCCTAAATAATCTTAATATGCTAGGTATACAAAAATAGTAAAAGCTTTCTTATGAGTGTGTTGGATCCTAAGAAAAGTTTGATGCTTGATGATAGTTTTGAGATATGGAGGTGATAATATCAAAGTCGTGCTAGTTGAGTAGTCGTGAATTTGAGAAATTCTTGTGTTGAAGTTTGTAAGTCCCGTAGCATGCACGTATGGTAAACGTTATGTAACAAATTTGAAACATGAGGTGTTGTTTGATTGTCCTCCTTATGAGTGGCGGCCGGGGACGAGCGATGGTCTTTTCCTACCAATCTATCCCCCTAGGAGCATGCGTGTAGTGCTTGGTTTTTGATGACTTGTAGATTTTTGCAATAAGTATGTGAGTTCTTTATGACTAATGTTGAGTCCATGGATTATACGCACTCTCACCTTTCCATCATTGCTAGCCTCTTCGGTACCGTGCATTGCCCTTTCTCACATTGAGAGTTGATGCAAACTTCGCCGGTGCATCCAAACCCCGTGATATGATATGCTCTTTCACACATAAACCTCCTTATATCTTCCTTAAAATAGCCACCATACCTACCTATTATGGCATTTCCATAGCCATTCCGAGATATATTGCCATGCAACTTTCCACCATTCCATTTATCATGCCACGTTCATCATTGTCATATTGCTTAGCATGATCATGTAGTTGACATAGTATTTGTGGCAAAGCCACCGTTCATAATTCTTTCATAGATGTCACTCTTGGTTCATTGCATATCCCGGTACACCGCCGGAGGCATTCATATAGAGTCATACTTTGTTGTAGTATCGAGTTGTAATCATTGAGTTGTAAATAGATAGAAGTGTGATGATCATCATTTTCTAGAGCATTGTCCCAAGTGAGGAATAAAAAAAAGAAAAAAGGCCATAAATAATGGGAGAAGGCCCCCCCAAAAAAAGAAAGGCCATAAAAAAAGAAGGCCAACAAAATTGAGAGAAAAAGAGAGAAGGGACAATGCTACTATCCTTTACCACACTTGTGCTTCAAAGTAGCACTATAATCTTCATGATAGAGAGTCTCTTGTTTTGTCACTTTCATATACTAGTGGGAATTTTTTATTATGGAACTTGGCATGTTTATTCCAACAATGGGCCTCCTCAAGTGCCCTAGGTCTTCGTGAGAGAGCAAGTTGGATGCACACCCATTTAGTTTCTTTTGTTGAGCTTTCATACATTTATAGCTCTAGTGCATCCGTTGCATGGCAATCCCTACTCCTTGCATTAACATCAATCGATGGGCATCTCCACAGCTCATTGATTAGCCTCGTTGATGTGAGAATTTCTCCTTTTTTGTCTTCTCCACATAACCCCCATCATCATATTCTATTCCACCCATATTGCTATGTCCATGGCTCACGCTCATTTATTGCGTGAAAGTTTATAGGTTTGAGACTACTAAAGTATGAAACAATTGCTTGGCTTGTCATCGGGGTTGTGCATGATGAGAGCATTCTTGTGTGACGAGAATGGAGCATGAATAAACTATATGATTTTGTAGGGATGAACTTTCTTTGGCCATGTTATTTTGAGAGGACATAATTGCTTAGTTAGTATGCTTGAAGTATTATTATCTTTATGTCAATATGAATTTTTATCTTGAATCTTTCGGATCTGAATATTCATACCACAATTAAGAAGAATTACATTGAAATTATGCCAAGTAGCATTCCACATCAAAAAATCTGTTTTTATCATTTACCTACTCGAGGACGAGCAGGAATTAAGCTTGGGGATGCTGGTACGTCTCCAACGTATCTATAATTTTTGAGTGTTCCATGCTATTATATTATCTGTTTTGGATGTTTATGGGCTTTAGTAAACACTTCCATATTATTTTTGGGACTAACCTATTGACCTAGAGCCTAGTGCCAGTTCCTGTTTTTTCCCTTGTTTCAGTGTTTCGAAGAAAAGGAATATCAAACGGAGTCAAAACGGAATGAAACCTTCTGGAGAAGTTATTTTTAGAAGGAAAGCAACCCGGGAGACTTGGAGTCCACGTCAAGAAAGAAACGAGGGAGCCACGAGGTAGGGGGCGCGCCCACCCACCCTCGTGGACCCCTCGTGGCTCCCCTGATGTACTTCTTCCTCCTATATATACCCATATACCCTAAAATGTTCGGGGAACAGAATAGATCGGGAGTTCCGTCGCCGCAAGCCTCTGTAGCCACCAAAAACCAATCGGGACCCAGTTCCGGCACCCTGCCGGAGGGGGGGGAACCCTCACCGATGGCCATCTTCATCATCCCGGCGCTCTCCATGTCGAGGAGGGAGTAGTTCACCCTCGGGGCTGAGGGTATGTACCAGTAGCTATGTGTTTGATCTCTCTCTCTCTCTCTCTCTCTCTCGTGTTCTTGAGGTGATACGATCTTGATGTATCGCGAGCTTTGCTATTATAGTTGGATCTTATGTTGCTTCTCCCCCTCTACTCTCTTGTAATGGATTCAGTTTTCCCTTTGAAGTAATCTTATTGGATTGAGTCTTTAATGACTTGAGAACACTTGATGTATGTCTTGCCGTGCGTATCTGTGGTGACAATGGGATATCACGTGATTCACTTGATGTATGTCTTGGTGATCAACTTGCGGGTTCCACCCATGAACCTATGCATAGGGGTTGGCACACGTTTTCGTCTTGATTCTCCGATAGAAACTTTGGGGCACTCTTTGAATTACTTTGTGTTGGATTGAATAGATGAATCTGAGATTGTGTGATGCATATCGTATAATCATACCCACGGATACTTGAGGTGACATTGGAGTATCTAAGTGACATTAGGGATGGTTACGGTTTCCTGACCATGGACATTGGATGTCGTTGATAACGGGATCACATCATTAGGAGAATGATGTGATGGACAAGACCCAATCTTAAGCCTAGCACAAAGATCGTGTAGTTCGTATGCTAAAGCTTTTCTAATGTCAAGTATCATTTCCTTAGACCATGAGATTGTGCAACTCCCGGATACCGTAGGAATGCTTTGGGTGTGCCAAACGTCACAACGTAACTGGGTGGCTATAAAGGTGCACTACGGGTATCTCCGAAAGTGTCTGTTGGGTTGGCATGAATCGAGACTGGGATTTGTCGCTCCGTGTGACGGAGAGGTATCTCTGGGCCCACTCGGTAGGACATCATCATAATGTGCACAATGTGACCAAGGAGTTGATCACGGGATGATGTGTTACGGAACGAGTAAAGAGACTTGCCGGTAACGAGATTGAACAAGGTATCGGATACCGACGATCGAATCTCGGGCAAGTACAATACCGCTGGACAAAGGGAATTGTATACGGGATTGATTGAATCCTCGACATCGTGGTTCATCCAATGAGATCATCGTGGAACATGTGGGAGCCAACATGGGTATCCAGATCCCGCTGTTGGTTATTGGCCGGAGAGTTGTCTCGGTCATGTCTGCATGGTTCCCGAACCCGTAGGGTCTACACACTTAAGGTTCGGTGACGCTAGAGTTGTTATGGGAAATAGTATGTGGTTACCGAAGGTTGTTCGGAGTCCCGGATGAGATCCCGGACATGACGAGGAGCTCCGGAATGGTCCGGAGGTGAAGATCGGTATATTGGACGAAGGGTATTGGAGTCCGGAATTGTTCCGGGGGTACCAGGTGATGACCAGCGTGTCCGAAAGGGGTTTCGGAGGCCCCGACAAGCGTTGGGGGGCCTTATGGGCCAAGGGGAGAGGGCACATCAGCCCACTAAGGGGCCATGCGCCCCTCCCACCCCATCTCACTTAACCAGGAGAGGTGGGGGCGCCACCCCTAGGGCAGCCGCCCCTCCCGACTTGGGGGGCAAGTTTCCTAGGGGGTGGGGGCGCCCAAACCCATCTAGGGTTTCCCCTGTGGCCGCCGCCCCTCCCCTAGGGAAACCTAGGGCGCCTCCCCCTCCTCCCTTCCCCCTATATATAGTGAGGTAGAGAGAGGGCAGCCGCACCCTTCCCTTGGCGCAGCCCTCTCCCTCCTCCAACACCTCATCCTCCTCCGTAGTGCTTGGCGAAGCCCTGCCGGAGAACCACGAGCTCCATCACCACCATGCCGTCGTGCTATCGGAGTTTTCCCTCAACTTCTCCTCTCCCCTTGCTGGATCAAGAAGGAGGAGACGTCTCCCAACCGTACGTGTGTTGAACGCGGACGTGTTGTCCGTTCGGCGCTAGGATCATCAGTGATTTGGATCACGGCGAGTACGACTCCATCAACCCCGTTCACTTGAACGCTTCCGCTTAGCGATCTACAAGGGTATGTAGATGCACTCTCCTTCCCCTCGTTGCTAGATGACTCCATAGATTGATCTTGGTGATGCGTAGAAAATTTTGAATTTCTGCTACGTTCCCCAACACCAACTATGTTATTATTGTTGAGAGAACTTGCACTAGTGAATGTATGAACCCTAGGCCTTGTCTCCTAGCATTGCAATACCGTTTACACTCACTTTTACCACTTGTTACCTTGTTGTTTTTATATTTTCATATTACAAAAACCCATATCTACCATCCATATTGCACTTGTATCACCATCTCTTCGCCGAACTAGTGCACCTATAGAATTTACCATTGTATTGGGTGTGTTGGGGACACAAGAGACTCTTTGTTATTTGGTTGCAGGGTTGCTTGAGAGAGACCATCTTCATCCTACGCCTCCAACGGATTGATAAACCTTAGGTCATCCACTTGAGGGAAATTTGCTACTGTCCTGCAAACCTCTACACTTGGAGGCCCAACAATGTCTACAAGAAGAAGGTTGCGTAGTAGACATCACCTCCCTCGCCGGAAGCCGTCTCGCAGCCGCTCGGGTGCCGCCTTATCGGGAGGCACCCGCGGTGGGATTCGGCGCCTCTGGCAGTCCGGCTGCCCATGTAGGCCTCAGCCGGGTCCTTAGGCCGCCGCCCGCCGCTGCTCGCTGTCCCGCGCCGTTGCCACCACCTCCCGGCCCCGCCACCGCCCTGCACTAACCCTGTCCAGCCGAGCTGCCGTCGCTACTGGCCCGTGCAGCGTGCCTGTGCCGCTGCTCATGGTGTTCGCGTCGGCTGCTGCCCGCCTCCGTCGCTGCTAGCCGATAAAAGAGCACGCACAGGGGAGCTCGGGCTCCGGCCATGGCGACCACGAACGAGCACGGGAGCGGTGGAAAACGACACCGATCGAAGGGAAAAAATAGGGAGATTGGGAGAGGAGCTTAACACGGGGAGGATGGCGCGCTCGGGGAGCTCGGGGAGAGCTTGATGGCGACGGATTTGACGAAGGCGGCCGATGTCCCGAGGTTGAAGAGGACGATCAAGGCAATTTTACATCTTCATTTTGGACCATCTGTTGGAGTTGCTCTTTTGGACCATCTGTTGGAGTTGAGCTTTTTTTGGAATTCCAAAACGCACTTTTTGGCGGTCCAAATTTTACATCTCCGGTTTTGAACCGCCAAATTTTGGACCATCTATTGGAGATGCTCTAAGACTTCATTAAGTCGCAGACGATTGAGATTTAGCAATCCCGAATAATATATGTGTGGCGTACGTACGGCTACCGCCGCTTGGTAACGCTGTTGATTAACTACACCGAGGGAAATACATATACTGGTCTGGCGTACGTACGTATGTCGATCGTAGCTATCTGGTGAACTGGTCTGGCGGAGTTAATTGCAAGGAACTATCACACTTCGGCACGGTGTGACGAATCAGTACCACTAGTCATTTTTTTGCCATGCAGTGCCAACTCTAAGCCTAAGTGTTGCAAAATGGTCTGACAGCCGTATAAGCTCGTATTGACCACGTATCTGACCGACCGGGCCCATTTGTCAAGTGCCACAGTGGCCTATCCGCGCGCACCCGCTCGGTCACTCGATCCAGTCCAGCTCGGTCGCACCAAGTAGCTGGGTCGGGTCGGACCGGCCCGGAGCCAGCCGCAGTCTGTCACTCTCCTCGCCCCATCACCCCGTCTCTCCCATCCGCCGCCGCGTCCGCCATCACCGCCGCGCCATGGTCTTCGAGGATGAGAGCAGCGATGACCTGTCCAGCCGACAGATCTCCTCCTCCGACGACTGTATGCATTATCAGGTCAGTGCTAGAGCTAGGGTGAGTTAGGGTTAGGGTTTCTGATTTGGGGATTTTGGTGATTTGCTGATCTGGTTTTCTGATTTGGGGATTTGCTCATGTAGATTCCTGCTAGCATTGAAGACCAAGACTACAATGGCTTGGAGAACGCACCAGAGGGGCTGTGCGTGGAGCATCGGCTGCCAACTGAGCATCGTGTAGCTTTTGAATCATTTGAGACGGGCAGGAGGTTTCTAGTTTATGCTCAGCCTGTAAGATTGATGCTCTCTCTCTATGTTCACTGTGATATAGTTGGTAGCCTCTGTTTAGGAAGTTAGTAGTACTGATGGAGTACTCCTACTGATGATGAAGCACATTGTTTAGTTATTTATTAGTAAGTAGTAGCTTTGATGCTCACCTTTGTTAAAGATGCCAGCTGATGTTAGTAATATATATGGGCATCAGCTTAGTTGGTATTGGAGATGCTCATAGTTTGTTAAAGATGCCACCTGGTATTGGAGATGCTAATTTTTAATTGGCGCAGTATAGGTTGTAGTTCTTATGCTCTTAGTTGATTTTTTAAAAGTGCCCTTTTATAATTGTAATTCTCGAGAGAGTAACAATATAAATGTTTGGTATATTGCAGCAAAGTCAAAATTGTGGTTTTCTTGCCTGGGTTGACCCAGAGTGGCCTCCCACAATGCAAAATGCATTGTTGAATCTTTGGGAAATGTTTGAAGACAGTAGGCATGCTAGGAGGAAGGATAACCTGGAAAGTTCACTTACTATCCACCACCTTAAAGAAGAGAAAAGGAATGTGGATGCCAACTATGACGAACTAGTTGAAGATGTCCATCAACTTCTCAGTGCACAGGAGGACAGGGTGTTGGATCTCAACTATGTGCAAGCTAAGGAGAAGAGAGCTGATGTTGCCAGTGCATCAGCTGTGGCTGGCACGAAGAATGAGATGGAGAAGAAAGAGGCAGAGAACTTGAAGCTGAAAGAGAAGTATAAAGTGATGATGAACCTGCTAGAAGCTCAAGGCAGTGTCATTAGGAACCTGAAGATGAATCATTTGAAAGAGAAGGAAAAGCTAACTAAAGGCAACAACAATTTAAAGATTCAGGTCGATGAGCTCAGTAAGGTTGTGAAAACACTCACAGAGGAGAATGTGCAGCTGGACCTTAACATTTCTGATCTCAAGAGGGGACATGAGAATATGATAAAACGCAGGGATGAGTTAAAGCTCCAGCTAGCTTTTCAGTTCAATTCACTTGAGAAGAGCAAAGAGAAGTTGAAGTTGATCCATGACATCTTGAAGGAATGAGGTAGATGAAGATGATCTGGGTAGATGATGAAGCAGAGCATACCTATCATGATATATGTTGGTTTGATAGAAGGCTTTTGCTTATCTTTTGTGAAGGGTGGTGTAATGAAGTGTAATGTATAGATGTAGTAGTTGTAGTAGTTCTGAACAATGTTGAACTCCACTATGCTAATGTCGTAAGAATCTATTAATTATGGTTGTAAGAATCTATGTTATGTTGAAACTCCAGTACGCTATGTTATTTAGCTAATGCTTTCTTAGATGGGTCAAGTTATACCTCTGATGAAATATGTTGCTTTGATGGCTGTTAGTTGGCTCGAGTTATACCTTAAACTTACGACTCTCGGTCCAATCAAACCATAGTTTTGTCATATTCAGTTTGATGGCTATTAGATTGCTTTGATGGCTGTTAGATGGCTCAAGTTAGTGCCGTTTTAGCCAAAAAAGACGCTGACGTGGCCACCGTCAACGTGCTGGCCCTGGTTATAACAGCAATGCGCGGGGGCGAACATGGAACAATTGGGATTTGGGAAAAAACCTAGGGTTAGGCGACGATGGAGGCGATCCCTGAGCGGGCCGGCGGCAGAGGCGATCTCGCAGGAGGCGGCGGCGGCGGTGGCAGTGTCCAAGGAAATGTCGTGGTCTTCGGGTTGTTCTCAGGGTCCCAGCTTCCGTCGAGCCTCTGGAAGGAGAGGGGACGAATCCAGGTCGCCGGTGCCCTACTGATACGTCTCCAACGTATCTATAATTTTTGATTGCTCCATGCTATATTATCTACTGTTTTAGACGATATTGGGCTTTATTATCCACTTTTATATTATTTTTGGGACTAACCTATTAACTGGAGGCCCAGCCCACAATTGCTGTTTTTGGCTATTTCAGTGTTTCGAAGAAAAGGAATATCAAACGGAGTCGAAACGGAATGAAATCAAAGGAGACAGTTGGGTACACCTTCTATCACAGATCCGAAGGCAAGACATTCGTTGCTAAGAATGGATCCTTTCTAGAGAAGGAGTTTCTCTCGAAAGAAGTGAGTGGGAGGAAAGTAGAACTTGATGAGGTAACTGTACCTATTCCCTTGTTGGAAACCAGTACATCACAGGAACCAGTTTCTGTGACGTCAAAACCAACTAGTGAGGAGGTTGATGATGATGATCATAGAACTACAGAACAAGTTACTACAGAACCTCGTAGATCAACCAGAGTAAGATCCGCACCAGAGTGGTATGGCAATCCTGTTCTGGAAGTCATGCTACTAGATCATGATGAACCTACGAACTATGAAGAAGCGATGGTGAGCCCAGATTCCACAAAATGGCTTAAAGCCATGAAATCTGAGATGGGATCCATGTATGAGAACAAAGTATGGACTTTGATGGATTTGCCCGATGATCGGCAAGCCATAGAAAATAAATGGATCTTCAAGAGGAAGACAGAAGCTGATAGTAGTGTTACTATCTACAAAGCTAGAATTGTCGCAAAAGGTTTTCGACAAGTTCAAGGTGTTGACTACGATGAGAGTTTCTCACTCGTATCCATGCTTAAGTCTGTCCGAATCATGTTAGCAATTGCCGCATTTTATGAAATCTGGCAAACGGATAAAACAAAACTGCATTCCTTAATGGATTTATTAAAGAAGAGTTGTATAGGATGCAACCAGAAGGTTTTGTCAATCCTAAAGGTGCTAACAAAATGTGCAAGCTCCAGCGATCCATCTATGGACTGGTGCAAGCATCTCGGAGTTGAAATATACGCTTTGATGAGTTGATCAAAGCATATAGTTTTATACAGACTTGCGATGAAGCCTGTATTTACAAGAAAGTGAGTGGGAGCACTACAGCATTTCTGATAAGTATATGTAAATGACATATTGTTGATCGGAAATAATGTAGAATTATTCTGCAAAGCATAAAGGAGTGTTAGAAAGAAGTTTTTCGAAGAAGGACCTCGGTAAAGCTGCTTACATATTGAACATCAAGATCTATAGAGATAGATCAAGACACTTGATAAGTTTTCAATGAGTGCATACCTTGACAAGATTTTGAAGTAGTTCAAAATGGAACAGTCAAAGAAAGAGTTCTTTCCTGTGTTACAAGGTATGAAGTTGAGTAAAGACTCAAAACTCGACCACGACAGAAGATAGAAAGAGAATGAAAGTCATTCCCTATGCCTTGGCCATAGGTTCTATAAAGTATGCCATGCTGTGTACCAGATCTATTGTATACCCTACACTGAGTTTGGCAAGGGAGTACAATAGTGATCTAGGAGTAGATCACTGGACAGCGGTCAAAATTATCCTTAGTGGAATAAGGATATGTTTCTTGATTATGGAAGTGACAAAAGGTTCGTCGTAAAGGGTTACGTCGATGCAAGTTTTGACACCGATCTGGATGACTCTAAGTCTCGATCTAGATACATAATGAAAGTGGGAGCAATTAGCTAGAGTAGCTCCGTGCAGAGCATTGTAGACATAGAAAATTGCAAAATACATAACGGATCTGAATGTGGCAGACCCGTTGACTAAACTTCTCTCACAAACAAAACATGATCACACCGTAGTACTCTTTGGGTGTTAATCACATAGCGATGTGAACTAGATTACTGAATCTAGCAAACCCTTTGGGTGTTGGTCACATGGCGATGTGAACTATGGGTGTTAATCACATGATGATGTGAACTATCGAGTTAATCACATGGTGATGTGAGTTAATCACATGGTGATGTGACCTAGATTATTGACTCTAGTGCAAGTGGGAGACTGAAGGAAATATGCCCTAGAGGCAATAATAAAGTTATTATTTATTTCCTTACATATCATGATAAATGTTTATTATTCATGCTAGAATTGTATTAACTGGAAACATAATACATGTGTGGATACATAGACAAACAGAGTGTCACTAGTATGCCTCTACTTGACTAGCTTGTTAATCAAAGATGGTTAAGTTTCCTAACCATGGACAAAGGAGTTGTCATTTGATTAACAAGGTCACATCATTAGTTGAATGATCTGATTGACATGACCCATTCCATTAGCATAGCACCCGATCGTTTAGTATGTTGCTGTTGCTTTTATCCATGACTTATACATGTTCCTTTGACTATGAGATTATGCAACTCCCGTTTGCCGGAGGAACACTTTGGGTGCTACCAAACGTCACAACGTAACTGGGTGATTATAAAGGAGTACTACAGGTGTCACCAAAGGTAGATGTTGGGTTGGCGTATTTCGAGATTAGGATTTGTCACTCCAATTGTGGGAGAGGTATCTCTGGGCCCTCTCGGTAATGCACATCACTTAAGCCTTGCAAGCATTGCAACTAATGAGTTAGTTGCGGGATGATGTATTACGGAACGAGTAAAGAGACTTGCCGGTAACGAGATTGAACTAGGTATTGGATACCGACGATCGGTACGAGTAAAGAGACTTGCCGGTAACGAGATTGAACTAGGTATTGGATACCGACGATCGAATCTCGGGCAAGTAACATACCGATGGACAAAGGGAACAACGTATGTTGTTATGCGGCCTGACCGATAAAGATCTTCGTAGAATATGTAGGAGCCAATATGGGCATCCAGGTCCCGCTATTGGTTATTGACCGGAGATGTGTCTCGGTCATGTCTACATTGTTCTCGAACCGTAGGGTCCGCACGCTTAAGGTTACGATGATAGTTATTATGAGTTTATGAGTTTTGATGTACCGAAGGAGTTCGGAGTCCCAGATGAGATCGGGTACATGACGAGGAGTCTCGAAATGGTCGAGACGTAAAGATCGATATATTGGACGACTATATTCGGACATCGGAAAGGTTCTGAGTGGTTCGGGTATTTATCGGAGTACCGGAGAGTTACGGGAATTCGTATTGGGCCTTATTGGGCCATACGGGAAAGGAGAGAAAGGGCCAAAAGGGTGGCCGCACCCCTCCCCTTGGACTAGTCCGAATTGGACTAGGGAGGGGGGGCGCCCCCCTCCTTCCTTCTCCATCTCTCTTCCCTTTCCTTCTCTCCTACTCCCCCTACAAGGAAGAACTCCTAGTTAGACTAGGAAAGGGGGAATCCTACTCCCGGTGGGAGTAGGACTCCCCTTGGCGCGCCAAACATAGGGCCGGCCTCCTCCCTCCCTTGCTCCTTTATATACGGGGGCAGGGGGCACCCCATGAACACACAAGTTGATCTTCGTGATCGTTCCTTAGCCGTGTGCGGTGCCCCCCTCCACCATATTCCACCTCGGTCATATCGTTGCAGTGCTTAGGCGAAGCCCTGCGTCGGTAGTACATCAAGATCGTCACCACGCCGTCGTGCTGACGGAACTCCTCCCCGAAGCTTTGCTGGATCGGAGCCCGGGGAGCGTCATCGAGCTGAACGTGTGCCAAGAACTCGGAGGTGCCGGAGTAACGGTGCTTGGATCGGTCGGATCGGGAAGACGTACGACTACTTCCTCTACGTTGTGTCAACGCTTCCGCTTCGGTCTACGAGGGTACGTAGACATCACTCTCCCCTCTCGTTGCTGTGCATCACCATGATCTTGCGTGTGCGTAGGAAAATTTTGAAATTTCTACGTTCCCCAACACCAACAACGTCTACAAGAAGAAGGTTGTGTAGTAGACATCAAGCTCTTTTATGGCGCCGTTGCCGGGGAGGTGAGTGCGTGAAGGTATATCTTTAGATCTTGCAATCGAATCTTTTTGTTTCATGTTTTATCACTAGTTTAGTTTATAAAAGAAAACTACAAAAAAAATGGAATTGAGTTTGTCTCATACGCTTCATCTTTTTAATATCTTTCGTAAGTATGATGGGAAGGAAAATGGTGCTCAAGTGCTAGAAGAAGAAATCTCTAAAATGTTTGGCACTAAATCTTTGCATGATGAGCATGATTTCAATGTTGTTAGTATGAATTCTTTGAATACCGATGATGCTAATGATATGCAAAGCCACAAGCTTGGGGATGCTATGTTTGATGAAGATGATTTGTTTAGTCCCCCAAGTTTTGATGAGAATATTTATTATGATGAAAGCATGCCTCCTATTTATGATGATTATATTGATGAAAGTGGATTTGGAGAGGTCATGACTTTATTTAGTGATGAATCCACTATTTCGGAAGAGGTTCCAATTGATTATGAGAAAAAAGTTGCTATCTATGATGATTATTGTGATGACATGTATGATATAATGAATAACGATAACCATGAAACTTGTCATCGTGATTTTTATTTTCAATTGTATTATGCTTTACATGGTAGTTATTTTGTTGAGTATGCTCCCACTACTATTTCGAATGAGAAGCATTTTGCTTATGTGGAGAGTATTAAATTTTCTATGCAAGTAGATCATGAAAAGAATGCTTTAGGTGCTGGTTATATTGTTGAATTCATTCATAATGCTACTGAAAATTATTATGAGGGGGGTATATATGCTTGTAGGAATTGCAATAATAACAAGTTTCCTCTATATGTGCTTAAAGTTTTAAAGTTATGCTTGTTTTGCCTTCCTATGCTAGTTGATTATTGTTCCCATAAGTTGTTTGCTCACAAAATCCCTATGCATAGGAAGTGGGCTAGACTTAAATGTGCTAGTCATATTCTTCATGATGCTCTCTTTATGTTTCAATTCTTATCTTTTATGTGAGCATCATTGAAATCATCATGCCTAGCTAGGGGCGTTAAACGGTAGCGCTTGTTGGGAGGCAACCCAATTTTATTTTAGTTTATTGCTTTTTGGTTATGTTTAGTAATAAATAACCCATCTAGCTTCTGTTAAGATGTGGTTTTATGTTTTAATTAGTGTTTGTGCCAAGTAGAACCTTTGGGAAGACTTGGGTGAAGTCTTTATGATCATGCTGTAAAAAACAGAAACTTTAGCGCTCACGAGATTAGCTTCAACTTTTTACTGGAGAGTGCGATTTAGTTGATTCTTTTTGCAGATGATTACTAGACAAATTCCTCAGGTCCACCCATTTATTTTAGGATTTTTGGAGTTCCAGAAGTATACGTTTGATACAGATTACTACAGACTATTCTGTTTTTGATAGATTCTGTTTTTCGTGTGTTGTTTGCTTATTTTGATGACTCTATGGCTAGTGAAATAGTTTATAAACCATTTAGAAGTTGGAATACAGTACGTTTAACACCAATATAAATAAATAATGAGTTCATTACAGTACCTTGAAGTGGTGTTTTGTGTTCTGTCGCTAACAGAGCTTACGAGTTTTCTGTTGAGTTTTGTGTTGTGAAGTTTTCAAGTTTTGGGTAAAGATTTGTTGGACTATGGAATAAGGAGTGGCAAGAGCCTAAGCTTGGGGATGCCCAAGGCACCCCAAGGTAATATTAAAGGATAACCAAGCGTCTAAGCTTGGGGATGCCCCGGAAGGCATCGCCTCTTTCGTCTTCGTTCTTCGGTAACTTTACTTGGAGCTATATTTTTATTCACCACATGATATGTGTTTTGCTTGGAGCGTCATGCCATTTTCTTTTATTTTGCTTGCTGTTTGAATAAAGTATCAAGATCTGAAATTCTTAAATGTTAGAGAGTCTTCACATAGTTACATAATTATTAAACTACTCATTGATCTTCACTCATATCTTTTGGAGTAGTTTGTGGTTTGCTCTAGTGCTTCACTTATATCTTTTAGAGCACAGTGGTGGATTTGTTTTATAGAAACTATTGATCTCTCATGCTTCACTTATATTATTTTGAGAGTCTTAAATAGCATGGTAATTTGCTTAAATAATCCTAATATGCTAAGCATACAAGATTTATAAGAATTCTTATGAGTGTGTTGAATACTAAGAAAAGTTTGATGCTTGATAATTGTTTTGAGATATGAAGATGGTGATATTAGAGTCATGCTAGTTGAGTAGTTGTGAATTTGAGAAATACTTGTGCTAAAGTTTGTGATTCCCGTAGCATGCACGTATGGTGAACCGTTATGAGATGAAGTCGGAGCATGATTTATTTATTATGAGTGGTGGTCAGGGACGAGCGATGGTCTTTTCCTACCAATCTATCCCCCTAGGAGCATGCGCGTAATACTTTGCTTTAATAACTTGTAGATTTTTGCAATAAGTATATGAGTTCTTCATGACTAATTTTGAGTCCATGGATTATACACACTTTTCTTCCTTCCACCATTGCTAGCCTCTCTAATACCGCGCACTTTTCGCCGGTATCATACAACCACCATATACCTTCCTCAAAATAGCCACCATACCTACCTATCATGGCATTTCCATAGCCATTCTGAGATATATTGCCATGCAACTTACCACCGTTTCGTTTATTATGACACGCTTCATCATTGTCATATTGCTTTGCATCGTCATGTAGTTGACATCGTATTTGTGGCAAAGCCGCCGTTCATAATTCTTTCATACATGTCACTCTTGATTCATTGCACATCCCGGTACACCGCCGGAAGCATTCATATAGAGTCATATCTTGTTCTAAATATCGAGTTGTAATTCATGAGTTGTAAGTAAATAAAAGTGTGATGATCATCATTATTAGAGCATTGTCCCAAGTGAGGAAAGGATGATGGAGACTATGATTCCCCCACAAGTCGGGATGAGACTCCGGACTAAAAAAAAGAGGCCAAGTAGCACTCCGTCTTGAATCTTTCGGATTTGAATATTCATGCCACAATTAAGAAGAATTACATCGAAATTATGCCAAGTAGCACTCCGCATCAATTTTTTTTATCATTTACCTACTCGAGGACGAGCAGGAATTAAAATTGGGGATGCTTGACACGTCTCAACGTATCTATAATTTTTGATTGCTCCATGCTATATTATCTACTGTTTTAGACGATATTGGGCTTTATTATCCACTTTTATATTATTTTTGGGACTAACCTATTAACCGGAGGCCTAGCCCAGAATTGTTGTTTTTGCCTATTTCAGTGTTTCGAAGAAAAGGAATATCAAACGGAGTCGAAACGGAATGAAATCAACTGGAGAAGTTATTTTTGGAAGGAAAGCTACCGAAAAAACTTGGAGTGCACGCCAGGGGAGTCCCGGGCTGCCCACGAGGGTGGGGGGCACGCCCACCCCCCTAGGGCGTGACCCCTGCCTCATGGACAGCCCGAAGGTCCACTGACGTACTTCCTTCACCCATATATACCCACATACCCTAAAACTTCTGAGGAACAGAATAGATCGAGAGTTCCGCTGCCGCAAGCCTCTGTAGCCACCAAAAGTCAATCGGGACCCTGTTCTGGTACCCTGCCGGAGTGGGGAACCCTCACCGTTGGCCATCTTCATCATCCCGGCGCTCTCCATGATGAGGAGGGAGTACTTCACCCTCGGGGCTGAGGGTATGTACCAGTAGCTATGTGTTTGATCTCTCTCTCTCTCTCTCTCTCTCTCTCTCTCTCTCTCGTGTTCTTGATTTGGCACGATCTTGATGTATCGCGAGCTTTGCTATTATAGTTGGATCTTATGTTGCTTCTCCCCCTCTACTCTCTTGTAATGGATTGAGTTTTCCCTTTGAAGTAATCTTATCGGATTGAGTCTTTAATGACTTGAGAACCCTTGATGTATGTCTTGCCGTGCGTATCTGTGGTGACAATGGGATATCACGTGATTCACTTGATGTATGTTTTGGTGATCAACTTGCGGGTTCCGCCCATGAACCTATGCATAGGGGTTAGCACACGTTTCCGTCTTGACTCTCCGGTAGAAACTTTGGGGCACTCTTTGAAGTACTTTGTGTTGGTTGAATAGATGAATCTGAGATTGTGTGATGCATATCGTATAATCATACCCACTGATACTTGAGGTGACATTGGAGTATCTAGGTGGCATTAGGGTTTTGGTTGATATGTGTCTTAAGGTGTTATTCTAGTACGAACTCTTTAATAGATCGATCCAAAAGAATAACTTTGAGGTGGTTTCGTACCGTACAATAATCTCTTCGTTTGTTCTCCGCTATTAGTGACTTTGGAGTGACTCTTTCTTGCATGTTGAGGGATAGTTATATGATCCAATTATGTTATTATTGTTGAGAGAACTTGCACTAGTGAAAGTATGAACCCTAGGCCTTGTTTCCTATCATTGCAATACCGTTTACGCTCACTTTTACCACTTGTTACCTTGCTGTTTTTATATTTTCAGATTACAAAAACCTATATCTACCATCCATATTGCACTTGTACCACCATCTCTTCGCCGAACTAGTGCACCTATACAATTTACCATTGTATTGGGTGTGTTGGGGACACAAGAGACTCTTTGTTATTTGGTTGCAGGGTTGCTTGAGAGAGACCATCTTCATCCTACGCCTCCCACGGATTGATAAACCTTAGGTCATCCACTTGAGGGAAATTTGCTACTGTCCTACAAACCTCTGCACTTGGAGGCCCAACAATGTCTACAAGAAGAAGGTTGTGTAGTAGACCTCACCTACCGTGAGAGCCCGATGGCGTATGAGCCGGAGAAGCTCTGCTGGTGCAGGCCGCGTAGGAAGGCGCCGAGATGGATCTCGTGGAGCCGTCAGAACCCAGGCAGGAGGTACTACGCCTGCATGGATTTCATGGTAAGTTTCATTTTTTCTACTTTTCTGTTCATTACATCTTTTCCCCTCCCAAACCCTGATTTCTATTGGTACAACATGGTGGTTGTGGCTTCGTTGAATGGCATGATGATCCTCTACCGAAGTTTTTGAGTGATTTGATTGGAGATTTGCGAGATGAAGTGCGCAGGCTGAGAGGTGAATCAAGTGTTGGTGTGTTTGAAGATGATAGTGCAGTTGTGGCTCTGCCTGAAGCTCAAAGAGGAAGAGAGGTGGTGGCTTTGGAAGAACAACTCAAGGAGAAAAATGCAGAGATAGATGCACTGAAGGACAATTATCACAATGTTGTCTTTCTTTTTCTTGTCTTTGTGGTAGGTTTAGTGACAGCCAAGATGGTGCTGCAGTAAGCTTGTTTACTACTGAAGATGCAAGTTGTGGTCAGGTTGATCCTTGTTAAGGAGAGATGCAAGTTAGTGTCAGTTGTGGTCAGGTTGATCGTTGCAAGTTAGTGTCAAGTGTTGCAAGTCAGTGTCAGGTTAGATCCTACTGTGTTGTTGATCCTACTGTTGTTAAGTTAGTGTAAGGTGTTGCAAGTTAGTGCCACTACTGTTTTTGATCCTACTGTTGTAAAAAAGATTTGGTGTAATGAATTATGTGGCAATTGTGGCATTATCATCCAGTTTGTGCATGGTTTCTTGACACATGTGCATTGAGTTGTTTCACAAAAGCCAAATGAACAAATATCTTGACACATGAGCATGGTTTCTTGACATGACAATATTGACAGGAGCATTGAGTTGTTCACAAGTGCCAAATGGCCAAATATTTCACAAATGCCAAATGAACAACACAAAAAGCCTTAAGTTGTTCACAAGTGCCAAATGGCCAAATATTTCAGATATTCCAGGCATAATATGTTCACAGGAGCATGATAGGTCCACAAAAGACCAGAAAATACATGGTTTGTAGCACAAATAACTTAGTTCACATCAGACTCAACTTAGTACTCCATTAGAACATAAATCAGTTTTGTAGCACAACTAACTTAGTTCACATCTTCTGGTACTCCATCAGACCATAGTAGCAACATTCTCTCACTCAAGTGTTACCACTGGCAGTAAAGAATGACATCAAGCGAGAATAATTCCCTGGGACACCTGAAGGAGCACTAGAAGTAGAAGGACTAGAAGATGAAGCTCCTGTAGCAAATCTTGGGGCGGTGAAAGGCCTTACAAATCTTGCACTTGCACTAGCTGACACTCTAGCAGATCTTGAAGTAGATCTTGCAGTAGCAGATCTAGCAGTAGTAGATCTTGCACTAGCAGATCTTGCAAAAGCAGTTCTTGTAGAAGCAGACCTTGCTGGTGGTTGATGTGATCCTGATGGAGTATCTCCATTCCTTGATCTTGCAGGTGCCTTGCAAACATACAAGGAAACATGCTAGTTAGTCACAAAGGTTTAGCACAAAAAACGTAGAAGGAAAGAAGACCAATTAGCAAGTAAAATTCACAAGAGTTTACCACATGCTTGTTTTTCCTCAAAGCCAACTCTGGTCTCAACTGTTGCTTGTAGTTGGTGTACCTATGGCCTTGGAGCCCACAGTTGCTGCATGTTATAGTGGCCATTCTTGAACTGTCCTCTGGTTTTGGAACCTTAAATCTGCCCTTTATTCTCTTCTCTTTCCTTCTCCCCTTCTTCACATGAAATTTGGGTGGCTCTATGTCTGGTCCACTTGTCCTTGTCCAATCATGTTCACCAGGAACTAGATATATTATTGGTTCATATGCAACAAGGTAAAAAGGTTTTTTGAAGAAATTGCAGACATAGTCCTCTAGAAATCTTTTTGCCTTGTTAATTGTTGATATTGCATGGTTGCATGGTATGCCAGTCAGGTCCCACTTTCTGTAGCCACATGTATAAACTTCCAAGTTTACAGCATGTGTTTGCTACCCACTGGTCACTTGCGAAACATTTACACCAGCTTGAATAGGTTTGCAGAATCTGGCCCTTTCCTTTTCCTCCTCAAGCTTCTCAGCATAATGTGGTGTGATCTCCCACAGAGATGCCTTTCCTCTCTCTCTCTGTTTCTATGCCACCTCACCATCTGCTTGTCCTTAATACCATCAATCATGGTCCTAATAGGTTTTTCCCTAAAATCTAGGATGTACTTGTTGAACACCTCAAATAGGTTGTTAACAACCAAGCATGTCTTGCAGTTAGTGTCAAAAGCATGCCTAGCCCATGTGTGCTTAGGTATTCCACTTAGCCACTTCCAAGCTTCCTCACTCTCATTTCTCAAGTCATTCATGGCAATGTTAAACTTGTACTGGTTATAAGCATAGCTGGCATTATCCATGCATTTCTTAAGATCTTCCCCCCTAAACCCAACATTTTGGAAATTTGCATAGAGGTGTCTAAGGCAAAATCTTTTATGACAGTTTGGAAAAACTTGGTTTACTGCATTTAGTAGCCCCTGTTCACATAGCATGCTAGACTTAGCTGTTGTACTACTACATCTAGAACATAACATGCTAATGCAAAAGAACATAAAAGCAAGAACATAACAGAAAGATGCATGCATACCTTCTGTCTACTAGACATGATAGTATAAGGCCCAAATTTGCCAACTTCTCCTCCTAGACATATCTTCAGTTGGTGTAGAAACCAACACCAGTTAGTTGTGTCCTCTTGTCCAACAACAACAAATGCAAGTGGGAAAATATTATTGTTCACATCTCTTCCAGTGGCAGCTAGGATTTGAGCACCAGTGGTGAGCTTAATAAAGCATCCATCAACACCTATTGTTGCAACCAAAGAACAATTTAAACTTCTACAAAGCATTACTAAACTATACATTTAAGTATAAAGAACTATAAAGCACCACTACATCAATTGAGAAAGAACTATAAAGCATTACTAACCAATGAATGGTCTGCATGCATTGAGAAATCCCTCCCTTGCTCCATTTATGCAGAAGAACATAGCATGAAACCTTGGTCCTGGATGTGGTATTTTTGTAGTTGGTCTTGCAGTAACTGTTGCAACTTAAACTCTACTACCAGGGTTGTATCCATGATGGTCTGAGCATAATCCGTAAGCCTGGGATACTGCTTCTTGTGCTCTCCTAGCATAGCTTCCACAACTAGGTTTTTGGCCCTATAGGCCATGTGCCTTGGCACATCAACACCATACTTCTCATTGCAGTTTTCAATCAGAGTGTGTATGCTGGTGGTTGGATCAGACCTGAACAATGACTCGTAGGTCTTTGCAAGCCAATTGGCACTAATCCTAGATGTCTCAGTGCTGCTAGGGCAAGTGTGCTCCAGCCTTATTTTCTTAATAGCAAAAGTCTTCTCCCCTTTGATAACTGCAGCAACTATGCAAAACTGGCAGTGCTCTTGCTTACAACAGACAATGATCCTTTGGTCTGAATTTTTGTGATACCTGAAGTCTCTGGCATGTGTGATGTGCAAGCTCAACAAAGCATCTCGGAATTGCTGTCGATTCTTGAAGCACATGTACAGACATAACTGCTGATGTGGTTGTCATTGTACCAGATCCTTGGTTTCCTTTTCTTGTCCCTACTCTTCCTCCCTTTAGGTAGAACAGATGACAGTGGCCCATGTCCATCATCTTTATCCTCAAACAGCAACCCATCATCTCCTTCATCTGATGAAGGAATGAAATCAGGTTGCACCTCCTCCAACACACTCGAATGTCTCCTAGTAGTAGGGCCTCTCCTAACTACCAGCTTCTTCCTCTTTTTTGTAGGCTTTTGCATTGGTGCTTCTTCTATTGCAACAACATTGACCTCATCCTCCTTCTCCTGCTGCTCCTCCTCCTCCATCTCAAACAAGTCCTCAACCTCAGTGTCACCCTCATAATGTAATTGTTCCTTTTCTGAATCCTCATCTGAATCTTCATCTAAATATACATCTTCAACTTCTTGCTCTGCTAGTTTATTCCCCTCAACTATATATGTGTCTTCAATTATCCTGTACTTCTCCATGCAGAAAGGATTGTTATCACTGTCATATGCAGCAGCCTCAGAGTCATCACTGTTATTATTGTTGGGTAACGTAGTAATTTCAAAAAAATTCCTACGCACAGGCAAGATCATGGTGATGCATAGCAACGAGAGGGGAGAGTGCTGTCTACGTACCCTCGTAGACCGAAGCGGAAGCGTTGACACAATGTAGAGGAACTAGTCGTATGTCCTCCCGATCCGATCGATCCAAGCGCCGTTACTCCGGCGCCTCCGAGTTCTTGACACACGTACATCTCGATGACGTTCTCGGGGCTCCGATCCAGCAAAGCTCTCGAGGACGAGTTTCGTCAGCACGACGGTGTGGTGACGATCTTGATGCACTACTGACGCAGGGCTTCGCCTAAACACCGCAACGATATGACCGAGGTGGAATATGGTGGAGGGGGGCACCGCACACGGCTAAGGAACGATCTCAAGGATCAACTTGTGTGTCCTGGGGTGCCCCCCTGCCCCCGTATATAAAGGAGCAAGGGGGAGGCCGGCCGGCCCTATTGGGGCGCGCCAAAGGGAGGGGGAGTCCTCCTCCTAGTGGGAGTAGGACTCCCCTTTCCTAGTCCAACTAGGAAGAGAGGGGGGAAGGAAAGAGAGGGAGAGGGAGAGGGAAAGGGGGTCCGCGCCCCCCTCCTTGTCCAATTCGGACTCCCATGAGGGGGGGCGCGCGCCACCTCCTGGCTGCTGCCCTCTCTCTCCCCTTGGGCCCAATAAGGCCCATTACTTCCCTGGGGGGTTCCGATAACCCCTCCGGCACTCCGGTTTTTATCCGAAACCACTCGGAACCATTCCGATGTCCAAATATAGTCGTCCAATATATCAATCTTTACGTCTCGACCATTCCGAGACTCCTCGTCATGTCCGTGATCTCATCCGGGACTCCGAACTAACTTAGGTACATCAAAATACATAAACTCATAATAACTGTCATCGTAACCTTAAGCGTGCGGACCCTACGGTTCGAGAACAGTGTAGACATGACTGAGACAAATCTCTGGTCAATAACCAATAGCGGGACCTGGATGCCCATATTGGCTCCTACACATTCTATGAAGATCTTTATCGGTCAGACCGCATAACAACATACGTTGTTCCCTTTGTCATCGGTATGTTACTTTCCCGAGATTCGATCGTCGGTATCCAATACCTAGTTCAATCTTGTTACCGGCAAGTCTCTTTACTCGTTCCGTAATACATCATCTCGCAACTAACTTATTGGTTGCAATGCTTGCAAGGCTTATGTGATGTGCATTACTGAGAAGGCCCTGAGATACCTTTTCGACATTCGGAGTGACAAATCCTAATCTCGAAATACGCCAACCCAACAAATACTTTCAGAGACACCTGTAGAGCACCTTTATAATCACCCAGTTACGTTGTGACGTTTGGTAGCACACAAAGTGTTCCTACGGTAAACGGGAGTTGCATAATCTCATAGTCAAAGGAACATGTATAAGTCATGGAGAAAGCAATAGCAACATACTAAACGATCGGGTGCTAAGCTAATGAAATGGGTCATGTCAATCAGATCATTCAACTAATGATGTGACCTTGTTAATCAAATGACAACTCTTTTGTCTATGGTTAGGAAACTTAACCATCTTTGATTAACAAGCTAGTCAAGTAGAGGCATACTAGTGACACTCTGTTTGTCTATGTATCCACACATGTATTATGTTTCCGGTTAATACAATACTAGCATGAATAATAAACATTTATCATGATATGTGAGGAAATAAATAATAACTTTATTATTGCCTCTAGGGCATATTTCCTTCAATTATGTCCCTCCTCTACCGGTGCCTCTGCCTCCATTACAGCTTTGAGCTTCTCCTTACTGATTTCTGCTCTCTTGTGTGCACTGACTATGAAAAACAACACCTTGTTGATCAACAGCAAGAACTGCAGGCTCCCTGAGATCATACACAACAGGTGGTCTATACAATATAGTTGCTAAATTTTCTTCTCTCCTCTGACAGACATTGCTGTAGTTTGGTCTCACTAAATCTTCTTCTATCTGACATACAAAAGGTGCTGTTGCCCTCACTAGCAAATTTAGAACTAAACCATGCTCATATTCCTTCTTAAGTTGCTGCAGTTTGATGTTTGTGTCAATTAACTCTAACCCTTGCTCTCTTTCCTCTCCTCTGCCTAAATTCTTCATGTGGTACAGTTCATCAGAGAAGGAATAACCTTGTGTGTGCATCGGTGCATATAAGTTCAGAAATGTCACATCTGAGCTGCATATCTTCCTATCCAGATTGTGTTGTGCATCGAAATGAATCCGAACATCCCAAACAGCATCATCCAAACTACAATTGATAGCACAAATTTAGACTGTCATGAGCAACACTAACCCTAGCCCCCTGTTTTGCAATATACAGAAAGAAGCAGAGAAGAGAACGACTTACAGCACGCCGTCAGCAGCTCCACTGGTCCACTGATGGCTACTGGTAGGGTGGGCCACCCATATCTCTGCCAGCTTCATCCTGTCCTCCATGGACAGTGCGGACTCCTCCTCCAAATCGTCGTCTGCGCTGGAGTAGTATGAACTGGAGCCGTCGACGTCGTCCAGACCTAAGTGGTCATCGGGGCTGTCGGTGTCAAAACCGGCGAATCTCGGGTAGGGGGTCCCGAACTGTGCGTCTAGGCGGATGGTAATAGGAGACGAGGGACACGATGTTTTACCCAGGTTCGGGCCCTCTTGATGGAGGTAAAACCCTACGTCCTGCTTGATTAATATTGATGATATGGGTAGTACAAGAGTAGATCTACCACGAGATCAAGGAGGCTAAACCCTAGAGGCTAGCCTATGGTATGATTGTCTGTTGTCCTACAGACTAAAACCCTCCGATTTATATAGACACCGGAGAGGGTTAGGGTTATACAGAGTCGGTTACAATGGTAGGAGATCTAAATATCCGTATCGCCAAGCTTGCCTTCCACGCCAAGGAAAGTTCCTTCCAGACACGGGACGAAGTCTTCAATCTTGTATCTTCATAGCCCAGGAGTCCGGCTGAAGGTATAGTCCGGCCATCCGGACACCCCCTAATCCAGGACTCCCTCAGTAGCCCCCAAACCAGGCTTCAATGACGACGAGTTCGGTGCGCAAATTGTCTTCGGCATTGCAAGGCGGGTTCTTCTCCAAATTCCGTGTACCTGTTGAATAATGTCCAGTTTCTCGTGAACGTAGCGCTCCTTGGCTTCTACGCCCAATATAGGCCGCCTTCCACGTGTCGAACGAATACGAAAAGTCTGGGTGTTTTTACATTCACACCCCTGGCTGCGTAAATGAGCCGCCTATTTAAAGGGATGGGGATTTAGATCCAAGCCACACCTTCTCCCTTCCGCGAGTATTCATCAGAGCGCATCCAACAAAGGTCCATTCCACCATGGCCAGCCGTCGCAACTCCTCCTCTCGCCCTTCCAGTCCTAATCCTGGAGATTGGGAGAGGTGCTCCATTCCGCATAGCGAGCTAGTATCGCTTCAGGCCAAGGGATTCCTCCCCCCGGCCTATATGGTCCCGGTTCGAGCCGGACTTGCCACCTATAATGGCGGAGAGCAAGCGGAGGGCGCCCCTAATCCCTCCAAAGGAGAGCGGGTATGCCTTGTCCCTTATCTAGTAAGAGGACTCGTATTTCCAATTCATCCGTTTCTCCGGGGGCTTCTGGAGTTCTATGGCCTCCAGCTGCACAACCTTACGCCTGCCTCCATATTGCATATCACGGGCTTCGTAGCGCTTTGCGAGCTGTTCTTGGGTGTTGAGGCTCATTTCACGCTGTGGAAGAGGCTATTCTGTCTTGTGCCCCGTTCCGAAAAGGGGTCAATATATCAAGTGGGCGGAGCCGAAGTGTGGTGCATCGCTGGGACCGGATATCTATCCGGAACCCTGAAGAAGGCGTCCGAGGACTGGCCTTCAGAATGGTTTTATATAGAGGACGTCCCGCTGCCGGATCCTGTCCGGATTAGCCTTCCTGAGTTCAACAATGCTCCCGTGAAGAAGCGCCTAAGTTGGCGTCCACGGAGCCCTCAGAAGGAAAGTGACAAAGATGTTCTTTACCTGATGGGCCGGATAAGGTTGTTAGCTCATTCCGTACTAACCATGATCGGAGTCATGGCCATATGCATCATGCGGGGGGTGCAACCGCTTTAATATAGAGGCCACCCCATGTGGGATTTCAACGGGAAGGACGACGCCACCCGTCACGGTCATTAGGGGCCGGACTCGCCTGCCGCTCTGATAAACATCTTGTCTGCTTTGTACAAGGGAGAAGAGGAGGAATTTCTCCGCGTCAACCCTCAGGGTGGATTTTCAATGTATAATCCTCCAAGCTGGGTAAGTGGACACTTTTACTTGTCCACCCGTTTCATGTTCCCATTGTTTGAACATCTCATCTTATGATTTTGACGCAGGAACTGCGCCAGGCCGTGAAAGAAATGACCAGCCTTCCTCCACAACCCGAGGGCCCAGAACGGTCCCTCGACCCGGCCTCCCAAGAGAATCCGGACATATCTGTGGAGCAGATCTATGGGGTATTTCACCAACTGAGCATCGACAATGCCTTGTTGGCCATTACGGCCGATTACCCAGGGCTACCCCCAGCCTCACAGGTAACTGAGACCGAAGTCCCAGCACTTTGAAAAGGGATCTATCCTCGCGTGTTTTCGATTGCCGTGTAACAACCGTGTTTTGCAGGGGAGGTCCTCGAGACGGGAGGCCGAGCCAGCGGCGATGAGCCAACGAGGGGCCGCAAGGCCCCGTGGGCTAAAAAGAAGTGCTGCCCGGACTGAGATGCCGGCGCAAAGGTATAGCGTGCCACCTTATTCCCAGGTGTTATTCCGTCAAGGCATAATAATTCTCGTGCTCTCTTCTGGATGAAGAGACCTCGCCGGACTACATCCGGAGAGGTTGCCAATCGCGCCTCCACCAGCCAGGCTCCAAAGCCTGGTCCGGACGCGGAGGAGAACATGAGGCGTGCACCGGACGCTCCTCCGACAGAGGATGCGGACAGGCTGTCTGCCACCAATTCTGAGGTGGAGAGTGCCATGAACCACAGGCGTCGCCGGACAGTTCTTCGCGACGCTTGTTTCTCCCAAGAGACATTGGATGCCTTCAATTCGGGAGATGCGCACCTCTATGCCGCTCAAAATGGTCTAGCCAGAGCCATGGAGCAATATGTAAAAGACATACGGGTAAGAAAATTTGATGGTTATATATCAGTAGCCCCCGAGACTTGAAGCAGTTAAAATAACTGATTTAAGGATCATGTGATATGCAGGTTCTTTCAGAGAAGAATACCCAACTGTCCCAGGAGCTAGAAGAGTGCAAAGCCCAACTGGAGGCCGCACTAGCCGCGACAGGGGAGCCCAAAGAGACCACCTCTGGTAATACATGCTTCAAAAAGATAAGTACTATGCGAAGTGCGGCATATTTGCAAATATGACAAATGAAATTGCAGATGGTGCCGGACTAGGTCCGGAAAAGCAACAACTCCTACGCCAGCTAAAGGCTGGTGAGAGCGTGCTGACAAATGTGACGCGGGAGAAGAATGATCTTCAGGATGCCAACACCCAGCTGGGCGTGGAACTACAAGACGTTCGAGCCCAACTGTCGGACTCCGTGAAGGAGAATAAACGGCTTCGACGCGGCATATTTAGTAAGTTCTTGAACGAACTCTGAAAAATAGTTCGGCGAGGAAGTCGACTAACAGAGTTATGTCTGTAGGTATGCTCACACGTCGTCCTGCAGAGGAAATGCCCGGTTCTACGGGTGACCTTCTTCCCGAGCTCTCACAACTGCACGAACAAGTTCGGCAGGTGATGCAAGGCGTTGCCCAGGCTTTGTAGCCATCCGTCTCTGTGCCCGAAGGCCTTGGAGAGCTTGCGGAGAGGCTGAAGGGAGCACGGCGGCGCTTCCGGCTATGGAAGTTATCAGCCTGCCGTCAAGGTGCCAGGGAAGTCTGGGCCATGGTGAAGGCTCGGTACACCAAGGCTGATCCAAACCACATGGACGAGGTCGGACCTATGGGGCCAGATGGGAAGGAGATCCCTGTGAGCATAGTGTACGGCCAAGTAGAATTGGCCGCAAAATATTCCCAACAGGATTGTAAACTAGACAGCCTATTAGATGGTATTGAAGAGGAATACAATCAGTCAAATTGACTATGTAATGTAAAATGACATGTAAAATGCCTTCTAGCCGGATTGTAGATCGTTTGCCGTGGCGGACCTTTTCGCTTTAACCTCGGGACCCGATAGTCCGGAGTGTGTCCGAATACCTTCTCGGTTATGTAAGAACCGGGGCATGCATGGAGACCAGGCGTAGGGGTCATTAGTGCTTTATCAGGCAAGTGCCCAACTAGTTATGTTATATTACATGGGTAGTAAGAAACATCTTCCAGGGAGAATAGTTCCGTTAAGGGTTCCTTTCCCTGGGAAGCATGCCCTAAAGTGCATGTCCGGACTGCCAAAAAAGCAGAAAAGCATCTGGGAGCAGATAAATAAAATAAGTGGGAAATCATCTTTAGTTCATCTATCGAATATTCCCTTAAGAACGCTAGCTTTCGGCTTCACCCAGTCTGAGGTACACATCCGGCTTATCCGGCAGTAACAATCGCAGAGGTGCTCCCTTTACCACCTAGCCGAACAATCGGAAACGTAGGGGTAAGCACAGGAGCCAGGAAACCCAGCTTGGCCGAAACTTAAGTCATATCGATGCATATAATGGTGAATAAAAGGTACATGTGCAAGCGTGACACATGTGCTGGGCCTGAAGCCCGTATAAATAAGCTTCTGTTTAAATGAGCACGGATAGCGCGTCACTTGATGAGCCTTTAAAGGCTATAGCAGAAAGGAAGGGGGGAAGGGGAGAAATATAAGACAGAAAGTATATATAAAAAATGGACAGAGGAAGGAGATGAACACGGAGTCCGGCGCTAGGCATAGAATCTTCGGAGACGGGGTGCGTTCCATGGGTTCGGCTCGAGGCGGTTATCCGATGCATCTCGCAGACGGTCTGCTTTGATATCTTCGAGCTTGTTGTTGATAAAATGCGGAACGGGCTTTTGCCACGTCACGCTCCTCCTCCAAGGCGTCCAAACCGTCCTGCAGATCGAGCTCGGCTTCTCTTTCTTCGTACATGCGCACTCGAGGTGAGTCATGAATTATGTCGCAGGGCAAAACTGCCTCTGCACCGTACACCATGAAGAATGGTGTGTATCCGGTGGTGCGATTCAGCATGGTCCGCAGCCCCCAGAGTACGGAGTCGAGCTCCTCTACCCAGTGCGTATTAGATTCCTTAAGGGACCGCACTAATCTGGGTTTGATCCCGCTCATGATAAGACCGTTTGCGTGTTTGACCTGGCCGTTAGTTTGTGGGTGATAGACAGAAGCATAATCGAGCTTGATGCCCATGTTTTTGCACCAGAGTTTTACCTCATCGGCCGTAAAGTTCATGCCGTTATCAGTGATGATGCTGTGGGGGACGCCATAACGGTGTACGACCCTGGATATGAAGTCTATCACCGGTCCGGATTCAGCCGTTTTAACAGGCTTGGCTTCTATCCATTTGGTGAATTTATCCACCATGACCAGTAAGTATTTTTTCTTGTGGGTTCCACCTTTAAGGGGTCCCACCATGTCGAGCCCCCAGACCGCGAAGGGCCAAGTGATGGGGATAGTTTGGAGGGCGGTGGGTGGCATATGGCTTTGGTTTGCAAAAAGCTGGCAACCGACGCATCGCTGGACTAAGTCCTGAGCGTCTGCCCGGGCGGTCGGCCAATAAAAGCTTGTACGGAAAGCCTTGCTTACAAGGGACCGAGCTGCAGCGTGATGACCACCGAGTCCGGCATGAATTTCAGCCAGAAGGTTCCGCCCTTCCTCTTCGGAGATGCACCTTTGAAGGACTCCGGTAGTGCTTTTCTTATAAAGCTCTCCCTCATGGACCTTATAGGTTTTATATCGCCGAATTATGCAGCGTGCCTCATTTTGGTCCTCTGGGAGTTCCTGCCTAGTAAGGTAGGCTAGGAATGGTTCTATCCACGGGGCGATGACGGCCATTATTACGTGGGCTGAAGGTGTGATTTCATTGGCAGAGCCTCCAATTGTGTCAGATTATTCGGCATCGGGCAGTACGGTTGAGTCCGGGCTATTATTGCCAAGTTCCCCTTCCCATACTACGGATGGCTTGAACAGCCTTTCCAAGAAGATGTTGGGTGGGACCGCATCGCGTTTTGTGCCGATGCGTGCCAGGACATCTGCCGCCTGATTGTTTTCCCGGGCTATATGATGAAATTCGAGCCCTTCGAACTGAGCTGACATTTTTAGGACGGCGTTGCGATAAGCTGCCATTTTTGGATTCTTGGCATCGAAGTCTCCATTTATTTGGGATATTGCGAGGTTCGAATCCCCTCGCACCTCTAGGCATTGAATACCCATGGATACTGCCATCCGAAGACCATGTAAGAGGGCCTCGTATTCGGCTGCATTGTTGGAGTCTGTGTACATAATCTGAAGTACATATTGAACTGTGTCTCCTGTGGGGGACGTCAAAACGACGCCGGCCCCCAGACCAGCCAACATCTTAGAGCTGTCGAAATGCATGATCTAGTTTGAATATGTGCCGTACTCTTTAGGGAGTTCGGCTTCCGTCCATTCTGCGACGAAGTCGGCCAAAACTTGCGATTTGATAGCTCGCCGTGGCTTATAAGTTATGTCGAACGGGAGGAGCTCAATGGCCCATTTTGCGATCCGGCCCGTTGCATCGAGGTTGTTTATGATGTCGTTAAGTGGTACTTCCGAGGCTACTGTTATTGAACACTCTTGAAAGTAGTGTCGTAGATTCCGGGATGCCATGAATACCGCGTATGCAATTTTCTGATAATGCGGGTACCATGATTTGCACAGAGTGAGGACAGTGGACACATAATAGACCGGCTTTTGAAGGGGGAATTTGTGTCCGTCCGTTTCTCGTCCGATGACGAGCACTGCGCTTACAACCTGATGGCTTGCTGCAATGTACAATAGCATTGGTTCGCCAATGTTTGGCGCGGCCAGGACTGGGTTTGTTGCCAATATGGCTTTTATTTCGTCGAGTCCGGCCGTGGCGGCATCCGTCCACTCGAAGTGTTCGGTGCGCCGAAGGAGGCGGTAGAGAGGTAGTGCCTTTTCTCCCAAGCGGGAGATGAAGCGGCTTAGAGCCGCCACGCATCCGGGTAATTTTTGTATTTGTTTGAGGTCCTTTGGGATATCCAATTGTGATAGAGCTCGGATCTTGGCTGGATTTGCTTCAATTCCTCTACCGGATACAATGAAGCCCAAGAGCTTTCCGGCTGGAACGCCGAAAACGCATTTCTCCGGGTTGAGCTTGATGTCGTATGTTCGGAGGTTATCGAATGTGAGCCTCTAGTCGTCTACCAGAGATTCGACATGTCTTATTTTTATGACCACATCATCTACGTATGCCTCCACTATTTTGCCGATCTGGTTTGGCAGACATGTCTGAATCATGTGCTGATATGTTGCGCCGGCGTTTTTGAGCCCGAAGGGCATTGTGTTGAAACAGAATGGGCCGTATGCTGTGATGAATGTCGTTGCGGCTTGGTCTGACTCTGCCATCTTGATTTGATGGTAGCCTGAATATGCGTCGAGGAAACACAATGAATCGTGTCCTGCGGTAGTGTCGATAATTTGATCGATGCGGGGAGGGGGAAGGGATCCTTTGGGCAAGCCTTGTTAAGGTCTTTAAAATCAACGCCCAGGCGCCAGGATTTGTCCTTCTTTGGTACCATCACCAGGTTTGCTAGCCAGTCCAGATGTTTTATATCTCTGATGAATCCGGCTTCCAATAGCTTGGCTAGCTCCTCTCCCATGGCCTGTCTCTTGGGTTCGGAAAAACGCCGAAGAGCTTATTTGACAGGTTTGAATCCTTTTAAGATATTTAAGCTGTGTTCGGCCAGCCAGCGTGGGATTCCTAGCATGTCTGAAGGGTGACAGGAAAAAAATATCCCAGTTCTCCCGTAGGAATTCTCGCAGTGCGGCGTCTATATCAGGGTTTAATTGTGCCCCGATGGAAGCTGTCTTGTTGGGGTCCGTTGGATGGACCTGGATTTGACTATTTCGTCCGCTGGTTTAAAGAAGGTGGACTTGGATCTTTTGTCGAGTATTACATCGTCCCTGTTCACCGTGGAGCGCAGCGCAGTTAGTTCCTTAGCCGCTAGGGCTTCGGATAGTGCCTCCAGGGCCAGTGCGGCTGTCTTATTTTCGGCGCGGAGTGCTATGTCCGGATCACTAGTGAGAGTGATAATTCCATTCGGCCCGGGCATCCTGAGCTTCATGTACCCGTAATGGGGTATTGCTTGGAAGATTGTAAACGCTTCCCGCCCTAGCAGAGCGTGGTATCCGCAACTGAACGGGGCCACCTGGAACGTGACCTCTTCGGATCCGTAATTATCCGGCGTACCGAACACCACATCTAGTGTGATTTTTCCTGTACAGCGCGCTTCCCGACTGAGGATTATTCCTCTAAAGGTTGTGCTGCTTCGCTCAATGCGGTTCTAGTCTATTTCCATTTTTTGAAGGGTTTCCTCATAAATGAGGTTCACTCCGCTGCCTCCATCCATGAGTACCTTGGTGAGGCGAAAGCCGTCCACTATTGGACTGAGGACCAATGCGGCTGGTGCTCGGACTGTTCGGAATTTAGGTTCATCACTGGCATTAAAAGTAATAGCCGTGTCACTCCATGGGTTTATTGTTGCTACTTGGTAGACTTCGGCAAGGCTGCGAGTGTTCTTTTTCGCATATTATTTGATGCGAAAGTCTCGAAGACTGTTAAGACTGTACTGGTGTCCCTGGGGTGGCTTTCTGCGGCCTCCGAAATTAGGAGATCTTCGTCGATTTTGGCCACCTGTCGGCGTATCCAACATGATCTAAGGCTGTGAGTTGGTGTGGCGTCCTCTGTACTATGAATTTTACAGGGTCCATTAAGCCATCCTTCCAGTACGGTTCCATGCCCTGTAGAGGGTTTTGGTTTTTTGGTGTTTAACCCGGGTGTCTGACGATGATGCACCCTTTTATTTTGGACGGGGTTTCTATTCAGAGCCGGATTGTCCCAAATTTTTATTTTGGTTTTTCAGGCACTTTCCATCGCACAGTACTTTTGTACTATGGACGCCAAGTTAGTGAAGCGTGTAATATCACGACGACTTATGGCGTTGAGGATTCCCTTGTCCGTGCAATTATTGCACAAGATTGAGATTGCGTCTTCCTCGCGGCAGTCCTTTATCCTGTTCATAACCAGGAGGAATCTGGCCCAGTAATGATGTACTGTTTCTTCGGGCTTTTGCCTGATTTGGGATAGATCGCTTATGTTCGGGCGGGTGGGCGGAATTAAATCCGAAACCTCACCCAATCTGAGACTCAGAGGCCAAGGGGCCGAACTCTGAGGTTTGGATTCTTGGATGTTGTCCAATGAATCTAGCCCGTCGCCTGATTATAAGTTCAGGTCTTGAGTGATGTCCTCCCCTCCGCGGGTATCCGGCTTGGAGGGACCGGGGATCCGGACGTAGCTAGTCCTTAAGATAGACGAAGGGTCGCCGCATTGTCCCTCTACCACGGCAACGTGATGGGTGGCTTGGGGAGAGTTAATCTCTCTCAGATCGGGTTTAGACCCAATCTGGTCGTAATCCGTAGCGACTCCCAGGGCGACGATGCGATCCAAGAGCTCGTTTATGGAAGAGAGCACCATTGGATCTAATAGCTCGGCGAGTTCCGAGCTAACATGAAGATTGCTTTTGACGACCCGAGAGGTCATCGTTGGCGCAGCAGCCGAACAGGCGGACATAAGAAAACCGCCTAGCCAGAGAGTTTGGCCGACAGACAAGCTTCCCTAGTTATGGTGTCGTCTTTAAAGACGGGATGAGGCATCCTTCCTGATGGCGACGGCATAGAGGAACTCTCAATGAAAGCATCAATGTTGGTGTCAAAACCGGCGGATCTCGGGTAGGGTTTTACCTCCATCAAGAGGGTCCGAACCTGGGTAAAACATCGTGTCCCTCGTCTCCTGTTACCATCCGCCTAGACGCACAGTTCGGAACCCCCTACCCGAGATCCGCCGGTTTTGACACCGACAGAGGCCGAGGCCAGGAAGGTCTCCATACCCGCGCGCGTCGTCGGCGCCGCCAGGAGTCGCCGCCGCCATCGCCTGACAGGGGAGAGGGAGACGAGGGAGGGAGGAGAGGAAACTAGGGTTCGTCGCGTACGGGTTCGACCCGACCCAGCTACTTGGTGCGACTAAGCCGGGCTAGATCGAGTGACCGAGCGGGTGCTAGCGGGTAGGCCACCGTGGCACCTGACAAATGGACCCGGTCAGTCAGATACGTGGTCAATACGAGCTTATACGGCTGTCAGACCATTTTAAAACACTTAGGCTTAGAGTTGGCACTGCATGACAAAAAATGACTAGTGGTACTGATTCGTCACGACATACCGAAGTGTGGTAGTTTCTTGCAATTAAATCGGTCTGGCGTACGTACGCGCTCGTCTCCCGCTCGCGCGACCAGCTCCGCTCGGCCGCTCCATCGATCAGTAGTAGCCGTAGCCGGCGGGGCATGGCGGCGCGCTGGGAGGGCAGTAGTAATACGCAGGTGGGAACGACGCCGGGGCGGGGTACGCGTCGTACACTCCCGAAAGAAGGGCCGACAGCTGGCCCGGGTGGTAGGACGCGGGCGGGCATGGGTACGCCCCGAGATCCGGCTGCTGCTGGTGGTTCCTCTTGCCGTTGCCGTTGCCATTGTGGTCACGAAGGACCTGCGGCCGCGGCTGGCGCTGCCGGTCGAGGGCGGCGTCGACGAGCCCAGGCTTGACGGGCTTGGGCGGGATGAGGATGAGGTCGATCTTCTTCTTGCCGGTGGCCTTGTGGAGGCTCCTGCGGAGGCGCTCGGGGTCGGTCGTGACCAGCATCCGCACCTCCTCGGTGGCCTTCCTCACCGACCGATCCAGCACCATCACGACACCGCGTGCCAGCGTGAGGCTCCTCACGGCGGAGCGCACCTTGGGCGTGCATCCGTCGCAGCGGCAGTGCATGGCCACCTTGAGCACCTTCTCCCCGCCGGTGCTCCCCGCGTTCCCCATGGACCAGTCAACTGGTTTCCTGCCTATCTCGCTCGGTGAAGCTCGAGGTGATGAGGAAGGAAACAGAGGGGCGTTCGGAAGGCTATATATATAGAGCGAGACGAGAGAGAGAGACCACTGGAGTAGCACACCCGCAAGCTCGATGCTTCGTGTTCCCTTTTGATCTTCTCCTTTGTCTTCTTGTCACCATCGGGCTTGTTCAAGTTTCTTGGGCCATCATCATCTTCATCTTCATCCATGTTCATAAGTGCACCTCTCTTTGGTGGGGATTTCTTGTCAATCAACTTCCACTTCTCGCACTCTTTAAGCATATCCCAACAATGTTCTAGCTTAAAAAATTTGCCTTCAGAAGCTTCCATGTCTTTGTATCTTTGTTGGGCAATTTTGTCCTAGACAATTTAAACAAATTCAAATGATGCAATCACTTCATATGATGCAAAATGATGTGCACAACTTGGGACGTGAAAACGAACTCACATAGTCGGATTCCACGGTTCCACCTGGAGGTGCATTGCGTACTTGTTCCAAGCAAGCTGCCCACCGGCTGCAAATCGGCTTGATCATGTCTCAACGCCCTTGGAGCGACCGAAATGTCCGTGGTGTCCTATTGGGATGCTTGGCCATCATGCGAAAGTATTGATCTTAGATTCTTTGTCAATATCTCTTGGAGGTTTGAGATGTACCCGTGCAAGCATTAAGAGAGACCACACTCCAAGCCTTGATCAAGATTTCATCTTCCAAGATCATGTAGTTCTTCGACCTCATGCTTTTTTTGCTTGCGCTTCTTCATACGCCCCCTCATCTACCTCCTCCACTTCATCTGCACCATCATGATCATCCACGCCACCCTCCGTTTCATTGTAATGAAAATCACCGAACGGGGCCCTATCGATGTCGCGGCGTTGGTGTCCAACAAGTTCATGAACTCGGCTGTGGCATTGTTCGAACCACCGCCACATTGAGCGGCATCAAGTCAAGAACAACCACAATGCCAAAAAGCGAAGTAAGAACAAGAGATCGAAGATGCAAACCTTCCGGCCATTTCATCGAACACCTCGCTTGCGGCAGAAGCAGCGTCGTTGCACGGCACCGTCGGGGAACATCTCGCCGGGGGTGGAGGGAGTGGATGAAGGCGCCGACCTTTTCGAAGGAATCTTCTTCCGCTTCAGCCCGAAACCTTGCTCACCTTCTTCGCCGGCGGCCGGGCAGATCGCGCAGCGGCGGCGGCGCCTGGCGCGCGTGCCTTTCCTATGGGGCCAGCCGGATTGCCGCCGTGCACGACAATGTTGCCTTGCCGCTTACGTGCAGGCGCGTTGGGGCCTTGGGCGACGGCGAGAGCGACATGGCCGGCGACGAGATCCATCGGAGAGGATTGCGCCTGCATGACCTCCACGGTAACGGGGGACATCTAGGAGGCTTCCATGGCGGTGTAGTATGGCAGGGAAGATGGACCAGAGCACGCGATGGCGAGGCAACGGCGGTCGAGGAGGGGGGAGCGGGAACGGCCGCATGGACATTTCCCTCGCGCCAAATCACACCACGGATAGAGGGCGAGCTCGCGTCAGCCTCCCACCCCATGAATCTAAAGTTTGAGGGCGAACTTTTGCCGCGCCCCGCAAAAACTTTTACGGGTCGGACGCGTTTGCAGGGTTTGCTTGGGCAGATTTTTCCGCTCAACCCGTATATCGACGGTTATTTTGCGGGTCGGGGTCTTTTACGGGGTCTGCTAGAAATGCTCTAATCCAGTGTGATCTCATGCACCCCGTATTTACCCCCGCAAAAAAAGTATTTACCCCCGTGTCGTACGCACCCTGACGCTCCCCGGACTGCAGCAGAAGGGCGAGAGTAACCACAGATACGGGACCGAAACAACGCCCTGCTGATCCAACATCAGCCGTCTTTGTACTCCCTCCGTTTCTTTTTAGTCCGCATATAAGGTTTGGTCAAAGTCAAGATTTGTAGAGTTTGACTAACTTTATATCAAAAAGTATAAACATTCACAATATGAAATCAATATTATCAGATGCACCATGAAACGTATGTTCATACTATATAGTTTTAGTATTGTAGATGTTCATATTTTTTTTATAAATTTGGTCAAATTTTGTGCAGTTTGACTTTGACCAAATCTTATATGCGGAGTAAAAAGAAACACAGGGAGTACTTGTCACCGTCCTCACTGAATCGATTTACAACATGACTTGTCATCCTATCTCTACTCCTAATGTCTCAGTTGATAGTCTCCGTTCCGGGTTTATTTTCATCCCACCACTTTCGTCCGGTTTTTTTGTCGGTTTTTTTGTCCCCTTCTCACACCCCGAACTGCCTGACCCGCTAAAAAAAGCCCCTCGTCCAATCCCCAACCTCCCCCCGATCCCGTTGCCGCTGCTGCCTACCCCGCCTCCTACCGGTGCGCCACCACTCCCGCCTCCTTCCGGCGAGCCATCATCCCCGCCTCCTTCCTTATGCAGGTTGCGGCCTGACTTGGTGGTCTCAATTTTACAGGCATGTGTTGATCTTGGTCTTGTTCTGTATGCAGGTAGGGTAAACTTGATGTTTCATGTCTGGTGAAGAAAAGGAGCTTCCTATGTTGATTTCGGGCAAGACATACATTCTGCCATGCATTAGTAGATCAATTGCTTCTCTGTGTAGGGGAACGATTAGTGATTGAATCTATCTGTCTTGTTTCTTGATTATCCAATTAATTTACCCTCATCTATGCATAAATTGGTCCGATTGAGTTATGCAATTTTTTTAAATAATCTATATTGGTTCTATATATGACTAGAACAATATGATACGATGCACATCGGTCCGCTTTACTGGCAGCTATCTTTCAAGATGGAGGAGAGGCACTCGTGTGGACCTGCTCAATGTTCGAGGAGATACGGCTGACTAAACAAGGTTATTTTAAAGTTCTTTGTGGTTCATGTTAGCTATCTATCAGTAATAGTACAACCTTGATTTTTATGTCGTTCAGGTTTACCTAACCATCAGTAACATTACTTTCTATTGGAGACTTCTTACAAGAGGTGCTTATAAAATGATAGTTGAACATGTAAAGATTTGGGATCACGATCATCTATTTACCAGGCATCAGTTAACTCAAGGCATCGATCAAAATCTAGCATTCTTTGTTGTGTGCAGCATGGAGAAGACAAAGAATACGTATTGTGTGATATATCCGATAACGCAATATAATTTTCGCTTGCATATTTATAATCTGCCATTTGAATGATGTTTTCTATGTTGTAGTCCAATCAATACAATTTGCAACTTTGGTGTTATAGCAGCAATAGGGGACTGTTCATTGATGCCCGACCCATGATGCCGGCGAAGGAATGAGAGTCGACGAGGAGTGGACGCCATGGGTTCGTGAACTGGCGAAGCCTCCGTTGTCCGTTTGGTAATGTCCGACGCATAAGAGGCATAGTATGACTTTCCATGATTATGATGTCGTCTACAAACATCCGACGGAGGGGAACCCGTCCCTGTTTCCATCTTGATGGTAAGTTCTCTAATCTTCTATCTCATGGGATGTGATGTGGTTGCCTTCATTTTGGCTTTCGAAAAAGGGTTGAAATTAGCTTATGTGCTTCCGACAATTAAAATTCCAGTGATATTAACAACCTTCAGCGAGCAGTGACAACGAACTCCATCACCCCACACCACCACACCCAAATGGCGTAGGATAGACTGATGTTTCGTGTGATGTGCTTTAAGCCATGTTTTAGCTTGTCTTGACCCAGCATGTATTTTTAGTTTCAGTTGTTGAGCTCTGCACTACAAAACCGAGAAAGACCCAAGGCTTTTTACAGGTCAGGCATGTTTACTAAAACATATCATTTGTAAATCATTTCCAACAATATGTGAGGTGTTTTCTTGCTCAACCTTACGATGGGATCATGTCTACAGACTACAAATAGAGGGAAGTTGGCATGTGCCTTACTAGAGACAGATGAACCAATAAATGATTGGAAAGGTTCTTCCGAAGCAAAAGGTAAGCTGAATCTTGTACAATTTACTTCATAATATATTTTGGTCAGTATGTTGTTTATTTTCTGAAATTGATACTCCATTGTAGATTACCTATGATGAAAATTACATTCTCTGCGGGCGCTGATTCAGATATATTACTATGGGCAAAGGAAGTTCAAAATTTATCTCAATCAAACATGTGCAAATGAAAATTCAAAATATGTTATGTCATGAAAAGATTCTTAAACCGGTGAAGTATCTAGAGGGATTATTAGGACACTGCTCATATTGTTTGATACTACCATCTGGGGATTAGGCTATCGGTGAACACGACAATGCGGTTGTTGGTCACAGATGCCGGGGGCGTGAGCGGGGTTGAGGAGCTCACATGGTGCTATACATGACGACCTGCGAGTGGTGGCAGGAGGTGGCATGCCTGCTGCTTGGCTGGAAGTTCGACATGAACTCCCACGACCGACTGTAAGCATGGTACGTACCCAATTGTCAAACTATCTTCTTTCACCTCCTTCTTATGTAGAAATTAAACTTCGCTGCACACCGGGCATTCCTACTTTCAGTCAGTCATTTCTGCCCATTCCGATTGTTAATACTAAGTGTACATGTCACCCTCATTGGACCAGTCTATTGCATTTGAATTACCTTGATCTATGGAAATAGTTATATAGACATGCTACGTGCAAGTGCTTATCTAGGCCATCCAAAGTTCAGCCTGTAGTTTTATGCACACCAACCCAGTCAGCAATAGATGCATGGTTGCCCATGCGTTGCCACAGAACAATCCTACAGTGGGGCAGTGCTATCCTAAAGTGGGGATGGGCGGATTCAGTGGCTGCACCCGTGGCTTGTCTATCTCGAGGAGATGGAGTGTGCTGCCTCATCGATGTGGGAGCTGCATTGCACTAACAGGGCACGATGCCTCATGGATGCCGGAGCTGAAGTGCACTATTTAAGAGTTCAAAAGAATGAAGGAGGAAATTACCTACAAGTGTTTAAGATCACGAAGGAGGATGTCAAAGTTTTCCATTGTCAAGGACTTGTGAGCAAGTAGTATATGGGCTTCACTCTGATTCTAACGAAAAAGTTGGTATCTGATTCTAAAAATAAGAGCAGAAAATAATAGACATGTATCTACATGTGTGTGCATTAAAATTCATTTTATTGTCGAGGTTATAACCTTTCAAACTTTACTTATCCAGGTTGTGGAGACCTTCCAGCATTACCCCAGGAAGCTAACACATCAGCTTGTGCCATACATGGTGTTTTCTTGTTGATGAATGTTGGTCTAGGTAATCTCCTTGATGAACCATGTGACAATTAATAAAGTTAATAAAGGACAACATACTCTTTTTGTCTGCCTTGATCGCAGTGGGGCTGGGTGAGGCGTTGGAGAGAGAGGCGGGGCAGTGGTGCATGCGCGCAGTGCGTCTGGACGACGGAATGCACGATCGAGTGATCGGTGTGGTGGTTGGCGGTGCCTGGGCTATTGATGTTCGTTTGAGAGGAAGAAGAAAGATTAGCTGCTGATTTTGGGGGGAAGAAGAGGGATTGAGCGTGTTGTTGTTGCCGTGTGTGGTCTTGGGAGAGGAATAAAAGAGAGTAGTAAAGAGCTGTAGAGAGATAGCGAGGGATTGAGAGGCTACTGCTATTTTTATTGCTGTCGATGCTTGCACAATGCTATTGCTTATTTTGCTGTTCTTGCACATAGATCAACAACCAGTCATTTGGTGTTGTTGCAGGCCCTTTGTTGTTACATAATTTCAAATCAATTTTCTTAATCATGTACAGATATTTCAGTAAATGACTGCGTTGAACCATGCCTACTATCATTTAAATTAGTAACCCATATTGTGAACCATGCCTACAACTTCTCTGCTGATGTTGATCTATGGGAGTATTCTCTCCGGTCACAGCCCGACGGCATACCTTACAGCTACAGCTGCTATGCTTGCGTATCATGTGCAAGTGCAAGAAATAAGCCCTTTGATCCATCTCCATACATAGCATTACCACAAACATAAGAGAGATAAGTAAACTCACAACTGTACAATGTGTATCTCTACATGAAAAATGAACTTGGACTCCTTTTCAAGGATACAATACTATTCTTACCAGTGCTGGAGTTTCTTGGGAGTAACTACTTCTGTGGTGTTTCTTTTTCAGGCTGACAGTATTTTAAGCTTCCACTCCAATTTTCATTGGTGCACAAATGAGGAATGAAGTTACCGGTGATATTCTTTATACGGTAAAATAATGCAAATCATGCTTTTTGAGAGTTCAACTACTCACTAATTCACCAGAGTAAAATTATTGGTGACCGGTACCCGGCTGATATGAGTGTAACCATCTAAAGTTAGCAGTTAACATTAAAATGTTGGCTACTCTTTCATGAGGAAAACAATACTTCCATTATTTCGCCTCTACCGGAGGTTTTTCAGTCCTTGCAATTTTTTGTGTATAAGAAGTGCATAATTATCTTAAGAGTGAGGAGAGCTGTGACCATGGTAGCCCACCACCTTGGCATGTGAATATGCCTCTGAAATTTATTTGAAAAAATATGCCTCTAAAATTGCAGGAACATCAAGGATCGACATGTATGTGTTAGTGTCATTACTCTCCCAAAAAATCTTAAGACTATAAATGGGAGGGAAATTCACCTTCATATGAATGAGGGTATGCCCTGCATTCACCTTCACATGAACGTGCACATGCCCGCATCAACCTTCATATGAAGATGCATGTTTAAAAAAAAGTTCCCCATTGTTCAGTGAAAATGCATGTAATTACATTCTTTTTTTACTTTTAACCATGAACGAGTTAATTGCATAGGCTCAGTCTATCTAATGACCTTTTCAGGAGCCAGAGGACAAAAGAGGCATACTTCATATTGTTTGACTAATTGATTGCATATACTCTCTTTATTAAATTTTCCACTCTTCTCATCTACTCCCTCCGTTCCAAAATAGATGACTCAACTTTATTCAGGGAGTAGCATGTTACTGGTACATGATAACATTAGGAAAATGTTAAAAAATATTGGATGGGCTCATGATAGCACAAGAGGTCATCTCTCACACGCTTCAGTTTTCACATAGGCGTGCTAAGGATCCAAAAAATTAGGACCACCTTGATGTGAAAAGATAGACCATTCATGAAGTTTACTTAAGGTTCTTGTTTTTCCGTCATTGTACTACATGTTGTTCTTATACCATGGTTTTTAGGGTTCTTATACCATGTCGACATTCAAAAAAAATGCAGGTTGTGGACAAAAGATTTGACATTCTTGATTTAGACAATATGGAGGTGTTTTCTCTATGTTATTTCTTTTATGTCAAACTTGGCAACACAATATGTGGTCTTAGCAATCATGCAGTGCGGAGGGTCGTCAGATCTAGAGAAGGGTGGGGGCAGGGGCAAGGGAGATGCCTGATGGTGAGGTGGCATACCGCGTCGCGGCCGACTACAGGTGATGTTGTCATGAGAGGGCGGTTTTTTTCTATACATGTGTAATTTAACATGCATTATGTTTATATATAACTCCAGTAAAATATTTTAAATGCCCGTGGCAATTCATTTGCAGCAATAAACAGAGCACCGGCAACATGACAATCTACCCTGCTTTGACGCAACACTGATGATCATATAAACTTTTTAAATTCTCGACGAGAGTTAGTGAATCTGTATATTCAAAGCCTTGCAAATTAACGATGGGTCAAAATCATCAACACCCGGGTAGGGGTAGAAACAAACTACGCATCGGTTAAAGCCCATGGCAGACAGAAAATTGATGCTTGTGCAACAACAAATCAGCCAGCACAAAGCTATGGGCACGACGGAGTGCGACAAGAAAAAAAGATGATGTGTTGTGCAATAGGCCTTCAAAGGATGTACACAGCCAGGTTCAGATGGCCAATGACATCCTGACGCGCTCCGCATGTGGCGTTTGGGTGCAAGCAATGCGTAGCTCACCTGCCTAAGCCGGTCCGGTGCAAGCAATGCGCATTCACTACTGACCTATGCACCTGTTGTTTCCCCAGCTAAAGACAAACATGAAGGAACTGCGTATATTTGACCAAAAATTTGGCCGATTCAACAGCAGCAGGTTTGTACTTCAATACTTCTCATTACCATCTCTAGACCTATAGTATAATTCATCGAACCTGCTAAAAATTAGTCGACTAAGATTTAACCAAGTCTAAGTCGACCATGCAATATTTTATGACTTTGTTTGCAATATTTTTCTTACCGGTTGAAACATCCGTCTTGCTAATTATAGCATGTCGTTTCTCATCGGTTGTAGCATGTTATTTTATATCTCACTGGTTGTAACATTCTTCATTGACGGTTGGAGCATTTCAGTTAGAACGGTTGTAGCGTTTATTGTTGTTACTTGCAATATCGTCGCAACATTTTTTGTCGCTGTTTGTAGCATCCAGTCGTGCAGCTTGTAGCAAAAACATCACGCTAACGTCACTCGGCTGAGACTTCGTTAAGTCTCAGCAGTTTTAGACAACCCATAATTTATTTATTTTATCATCGTAATTTTGATGGACAGTTGACTTATTAGGCTGAAAGTGATGGTACCTGGTCTGACTCTATTCTTGGTTTCCCGAAACTGCAGTTTCTTTTGGTTTCTATCTTCACATGCTTCTGCGTTAGTTCATGCAGCAGGCAGCAGAACTTCTCTGGGTCCATTCTCGCAACCACTATCACCTATGTCGTCTCTGCCACCAGATCAGCCCTCACCACCCTTTCATTTCTTTCGACAAAGGGTGATTTTATTGACTCATAATGATGCATCATGAGAATAAAAAAACACAATGAGTACACATTTGGCTTCTGCATAGGTAGGATGTGAAGGAAATATGCCCTAAAGACAATAATAAAGTTATTATTTATTTCCTTATTTCATGATAAATGTTTATCATTCATGCTAGAATTGTATTAACCGGAAACATAATACATGTGTGAATACATAGACAAACAGAGTGTCACTAGTATGCATCTACTTGACTAGCTCGTGTTGGGGAACGTAGTAATTTCAAAATAATTCCTACGCACACGCAAGATCATGGTGATGCATAGCAACGAGAGGGGAGAGTGTTGTCTACGTACCCTCGTAGACCGAAGCGGAAGCATTGACACAACGTAGAGGAAGTAGTAGTACGTCTTCCCGGTTCAACCGATCCAAGCACCGTTACTCCGGCACCTCCGAGTTCTTGGCACACGTTCAGCTCGATGACGCTCCCCGGGCTCCGATCCAGCAAAGCTTCGGGGAGGAGTTCCGTCAGCACGACAGCGTGGTGACGATCTTGATGTACTACCGACACAGGGCTTCGCCTAAGCACCGCAATGATATGACCGAGGTGGAATATGGTGGAGGGGGGCACCACACACGGCTAAGGAACGATCACGAAGATCAACTTGTGTCCTAGGGGGCCCCCTGCCCCCGTATATAAAGGAGGGAGGGGGAGAGGTGCGGCCGGCCCAAGGGGTGCGCCTGGAGGATTCCTACTCCCACCGGGAGTAGGACTCCCCCCTCTTGCCTTGTTGGAGAAGGAAAGGGAGAAGGGGGAAGAGGAAAGGGGGGCGCCCCCCCCTTCCTTGTCCTATTCGAACTAGGGGGGAGGGGGCGCGCGGCCTACCCTGGCCGGCCCTCCTCTTCTCCCTCATGGCCCATCAAGGCCCAATAACCCCCCGGGGGGTTCCGGTAACCCCCCGGTACTTCGGTAAAATGCCGATTTCACCCGGAACGATTCCGATGTCCAAATATAGGCTTCCAATATATCAATCTTTATGTCTCGACCATTTCGAGACTCCTCGTCATGTCCGTGATCACATCCGGGACTCCGAACAACCTTCGGTACATCAAACTACATAAACTCATAATAACTGTCATCGTAACGTTAAGCGTGCGGACCCTACGGTTCGAGAACAATGTAGACATGACCGAGACATGTCTCCGGTCAATAACCAATAGCGTAACCTGGATGCTCATATTGGCTCCTACATATTCTACGAAGATCTTTATCGGTCAGACCGCATAACAACATACGTTGTTCCCTTTGTCATCGGTATGTTACTTGCCCGAGATTCGATCGTCGGTATCCAATACCTAGTTCAATCTCGTTACCGGCAAGTCTCTTTACTCGTTCCATAATACATCATCTCGCAACTAACTTATTAGTTGCAATGCTTGCAAGGCTTATGTGATGTGCATTACCGAGAGGGCCCAGAGATACCTCTCCGACAATCGGAGTGACAAATCCTAATCTCGAAATATGCCAACCCAACATCTACCTTTGGAGACACCTGTAGAGCTCCTTTATAATCACCCAGTTATGTTGTGACGTTTGGTAGCACACAAAGTGTTCCTCCGGTAAACGGGAGTTGCATAATCTCATAGTCATAGGAACATGTATAAGTCATGAAGAAAGCAATAGCAACATACTAAACGATCAGGTGCTAAGCTAACGGAATGGGTAATGTCAATCACATCATTATCCTAATGATGTGATCCCGTTAATCAAATGACAACTCATGTCTATGGCTAGGAAACTTAACCATCTTTGATCAACGAGCTAGTCAAGTAGAGGCATACTAGTGACACTCTGTTTGTCTATGTATTCACACATGTATTATGTTTCCGGTTAATACAATTCTAGCATGAATAATAAAAATTTATCATGAAATAAGGAAATAAATAATAACTTTATTATTGCCTCTAGGGCATATTTCCTTCAGTCTCCCACTTGCACTAGAGTCAATAATCTAGTTCACATCGCCATGTGATTTAACAGCAATAGTTCACATCACCATGTGATTAACACCCATAGTTCACATCGATATGCGATCAACTCCCAAAGAGTTTACTAGAGTCAGTAATCTAGTTCACATCGCTATGTGATTAACACCCAAAGAGTACTAAGGTGTGATCATGTTTTGCTTGTGAGATAATTTTAGTCAACGGGTCTGTCATATTCAGATCCGTATGTATTTTGCAAATTTCTATGTCAACAATACTCTGCACGGAGCTACTCTAGCTAATTGCTCCCACTTTCAATATGTATCTAGACCGAGACTTAGAGTCATCTAGATTAGTGTCAAAACTTGCATCGATGTAACCCTTTACGACGAACCTTTTGTCACCTCCATAATCGAGAAACATATCCTTATTCCACTAAGGATAATTTTGACCGCTGTCAAGTGATCTACTCCTAGATCACTATTATACTCCCTTGCTAAAACACAGTGTAGGGTATACAATAGATCCGGTACACAGCATGGCATACTTTATAGAACCTATGGCCAAGGCATAGGGAATGACTTCCATTCTCTTTCTATCTTCTGCCGTGGTCGGGTTTGGAGTCTTACTCAATTTCACACCTTGTAACACAGGCAAGAACTCTTTCTTTGACTGTTCCATTTTGAACTACTTCAAAATCTTGTCAAGGTATGTACTCATTGAAAACTTATCAAGCGTCTTGATCTATCTCTATAGATCTTGATGCTTAATATGTAAGCAGCTTTACCGAGGTCTTTTTTAAAAAAAACTCCTTTCAAACACTCCTTTATGCTTTGTAGAATAATTCTACATTATTTCCGATCAACAATATGTCATTCACATATACTTATCAGAAATGATGTAGTGCTCCCACTCACTTTCTTGTAAATACAGGCTTCACCGAAAGTCTGTATAAAACTATATGCTTTGATCAACTCATCAAAGCGTATATTCCAACTCCGAGATGCTTGCACCAGTCCATAGATGGATTGCTGGAGCTTGCACATTTTGTTAACACTTTTAGGATCGACAAAACCTTCTAGTTGCATCGTATACAACTCTTCTTTAATAAATCCATTAAGGAATGCAGTTTTGTTTATCCATTTGCCAGATTTCATAAAATGCGGCAATTGCTAACATGATTCGGACAGACTTAAGCATAGATACGAGTGAGAAACTCTCATCGTAGTCAACACCTTGAACTTGTCGAAAACCTTTTGCGACAATTCTAGCTTTGTAGATAGTAACACTATTATCAGCGTCCGTCTTCCTCTTGAAGATCCATTTATTTTCTATGGCTTGCCGATCATCGGGCAAATCCATCAAAGTCCATACTTTGTTCTCATACATGGATCATATCTCAGATTTCATGGCCTCAAGCCATTTTGCGGAATCTGGGCTCATCATCGCTTCCTCATAGTTCACAAGTTCGTCATGGTCTAGTAACATGACTTCCAGAACAGGATTACCGTACCACTCTGGTGCGGATCTCACTCTGGTATACCTACGAGATTCGGTAGTAACTTGATCTGAAGTTTCAGGATCATCATCATTAGCTTCCTCACTAATTGGTGTAGTAGTCACAGGAATAGATTTCTGTGATGAACTACTTTCCAATAAGGGAGAAGGTACAATTACCTTATCAAGTTCTACTTTCCTCCCACTCACTTCTTTTGAGAGAAACTCCTTCTCTGGAAAGGATCCATTCTCAGCAACGAATATCTTGCCTTCGGATCTGTGATAGAAGGTGTACCCAACATTTTCTTTTGGGTATCCTATGAAGGCGCACTTCTCCGATTTGGGTTTGAGCTTATCAGGATGAAACTTTTTCATATAAGCATCGCAACCCCAAACTTTAAGAAACGACAACTTTGGTTCCTCGCCAAACCCCAGTTCATACAGTGTCGTCTCAACTGATTTAGATGGTGCCCTTTTTTTCGTGAATGCAGCTGTCTCTAATGCATAATCCCAAAACAATATTGGTAAATAGGTAAGAAACATCTTAGATTGTACTATATCAAATAAAGTACGGTTATGACGTTCGGACACACCATTATGCTGTGGTGTTTCAGGTGGCATGAGTTTGTGAAACTATTCCACATTGTTTTAATTGAAGACCAAACTCGTAACTCAAATATTTTACCTCTGCGATCATATCGTAGAAACTTTTATTTTCTTGTTACGATGATTCTCCACTTCACTCTGAAATTCTTTGAACTTTTCAAATGTTTCAGACTTATGTTTCATCAAGTAGATATACCCATATCTGCTCAAATCATTTGTGAAGGTCAGAAAATAATGATACCCGCCGCGAGCCTTAACACTTATCGGATCGTATACATCAGTATATATTATTTCCAATAAGTCAGTTGGTCGCTCCGGAGAACGGAGTCTTAGTCATCTTGCCCATGAGGCATGGTTCGCAAGCATCAAGTGATTCATAATCAAGTGATTCCAAAATCCCATCAGCATGCAGTTTCTTCATGCGCTTTACACCAATATGACCTAAACGGCAGTGCCACAAATAAGTTGCACTATCATTATTAACTTTGCATCTTTTGGTTTCAATATTATGAATATGTGTGTCACTACGATCGAGATCCAACGAACCATTTTCATTGCGTGTGTAACCATATAAGGTTTTATTCATATAAATAGAACAACAATTTATTCTCTTACTTAAATGAATAACCGATTGCAATGAACATGATCAAATCATATTCATGCTCAACGCAAACACCAAATAACACTTATTTAGGTTCAACACTAATCCCGAAAGTATAGGGAGTGTGCGATGATGATCATATCAATCTTGGAACTACTTCCATCACACATCGTCACCTCACCCTTAACTAGTCTTTGTTCATTCTGCAACTCCTGATTCAAGTTACTAATCATAGTAACTGAACTAGCATCAAATACTGAGGGGTTGCTATAAACAATAGTAAAGTACACATCAATATCATGTAGATCAAATATACTTATGTTCACTTTGCCATCCTTCTTATCCGCCAATCACTTGGGGTAGTTCCGCTTCCAGTGACCAGTCCCTTTGCAGTAGAAGCACTCAGTCTCAGGCTTAGGACCAGACTTGGGCTTCTTCACTTGAGCAGCATTTTGCATGTTCTTCTTCTTGAAGTTCCCCTTTTTCCCTTTGCCCTTTTCTTGAAACTAGTGGTCTTGTCTACCATCAACACTTGATGTTTTTCTCGATTTCTACCTTCGTCAATTTCAGCATTACGAAGAGCTTGGGAATTTATCCCTTGCATATCATAGTTCATCACGAAGTTCTACTAACTTGGTGATGGTGACTAGAGAATTCTGTCAATCACTATTTTATCTGGAAGATTAACTCCCACTTGATTCAAGCGATTGTAGTACCCAGACAATCTGAGCACATGCTCACTAGATGAGCGATTCTCCTCCATCTTTTAGCTATAGAACTTGTCGGAGACTTCATATCTCTCAACTCGGGTATTTGCTTGAAATATTAACTTCAACTCCTGGATCATCTCATATGGTCCATGACGTTCAAAACGTCTTTGAAGTCCCGATTCTAAGCCGTTAAGCATGGTGCACTAAACTATCAAGTAGTCATCACATTAAGCTAGCCAAACGTTCATAACGTCTGCATCTGCTCCTGCAATAGGCCTGTCACCTAGCGGTGCATCAAGGACATAATTCTTCTGTGCAGCAATGAGGATAAACCTCAGATCACGGATCCAATCCGCATCATTGCTACTAACATCTTTCAACACAATTTTCTCTAGGAACATATCAAAAATTAACATATGAAAGCAACAACGCGAGCTATTGATCTACAACATAGATATGCTAATACTACCAGGACTAAATTCATGATAAATTTAAGTTCAATTTAATCATATTACTTAAGAACTCCCACTTAGATAGACATACCTCTAATCCTCTAAGTGATCACGTGATCCAAATCAACTAAACCATAACCGATCATCACGTGAAATGGAGTAGCTTTCAATGGTGAACATCATTATGTTGATCATATCTACTATATGATTCACGCTCGACCTTTCGGTCTCCGTGTTCCGAGGCCATATCTGCATATGCTAGGCTCGTCAAGTTTAACCCGAGTATTCTGCGTGTGCAAAATTGGCTTGCACCCATTGTAGATGGACGTAGAGCTTATCACACCCGATCATCACGTGGTGTATGGGCACGACGAACTTTGGCAACGGTGCATACTCAGCGAGAACACTTCTTGATAATTAGTGAGAGATCATCTTATAATGCTACCGTCAATCAAAGCAAGATAAGATGCATAAAAAGATAAACATCACATGCAATCAATATAAGTGATATGATATGGCCATCATCATCTTGTGCTTGTGATCTCCATCTCCGAAGCACCGTCATGATCACCATCGTCACCGGCGCGACACCTTGATCTCCATCGTAGCATCGTTGTCGTCTCGCCAATCTTATGCTTCTACGACTATCGCTACCGCTTAGTGATAAAGTAAAGCATTACAGGGCGATTGCATTGCATACCATAAAGCGACAACCATATGGCTCCTGCCAGTTGCCGATAACTCAGTTAAAAAACATGATCATCTCATACAATAAAATTTAGCATCATGTCTTGACCATATCACATCACAACATGCCCTGCAAAAACAAGTTAGATGTCCTCTACTTTGTTTGTTGCAATTTTTACGTGGCTGCTACGGGCTTAAGCAAGAACCAATCTTACCTACGCATCAAAACCACAATGATAGTTTGTCAAGTTGATGCCATTTTAACCTTCGCAATGACCGGGCGTAGCCACACTCGGTTCAACTAAAGTTGGAGAAACTGACACCCGCCAGCCACCTGTGTGCAAAGCACGGCGGTAGAACCAGTCTCGCGTAAGCGTATGCGTAATGTCGGTCCGGGCCGCTTCATCCAACAATACCGCCGAACCAAAGTATGACATGCTGGTAGGCAGTATGACTTATATCGCCCACAACTCACTTGTGTTCTACTCGTGCATATAACATCAAACCATAAAACCTAGGCTCGGATGCCACTGTTGGGGAACGTAGTAATTTCAAAAAAATTCCTACGCACACGCAAGATCATGGTGATGCATAGCAACGAGAGGGGAGAGTGTTGTCTACGTACCCTCGTAGACCGAAGCGGAAGCATTGACACAACATAGAGCAAGTAGTCGTATGTCTTCCCGGTTCAACCGATCCAAGCACCGTTACTCCGGCACCTCCGAGTTCTTGGCACACATTCAGCTCGATGACGCTCCCCGGGCTCCGATCCAGCAAAGCTTCGGGGAGGAGTTCCGTCAGCACGACGGCGTGGTGACGATCTTGATGTACTACCGACGCAGGGCTTCGCCTAAGCACCGCAATGATATGACCGAGGTGGAATATGGTGGAGGGGGGCACCGCACACGGCTAAGGAATGATCACGAAGATCAACTTGTGTCCTAGGGTGCCCCCCTGCCCCCGTATATAAAGGAGGGAGGGGGAGAGGTGCGGCCGGCCCAAGGGGTGCGCCTGGAGGAGTCCTACACCCACCGGGAGTAGGACTCCCCCCCCCCCCTCTTGCCTTGTTGGAGAAGGAAAGGGAGAAGGGGGAAGAGGAAAGGGGGGTGCCGCCCCCCCCCCCACCCCTTCCTTGTCCTATTCGGACTAGGGGGAGGGGGCGCGCGGCCTGCCCTGGCCGGCCCTCCTCTTCTCCCTCATGGCCCATCAAGGCCCAATAACCCCCCGGGGGGTTTCGATAACCCCCCGGTACTTCGGTAAAATGCCGATTTCACCCGGAACGATTCCGATGTCCAAATATAGGCTTCCAATATATCAATCTTTATGTCTCGACCATTTCGAGACTCCTCATCATGTCCGTGATCACATCCGGGACTCCAAACAACCTTCGGTACATCAAAATACATAAACTCATAATAATTGTCATCGTAACATTAAGCGTGCGGACCCTACGGTTCGAGAACAATGTAGACATGACCGAGACATGTCTCCGGTCAATAACCAATAGCGGAACCTGGATGCTCATATTGGCTCCGACATATTCTACGAAGATCTTTATCGGTCAGACCGCATAACAACATACGTTGTTCCCTTTGTCATCGGTATGTTACTTGCCCGAGATTCGATCGTCGGTATCCAGTACCTAGTTCGATCTCGTTACCGGCAAGTCTCTTTACTCGTTCCATAATACATCATCTCGCAACTAACTTATTAGTTGCAATGCTTGCAAGGCTTATGTGATGTGCATTACCGAGAGGGCCCAGAGATACCTCTCCGACAATCGGAGTGACAAATCCTAATCTCGAAATACGCCAACCCAACATCAACCTTTGGAGACACCTGTAGAGCTCCTTTATAATCACCCAGTTACGTTGTGAGGTTTGGTAGCACACAAAGTGTTCCTCCGGTAAAGGGGAGTTGCATAATCTCATAGTCATAGGAACATGTATAAGTCATGAAGAAAGCAATAGCAACATACTAAACAATCGGGTGCTAAGCTAACGGAATGGGTCATGTCAATCACATCATTCTCCTAATGATGTGATCCCGTTAATCAAATGACAACTCATGTCTATGGCTAGGAAACTTAACCATCTTTGATCAACGAGCTAGTCAAGTAGAGGCATACTAGTGACATTCTGTTTGTCTATGTATTCACACATGTATTATGTTTCCGGTTAATACAATTCTAGCATGAATAATAAACATTTATCATGAAATAAGGAAATAAATAATAACTTTATTATTGCCTCTAGGGCATATTTCCTTCAGCTCGTTGATCAAACATGGTTAAGTTTCCTAGCCATAGACATGAGTTGTCATTTGATTAACGGGATCACATCATTAGGAGAATGATGTGATTGACATGACCCATTCCGTTAGCTTAGCCCTCGATCGTTTAAGTATGTTGCTATTGCTTTCTTCATGACTTATACATGTTCCTATGACTATGAGATTATGCAACTCCCGTTTACCAGAGGAAAACTTTTCGTGCTACCAAACGTCACAACGTAACTGGGTGATTATAAAGGTGCTCTACAGGTGTCTCCGAAGGTACTTGTTGTGTTGGCGTATTTCGAGATTAGGATTTGTCACTCCGAGTGTCGGAGAGGTATCTCTGGACCCTCTCGGTAATGCACATCACTTAAGCCTTGCAAGCATTGCAACTAATGAGTTAGTTGCGGGATGATGTATTACGGAACAAGTAAAGAGACTTGCCGGTAACGAGATTGAACTAGGTATTGGATACCGACGATCGAATCTCGGGCAAGTAAAATACCGATGACAAAGGGAACAACGTATGTAGTCATGCGGTCTGACCGATAAAGATCTTCGTAGAATATGTAGGAGCCAATATGGGCATCCAGGTCCCTCTATTGGTTATTGACCTGAGACGTGTCTCGGTCATGTCTACATTGTTCTCGAACCGTAGGGTCCGCACGCTTAACGTTACGATGACAGTTATTATGAGTTTATGTATTTTGATGTACCGAAGGTTGTTCAGAGTCCCGGATGTGATCACAGACATGACGAGGAGTCTCGAAATGGTCGAGACATAAAGATCGATATATTGGAAGCCTATATTTGGACATCGGAATCGTTCCGGGTGAAATCGGCATTTCATCGGAGTACCGGGGGGTTACCGGAACCCCCCGGGGGTTTATTGGGCCTTGATGGGCCATGAGGGAGAAGAGGAGGGCCGACCAGGGCAGGCCGTGCGCCCCCTCCCCCCTAGTCCGAATAGGACAAGGAAGGGGGGCGGCGCCCCCCTTTCCTCTTCCCCCTTCTCCCTTTCCTTCTCCAGCAAGGCAAGAGGGGGGAGTCCTACTCCCGGTGGGAGTAGGACTCCTCCAGGCGCACCCCTTGGGGCCGGCCGCACCTCCCCCTCCCTCCTTTATATACGGGGGCAGGGGGCACCCTAGAACACACAAGTTGATCTTCGTGATCGTTCCTTAGCCGTGTGCGGTGCCCCCCTCCACCATATTCCACCTCGGTCATATCGTTGCAGTATTTAGGCGAAGCCCTGCATCGGTAGAACATCATCATCGTCACCACGCCGTCGTGCTGACGGAACTCCTCCCCGAAGCTTTGCTGGATCGGAGCCCGGGGAGCGTCATCGAGCTGAACGTGTGCCAAGAACTCGGAGGTGCTTGGATCGGTCGGATCGTGAAGACGTACGACTACATCAACCGCGTTGATATAACGCTTCCGCTTTCGGTCTACGAGGGTACGTAGACAACACTCTCCCCTCTCGTTGCTATGCATCACCATGATCTTGCGTGTGTGTAGGAAATTTTTGAAATTACTACGTTCCCCAGCAGGATGCACACAGCCAACATCAACTCACACATAAACACGCCGACAACTAGCAGCCATATTAGACCAAAACTATGTGTAGGCGAGGAAAAAAGAAGCTCCAAAGTAACCAGATACACGATCAATAAACTGCAGTAATGACCATATCTGCACCAACCATTTCACGACACCACAAGGACGACGAGGTTCTTCAATAGCAACACCTTCAAGAAGGAAGCGACACTCAAGCGTTGTCGTCACTAGATCCAACCACCAAAGTTACACACTAGGTTTTCACTCTAAAAAATCAATCTGTGCATATCCGAGAAATGCCGTAAAAGAAACATCGCCATTGCCAAATATAACCAACTCAGACAGTCCTAGGCTTTCGCCCCGAAGGTCGAGATTGGGTGCTCGAATAGCATCACCAACACTAGTAGAAAAAGGGTCAAACGTGAAGCACATTAGTGCCAGTTTCAATTTGAGCCGGCACTAATGTGTCCACACTTTAGTGCCGGTTACAGAACTGGCACTAAAGGGCCTTACGAACCGGTGCTATTGCCCGGTTCTGCACTAGTGCAACCAAGTCACTCAAGTGTTCTCGCCACCATTTTTTCACAATCTCAGCAGCTACATGCAATGCGGTCGCGCTGTTGCACAACCAACCCTCAGCGTCAAGCCCTCGTCCACAATTTGCTTCTCATCGCCGAAGTCAACCACTGAATCTTGAGAGATGAAGACCCCCGAAGATTTTTCGGTGACCACAGCTGTCATGGATGAAGGAAATATGCCCTAGAGGCAATAATAAAGTTATTATTTATTTCCTTATATCATGATAAATGTTATTATTCATGCTAGAATTGTATTAACCGGAAACGTAATACTTGTGTGAATACATAGACAAACAAAGTGTCACTAGTATGCCTCTACTTGACTAGCTCGTTAATCGAAGATGGTTATGTTTCCTAGCCATAGACATGAGTTTTCATTTGATTAACGAGATCACATCATTAGGAGAATGATGTGATTGACTTGACCCATTCCGTTAGCTTAGCACTTGATCGTTTAGTATGTTGCTATTGCTTTCTTCATGACTTATACATGTTCCTATGACTATGAGATTATGCAACTCCCGTTTACCGGAGGAACACTTTGTGTGCTACCAAACGTCACAATGTAACTGGGTGATTATAAAGGTGCTCTACAGGTGTCTCCGAAGGTACATGTTGGGTTGGCGTATTTCAAGATTAGGATTTGTCACTCCGATTGTCGGAGAGGTATCTCTGGGCCCTCTCGGTAATGCACATCACTTAAGCCTTGCAAGCATTGCAACTAATGAGTTAGTTGCGAGATGATGTATTACAGAACGCGTAAAGAGACTTGCTGGTAACGAGATTGAACTAGGTATTGAGATACCGACGATCGAATCTCGGGCAAGTAACATACCGATGACAAAGGGAACACCGTATGTTGTTATGCGGTCTGACCGATAAAGATCTTCGTAGAATATGTAGGAGCCAATATGAGCATCCAGGTTCCGCTATTGGTTATTGACCGGAGACGTGTCTCGGTCATGTCTACATTGTTCTTGAACCCGTAGGCTCCGCACGCTTAAAGTTACGATGACAGTTTCATTATGAGTTTATATATTTTGATGTACCGAAGGAGTTCGGAGTCCCGGATGAGATCGGGGACATGACGAGGAGTCTCGAAATGGTCGAGACATAAAGATCGATATATTTGACGACTATATTCGGACATCGGAAAGGTTCCGAGTGATTCGTGTATTTTCGGAGGTACCGGGGAGTTACGGGAATACGAGGAAGAAGCAATGGGCCTTAATGGGCCTTAGTGGGAAGGAGAGGCAGCAGCCAGGAGGTGGCGCGCGCCCCTCCCAAGCCCAGTCTGAATTGGACAAGGGGTTTGGGGCGCGGCCCCTCTCTCCTTTCCTTCCCCTCTTCCCCCCTTTCCCCCCTTCTTCTAGTTGGACTAGGAAAGAAGGAAACCTACTCCAACTAGGAGTAGGAATCCTACTCCCTTGGCGCGCCCCTCCTAGGCCGGCCACCTCCCCCCTTGCTCCTTTATATACGGGGGCAGGGGGACACCCCATAGACACACAAGTTGATCTTCGTGATCGTTCTCTTAGCCGTGTGCGGTGCCCCCCTCCACCATACTCCTCGATAATATTGTAGCGGTGCTTAGGCGAAGCCCTGCGATGGTAGAACATCAAGATCGTCACCACGCCGTCGTGCTGACGGAACTCTTCCCCGACACTTTGCTGGATCGGAGTCCGGGGATCGTCATCGAGCTGAACGTGTGCTAGAACTCGGAGGTGTCATTGTTTCGGTACTTGGATCGGTCGGATCGTGAAGACGTACGACTATATCAACCGCGTTGTTATAACGCTTCCGCTATCGGTCTACGAGGGTACGTAGACAACACTCTCCCCTCTTGTTGCTATGCATCACCATGATCTTGCGTGTGCGTAGGAAATTTTTTGAAATTACTACGTTCCCCAACAATGGAGCCGTAGGAGTTAACTGCAACATAGTCTGCAGCCACCACCACCCGGCCGACCAGATCTGAATGTCCACTACCAAGCCATGGACCGTGTGAAAGGCTAGTACCTCACCACCCCTTCATAACAAAGTAACAACACCAAGGCCAAACTTAGATCACTCGGAAACGCATTGGTACAGAAAACACAAACAATCACACATACAAAAATAAACTACTATCAGCACATGACAAAGAAATGTTGATTTGAGCAATTTGCATATGTACCTTCTGAAAGGGTGATCAGTTTCACGCCATCGTTGATCTTCTTGATGCAACCGTTGAACCGTCAGTGCATGATAACCATCATAACTGAAGTCTTTGACTCATTGCTCTTGTGTCGTTCCTGTCACACATTCATTAGAACATCTCAATCCGATAACAAGGACTTGTTGTGCAATGGATGTTTATATATAGGTCTATATGCTCGAAAGAACATACCATTGACATGATCATTTAGACCTTGTCTTGAACTTGGCCATGATCCTGTCAATCGACTGAAATGAATTTTGGGTCAACTGTTTGACCCCAAACTCAGTTTCAGTCAAGCACGATTAATTAGGCAGCCACACAAGCCCACACACAGCGTTCACACACGTGCAAGCTGGACTATGGGGTGCGCCAGTCCAATACTACCAATCCAGCCTACTTTTTTTGTACATTTATTACTGGCTGCTCTAGTATAGTACTTGGCCAAGTCTTTGTAGATGGCATATGAATAGCACTCTCACACATAATTGCATGCAATGGTTAGTGGCTATATGTGCAATCTCACACATGTATATTTATTTTTATACATGTGCAATCTCATCGATGAATAGCATTCACACATAATTATTTTTATACATACATATATTTGGAAAATGTGTTATTACTATGCAAAACTGAGCATATTATAGTGATAGTTCTGCAAAAAAAAACTGTTTTTAAAAAAGTAATAGATTAGTGACATTCGTATTGCCCTTACAGAAGAAACAAAATGAAAACTAAAAAAAAGAAAAATATGAAGTAAAAACTAAAAAAAAGGAAGTTTTCTATGGAAGAAAAAATTCGTGGCACTGGTATTACCTTCAAGAGAAAAGCTAAAAAAATCAAAATAATGAAGTTTTTTAAGAAAGAATGAAACCCTTTAAGAAGAAAGAAAATGGAAATGAAAAAACTTCTTCCAGACAATTTGCACTGAAATTGCACTTTTTGAAATATGCAAAGAATAAGCATATAAGAATGCATTTTCGCATTCTACTATAGTTTACACATGGTGTAACTGTATTTTCTTTAAGAATAAGAAAATAAAATAAAAACTTGCGCACAACTTTGCACCGAAATTGCTCTTTGTCGTAATATGCAAAAATAATCATATAATCATGAAATTTTAGCACATATTATATCGTATTTGCTTATATATAATTACACTCAGCCAAAAAACCACAAAAAAGCAACAAAGGAAAGAAAAAAGGAAAAAAATAAAAATACATAGAAACATAAACACATAAATAAAAAATGAAGAAAAAATACCGACAAAAGAAAGGATTAAATTTCCTTATGAAGAATGAATTAGCGGCATTGGTATTACCATTTAAGAACAAAAAAATGGGAAACATAATCTAGAACAAACAGTGACAAAATTTGTTTGAAATATTCATAAAAATAGCACTTTAAAAAAAATGCAGGAATAAGTATATAATAGTGGAACTTTTGCAAAAATAAAATATAAGAATAGATGAATAGTGGCATTGGTACTAACCTTAAAGTAGAATGGAAATGAAGTAAAAACTAAAAAAATGAAGTTTTCCATGGAAGAATGAATTCATGGCACTGGTATTACCCTTTCAAAAAAAGCTAAAACAAAATCAAAATAATGAAGTTTTCTAAGAAAGAATGAAACCCTTTAAGAAGAAAGAAAATGAAAATGAAAAAACTTTCAAAACTTCCACACAATTTGCAATGAAATTGCACTTTTTGAAATATGCAAAGAATAAGCATATAATAATGCATTTTTTGCAGTCTACTATAGTTTACACATAGTGTAACTGAAATAATGTATTTTCTTTAAGAAGTAAGAAAATAAAATAAAAACGTGCACACAACTCTGCACCAAAATTGCTCTTTATCGTAATATGCAAAAATAATCATATAATCATGAAATTTTGGCACATATTATATAGTATTTGCTTATATATAATTACACTCAGCCAAAAATGCACGAAAAAGCAATAAAGGAAAAAAAAGTAAAAAAACACATAGAAACACAAACACAGAAATAAAAAATGAAGCAAAAATACCGATAAAAGAAAGAATTAAATTTCCTAATGAAGATTGAATTAGCTGCATTGGTATTACCATTTAAGAACAAAATAATGGGAAAAATAATCTAAAACAAACAGTGACAAAATTTGTTCAAAATATTCATAAAAATTGCACTTTTAAAAATATGCAAGAATAAGCATTTAATAGTGGAACTTTTGCAAAAATAAAATCTAAGTATAAATGAATAGTGGCATTGGTATTAACCTTAAAGTAGAATGGAAATGAAGTAAAAACTAAAAAAATGAAGTTTTCCATGGAAGAATGAATTCATGGCGCTGGTATTACCCTTTAAAAAAAGCTAAAACAAAATCAAAATAATGAAGTTTTCTAAGAATGAATGAAACCCTTTAAGAAGAAAGAAAATGAAAATGAAAAAACTTTCAAAACTTCCACACAATTTGCAATGAAATTGCACTTTTTGAAATATGCAAAGAATAAGCATATAATAATGCATTTTTCGCATTCTACTATAGTTTACACATGGTGTAACTGAAATAATGTATTTTCTTTAAGAAGTAAGAAAATAAAATAAAAACGTGCGCACAACTCTGCACCAAAATTGCTCTTTATCGTAATATGCAAAAATAATCAGATAATCATGAAATTTTGGCACATATTATATAGTATTTGCTTATATATAATTACACTCAGCCAAAAATGCACAAAAAAGCAATAAAGGTAAGAAAAAAGGAAAAAATAAAAACACATGGAAACACAAACACAGAAATAAAAAGTGAAGCAAAAATACCGACAAAAGAAAGAATTAAATTTCCTAATGAAGATTGAATTAGCAGCATTGGTATTACCATTTAAGAACAAAAAATGGGAAACATAATTTAAAACAAACAGTGACAAAATTTGTTCGAAATATTCATAAAAATTACACTTTTAAAAAATATGCAAGAATAAGCATTTAATAGTGGAACTTTTGCAAAAATAAAATCTAAGAATAAATGAATAGTGGCATTGGTATTAACCTTAAAGTAGAATGGAAATGAAGTAAAGACTAAGCAATATCAAGAAGAAAGAAAATTTATAACAAAAATTGCACAGAATTTCGCACCAAAATTGCACTTTATCGTAATATGCAAAAATAATCATATAATCATGAAATTTTTGCACATATTATATAGTATTTATATGTATATAATTACACTCGGCCAAAAACCCACAAAACCAAGAAAAAGGAAAGAGAAAAACAAAAACAAAATGCAACCCAGAATGGCAAAAATGAGCCCACGAAGCAATTCGACTGACCCAAAATAGGGGCCAATCGATTCCGCACTGTCCAACTCACCACCAAAATGACACAGAAAAAACAAAACAAGACAAATCTCAAAGCAGACTCAGACGGTCACAAAATCGACTGGCTATAGCCTAGTCGACTGAATTTTATTTTAGTCAGTCACTTTTTTCTGAACCACCTAGTAGCCCCACATATTCATCTCAAAGCGCGCATGAACAACGTGGGATTTGGCGGCCAAAACTATTCTACGTTGTGACGCAATAGCACCTACATGTAGGCACCACGCGCACATAAACATGCAGACACGCTCACATGCATACACCACATGCACCACAGACACTCATCATTAGCTTCTTAATTGTGCGGATAGAGCATAATTAATACCAAAACTAATACAAAACTAAAAGAACTTTTTAAAGGAGAAACAGATTAAATTTGCACAAATTATTAGCATTAGTATAACCATTCCAAAAGCAAGTAAATGGAAAATAAATTAAACAAATGATTAAAAATTTGCACACAACTTACAGAGAAATTGCATTGTTTATAATATGCAAGAATAAATATATAATAGTGAAAAGTAAAACCAAATAAAAATAAAATGATAAAATTGAAGTTTTCTATGACAGAATGTATTCGTGGCATTGGTATTACCCTTTCAGATTTTTTTAATAAAAAAATCAAAATAATGCAATTTCTAAGAAAAAATGAAACTCTTTAATAAGAAACAAAATGAAAAAGAAAAAAAACTTCCAAAACTTGCACACAATTGGCACTGAAATTGCTCTTTTTGAAATATGCCAAGAATAAGCATATAATAATGCATTTTTCGCATTCTACTATAATTTACACATAGTATAACTAAAATAATGTATTTCCTTTCAGAAGAAGATTAAAAAAACTTACCCACAACTTTGCACCGAAATTGCACGTTATCGTAATATGTAAAACTGATCATATAATCATGAAATTTTGGCATATATTATATATTATTTGTTTGTATATAATTAGTTAATTACACTCAGCCAAAAAACAAGAAAAACAAATGACCAATAAAGAAAAGAAAAAGAAAAAATGCATAGAAACAAAAAACAGAAATAAAAAATGAAGCAAAAATACCCATAAAAGAAAGAATTAAATTTTGTATGGAAGAATGAATGACAAGCACTGGTATTACCATTTAAGAACAAAAAAATGGGAAAAAGAATCTAAAACAAACACTGACAAAAATTACACAAAATATACATAAAAAATGCACTTATTTGCAATATGCAAGAATAATCATATAAAAGTGGAACTTTTCCAAAATCAAAATCTAAAAACAAAAGAATAGTGGTATTGGTATTAACCTTAAAGTAAAATGAAAATGAAGTAAAGACTGAAAACAATATCAAAATGATTATATATTTTGAAAAAGAATGAATCAGTGGAGTTGGTAAATTTTTTTAAGAAGAAATAAAATTTATAACAAAAACTTATGCACAACTTTGCACCGAAATTGCATTTTCTCGTAATATGCAAAAATAATCATATAATCATGAATTTTTGGCACATATTATATAGTATTTGTATGTATATAATTACACCCAGCCAAAAACCCACAAAAACAAAATTATAACCAATAAAGGTAATAAAAATGAAAAAAGAAATATGCAACCCAGAATTAAACGGGCGCAACCAAGACAAAGAAATCGGCCCGGTACCGATTCGAGTGACAAAAACAATGTGTCAATCGATTCCTTGCAGCCGAGCCGAACAACAGAATTAAACAGAAAAAATAAAAACAGCACAAATTTCAAAGCACGATCCAACGAATAGAAAATTAACTAACCACAAAATGAAAAGTCAGTTGACTGAAATGCAGTTAAAGTGGAGTGTGATTGTATTCTACTGAGAGAAAAAAGGTGGACCACAAACAAGAAGGTTAGCTATTGCTGTGGTTGGTCATCACCTTCCTAACGCTGTTAGAGCATCTTCAACAGCGGCTTCAAAAAACGCACGTGCGCAGGACGGTTTCATGCGCTCCATCGGAGACAGGAAAAAGCGGCCGATCACGCGCTAGATTTGGCGCACCGCTTCCGGCGTGCCTATAAAATGCAGCGCCCGTCACGCGCCCTTCCATCGCTCTCCACCTTGCCACGCACTCTTTGCCGCTCTTTCATCGCTCCCTCTGCCGCTTTCCCGCCTGGCCGCCGTCACGCCACCATGCCACCACGTCGTCGGGGAGTTCCGGGCTACCTCGGCGTCCGCACGCGCCCTCCGGTGCCTTCTCCACCTAGATTCGATCTAGCAACGTGCGCCTCGGCCTCAGCACCTTCGAGACCGCCCACGAGGCCGCCCGCGCGTACGACGCGACGGCGTGACGCCTCCGGCGGTCCCACCGGGACATGAACTTCGTTGAGGTGCCGACGCGGGAGTTGGCGCAGGAGGTTGCGCCTCCCCTGCGGCTTCTCACCGACGAGGATCGTCGCGAGAACCGGAGGCAGGAGCGCCGTCTCAGCCTCGTCGAGATGGATGAGGAAGCCATGGCGCTGTGGCACCAACGTTTTCCGCAGGACGTCATCAATGAGCAGTCATTCTTCGCGGAAAGGAGGACAGAGAGGGAGGAGAGGAGGGCGGAGCGAGCCGCCTACCGCGAGGTCCGGCGTACGCGGAAGGCGGCCGCTGAGTTCAACATCGAGCTAGGAGCAGCGTCGTCCTGGGACTCTGAAGACGAGCGGTACGCACTATCTATGTGTCGTCGGAGGAGGACATCACCGAGATGGAGTCCGAGTGGGAAGAGGACGATGAGTAGCTTTTTTTATCTATCGTAGAAGGAGGCTATGAATTATCTACGCACTATCTATGTATCGTTTTTTATCTATCGTTTAAACTATTTATGTACTATCTATCCATCGTTTAATCTATCTATCTATCTATCTATGTATCGAGTTGTAGTACAAAAGAGAACAAATATAGCGTGTTTGCTGGAGTGGCTCGCGCGCGCTCTTTTTTGCAGCGGCCGCTGGAGCCAGCGCTCCGCGGCGCGCTAAAACTCGCGTAATCGTTGTTGTAAACACATTTTTTGCGCGCCGCGCGTTGCGCTCCTGTTGGAGATGCTCTTATGGATGAAAAGGAGAGCTTGCAATAATAAATTAGTCCGAGTCATGCTCAATCTGATTTCATATTTGAAACAAGGACACGATAAAGTGCAGGTTTGAAAAAGAACAACATAAATATTTGAAACAAGAAGCCGATCTAGCCACATCCACAAACAAAGCGAGAGTGTGTGCAGTAGTTTCAACAGTCGGCACACATGTTCATACGAAACTAGTGACAAGTAAATTCCAAGGAAGTATTATATGCACGGGCTCGTCTCCCATCGTCTAGCGCGACCAGCTCTGGTCGGCCGCTCCATCAGTTATTCAGTTGTAGTCGAGGGCTCGAGGCTGACGGGCCACGGCGGCGCGCTGGGAGGACAGTAGTAGCCTGGTGATGCCGGCGCCGTGGTATGGTACGCGTACGCTTCCGGCTTGCACGGGGAAGTCCCGGCGGCCGCCGCGAGACCCGGCTGCTGCTGATGATGGTGGTAGTTGTTCCCCGTCAATGCAGCGGCCGCGCCATGGCCGACCTACTGACGATGATGTGCCGGCGGCGGCGCCTGTCGCTTCATGTTAGCGAGAACCGCCTCGAGCTGCGGGTCGGCTTGCAGAGCCTGCTCCTGCATGTTAGCGAGAACCGCCTCGAGCTGCGGGTCGGCTTGCAGCGCGGGAGCGTCGACGAGGCTATGGTCCTCCTTGGTGGGCTTCTGGCGGCGCACCGGGTCCGCCGTGGCCAGCACGCGCACCTCCTCGCTGGCCTCTGTTGGCACCGGATCTACGGCCACCACGCTCTTGTAGTAGGACGAGGACGGGCACTGCTCCGCCCCGGCGGGGGTGCCGAGAACCAGCTGCTGCTGATGGTGGTGGTGGTTGTTCTCCGCCAACGCGGCGGCCGTGACATGGCCGACGTATTGACAATGACAATGGTGGTGCCGCTGCATCTCGGCGAGCACCGCCTCGAGCTGTGGGTCCTGGACCGCGGAGACGTCGACGAGGCAAGTGCCCGTCTTCTCGCAGCTCTCGCCGGCGGAGCCTTTCCCCATGGACTTGGGCGGGACGACGGTGTCGACCTTCTTGTCCGTGGCCTTGCTGTCGCGCTTGCGGGAGCTTTTGGGGGGCGCGTCGGTGAGCTGCAGCAGGTCGGCTTGCGAGACCACGGAGTCGCCGATGAGGGGAGGGTTCTTCTCGCTGCTCCCGCTGGCGGAGCTCTTCTCCATGGGCTTGGGCGGGACGATGTCGTCGACCTTCTTGTTCGTGGACTTGTTGATGACGACCTTGTTGTGCGTGGACTTGCTGTTGACGACATTCTTGGTGAGCTGCGGGTCGGCTTGCCGCTCGTGGACCGTCGAGTCGCCGACGAGGGGAGGGTTCTTCTGGCTGCTCCCGCTGGCGGAGCTCTTCTCCGTGGGCTTGGGCGGGACGATGTTGTCGGCCTTCTTGTCCGTGGACTTGTTCTTGACGACCTTCTTGTCCGTGGACATGCTGTTGGCAACCTTCTTGGTGAGCTGCAGGTCGGCTTGCCGCTCGTGGACCGTAGAGTCACCGACGAGGGGAGGGTTCTTCTGGCTGCTCCCGCTGGAGGAGCTCTTCTCCATTGGCTTGGGCGGGACGATGTCGTCGACCTTCTTGTCTGTGGACTTGCTGTTGACGACCTTCTTGGTGAGCTGCGGGTCGGCTTGCCGCTCGTGGACCGCAGAGTCACCGATGAAGGGAGGGTTCTCCTGGCTGCTCCCGCTGGCGGAGCTCTTCTCTATGGGCTTTGGCGGGACGATGTCGTCGACCTTCTTGTCCGTAGACTTGTTGTCGACGACCTTCTTGATGAGCTGCGGGTTGGCTCGCCGCTCCTGAACCGTGGAGTCACTGACGAGGCGAGGGTCCTTCTTCTTCTTGCTGCCCCCGCCGGGGGAGCTATTCCCCATGGGCTTGGGCGGGACGACGGCGTTGACCTTCTTGTCCGTGGGCTTGTTGTTGACGCCCTTGCGGGGGGTCTTGGGGCCCGGCATGGTGAGCGCCCGGACCGCGGGTGCGTCGTCCTCGTCGCTGCTCCCGCCGTCAGAGCTCCCGCGGGTGCATCTGCGTGAACTCTTGGCGTTGCCCATGGACGGGACTGGTTACCTCCCTCTCTCACTGAAACTCGAGCAACTTATTAGCGCCGTAGCGGAGGCTGGGGCGGACGGAGCTACGGAGGTGTGGGCGAAGTTGGAGCGCTCTTATGAAGTCATACTGTGCATATATAGAACGAGACGAAGCCACGCACGAAGGAACTTGGAGGTGGGTGTTGACTCAGATGGGAGTGGGACTAGCCGCGTCGTCCCATTCGCTTTTCTTCACCGGCAAGGAAGGAAGGAATGAACGCACCGAAAAAGTGGGATCATAAACAATTTGCTGCTCTTATTTGAACAATCTTACGATCAAATAAGAGCAGCAATATCCTGGTGGTTCTGGATCGTAAGATACAAAGAACAAGTGGGTTGTGGGCGGCTAGTATTGAGGTAGCAGTAGGTCCCACAAAATGTGACAGGAACCCCGCTCCACAAGTGAAATGGAAAGTAAGTACGTACTCCCTCTATTTCAAAATAAATGACTCAACTTTATACTAATTTTAGTAGAAAGTTAGTATAAAGTTAGGTCATCTATTTTAGAACAGAGACGGTACGTACGTATCGCCGATGGTCGCCAGCTAGCTAGCTGCTGGTGTGGGTGAGTGGGTGGTCAGAAACACCAAACTATGATTGATTAGGACTAACAAGTTCTCCTTAATTACTGATGGCCGTGCGTCTAGGCGAGGGGAGGGAGGCAGGAAGGAACAGCCCAGTTCATAACATGATCATTACTAGCGACAACACACACGGAGCACACGGATCACATTTGAAACATGGCGGAGAGGACATCTGGGTGGGTAGGGTAGGGTGGCCTCCGCCTCCGCAGCGAGCTTCTTCCTCCCCTACGCTTGTTTTTTTCTTCAACCAAAATCGATTGAACCAAAATTCGAAAGCCGGGCGATTGATATATAGCTATTGTGAAAAGGAAAAAAAACACCCCCATAAATGTTCACGTAAAATCGTTCGCATAGCATCTAAACGTGCAATACTTAGGACACGTCTAGATATGCTTCTAGCAAAACCGTAACTTAAATAGTGAAGCAGTCCCATGCATATACTACTCTCAGCTAGTGAGTGCGTTACCATAAGCATTAATTAGAGCTGGAGCCTTTTGGGTGATGGATGCGTGGTTGATTCTATATATTTTCCCGGTCAATATCTGATCTATCTAGTCTAGCCCTCCTCGATCTTCTTAGGTTGTTGCTTGATCTTCTTAGGTTGTTGCTTGCTAGCAGAGTGAATGCGACGTCGCTGTGAGAGACCGGCCAGTACAAAAACAAAGCAGGAGCAGAGCAGAGCAACAATAGCATGTGCAGCTGTCATGCATATACCCCCATTCCTAGCAAAACCACCAGGTGAGAATGAAATATATATTTTTTGAAACGGGCAAAAAATTTGCCGCATATATTAATTCAGAAGGATAAGAATGTTTTGTTACAAGCCTGCAAACTACAAGGATGTTACCCTTCTGAAATGATGGTCCCTAACTTTTTTGCACCCGTGGCGACCCAGAGTTTAGCTTCAAGCTTGATGTTGTTGAGCAAGATTGTTGACGGAGAGGACTCGTTGCGGAAGGCCCTCCTGTTTCGTTCATTCCAAATAGCCCAAGATATTAGCATGGTAAGGAGAGCCAGGCCTTGCGATTTGCACTAGTAAAAAACGGAGCTTTAAAACCGGTTCGTAAGGGCCTTTAGTGCTGGCTAAAGGGTGGGCACTAAAGGCCACCCCCCCCCCCCTTAGTACTGGTTCGGCACGAACCGGCGCTAAAGTGCCACCACGTCGCGTGAGCTCGCGCCCTGCTAAAGTGCCACCACGTCGTCGTTTTTTTTTGAATTTTTTGGAAAAAAAAATGATTTTTTTCGATTTTTAATTTTTCTGAATTATTTGATGATTTAGTCTCTAATCACCTCTCTTAACTGCTCAAGTGTGGATCACTCATTCCAAATCGCCTAACTTCCCGGCCGGTCACCCATGCTCTCACTCCCCCAGCCTGAGCACGCTTAACTTTGGAGTTTTATTCCCCCTACATTCCAAGTCTGCACTTGTTGTTTTCCTGACAAATGTAAGCTATCAATCCTATTAACCCTCAGCAGTTTAGCTTGCTCATTAGGTCACACGTTTCACCGTTTGAGTTTGAAACTATTATTCTAAAAAACAGTAATTATTTAGTAACACTAATATGTCTTGAATAAATTTGACCATAGTTTGACCACAGTTTGACCATAGTTTGACCAGATTTGACCAAAATTCAAAAAATTGAAATAATTATTTAGTAACACTAATATTCTTGAATAATTATGTAGTAACATTAATACTTCTTGAATAAGTAGTTTGACCAGATTTAACCAAATTTTTTTAAAAAAACTGAAATTTGACCATATCTTTTTTTTCCTTTTGGAATTTGAGGATTCTAAAAAATTGCAAACAGGCCGTAGGCGGTCTCCATCGGATGCGGATTTTCGTGCTGAATTTTTTGATATATTATACGTTTTTTTCCGACATCGTATGCAAAATTTATAGCCGTTTTACATTTTTCCTACACTTTTTGCAAAACATGTCCAAATTTAAGTTTTCAAATTTTTCTAACTAGTAGATTTAGTAATATAACTACCTCTCGAAGGATTTTATTTTTTGAAGTTTTTATCATTTTCTTTTGATTTTTTCGAAACTGAAATGGCGATACACCGGGGGGGGGGGGGGGTAGAGTTTGAAAATTGCCCTATAGTGCCGGTTTGTGTCTTCAACCGGGACTATAGGTTAAGACTCTTTAGTGCCGGTTGGTGACACAAACCGGTACTAAAGGTTAAACCGGTACTATAGGTTAGACCTTTAGTACCGGTTTGTGTCACAAACCGTCACTAAAGGGGCTCGTGGGGCCCTGGCCTGACGCCAGCCTGCCACCACCCCTTTAGTACCGATTCGTGGCACGAACCGGTACTAAAGGTTCATTACGAACCGGCACTAATGCATAGCCATTCGAACCGGCACTAATGGTCACATTAGTGCCGGCTCAAATACAAACCGGGGCTAAAGGGGTGAACATTTGACCCTTTTTTTACTAGTGTTCGCATGGTGATATTGGAGCGGTTGACCCACCAATCTTTGACATTTTACTCAAGATGCCATGTAGAAGTGTCAAGGTGCTCAAAATGTAGCCATTCATTGACCAAATACCAAAGGCGAATGGTGAATCTACATTTGTAGAAGAGGTGGGCGCCGGACTCTTGCACTCCCTTGCAGAGGGGGCAAAGGTCGCAATTTGGCCATCCGCACTTTGCTAATATGTCGGCTGCCCAAATCCTATCTTGGATAGCCAACCATGTGAAGAACTTCACTTTAGGTGGCGCCTAGGCTTTCCACACCTCATGTGGCATCGGAGAGTCTGTAGAGCCCATGAATTTTGCCAAGTAAGCGGTTGCCGACAAGTATTGCACATTCTCCGTGTGCTTCCAGATGATTTCATCCTCGATGTGCTCCACAAGATGGAAGCCATTGATGAGAGTCCAAAGGTTTATGAATTGCCTAATGTGCTCGACAGTAAAGCTTACCGTGATCTTAATCTTGGAGATCCATGCATCATTGAGGAGTGCATCCTTGACTTTCCAATTTTTCCTGGAGGATCGATGCCTCGAAGATAAGAGGCGCGATTTCCTTAGGCTTCCGGTCTTGAACCCATGGAGCTTCCCAGAAGGGGGTCCTCGCCCCATTACCAACCGTGATTGTTGTGCATCCGTAGAAGAGGTTGAGGTCCATCTCATCACAAGGATTTTCCATGCCGACCCACATTCTCGTTGGTTCCTTCCACTCGAACCAGTGGCGAATCTACCGGTGAGGCTTCGATAGGCTCGAGCCTACCCTGCAAAATCACAAAATTATTTTTTACTAGTATGCATCGGCAGGCCCAGCCCAGAAGAAGCTGGCCAGCCAGCCCATGCGGCCTATCTAATGCAAATTAGGCAGAATAGCCACACCCGCACGAGCAGACAACACCCGCAGCCCGCACGCCCGCAGACAACACCTGCTAATTTCTCTCTGGACTCCGTCTAATTTATTTTGATGCTTGTTCAGTGCGTGTGCTGCTCCCTTGTCAAATGTTGATAATTTATTTGATGTAGGCTTTAGCTAGTTTAGTCGCAGTGAGTAGGTACTAGCTAGCTCTATTGTCAGTTTAATTGGTAAAACCATTTTTTCCAAAATTTGATATTATTCAAAAAATCCACAAAAATACAGTAAATACACATGTTTCCAGTAGTATTCAGAAATTGTTAGCTTATTTGGGCAATATAATTAGTAGATAATGTCTGTTGTAGTGAACAGATTTAAAATTTGCTTCTAAATTTGACATTTTTCAAAAAATCAAGAAAAATTCTAGTGATTTGTATATGTTTGCAGTAATAATCTGGGAAACTTTGAGCTTATTTGGACGAATGGATTTGGACAATGGTTATCTCGCTAAACAAATTCATTTTTTTGTCCAAAGTTTGATATTTAAAAACAAAGCGAAGAATTTTCTAGTAAATAACATGTTTCCAGTAGTAATCTGGGAAAAAAGTTTAGTTTATTTGCACAAAATCATTAGGAAATAATCATTTTTTCTCTTCAAAAGAGCATTATTCAGTTTTCTCTGCATAAACTTCGAGCCCGCCCTCCATTTTCTTTCTAGATTCGCCACTGACTCGAACCAAGGCCATCTCAGTCTTAGGGCTCTCGCAAATTTTGTTGTGTTTAGTACTTCGAGACCTTCCCTCTCAAAAGGCCGGCAGACCATGTCCCATTTGACCTTGCACTGTTGGCACCTGTCGTCCTGTCCACGCCGAACCAAAGAAATGCCCTCGCAATCTTGTTTGTGTTGTGTAGGATGCTCGTGGGGACAATCAACGGTGTGATGCAGTAAACCACTTGCGAGGCGAGGGAAGATTTGACAAGTGTGGTGGGCCCGATGGTGGTAATGTTGTTACCCTCCCAAGGAATGAGCCTCGCACTTGGCACCAGTCGTCCTGTCCGCGCGGGTCCTTATTTCTCAGGATAACGTGCATGCATGATTGGCTTTTTGACGCGGCAAATATTGCGTCGGGCTGGGACCAGACGCGGCCATCGTCTGCTTGATCGGCGAGGAAACGAAAGAACGCACTAAGATGATCAAAAAATTTGCTGCTAACCTTCTACGAGTGACTAGTGCTGGGGCAGCAGTTGGTCCCTCAGAAGGTTACAGTAATAACACCGCTCCGTGAGTGAGTGATACTCCCTCCGTTCCATATTACTTGTCGTTTTATACTAAATCAGCGACAAATAATATGGAACGGAGGGAGTAGATGTGAAACAAATTGGACAATACGTATGATTATTTTTCTCCACGTCGTGCATGCATGATTAACATCCCGTGGGCCAGAATGGAGCTGCGGAGCGACCGCGTGGATGCCGTACGCGTGTGCAGCGGACCTTATTTTTCTACATCATTTTTGTTTTTTCTTCCCTTTCCTTTGGACCTGTATCTGTATCTCTTGTCAGCGACGCACGGGTGCAGAACACTGAAGATCACCACCAAGAGGCAACAGAATCCGGTACTGTTCACCATCCGGCAAGCGAGGAAGCATCAACAGGGGACCAGGCCTCGAGCGGGCCTGTGGCGCGGCCCATTCGAGTCAAGACGAAGCCCAGGTGGAACGATGGCCCTGAATGGGTTCGGTAGTTAAATAGCATTGTATAACGTTCGAATGCTTTTGGCTTGGACAGAACGGCGGCTGCGGCCGATTGTAATGATTCATAGCTGTGAGGGAGGTTGGGAGGAAATACACGCTACCGAAATTCTCCATTCCGCCATGAACCCTAGCTGCGAGTTGTAGATCGATCCCCAATCCTTACACTCTTCTCTGTACATTCCTAGTAATCTTTAGTGCTGATTAAGGCATAAAAAGAAAAAAAGAGTTCCAATGCTGATTAAGATGCTGGATTTGTTAAAGGTTAGTCAGTACGGGGGAATGTGCCCTTTTTTATACTGGTTGGTTATATGGCTGTTGAGAGGGGGAAGTGCAATTTAACAAGACCGATCGAGATCTCATAATCACAAGCACGTTGGTGAAGTAATTTAATATTACTAATAATTGTCCAAGCCACCTATGGTAGTAGTAATCTATAAATGATCATCAAACTATGTTTTTTAGGAAGTACAGTAGCACTGGGTTGGTGTGGTATATAGAACTGAATGTTATTGTATTCAGTTGACAGGTTCGGCAAATTGAAAAGGATAGCTCTTCGAGTGATATCGGCAATCGCACTTCGCCTCGTTTACAAACGAAAACGAAGATCTTAGAAGGAAGCAAGTGAATCTGAGAAAGCAATAGCTTTTTTTTTCGCGAATACGCAAAAGGGAGAAAGCAATAGCTGATATGCGAAAGAAAAAGAAGAGGTGTGTAAAAAAATTAAGACATCAGAAAGGAAAAAGAAAAAGCAAAGCTAGCAAAACTGTCGAGGCCCGCTTTGACGGAACGCTGATGATCTTCTTCTTTTTTTTAAAAATAAAAAAGAAGCCTCCTCGTCAATTTCCATCGAAGAAATTGCAACAGTTCTACGAAGTATGAGAAACAAGAAAGACACAAAACATGTAGGCTTGCAGGCAACTACCGGTATCAGCTGCACGCCGGCGAACAAACATGACAAAACACTCATACATGACCTCCAGAAATTACGTCAAGTTCCACAGATAGAACGCTGCAACCTGGAGCAAGCTATGGTAGAATCAACTGCATATCCTCCTAACAAGAGGACGCCATCCATGAACTCCGGCAAACGCCTCGCGCACCACCTCCTTGATCTTCAACACCCCAACCTCGGTTTCTCTTCTGTCTTGGCTTTTCTGCAAACAAACGCTGATGATCATATATACAAAGCCTCGCGAATTAACGATGGAGCAAAATCATCAAGACCCGGGTAGGGTAAAAACAAACTACACAACGGTTAGATAGAGCTGGTGGCATACAGAAAAGAGACGTTTGCGGCTTGCGCGACAGCAAGTCAGCCAGCATGAAGCCATGCGCACGACGGAGTGCGACAGAGAAGAGATGATGTTCTGTGCAACAGGCCTTCAGAGCTCGTACAACTAGGGATGCAAGCGGCCATCCTGCAGAAACAGGAGATTAGTTCAAACAGAACCAAATCTGAGAAAGGCGATTATAACTAACCAGATTAATTTTGACTACGTAGTGGGGCGGATGGGGCGCTGCTCTGCATCCTTGTGAGCTACCCTTGATGTCCGACGCGGTCCAGACGCCTAGTGTGCAGGAAGGGGTGGCGACCAGCGGTACGCACATGTCCCCGAAGGCACGGTCTGGCTCCTCCACGCCCCCGGCACCGGCGCCACGACTGGGGCAACGGGGAAGGTGTTGCCGAGGCCGTTCCGCCGTCTTCCTGGGCTCCCCTCCGGTGTCTCCGGCGCGAATGAGCCGGAACGATCCTGAAAGGTTCAGTTGGAGAAATTGTCACGATCACGCAGTGCATCACGTACTCCCTCCGTTCCTAAATAGTACTACTATAAGCCTTTTTAGACATTTTAAATGGACTACAATATACGGATGTATGTAGACATAGTTTAGAGTGTAGATTTTGCATGTAGTCACTTATTGAAATCTCTAAAAGACCTACATTTGGAAAAAAAGGAGGGAGTACATCACATGGCTCGTGGCTGGTGTGCCGACCTACTAGCTTCCTGCTTGGCTCGGAGCAGTTGAGAAATGGAGGTGAAGACGAAACATGGTGTGTGGTGTTACTCTGGATGTGGGCGTTTGAGCACAAACAACATCGATTGGAAGAAATGAGTAGCCCTCAGCAGCTCACCTGCCTAATTCAGCGCAATGCGTACATTCAGATTCAGTGTCCTGTGCATCTATTTTTTCATCAGCGAAAGACGAACATGAAGGAATAACACTGCATAGACAGAGCCAAAACGAATGCTCAACCGATTCAACAGCAGCCAGCTTTGTACAAATTAGGAAACAAGGCAATGCAATGAAATGCAGGTTCAAAATTGTAGAAGTAATTTGAAAATGCAGGCTTTTATCTGGAAACACACAAATTTTCAATAGCAGAGATGAATAGAAGTCAGTAGTTTGCCTTGCAACAAGCAGTAGTGAGCTTCTTTTTGCTCTCACTCTCCTTTCTGCAGTTTAACAGCACATTGACCATGAAGTGTTCAGATATAATTCTGACAGAGTCAGGTCAGCTGTCAATCTGCATTAAACCGTGAGTTGTTGGTTTTGACCAACTCACTTAGGCTTAACAGGTGCATTTTTTCAGATCTCCAACATTTTGAACACATGCGTAGTTAACGAACGCACTGCACAGAAAAGAAACAAATAATGCCATGGCTTGTCCGCAAATATTTGCATTAGCATCACCAGTTGTCAATGCAAGAGCATGGCCCTAGTTTCGTTTCATGGAGCCTGGTTCCATCATTCAAACAAATATCTCTGCTGTAAATCTTCAACAGATACTTAGAATAAGAATGAAAACCAGCATGCATCCGAACATTACTGACATTTTTTATTGATAATTTAGGGCCTTAGACCAAATTTACTTGCACAACTCATCGCAGCAATAAAACAGAGCAGCAGCAAAGACTCCCCACTCACTCCAGCCAGCCCATTGACACGAAGGGCTTGGGATTCCATGCCCAGTTCCCACACTTCTCCCCTGGATTCCTATCTACTACTGCACAACATGACAATCTAACCCACGTTGATGCAAGCAGTGCTGATGATTGTACAAAGAATTGTGGATTAACAGCGAAGCAAAAAGAGAGCATGCCCGTGTCATTAAGCCACGGATAGAAACAAAGAACACACTGGTTAAAGCTCTTGGCAGAAAATGCTTGCGTGACAACAAATCAGCTAGCATGAAGCGAAGGTGACAATGGAGTGAAGCAGCTTCTGCTGGCTGTGCTGTTGAATAAGCCTTCAGAGCTCGTACACAGCCATTGTCCCCTCGATGTCAGATGCGGCCCACACGCCGAGTGCGCCGGGCAAAGGTAGCGACCAACGGTAAGCGCATCTCTGGGAAGGCACGGTCAGGCTCCTCCACGCCTTGGGAATTGGTGGTGCGCTTGGCGTATCAGGTGTTACTGGGCTTTCCTCTGGTAAGTCCAAAGCGAACAAGCCGGAAGTAGCCTGAAAGGTTTGGTTGGAGAAATTGAGATGATCATGCAGTGCATCGTTCATCAGATGGTTCATAGCTGGTGACCTACTATCTTCCTACTTGGCGCTTAGCAGTTGAGAAATGGAGGAAAATACGCACATGATGTTGGTGTTTGGGCACAAACAACATCGATTACAAGAAATGGGTAGCTCAGTAGGTCATTTATCTAATTTCGTGCAATGCGTATATTCTGCGTCCTCCTATGTACCTATTGTTTCCCCAGCGAAAGACGAATATGAAGGAATAACTGCATCAATAGGACCAAAACGAATGCTAGACCGATTTAACAACAGCCAGCTCTGTATTTCCTACCAGCATCATTTGACTATAGTATGATTTATTTTTAACATTGTAATTTTGATGGACGATCGACTTATTAGCCTGAAAACAATGGTACCTGGCCAAAGCGGTTCTTGGTTTCCTGAGAAGATGCAGTTTCTCCTTCGGACACGATTCTTTCGGTTTCTATCTTCACATGTTTCTGTGTTAGTTCATGCAGCAAACAGCAGAGCTTCTCCGGGTCTATTCTCCCGACCACTATCACCTCTGCTGTTTCCGCCACCAGAACAGCCCTCTCCACCCCTTCGTAACCATGAAGGCCAAATTTTAGATCATTCACAAAGGCAGTGCAGCAGAAGACATGTGCGACAATCACACATAAAAACAGATGTATACTATCAGTCCATCACAAAGAGATGCTGATTTCAGCGACTTGCATATGTACCTTCAGAAAGGGCGATCTCTTTCACCCCGTCATTGATCTTCTTGACGCAGCCATTGCACTGGCAGTGCATGATGACCTTCAGAACATAAGTCTTTGACACATTGTCCTTGTGTTGTTCCTGTCACACATCCATAAGAACCACTCAATCTGATAACAAGGACTTGTTGTACCATGGATGTGTATATTATCTGTTTATATGCTCGAAAGAACATACCTTTGCCATGATCTCTTAGACCTTGTCTTGAGCTTCGCCGCGATGCTTCAACTCTCCAGGAAGGGTGTGATTGTAGTATCTTATACTGAGAGCAAAAAGGTGGAGCACAAACAAAAAGGTTAGCTATTGTTGTGGTTGGTCATCACCTTCTTGACACTGTTATGGATGAAAAGGGGAGCTTGCAATAATAATTAGTTCCAGTCATGCTCAATCTTGACACTGTTATGATTTAGTGCAACTTTATAATAAGTCGGTGACAACTAATATGGAACGGAGGTAGTAACTAATAAAGAAGGATAAAATATAAATGTTTGAAATAAGGCAATGCAATAAACTGCAGGTTTGAAATTGTATAAGTAACCTGAAAATACAGGTTTTTATCTGGAAACACTTAAATTTTAAAAGCAAAGATGAAGAAAAAGGGTCAGTAGTTTAGAATTGCAGCAAGCAGTTGTTGAACTTCTTTCTGTGCCCTCGTTTTCCTTTCTAGTTCAACAGCTCATTGACCATAGTGTTCAGATAAAAAAATTATATTATGTTCAGATATGGTTCTAACATAGTTAGGTCAGTTGTTGTTGGTTTTGAGCAACTCGCTTAGGTTTAGATCTTAATTAACAGGGGATTGTTTTAGAACTTCAACATTGTGGACACATGCTTAATTTATGCATGCACTGCACATAAAAGAAGCAAAAGAAAGAGAGGCTTGCCTGCAATTTGTAAACATAATTAGCATCACCAGTTGTCCATGCAAGAGCATGACCCTTGTTTCATTTCATGGAGCCTGGTTCCATCATTCATACAATTATCTCTGCTGTAAATCTTGGGCAGATACTTGAAAGAGGAATGAAAACCAGAATGCATCCGCAGATTACTGATTTTTATTGCCATTTTAGGGCCTTAGACTAAATTTACCAACCAAAAAGTTATAGAAACCATTTCAACTATGTTAGGAGCAGTCTTCCCCCCACACGTATTGTGTCTTCAAAAGCTATAACGCTACTTTGTACGCCCGTTCTTAGGTTTGAGGCGTATAACCTTTCTCACCATTGCAGCCCTTTTCTGTTTCCTTCCATCTGAAAATACGTCAGACAAGACGAGGCTTTCAGTTTCAGGTTTGTAGCTAGGATCAAACCGAAGAAGTTCCTCCTCTGCAAGTTTTCCAATCCTCATATTTCCACGGATCTCACATTCTCTCCGAAGAGAAGCCCAGACCACACTATTTGCTTTGAAAGGCATGTTCTGGATAAAATGGTAAGCATCGTCAAGCCGTCCATCTCTTGCAAGGAGATCAGCCATGCAAGCATAATGCTTAATATCTTGTCCTACACCATACCTGCCCACCATCGAATTAAATATCTCAAACCCTTGTGTCACTAAGCCACCGCGGCTGCATGCACACAAAACTGCCGTGAACGTGATCTTATCAGGATGGATCCCAAGCAATCTCATTTCATCAAAAAGTGTAATAGCTTCCTCACCAGAATTGTGATGCGCTAGTCCGTCTATCATAGCATTGAACAACTCCACGGTCTTAAATTTGTCATCCACACCATGAAACACATCCATAGCTGTCTGTATGAGCCCTTGCTTTGCATACATGTCAACTAAGGCAGTAGCAAGTCCTGCATTTGTGCTAATCAGCGCATTATGCCTCACACGATGATGAAGCCTCTTTGCCACATCAAACGTACGACACTGAACACAAGCTGAAAGCACTTTAACTACTGTAACTTCATCTGCCTCAAATCCCGCCTTCTCCATCTCCTCAAATAACATCAATGCCTCCTTGGACCTGCCAAACTGCGTGAATCCACCAATAAGAGCCGTCCATGCGACCAAATCCTTCTCTGGCATCTCATTAAATAACGCTCTGGCCATCTCGAGCTCCCTAGACCTTGCATACCCTGACACCATCATGGTCCACAACCTCACGTCCCTTGCCTTCTCCCCTGCCAAATCAAACACCTTCCTGGCAAGCACCAGCCCCCTGCACTTCACATACATGTCCACCAGCACGATCGCCACCTGTTGTGACTGAAACACCACAGGCCGAAGCGCTCTCATGGCAACCGCGTGCAACGCTTTTGCCACCCTCAAATCCTTCAGTCCCACACATGCGCCCGACAACGCCGTGATGGTCCACCCATCCGGCCGCAATCTTCCCTCCACCATAACCTTGAATACTCCGAAAGCATCGCGAACACAGCACGAGTTCGCATATGAGCCGATCAGAGTGTTGAACGATACGGTGTCCCTCGCCGGCATTTCATCGAACAGCCTGCGCGCCAGAGAGGGCAGACCGAAGGACGCGTAGAAGTGGAGCAGGGAGTTGGCGGCGAAGAGGTCGGAGGCGTAGCCGGACTTGACGAGGAAGGCGTGGGCGGAGAGCCCGGGGGAGGGGGACGCGTGGTGGGCGCAGGCAGCGAGGGCGGCGGAGAGGGAGTGGGAGTTGGGGACGGCCTCCGTCCCCGTCTCCAGGGAGGCTTTGGGCGGCCGTCCACGGTCGCGCAGGATTCGGAGGAAGAGGCGGAGCGAGGCGAGGTGGTGCCCCGAGCGGAGGTGCGGGCGGAGGAGGCGCGAGGCGGCGTGCGCCGGGAGCGGGAGCCCGAGGAGGAGGAGCTGCGCGTGCGCCTGGAGGGAGGGCCGGCGGCGGAGGGACGCGAGGAGGGAGAGGTGGAGGAAGCCTCCCGGTGCGGCGGCCGCGACGGCGCTGCCGGCCCGGCGGAACCTCGACAGGCGAGGCCTCGTCGCCGTCGGCGTGGATGCCGCCGGAGTGGCCGGGGGAGACGCGCCGCCGCTCATCTGGCGTTTGAATCGGACACGTAGACGTGGGCTTGGAGGTCATTGCCTTAAGCCCATCTGAACAGAAGTATGGGCCTCCGACCCATCGCCAACCCAGCTAGACGCGACTCCTTCCTCCTCCTCCGGTCCTCCCCCAAACCCTCGCCGCCACACCATCGACGCCGCCGGAGCTCCGGCCGGGCAGCAGCTCACCGGACTCCATGGACTACGACAGGTAAGCACGCGACACCCTGAACACTCCCCCCCTCTCGTTTCCTGCATCTCCACTGATTTTTCATGTATTCCGGTCTGACGTCCGGTGGCATCTGATGGCAGGCTGAACTCCCCGAGCACGTCGGCGATCACGCTGGAACTGATGGGCCACCGCCTGCATATTTCTCAGGTCGTTATGCTCCGTGACGCGATATGGTTTTCACAGCTTCATAACTGCTGCCGCTCTCATGAAGTCTGAATTTTTCGCTGTCTGCAGGACCCCAACTCGAAGCACCTCGGCACGACGGTATGGGACGCGTCGATGGTGTTCGCCAAATTCCTGGTAATGGCCTGCCGTTAGTTCCGACCTCTCCTTCACAGTTCCGCGTTTTCTAAGCTTGATTTGCTGGTGCTAATGTAACAGTCTGAATTTATATCTGCAGGAAAAGAACAGCAGGAAAGGTAGGTTTTGTCCATCCAAGCTGAAAGGGAAAAGGGCGATCGAGTTAGGAGCTGGTTGTGGCCTAGCCGGGCTCGGTATGATGAATCTCGTTCTCCTTTCAGAGATATCTGGATCTTGGAGGTTCTCTCTCTCGAGGGAAATAATGTGTGCTTCTCATTCAGGAATGGCATTGCTGGGTTGTGATGTTGTTACGACTGACCAGGTTGAGGTGCTCCCGCTGCTCATGAGGAATGTTGAACGGAATAAATCGTGGATTGCGCAGTCTAATCCTGAATCAGGTTTGTTATTAAACAGAACTGTTGAAAGCAACATTCGTGTCTGTAGTTTAGGATACTGTGAAGATATTCTCACCATTACATGTTCTGAATGCATAGACCTTATGTTATGCTTCTTAGTGATTGGCTAAATTTTAGTATAGGATACTCACCACACTTGGATATTCCTAGTTCTTACAAAGTGTATTTTGTAATAGGTTCCTTCGGCTCAGTTACGGTTGCAGAACTGGATTGGGGGAATAAAGAACATATCAGAGCCGTTGAGCCTCCATTCGATTACATCATTGGGACTGATGTTGTAAGCTTTCTGACGCAGCACTTGTGTTTGGTGTTTCGTGCAAGTTCTTCCCTCAAGTTGTGTATCCTGTTTTCATATTACGCAAGATTGTGTGCTGAATCGAATTGACTGATCTTAGAAAAATTGCCCATAACCTCTGCATAATCGAATTAATATTCTTTGATAGGGAACCTCTCAAGTATTTACCTAACTTTAAAAAGGGCAGCCCGGTGCATGTAGCTCCCGCAGTCCCGCTTGGACGCGGCTCCTCTGACGTAATGGCCCACACACTGCCATGTGGGCGCGGACCCACCTGTCAGTGGCCCCACGTCAGGGGGCCGTACGTCAGGGGATCCTGCTCCGTCCCGCTTGCGCAGGGTCCGGGGAAGGGTCCCACCACTATAGATTCTTTTTGAACGGAAAACTGTAGAGGATCCCCCACATTACAGATTCTTGGAAATATTTATCGATGGATGTTATGAAAAATAGGCATACCCTATGAATTGGAATCGAAATGCTGAGAACATAGTGAAATTGAAACGCAGATGACAGACATTCGACATAATATCAATATACAATACAAAGAACTGCCACTTCATCATATCCTTAGACAACACAGAGACTTACCACTTCATCTTTGGTGTGTTTTCAAGGTTTATTCAGAACATCTATTGCAACCTCTACTGGAGACAATTATTGCACTGTCTGGGCCTAAGACAAAAGTACTGGTATGTTGTTTCCCCTGTCCAACTAGTAGTATTTTTATACCCCTGTAGAAGATCTGTAAAAGAGCACAACTGAGTAACTGGTTGATAAGCAGCTAGGGTACGAGATCCGTTCCACCACTGTCCATGAGCAGATGATGGAGATGTGGAAAATCAACTTTAATGTGAAAACTGTATCCAAGTCAAAGGTATTGTATCTCGATTATTATTTTCCCTCCACCTGTTTGCAGCAGTATTGAAGATGGTTTCTGAATTCTTGCGCAGATGGATGCTAAATATCAACATCCTAGCATAAATCTTTACATGATGGACCTCAAGGCTTCGTCGGTCCCCGAGGCCAGACCCAACGGCAATGGGAACACCGAGGAGGAGGATGACGATGACGCCTCCAACCCGGGAGAAGACGAAGATCCAGGAGTGAAGACTGAACCTTGTACGGCTTCAAAAGAAGACATGGACGACTGGGAAATCAGAAGGTCCGGGGCCATGGCTGCAAGACTTCTCAAGGATGTCAGGCTCACATGAGACTGGATGTGTTGAGCTCTACCCAGTTTGATGTTGTACTTTTCTGTGTGTGTGTGTGTGGGGGGGGGGGGGGGGGGGGGACATGGTGATGTTGTTGTCTTGAACATTTATTCTCAAATTACAGTTTAATCTGCTGGGCCTATTCAGTTGCTATATGACGCAAAGTTGATGTTATGTACTGTGTTGAAATAAACGAAGCAAGAGAGAATGTGGTATAGCTGTCAAGTTGCCATAAAACAACTATGGTGCAGATGTTGTGAAACTGTGATGAATGGAATGGGTCATAAAAGATGAAGATGACACCACTCGTCAACAGAGAGGTTGTAGGTGATATTCATAAGCCGGAACATAATCCTATCACTGGAAGAGTTGGGCGCTCTTTGATGTGCCTTAGTGCTGTTGGGTTTCTTAAAGCTGTTTCAAAATATAAGGTCTATTAATTTTTTGAAAAGTCAAACCTTTTAAATTTGATAAAGTTTATAGAGAAATATAGCAAAATTCATAATATCAAATCAGTATGATTAGAGTCATCATGAAATGAATTTCCATACTTTTTTGTTTAATATTGTGAATGTCGATATTTTTTTGCCTGAACTTGTTCAAAGTTAAAAGAAATTTGACTTTCCAAAAAACTAATACTCTTTATATATTTTTTGAATTTTCTCTTCATATTTTGGAACTGATGGAATATTTAATTTGGCGAGTGAGGGAGATGATGGAGTGTGTTTTATTTTTATTTACAATGTGGTGATTTGATGGGCCTTTCGTAGTGTGGTTCTGTGTTATCTGCTAACCAGCGTATATTTCTGTGGGAAATTTCCTGCGTCGGTGGTTGCATGTGTTATCCGCTTTTTTTTCTAGATGGTGGGAGGGTGCACGGGATCTATAATATCAAAAAATGAATACCTCAACTGAACGAAAAAGCTTCAAAATTAGGGAACATAGGAAATCAAAAGAATTGAATGGGAGAGCTCCTTGAGAAATTAATGACCCAGTCAAAATTTGGTGACCCGGTTCTAAATTGAAGACCTGATTAATTGAGAGGCTTTAAAAATTACTAAGCATATAGTCTAAAAGAATTGAATAGCAGAGCTTTAAGAAATTGTTGGCCCGGTTAAAATCGGTGGTGACACAATTCTATAATTGGAGACCTCAATTGAATGTGGGCTTTTTAAAATTAGGGAGCATAATGTTATAGAGGATTCTTCCCTCAAGGATAACTCAAACTTGATTGATTGAATCGTTTTTCTCTCCTATTGTACACCCCCCCTCCCCCCCCCCCCCCCCCGCCCCGTGAACTTCCCCACTCCTCATGTAGTTGCTACTGTTTCTCTCCCGGTCTATACATAGAGGTTGGGTTAGGTATTCATCCGATGGCACCAGTGCGGTTAGGATGGCCCTGCATCGAATAAGGTGATCTCTCGGCCTCCCCCTTACCACGGTTGCATCAAATAGTCGGGTCTCATCTACTTGTCGTTCGCTCGAGGCAATAATCCTTAGTTTGTTGTTTGTGACGAGCTCTTACGGACGACACCGATGGTG